>CM066032.1:232986753-233656230 GCA_033557465.1 Ichthyophis bannanicus
TGCCACTGTACAAGTCACTGGTGAGGCCTCACTTGGAGTACTGTGTTCAGTTTTGGAGACCGTATCTTGCAAAGGATGTAAAGAGAATGGAAACTGTTCAGAGGAAGGCGACCAAAATGATTTGGAGCCTGCATCAGAAGCCTTATGAGAAGAGACTTGAAGACCTAAACATGTACACTTCGGAGGAGAGGAGGGACAGGGGAGATATAATTCAGACCTTTAAATACTTAAAGGGAAATAATGAACATACAAACCTCTTCCAAAGATGGGGAAGCTGTAAAACTAAAGGGCATAACAGGAAGCTGCAAGGTGGTAAATTGAAAGGCAATGTCAGCAAATACTTTTTCACAGAAAGGGTGGTAGATGCTTGGAATGCCCTCCCGATGGAAGTGGTGGGGGCAAACACGGTGACGGAATTCAAAATGGCATGGGACAGACACAGTGGATCCCTTTACAGCAACAGGATAAAATCAAAGTAAACTGAACCATCTAATTTCTCAACAAATAGGGGTGTCCTGCATGGAATGGTTGGTTCACCCCTAAACAGGGACATAGGGAGGGGTGGCCTGCACGGAGCGGCAGGTGCACCTACTCTTGCCATTGTGCTGGGCAGACTAGATGGACCATGCTGGTCTTTATCTGCCGTCATTTACTATGTAAGTCCCATCTCCAGCTAATGCAAGGCCTGGAGTTCATAGGGGCAATGCTAGACACCATCCAGGCCAAGGCCTTCCTTCCTCTGGACAGGGGCCAGTATCTTCAGGCATTTGTAGGGTACATTCAGGGCCTACCCTCAGCCTCTGTCCAGCTCATGCTTTGCCTTCTGGGCCACATGGTGTCCATGGTGCATGTCACCCCAGATGCCTGCCTGCACATGAGGATGGCCCAGTGGGCTCTCAGCTCCCAGTGGTCACAAGCAATGGGGTGCCTATGGGACAGAGTGGTCATGACCTGCAGGCCAGAATTCCCTTCCAGGCCCCCATCCCTCAGAGGATCCTCAGCACCGATGCCTCCAAACTGGGCTGGGGAGCCCATTGCGACAACTTCCGCACTCAGGGCAGCTGGTCGCAGGAGGAGAGCCTCCAGCAGATCAACCTCCTGGAGCTCCGAGCGACAGCATTCGCCCTCCGGGCCTGCCAACACCACCTTCAAAACCAAGTGGTTTCCTCCCCTCCTATTCTAACCTATCTTTATACTTTCTCTTAATTTTTAATGCCATTCTTTTCTTTTTTTCTAATATTTTTATTATTGTAAACCGCCATGATACTATGTTCGAAGAGCGGTATATCAAAATTTTAATAAACCAGAAACCATCCAGACCGACAACCAGGTGGTAATGTTCTACATCAATAAGCAGGAAGGGATGGGGTCGTTCCTTCTGTGCCAAGAGGTGGTGAGCCTCTGCTCCTTCGCAAACAGCAGTGGGATGCTCCTATTGGTAGTCTACTTCCTGCCAAACCGGTTCAGCCGAGTCCTCCAACCACAAGAGCAGCAGCTGGACCCCAAGGTCACCAGTTCACTGTTCCGTCTCTGGGGGCTCCCACAAATGGATTGCCAAAACCCTGTTCAAGATCCAACTCGACTGTTACTGGTGGTGCCTTGGTGGGCCTGGCAGCCATGGTTCCTGCTGCTCTTCTGCCTGTTCCAGGTATCCCCGGTCCCTCTGAAGTATGATTCGGGTCTCCTTTCACAGGAGGGCAGCTCGCTCCTGCACCCCAACTTGGGGTCCCTATCTCTGATGGCATGGTAGCTGAAAGGGTAACCTTGGCCTACTTCGACCTCGCCAGTGAGGTAGAAGCAGTTTTTCTGGCTTCATGCAAACCTTCCACCCACCGGGGGTTCAATTCCCACCTAGGGACAGCAATCTCAGACCGGAGAGACTGGGGTTTCTAGTTTTATAGGCACTCCTTGTAGCTTTGGGCAAGCCACTTAATCCTCCATTGCCTCAGGTGAGCCCTTTGGGGATGAGGGAATGTATCCAGTACCTGCTTGTAGTGATTGTAAACCACTCTGATGCCCTTCAGCCTGGGCGGTATATCAAGAAATTGTTTAAACATAAACACATACACATAAACATAAACACTGGACCTACCTCCTTCAAGTGGTGAAGGTTCTCGGTCTGGTGCGCAGAGAGGCAGATTATCTCCTCCTGTTCAGTCCAACTGGTATTTCAGTACCTGCTCCACCTGTCCCAGGTAGGGCTGAAGTCCAATTCTGTCAGAATTCATCTCTGCCCACTTTCAGCGCACCATCATCTTGTTGAGGGCAAGCCCCTCTCTGCCCAGCCCCTCATAATCCAGTTTCTGAGGTGCTTACTTCTTTCTAAGCACTCATCCGCCCTCCAGTGGTGGAGTGGCACTTCAACATAGTTCTCTCAAAACTCATTGTGCCACTGTTTGAGTCTCTCGACTCGTGCCACCTCAAGTATCTCTCCTGGAAGGTGGTCTTTCTTGTGGTGCTTACCTCAGCTTGCAGTGTCAATGAGCTCCAGGCTCTGGTGGCTCACCTACCTTACACAAGGCTCTACAATAGGATCATGCTCTGCATGCACCCCAGGTTTCTCCCAAAGTTAGTGTCTCCATTTCACCTCAACCAGGTGGTGGTACTTCCCACTTTTTTTCTGTTGACCCATGCCAGCAGGGCTCAGGCCGCTCTACACACTTTGGACTATAAGCGTTCCCTGTCCTTCTACCTGGAGTGTACTCAGGCCCACCACCGCTCCTCACAGCTCTTCATCTCCTTCGACCTAAGTAGACTGGGGATAGTGGTCTCTAAGCGTAACTTGTCCACTTGGGTGGTGGACTGCATTGCCTTCACTTACAAGCAGGCTGGTCTTTCGTTGGCGCACCCAGCTTCCAAGCCAAAGGTGGCATCTATGGCAAACTTGCACTCCATCCCCTTGGCAGAGATCTGCTGAGCCACCATCTGGTCCTCTGTTCATACCTTTGCAGCTCACTACTGCCTGGAGGGGGAGTCCTGCTGGGACAGTGCCTTTGACCAGACAGTACTCTGTCATTTGTTTGGGGTGTAAGGCAACTCCTGTCCTCTGGCCCTTCAGTGTGTTCAAGCTACCAGAGAACTAGCTCCTCGCTGGACACTTGGGCCACTCGTGGGTCTGTTGTCTCAAGACTCTCAACAACTAGAGGCAACCTGCACAGAACAGTGGGTATACCCCTAAACAAAGGCAGGGTGAGGGGTAACCTGCACGGAGTGGCAGGTGCATCTACTTTTGCAACCTTGCTGGGCAGACTAGATGGACCATGATGGTCTTTATCTGCCGTCATATACTATGTTGCTATATGTTACTATGACCAAATTGCTGCTTCTCATGGCTCACCTTTTCTGGTCACACAAGGAGTTTGACAGGTTTTTTCGGTAGCCTGTAGCTAGGGAGCTTCATATGAGTACTGACTTCCTGCTTGTTCCTGGAAAAGGCATGGTTACTCACCTGTAACAGGTGTTCTCCAGGGACAGCAGGAATCAGTCCTCACAACCCTCCCTCCTCCTCTGGAAGTTGCTTTCTTTTGCCGTCTTGTGCTATGTTATCTGACTGAGGCAAGATGGCACCCTTGGCCTGGAAAGGGTCCATGCATGCATGGTACATCTCCTAAAGACTTTCTTTGAAAGCTGGGGAGAGGTTACAGTGCAGGCTCCATCAGTGCCAATGTCACCCATGTGTGAGGACTGATTCCTGCTGTTCCCGGAGAACACCTGTTACAGGTGATAACTACACTTTCTGTGCAGACCAGGAGTGCACATGGTTCCCTACTTGGTTGACTGGCACTCTGGAATCAGTGCAGAATACTATTTGGGTGCTGGAACTACTGGGCTTCAAAGTAAATTATCCAACGTCCTACCTCATCCCATCACAGCAACTGAAGTTTGTAGGAGCTCTGTTCAACATGACTCAGGTAAAAGCTTTCCTCTGCTACTACTACTACTTTTACTACTACTGAACATTTGTATAGTGCTACAAGGTGTACGCAGTGCTGCACAGACACATGCAAAAGATGGTCTCTGCCCATCGGAGGTTACAATCTAATAGAGACAGACAACACAGTAGCTGTAGACATGGGATACAGCTAGGGGGAATGGTAAGGAAGCACAAAGGACATCAGGTGAGCCAGGAAGGACATCAGATGAGTCAAGAGGACATTTATCTTTATCTTTATTAGAACTTTTGATAGACCGCCCATCGGAAGCCATCTGGGCAGTTTACAATAACAATAATATAAGAAAGCCAGAACCAGAAAAAGAACTACAATGTCAGACAGGAAAGTGCACAACCATACCAGACTAAAGGGGAGAAGAGCCTAAGTGGAGGGGGAGGAGGAAACAGGGTAGTCAGGAAAAGGAAGGTCATAGGCAATGCAGAAGAGGTGGGTATTTAGGAGGGACTTGAATTTGGGAAATGATTGTTCTTGACGGATTAGTGGAGGAAGGGAATTCCAGAGTGACGTGGCTAGATAAAAGAAAGCAGAATGCCGAGTTTGCTCCAGGTGGGCACGGGCTGGAGAGGGGAGGTCAAGGCGGTTGGTGTTCAGTGACCAGAGGCTGCAAGGTATAATGCAAAATTATAATGAATCCGCAAGATACTGCAGAGTGTGCTGATGTAGGGCACTGTGGGTCAGGATTAGAAGTTTGAAGGTAATGCGATCGGGGAGGGGGAGCCAGTGCAGGTGGATCAAAGTGGGTGTGATGTGACTGAAATGGGGAGTATGAGTGAGGAGGTGAGTGGCAGCATTCTGAATTAACTGTACATGGTGAAGCTGATGGTGGGGGATATCGGCAAAAACAACATTACAGTAGTCCAGGCATGAAATTACAAGAGAGAGAAGAAGAGTTATGAGAGATGTAGGAGTGAGTACCGGACTGATGCCTTGAATCTGACGAAGGAAAAAGTGAGAGTGGTGCACAAAGGAGGAGATGTGGGTGTGGAAGGAGAGGTCAGGATCCAGGATGATTTGAGGTATCGTGAGGTTACAAGGGGAACCAGGGCATCCAGAAGAAGAGGGGAAAGGGCCGGTTGGAGACCACCATGGGTAAACCACATTGCAGATGTTTTAATCAGGTTAAGATGGCGTAGATTGGAAGACAGCCAGATAGTGACAAGCAAAAGACAGGCATTGAGGGGAAAGAGATCTGGATTTACACGGGTGGTATGGTGTAAAAGAATGACATCCTCAGCAACAGACTATCTAGATTGATGGTAACGAAAGTGCAGGACATTCAAATGAGTCAGCAGACATCAATTCATATCATACAGAGACTTTTGGGCCTCCATATGAGACAATCTCAGTTGACCTTGAGCACTGAAGCCACTAGGAAGCTCAGTGATACACACTCTGTCACTCATCCGCTTCAGCAATCCCCCATCTAGTGGACTGTCCGTAACAATTAGCTAGAGGATTTTCCTTTCAAATTCCTCCCTATCAAAAACTTCACACAGCAGATGCATCCAAGCTGGGTTGGAGGGCTCACCTCGATAGGTTCCACACTCAAGGGACTTGGTCTGTTCAAGAAAGTCTCCATCTGATCAACTTCTTGGAACTGAGAGCAATAGTAAACATTCTAAGGGCTTTCCGAGATCACTTAGCAAACCAAATTGTTATGATTCAAATCAACATTCAAGTAGGTATGTTTTATATCAATAAGCAGGGAAGAACAGGGCTGTACCTCCTGTGTTGGGAAATGGTCAGACTGTGGAACTTTGCCTTTCTCATTGGATGGAACTAAGAGCCATGTATCTACTTGGGGATCAGAATACTTTGGAAAACAGGCTGAACCTAGTCCCTCATCCTCACGAATGGACCTGGACAGAGAGATAGTTTTCTTTATCTTTCGGGAGTGGGGCATCTCTCAATAGGTTTTTTTGCCACTCCACAGAACGCAAAAGAGGAAGACCAGCAATGAGATGGATCAATACAGTAACAGCAGCTATGGATGCCACTCTTTCACAATGAACCGCCTGACTGAAGGCAGAACATAGTTTAGGACAACTAGCCAAAGAGTTGCCATAAGTTGACACTGACTCAATGGCACTTAATGACAACAACAGAATGTCCAGGTTGCTCAGTTCTGCTATAGAGTAGGGTCACATGGCAAACGAGTCTACAGTATATGCTTTCCTCTTCAACTAGGGGGGGGGGAGCCTTCTTCATATGCATCCTCCAGTTCCTCTCATTGCGAAGACCCTCCTGAAATCCAAAACCAACAGAAGTAGTCCTTGACAGCTGTGGTTCTGGAACTCTTCATTCGAAAGCCAATATGTCTGGGCCATGCACCAACTCTCATTTCGCAAGCAAATGCCACAGTGTTGCATCCCATCAAGTCCCTAGTCCTTACAACTTGGATGTTGAGAGGCTAACATTATCTGCTTTCAACCTGCTGTTGGTATCACCATTGTCTTTTTGGCATCCATGAGGGGCTCAATAAAGAAACCTTACACTTTCAAATGGAAGATGTTGATGTCTGGTATGGGGAATGGTCCATAGATGGCCCAGACCTTTGGTCTGTCCCACATAAACACTGCTTGAATACCTTCTAAACTTCTCTGAGTCTGGTCTCAAGTACAGCTCTGTAAGGATTCACCTCAATGCAACTGGAGCTTAACATCATTATATAGAAGGTAAACCCATCTCCATACAGCCCTTAGTTGTTTGCTTCATGCAGGGCTTGCTTCTTCTCTATCCTCCGTAATAACCTCCCTCAGTGTCTTGGGACCTCAATGTAGTTCTCTCGCAGCTGATGAAAGCTCCCTTTGAACTACTCAGTATAGAAACATGATAGCAGCCAAGCATCCTTCTAGCTTTCATCGTCACCTTTTCCATCTATTTAGCTACTTTACCCTCTGAAACGTTTAACCTGTGTCACCAACTCTCCTTAAACCCCCGTATATAAGTGAGTAGAGGTTAAGTGAGTGGGTCTTCCCCACTGAAGCAGCTACTTTACAAATCCTGAAGCTGGGCTTTTTGGGAAATGTAGTCCCTTCACTGAATCGATGAGGAGCAGTTGTGGAAAAGTGGTTTAAGCAACCAAAGGATTTTATTTCCCCTCCCGGGGTGGATTTCACCATGAACAAAGTAACACAAACCAGGTATTTACTGGCATAAGGACAAAACAAAGGTTCTTTAACAGAAAAGGCTTACTTCAGCAATAAACAGGTTGATATCTAGCATTCCAACATAACAATGCTGTTTCTTCACAGCTCTCTGCTTCCCAATGCTAGTAGTGCTGTATTTTCTCTTTCAAAACATGCCTTCAGCGTAATGAGATTATTTCATTAGCAAGCGATATCGTACAGTCCATGATATCTTCATCAATATTCATACACTCAGGTTCAAAGTCCATTAACTCTTCCTGGCTAGAAGGAAATGTTTGTAACGGCACTCCTGATGCCACGCCCTTTCTAACTGCTTCAGGTTTCACCTGATATTCCTGAGTTAAATACTGGCTTTTACAAACATTATCAGCTCAGGTATTCTCTCCCCAGCTCCAACCCTCTGGGTAAATACAGTCACTAAGTATTTTTATACCAGCCTTTTGGCTTACCTTTTAGCCTAGCTGGTGGAGGTTTTCTTTGTGGCTTTGGACTGGCTGTAAGTTCCCAACCTAAGCCTTGCACAGAAGATTTCACTTGCCTTCCTGGCTTCCTTTCACTTCTGTGTTCCCCTGGATACTGCAGGTAATCCACTCTGCCCTTATTATATCTTTCCCTTGGGGTTTCTTTTCTTTTCCTGAAGAAAGACTCTGTCTCACGCTTCCACAGAGACTCTGGCTGTTTCCTGGCACTGCTGTCTTCACCGTAGCTCTCATTAGCTTCCTTATCCAGCACACATGCCTCAGCTCCTACTCCTTCTCCAAACCCTTCTTCTCCTTCTTCTAACCCCATAAACTCAACTGAACTCTCTTTATCAGGGTGAATTCTAGGGCAGTGCTCAACTCCACCCCCTAGCAGGTGTCCTGCATTAGCTCGTGACTCATTCCCTGAATGGTAGCACGGGCGTTTCTCTTGCCTCTGTGCTTGGTTTCTAAGGTAACCAGGAGCCATGTGCTTTTGTTTACAACTCAGCCCTACTCCTGTTCCTGGCTTTTTAGCCTCATCTAACGGGCTGGAAGGACCCACTATGTCACAGATCCCCCCCCCCCTTAAAATATTACGGGCTGCCAGAGCCTGCGACGGACAGCACGTAATCCCTTGTGTAGGGTTCCTGTGGTGTTCCTTCATAGCTAATTGTACTGTGGCTACCCTTTCTTGCCAGGGTTTTAAAACATTAATGTGATTATACCTGGCGCCGGCCCTTACTATTCTCTACCCGGTATGAGACGGGACCTACCCTCTCCACTACCGTACAGGGCCCCTTCCATCTGGACTCGAATTTTGGTCCTACCTCGGCCACCATAATCACCACTTTATCGCCTACTGCTAATTAACGGGGTTTTGTTCCCCGGTCGTAGTACTTTTTCTGCCTCTTTTGGCTAACCTGTAAGTTTTCTAAAGAGGCTTGAGCCGTTCTCTTCAAACGACTCCTTAAGTCTTTGAGGAACTGGGGTACTTCTGTCTCCCCCCTATCTGGTTCCACCCATTGTTCTCTGAGTATATCAAGAACTCCTCTGGGGGCTCTACCAAATAACAGCTCGTACGGGGATGCCCCTAGGGACGCCTGTACACGCTCCCTACACGCATACAATACAAAGGGTAACAATGTATCCCACTCGGACATCTGCCCATCTAGTCCCCTCCTAAGCATTTGCTTTATGGTCTGGTTTGTTCTTTCAACCATCCCATTGGACTGGGGGTGGTATGCTGCAGTCCGCACATGGTGTATGCCAAAGGCATCCCACATAGTGGCTAAATATTTTGACAAAAAGTTGCTTCCTTGGTCAGTGAGCATCTCCTGAGGGAAGCCAACCTCACAGAACAATTTTATCAGTTCTAAGGCTTGTCAGATGGCTGCCTGGGTGAGAATCTTCACACTCTTGGCAAGTGCATATTTCTATATGATTTGCAAGGTATTGTGGGCAATGTAGTTCATTCACACCAGACACAGCTGCTGACAATAATTTAGTTGTGCTCTTGGGTAAAGCCAATAAGATATTTATTTATGGGGTTATTTCTCCCAACACAGATATGCTTGGTAGCACATAAATTAGGTAACTTGCTTTCAGTGTTAACTTGGAAAAACAAAGTCAAAATCAGGAAAACAACAAATGAAAAGCCACAAAGCAAGAAACAAACTGTTCTTTTCAGGTTAACTTCTGATTACTTCCCACATAGATACAGAAGTGATTCTCTCCTAGCTCACAAGCAATTAGGTAAGGCTTAATTGCTAGTAGTCACCAGCTGAAACCCCTTAGCTGGCTTGCCTTCCACTGTGTGGGTCAAATCCTGCTTCAGGAGCTTTTCTGAGTAGATTAAAGAACAAATTTGTATTTCTTTGTGATGGTTGCTGTACTTTATAACAGAAAGTTACCAACGGAGTTTAGATAGAGAGCAGTCCATATAAACAGGATCCTCATCTGCTATTATTCCCCCTTGTTCAACAAGCATGGGTTCAATATCATGGATTGGCACAGATGAATCTCTCAATGGAGCATTTTCAGGAGAATACTTGTTTCCCTGCTGTCTTTCAAGGTTATAGCTAGGGCATAGATCAGTGTTCATACCTGAGCTTCCATTGCTGCTAGAGTTCCTCTCTATATAGCCTGGCCAGTATGTAGTCCAGTTCTTATGTCCAGCCTTCCAATCCAGATCCCTGGACACTGGATCTCTCTTCACATACCTTCTGGCACAGGTCTTAGGGTCCCTTCCACGTGCAGCCGTCTCCCTCACAGGTAGCCTCTGGTGATTCCTAGCTCTGCAGCACCATTCCTCTGGCTTTCCCCAGTCCAATGGTGTATGCTGGCCCTTGGAATACCTCCCAGTATACGTACTGCTTTGGACTCTTCTAGACCTCTCAAAGGCTTTTCTCTTCCTTCTTCCAAAGGGTCTCTTTCTCTTTCTGTCCGTCCGGTTTGGCTTCTGCTTCTGATGATTCTTCAGATGAAACTGATGATCAAACGCAAGCTGATTCTCAGGATACTGAGGACAATTCTCTGGATATCCAAGGTGATCATGAAGATGGTCATCTGTAGAATAAACTCTACTCTTATTCTGCTTGGATGAGTGCTCCTCCCTAACACAGCGCAATTGTGCTGAATCAGGCCCTGCCCTTTGAGATGAGTGCTTAGGGATTACCTCATAGCCCTCCTGATTGAACACACATTTCCCCACTTCAGCTCCTCTAATGGCTGTTGGAAACCTGGTGCATTCTGGGACTGGTAGTCTTTTATGGGAAAATTCTGTTTTCTTATTTCTACCAGAACTGACAGGTTGCTTGTTCAGAGTCACTTCACCTTTCCTATAGCTCCTTCCTGAGCTATGATAAGCTTCCTTATCACAGGCTATTGTTCTGGCGGAGGTATTTCTCATGGGTATGGCCCATGGGAAACGGGTAGCTTGGTCCACGATCACTAACACGTACTGAAAACCCTGGGGAGTCCTAACGAGTGGCCCTATGATGTCCATTGCCATTCGCCTAATGGGTGTGGATATGGCAGGTGTGGGTATCATAGGCACTGCTCTCGGTTTCGAGGCAGTAACCCGTTGGCAGGTGGGACACGCTTCACAATAGCAGGAAGTTTCCTTGTAGACCCCTGGCCAGTAAAAACGGGCCAAGACCTGGTCCAATGTCCCCTGAATCCCCTTGTGGGCTCCTATTGGGTGGTCATGGGCTAGACGCATTACTATGGCCTTAAATGTAGTCGGTACTACCAACTGCTTTCTTACCTCACCGGTAAGCGGGTTATTACTCTCCCTGTACAGGATATCCCTTTTTAAAAGGAATCGGGGCAGAGTATCCCTTTCTTCTTGCGCAAACATAAAGGCTCTTTTCAAAGCGGGATCCGCTTTCTGTTCCCCTGGGAAGGACGGGAATTTCTTTACTAACTCCGAGAGTACCCATGGTAAGCCCTCGCCGGCTCCCAAATCAGCCCTTCCTTGGGTCCTGTGTTGACTTTCTTGTTTTTCTTTGGCCTTTCCTTTCCTCACCTCCTTGGGCATGGTATCAAAAAGGTCAGTCTGTGCGGGCAATGGGTCTATTGCTTCCTCATCATATTCCCTTTCTAAGTCAGGGGAATCTTCCCTAACTCGGGATGGGCCTGCCACTTCTTCAGCGGGGTCCTCCTCCTTATGAGGGGTTCTTGCCTGGGAGCGGGTAGAGACATAGCCTGTCCTCTCTTCTATATCCTTTTCAATTCCCCGGCAAAATGGGGGCCAATCATTTCCCAAAATTACATCGTGTAACAGCTGTGGGATTATTGCCACCTTTACTTTCTTGGCTGATCCTAAACCTTCTATCATGAGGTCATATACAGGGTAATAGGAAGCTGACCCATGCAAACACTGTACTTTCACCTGCCCCACTGCTGGACTTGGCGCTAATTGAGCTTGTATGGCTTCCCAGAGCCGTTGGGACACCATACTCTGGCTAGCGCCCGAGTCTAGTAGCGCTTGGGCCTTTATGCCCTCCTCCTGGACTGGTAGTAAAAAGCCTGCTTTGAAGTTTTCCCCATTACCAGATACTAAGGCAGTGCGTATAATACAGTTTTTTTGCAAGTGCCCAACATTTCCACACTTGAAACATTTTCCCTTAGTAAAGGAAAAAACCCTATTTTCATAAGGTGCTTTACATACAAAATTCTTACCTACTTTATCAGCCTGTGTCATGCCCAGAACGCCGGATTTTGAGGTCCTTGAGCATTCAGCCTCAAAATACCGTTCTGTCATGGCAGCTGCTTCACTTGTTGTCTTACAGTTCTGTAACATAAGAAACTTTTTAACCTCAGCAGGTACAGCTTCCATGTACTGTTCCAACAATATCTCATCTAACATAGACTCTACATCGTGTTGCTCAGGTTTGAGCCATTTATAGGCTAATCCCTTTATTCTAAAATACAGGGCTTTAGGGGTTTCTCCAGGCTTTAACTATGCCTCCCTCAACCTGCGCCTGTAGAACAGAGGGGTGAGCCCTAACCTGTCTCGTACAGCATTCTTTACTGCATCATAATTCATTGCTAAGGTAGCTGGCATTGACTTGTATGCCGACAAAGCTTCACCAGATAAAGACATGGCAAATCTTATAGCCCACTGCTCCTTAGGCAGTTTGACGGCTTCTACAATCCGTTCAAATGCATCCACATAATCATCTAAATTGTCAGTAGGAGATAACTGTCCCAGCAAAAGTGAACCGGTTCCATTTAGTCCTACCCCTTGGGTAAATCCTGGAAAAACTTCCGCTGGCTCCTGCTGTTGCTTTGCTAAATGTTCTATGAGAGCATTTACTGGTCTCAGCTGCAATGTTCCCTCTAATTTTCTGTAGGCTATGTGCGCATAAAATATCAGCTGTGTGCAGCTTTTGAAGGAAGGTTAAATTTTTGTGCGCCACATAACGACACTTGGAGTTATATACTTTAAAATTTGACTACACATCAGAATACAGTATGTACACCACATTGATTTTAATCAAATTAAATGAAAATAGACGATTACTAAATGAAGCAGGAAATTTCTAGTAATTACAATCACAACTTTTACATTTTAAGACGTCTGTGTTGTTTTCTATCAGAATCAGAGCTGTAATTTTTGTGCGCTCTGTTGTAAAGTATGTGCGCTCACTCGGCGAGGTGTGTGCGCGCGCACACGCACACAGCTTAGAGGGAACAGTGCTCAGCTGTTCTTGCAAGGCAGTCATTGCTTGTTCATGCACCCTTCGTGACATCTCCAGCTGCTTATCCCATTGCAGGGACAGCCACCTTAGTATTTCTTGCGGGTCCATTCTGGATCTCCTGGTATCTGCAACAGAACAACACAAAAAAAAAAACCAAGTGTGGCCCAAAAAAAAAGAGAGAGAGAAAAAAACAATTCTCCTTCTTTTTTTTTTTTTTTTCCCAATGACGTGCACTATTCCTGTGCACCACCCTTTCTCCTTTGTATCCTCCTCCACCCGTGCCCAGCTACAATTACCTGGCACCAGTGCAGAGTCATGCACTGAGAAAAGGGAACTCCCCAGTCTGACCGATCATCAGCCGAGCTCCGGATCTTTTCCTCCTGGCTGTCAGCTCTTGCTGCAGGAACCAAGCCCTTGTGGTGTCCTCAAATCCAGGTAAAAATCCAAACTACTACGCCATTTGTCACCAGCTCTCCTTAAACTCCCATATATAAGTGAGTAGAGGTTAAGTGAGTGGGTCTTCCCCCACTGAAGCAGCTACTTTACAAATCCTGAAGCTGGGCTTTTTGGGAAATGTAGTCCCTTCACTGAATCGATGAGGAGCAGTTGTGGAAAAGTGGTTTAAGCAACCAAAGGATTTTATTTCCCCTCCCGGGGTGGATTTCACCATGAACAAAGTAACACAAACCAGGTATTTACTGGCATAAGGACAAAACAAAGGTTCTTTAACAGAAAAGGCTTACTTCAGCAATAAACAGGTTGATATCTAGCATTCCAACATAACAATGCTGTTTCTTCACAGCTCTCTGCTTCCCAATGCTAGTAGTGCTGTATTTTCTCTTTCAAAACATGCCTTCAGCGTAATGAGATTATTTCATTAGCAAGCGATATCGTACAGTCCATGATATCTTCATCAATATTCACACACTCAGGTTCAAAGTCCATTAACTCTTCCTGGCTAGAAGGAAATGTTTGTAACGGCACTCCTGATGCCACGCCCTTTCTAACTGCTTCAGGTTTCACCTTATATTCCTGAGTTAAATACTGGCTTTTACAAACGTTATCAGCACAGGTATTCTCTTCCCAGCTCCAACCCTCTGGGTAAATACAGTCACTGTAAGTATTTTTATACCAGCCTTTTGGCTTACCTTTTAGCCTAGCTGGTGGAGGTTTTCTTTGTGGCTTTGGACTGGCTGTAAGTTCCCAACCTAAGCCTTGCACAGAAGATTTCACTTGCCTTTCTGGCTTCCTTTCACTTCTGTGTTCCCTGGATACTGCAGGTAATCCACTCTGCCCTTATTATATCTTTCCCTTGGGGTTTCTTTTCTTTTCCTGAAGAAAGACTCTGTCTCACGCTTCCACAGAGACTCTGGCTGTTTCCTGGCACTGCTGTCTTCACCGTAGCTCTCATTAGCTTCCTTATCCAGCACACATGCCTCAGCTCCTACTCCTTCTCCAAACCCTTCTTCTCCTTCTTCTCCTTCTTCTAACCCCATAAGCTCAACTGAACTCTCTTTATCAGGGTGAATTCTAGGGCAGTGCTCAACTCCACCCCCTAGCAGGTGTCCTGCATTAGCTCGTGACTCATTCCCTGAATGGTAGCACGGGCGTTTCTCTTGCCTCTGTGCTTGGTTTCTAAGGTAACCAGGAGCCATGTGCTTTTGTTTACAACTCAGCCCTACTCCTGTTCCTGGCTTTTTAGCCTCATCTAACGGGCTGGAAGGACCCACTATGTCACACCTGGAAAGTCTTTTCTTGGTAGCGGTCCCTTCAGCATGCGGAGTAAGTGAGCTTCAGGCTCTAGTAAGTCGTCCACCTTTCACAAAATTCTTCCTTTAAAAAGTGGCACTTCATACCCTTTCCATCTTCCTTCCCAAAGTGGTGCCAGTCAATTGTCCTTTCAACCAGTCAATTGCCCTTTCAACCAGTCAATTGTCCTTTCAACCTTTTCCCCAAACCTTATTCTCACAAAGGGGAAGTTGTGCTAAATATGTTGGACTGTAAAAGTGCCTTAGTCTTCTATTTGGAGTGGGTGAAAGCCCATAGAAAGTTCATGCAGGTTTTTCTTTCTGTTGATCCTAGTAAACTAGAGGCTGCTGTCTCCAAATGCACTCTTTCAATTTGACTAGCAGACTGCACCTCTTTTGCTTATGTCCAGGTAGGCTAGAGCCTTGAGGATCATGTCATGGCTCATAATAGTTTTACAACCATCATTGTTGATTTGTATATAGTTACCCTTGTTTCAGTCCCAAGTTGCAATCCCTGTTTCAATGTAAGCAAAAGATCCTCTGTTCTGATGCAAAATCTTTGTTATTTGTAAACCGCACTGATACCAAATAGTGCGGTATATAAGAACTGTAAATAAATAAATAATATCAGAGCCATAACTGCATCGATGGCCTACTTGGGCACAATATCCATGGAAGAGATATACACTGTTGCAACATGAACTTCAGTTCACGCATTCACTTCTCAAAATTGTCTTGATTCCCAGCGCAACATCAGATTCAGCCAATCAGTACTACTGAATCATTTTTGGGATTAGAATCCAACGCCACCTCTCTTAGCCCATTTCTTTCTCTTCAGGCTGCCTCAAAAAAAAAAAAGGCTTGTTGCCAAAAAAAAAAATATCTGTTTGGAAGCCTGTATTCTTGCCTTCTTTTCTGCTAGAGGCAGTCTGTAGCTAAAGTTTCCCATATTTGAGGACTTATTCCTGCTTGTCCATGGAGAAAGCCTAGTTACTCCCTGTAACAGCTGTTCTCCAGGGACAGCAGGAATAGTCCTCACAGTCCTCCCCCCCCCCCCCAACACACTTGATGTTGAATTCTTCACAGGTCTTTAATGGACTGAGGCAAAGGTGGTGCCAGGGCAGCAGATGGGAAGGTGCTTGCTTCCATGGTGAAGCTTCCAAGGGTTCTGGAAGGAGCTGGAGATGCTCCCACGCAGGGCCCCATCAGTGACATCACCTATATGTGAGGACTTTTCCTACTGTCCGTGAGTAACTATGCTTTACCACTGGTGTGCTGCAAGGATCAATCCTTAGTACAGTTCATTTTAACATTTAAGAACATAAGATATGCCATACTGGGTCAGACCAAGGTCCATCAAGCCCAGTATCCTGTTTCCAACAGTGGCCAATCTAGGTCATACGTACCTAGCAGTTTCCCCAAAAGACACAGGTTCCGCAATGCTTGTACTGGGTCAAGCATTGATATCCTGGGTCCCTTCTTAATAATGGTTTATGGATCTTTCCACTAGGAACTTGTCCAAACCTTTTTTAAACCCAGCTACACTAACAGCCTTTACTACATCCTCCGGTAACAAATTACAGAGTTTGATTACACGTTGAGTGAAAAAATATTTTCTTTTATTAGTCTTAAATAGTTTACCCTGTAGCTTCATTACATATCCCCTAGTCTTTCTATATTCTGATAACGTAAACAATCGATCTAAGTGATATTGTGGAAGGACTTTTAGGTAAGGCTTATCTCTCTATGGATTATATCAAAATATGCAACAGGGCAGAAGGTGTGGATAGTATGAGGAGGGATCTAGTGAAGCCTGAATAATGCAAAAAAATGCAGTTTCATGCATTTGGGCTACAAAATCTCAAGGAAATGGTACAGTATAGGAGGTAAAAGTACTTCTGTGCATTGAAGATGAGCAGGAAGATGGCCTTTCTCAATTGAAAGGATTTTCTGGAATGAGGAGGCATAGAGTGAATGTGAAATAAAATAGACTCAGAAGTAATCTAAGTACATATTTCTTTACAGAAAAGGTGGTGGAATCAGGGCTGGCCTGTGTATATACCTCTTTGAGATCTAGAGAGCATTAGGGATATGCAGACCCAAAAATTAATTTCAAACCTTATGCCCCACCCTGTCTGTCATAATCTATTGTTTAACTTTAATGCCCTGCTCTTTGCTTTCTCCCCCCCCCCACCCCCCAGAAGCTTTCATCCTAGACGGCCTCCTAGTTTGTCTGATGGTTGGGCCACCCCTGGGTGGAGACAAGGATAGTATCTGAATTCAAGAAAGCATGGGACAAGCATAGAAGACTGTAGAACAGTAGTTGATATGGAAGGGCAGATGGGAGAGGTCATGTAGTCTTTACTTGCTGTCATTTTCTATGTTTCTATGTAGCTAGGCCAATATTTCACTTATGGGTTCCCCCTCTTAAAATCATCTTGCTTTGCTATTCTTGTCTACCTTTGCTTCATTGCAAGCAGTCTGGGATTTTCTTCTCTTCACTTACAGTATAGACTGCTAATTAGTTCCAGATGCTATATTCTCAGTACATGCTGCTTTCCTACTACATATCTCAGATTGCCAGTCACTAACGTGAGTGCACTTCCTGTTAGTTCAGGACTTCCAGGAGTTACAACTCCCAGCATTCTTGGGAGCTCGCATTCTCCAGGACCAAGCAGGAAGTCAGTCCTCACATATGGGTGACATCGACGTCGATGAAGCCCTTGCGGAGCATTTCCCCAGCTTTCCATGAAAGCCTTTGGGAATGCAGGCACGCATGCGCGGTTCCCTTCCCGCCTAAAGGTGCCATCTTACCTCAGTCTCTCGTTTTCCGTGAAGCCCACCAAACGTGAGTCCTAGTCATCCCGGAAAATTGTTAGATTTCTTGCGATTTTTCGCTATTTTTTCTTCCCGGTTTGACGCCGATTCCCCTCCCGCCGGGTTCGGTACACCGGTATCGAGCCCGATCTTCTTTTTTCGGGTTTTGCCCTTCGTGGCTGGCGTTCGCGCCCTTTTTTCTCTTTTTCCCTGGACGGCCGGTCCTTTGACCTCGCGGGGACTCTTTTTTCCCCGATGGCCTCCAGCGGTTTTAAAAAGTGTGATCGGTGTAAGAAGTTGATGTCTCTCACCGACACACACGACTGCTGCCTCCGGTGCGTCGTTAGAAGAGGTCCCTGGCTCCTCGAGAGCTAGGTCTCAGACCCCAGACCGTCGCCCCAGGCCCGTGGAACAGGAGTAGCCTTCCAAAGTCCCTCGACTGGAACCGGAGTCTGCTAGACACGTAAGCCCTGTAGTCCTCGTGGACTCTCCTCCCAGATAGCCGACGTCGGGCCCGGCACCGCCGGGGCCCGAGTTGAGAGCTGCTGAGTCTCCTGAGCTGGGTCTCAGGTTGACAGCCTTGGAGAGCAGACTGTCTGCCTTCATGGAATAGCAGCAGGCACTGATGGCCAGCCTGTCTGGTGCATCTGCCCCGACCACCGGGACATCGACCTCGAAGTCGACCCCGGAGACCAAGCTGATACTCGTAGCCATGAAAGCTCGAGGTCGACCTCGGTCGCGGTCTCCCTCGACCTCCCGTTCTGGACCGAGGGCGTCGACGCCGGTGCCTTTGGCATCGGGGCGGGTGCTTGCAGGCCCCGCTAGGTCGGACCCCGATTCCTCATCGGACTAGCCCGCATGGGAGACGGAGGACGAGGAGTCCCCTGACACCTTCAAGACTCGGTGCGTCCCGTTGGACTCACCGCAGTCTGAACCCCGGAGTAAATCCCCTCCGGAGGATACCCGGTTCTCGGAGTTCGTCCGGGATATGGCCACCGCGTTGGCTATCCCTGCGGACCCCGAGGAGGAGCCTCAAGCCGAAGAGCTCGAAACCCTGCAGTATGACTCTCCTCCGAAGGAGGCCTTTACTGTACCAGTTCCTCCGATGCTGGAGCGGCTCCTGTTCCGAATGTGGGAGGCACCGGCCTTGGCGCTGGTTTTTAGCAAGCGGGTCGATTCGATCTATCGACTCCGGAAGAGCCCTGGCTTTCAGAAGGCGCAGCTACCACACCATTCCATGGTTGTGGAATCGGCCATGCATCGCCTGAAAAGTCAGAAGATGCACTCCGCGGTGCCCCCTGGCAGGGAGGCCCGAAACCTCGATGGTTTTGGTAGAAAGTGCTTCCAGGGCTCGATGCTTGCTTGCCGTGTCCAGTCTTACTAGCTGTACATGGGCATGTACCTGCGAGACCTGGCCAAGGAGCTTGCCGGGTTCTCTGCTGGTCTCTCCGAGGAACCCTTGCAGAGGTTCAAGTCCTTGTCCTCGGGGATTCGGGAATGCTCAAAATTTATGTCCTGCGCTGCCTACGATGGCTTTGAGGCTTCGGCCTGTGTTGCGGCAGCCGGCATCGCGGCTCGACGCCAGGCATGGCTGCAGTCATCGGACCTCGAGCCATGGGTTCAGGACAAGTTGGTCGATGTCCCTTGCCGAGGTGAGAACCTGTTTGGCAAGCCCATGACCGAGAAGGCCGCACAGCTCGAGACCGAGCACCTCACAAGGACAAGGCTCTCTAGGAAAACTTCTGCCCCTTCTCACAAAAAGAAGGGCTCGAGTAAAAAGCCCTTTTACCCGAGGAAGGGCACTGCCTACAAACAGTACCCACAATATCAGGCTGCCCAAGCTGCCCCTCAGGGTCAGCAAGCCAAGGGTCAGGGTAATGGGCCCTGTAGGCAGAGGACTCCCAAGCCTCCGGCCCCTGCTCCCACTCAGCAGGGTGGGGGGTTTTGACTCCTTAGGCATAGCCTCTCCGTCCCTACTCTCCCAACCCTGCACAGGAGGTCGCCTCGCTCTATTTTCCCACCAGTGGCCACTCATCACTGGAGACAGTTTGGTGTTAAGCATAGTCCACAAAGGCTATGCACTACACTTCCAACAGCTGCCTCCTCCATACTTTCCAGGGGAGCCTCCAAGGCCTCCCCTGCACACAGATCTTCTCCTTCAGGAGCTACAAGGTCTGTTGGTGGACAGAGCAGTGGAGCCTGTGCCTCCCCACTTACACGATCGAGGGTTCTACTCCAGGTATTTCCTGGTACCCAAAAGAACCGGTGGTCTTCGACCTATTCTGGACCTCCGCAACCTCAACAAGTTCCTGGAGAAGGAAAAGTTCAAGATGCTTACTCTTGGGACACTTCTGCCCTACCTCCACCATGGAGATTGGCTATGCTCCTTGGATCTAAAGGATGTGTACACTCACATCCTCATTCATCCAGACCACAGAAAGTACCTCAGGTTCATGGTGGGAGGAAACCATTATCAGTACAGCCTTTTGGCCTCACCTCCGCTCCCAGGGTCTTTACCAAATGCCTGGCAGTGGTGGCGGCCTACCTGAGAAATCAGGGAATCTTTGTCTTCCCCTACCTGTATGACTGGCTCATCAGGGGTCAGACATGCCAGGAGGCCAGACAAGCCACCCTCAGACCTATTGCTCTTCTTCAAAGCCTGGGGTTTGTCATAAACTTCGCAAAGTCCACTTTGCTCCCCTCCCAGAACTTGGAGTTCATAGGGGCAAGGTTGGACTCTGCTCGCAAAGGCATTTTTGCCAGGAGACAGAGCCCAAAGATTGATAAGTTTGTCAAGCCAGTTTCTCAGCAGGTCACTGGTCTCCGCCAGACTCTGCCTGAGGCTTCTTGGCCACATGGCTTCGACAGTACATGTGACCCCCAATGCCAGGCTCCATATGCGGCCTGCACAGTGGTGCCTTCGGAATCAGTGGTCACAAGCCACAGGCAGCCTCAGAGACAGGATAAGGGTGTCCAGACAATTTCTGAACTCCCTCACCTGGTGTCTGCACCCATCCAATCTACTGCAAGGGGTGCCTTTTCAGACTCCTGGTTTCACAGTGGTATTGACCACGGATGCCTCCCTGCAAGGCTGGGGGGCTCATTGTCTAGACAAGTGCACCCAGGGCCTGTGGTCTCCTTGGGAGGCGGCACAGCAGATCAATCTCCTGGAACTCAGGGCTATTCGGTTAGCCCTCAAGACTTTCTCTCAAACACTAGCTCATCAGTCTGTCCTAGTTCAAACAGACAACCAAGTAGCCATGTTTTATGTGAACAAGCAGGACGGAACTGGGTCCAGGCTCCTTTGTCAAGAGGCACAGGACCTTTGCTTGTTTGCTCTCCGGCACAACATGCTCCTCAAGGCAGTGTATCTACCTGGACAGGACAACTACCTGGCAGACAGGTTGAGCAGGATTCTGCAGCCCCACGAGTGGCAGCTCCACCCACTTCCTGTTTGGCTGCAGCACTGAGAGGCTCAGTTGAGCAGAGCTCCTGCTAGGGAGAGGTTCCTGTTTCTCTGCTCGTGCCTGGATGTCGGGACCTGGGCCGCCTCCGGCGGGGGAGGCCCAGGCCCAGAGGCCTGCCAAGCCGGGTGGGCCTCCTATTTTGGAAGTGGCTGGCGGAGCCAGCAACCTGGAACAGCTGGAACCCCGGGAGGGGGCTTCCCCCAGTAGGACTGCACCTGGCCAGGACCGAGGGACCCACAGGTATGGAGGTATGGGCCCGCCACCCCAGGGAGGAGGCTCCTGTCTCCTCCCCAGGCATGGTGTGGAGGCTGGGTGGCAGCAGGGAGAGGCCCTGGGGAGACCCTGGAGGACCGTGGAATGTAGTACTGAGGGAGGTGGGTTCCCCCCTCCACCTCGGGTCCTGGAGGAGGCCTCTACCTCCTCCAGTGAGGATGAGGGGGAGGGGTCGGTCCTGCCTTCTTACCAGCAGCCCGCTAGGGCCCCTGAGGCAATTGTAGCAGCGGTGCGACGGCTTCGGGGTCTCCAGGAGGAGGCGGCCCAGCTGCGAGCCCAGCTCTCCCACCTGGAGAGCCTGCAGGCCACCATTTTCGGGGAGGAATGGGTGGCCTATGTCACCTATCGGAAAGGGGTGAAGCGGGCCTTGAAGGGCAAACACCGAGAAATAATGTACCTCAAGCAGCAGGGTTGTGGGTCCCTCACAGAGATATATCAGGCCTATGATAGATGGGCAGTACAGGGAGCAGTTCAGGGGGGGCCCCCGGGGGTAGGTTGGATGGGTGGGACTCCCCATTCTCATAGTCTGCCCTTTTCCTATCATGCCCCGGCGAGGGGAGAAGATGATAGATGGTCCAAGGACCCTTACCTGCATACGTCTCATCGGACTGGAAGGAGAGTTGCCCACTTTGTGAGCCCTGGTCCGGTCGCTGTCCCACCTCCAAGGGCTGGTATAGTGGCTCCCTGTCCGGAGCGCTCTGTTTCCAGCAATGTCAGGGAGGGGCCTGGTGATATCCTTCCCCCCAAAAATCGCGGATTTCTGGGACCCGTTTTCCGGCGCCATACAAAAATCCAGAGGCAGAAGATTCCTGGCAGCATGATCGCCGAGGGATGCTTGCAGAGAGCGGCAATGGTCTAGAGCAGGGAGCCCCGATGCGGGATGTCGTTCAGGGGTGTTTTCCCAATACTTCGGACTACAAAGATGGCCGCCGTGAAGTTCATGAGGTCACTTCCGGGTTTTCCCGGAAGTGTGTCACTGCTAATTCTCCTTCTCCTCTCCTGTCACTGAAGCACCGGCACGGTTCCATGAATGCAGACCGGACCCCCATCGGAAGGCCTGTTGTCGGAGGGGAGTCGGTGCTGCCTAGTAGGGGTTTGTCTGCTGTTCCCTCCTGTCGGGGATTGGATTCAGAAACAGCAGCTTCGGGGCTGCCTTCTACGATCCCGCGGAGCAGTATCTCATCTTCTTTGGCTGAGCCCTCTCTCAACGTGGCCAGGAGCCTGAAGACTGGCTGTCCCCCGTCCTTTCAGCCTGCTGAGTCTTTGGAAATCCGGAGGGTGGCTGATTTGTCCATTCCCTGTCTGGATCTGCAGCGTCAAGGGACCGTACAATCTACCATGGTTTTGGGTGGGGGGGAGGTTGAAAGTTCGGCCCCCCCTAATGTGGATGTTTTTTCCGGTGCTCAAACAGTTGCGGGATGGCCGCCCGGCTTTCCCTGAGGCGGCTGTTTGGCGCCGGAAAGGCATGAGTAAAGGGATAGGGAAAGATAGGGGGCCACTATCTTTGAGTTTTGGATCAGCGGAGCGGGATGCACCGGTGTCTATCCTGTCTGGTGGCATGGCTGAGGTGGGCCTGGCTCGCAGGGGGGTGTCCGCCCTCCCTGCTGGAGCCCTGGCTGCCGGCCGGACTTCTCTGGATCCCTGTGCCACGGCTGGCGCCGACGACCAGGTAGGACCTGAGAGGGCAGAGGGGCAGGGGGGTGGCTGTTTGAGGGGTTTTGATATGCAGGGATCTGCCCCACTGTCCCGGGATGGTCCTACCTTGTTGGCGGTGGCCATGCAGGGAGTGGAGGACGGTGGGTTGGTGGAGAGTATGGCGGAGGGAAAGGGGGAGCGGACAACAGGTTTCGTTGTAGGGCAGGAGGGGGAGGTTGCTCAGGATGGAAGGAAGGGGATGTTAGAAGGGGGAGTGAGGGAGAGGATGGTTCCCCTGGCTTCCGGGATTGGAGGGGAGCGGGGTTCGTCCCCGGTAGTGGTGGCCGAAACCCAGGAGCCTTCTGCTGGGTTGGAGAAGCAGGATGGAGGTTTGGGGGGGTTTTCCGGTTCCCTGGGTATTAACGAGAACCAGGTTTGTGCCGCTTTAAAATTGGCTTTGGAGACCCCGACGGGCCCTCCTGGGGCCTTTGCTGCATTTCAACATCAGGCGGTGGCGACGGGGGATGATCCAGGGGTTCTCGGTGGTACCCAGGGATCCGGAAGGGAGAGCATCCCGGACTCTGTATTTGCGGAGCTGACCCTACCCAGTCCTCAGGTTGCTCCAAGTGAGGAGATCACGGATCCTGTGGTCCGGCAACAGGTTCCCCCGCAGGTGGAAGGAGGAGAACGTCCAGAAGGGCGGGGGATGGAGGCTGGGGGGTCGGCTCCCCCCCTCCGTACCTTTGCGGAGGCTCTGAAGGGGTCGGGCACCACTCCGGGGACGTCGGGGGAGGGTGGGGGGAGGGGAGGTATGCAGGGGAATGGTCCCGTAGGAGGGGAAGGAGGAGGGGGAGGGGGAGGGTTTCAAAGGGGAGTAGGGGGTGAGGTCCGACGGCGCAACGTGGCGCAGATCCGATGGGCTGGGGAGGGGTCCCCTCCAGCCAGGGAACAGGTCTTGAGGATGGTTCTTGGGCTGGGGTTTCTCCCAGGAGATCTCTACGCCTTTATCCACATGAACAACACCATTGAATATGATGTTAGTTTCATGTTGCGACGGGGGCTGGAGATTTTCTGGGACCGATACCAGCAGCAGAGGGGGCAGGGAGGGTGGGCTGACTTTCGTGTTGTGCCTATCTCTCGCCAGGGGACGGTACCTGTGACCATCCTCTCCAGGAATGAGTCGCTCCCAGGGCAGGACATCCAGTTTTGGTTGTCGCGCCATGCGGTGCTTCTCGCACCCCTGGTTAAGGGCGCTGGGCCCCTAGGGGTGTGGGACGGGTCGTGGAAGGGCAGGATCCGTTTGCGTGAGGTGGGAAACGTGGTGCAGCACGTGCCCTCGGCCGGTTTCCTCGGTCGGGATCGCATCTTGTGCTATTACCCGGGCAACCCCGTGAGTGTCACCGCTGTGGCTCATTTCGCCATTTGAGCATGAACTGTCCCGAGCAGGTCTGCACCCGTTGTGGTGGACGGGGTCACGCTTCGGCCGGGTGTTTGCTAATTCGGTGTAACCTTTGCGGGGAGTTGGGCCACCCCTTTGCCCGCTGCCCCTCCGCGTCACACAATGGACCGGGGGGGGTTGCCGTCACTCCACCTCGGGCTCCTGTGCGGGAGGAGGCTATGGAGGCCCCTCTCCCTCAGGAGGAGCCAGGGGGCCCTGGGGTGGAGGAGTCCATTGAACCGAGGGAGCCACCAGGGGGAGGGGATTTGGGTAGGAGGGAGGAGAGGGTTGATGTGGTGGAGGTTGATGTGTCACGACAGGATAGTGGGTTGCGGGTGGTGCCACCTCAGGAATGGACCACGGTCCCTTCCAAGGGTGGCAAGTCCAAGAGGAAGAAGCGGGAGACCTCCCCATTGTTGGAAGTAGAGCCCGTGTTGGACGTCAACCGTTTCGTCTTCTTGGCTACTGATGCGGCTGAGGTGGATGAGGGCATGCCTGTGGAGGCAGGGCTTCCTGTGCGGCGCTCGGAGCGGTTGGCGGCGGGGGCGGCCCCTCTTCCTCAGCGGCGACCTTCAAAGGTGCAGAAGGCGCGCCGCAGTCAGGGTCCTCCAATCAAGGGGGATACTGGCGCCCGACGGGTGAGGGAGGATGGCCTTGTACCCCCGCAGTTGGGTTCGGGGCCTTCGCAGGAGCCCCCTGCTGACCCGGCCGCCCTGGCCTCCCCCGTCGGGGTGGGCACTGTCGTATTGTCTCAGTCTTTGTCCGGGGAGGGGGGGCAGCACAGGTGGTGGACCCCACGGAGGAGATCATTCCTCCGACCCCTGACCCGTTTGTACCTCCTCCTCCGGTAGGGGCTGGGCCTGCCCTCGCGACAGCTTTGCCTGGTGGTCCCGGGGGCGCCAGCACCTCCTGGGGTGACAGGGTCGAGCGGGAGGAGGAGGAGATCCTCGAGGTGGTCGATGTGGACCAGGAGGAGTTGTTTGAGCTCGCGGGCCTGTCCTGCAAGCGGGATTCTGGGGATCCCGGGGTTGGTGAGAAGAGGAGGAAAGGGTCACTGCACTCGAAATAGGCATGGCGTGCACTCCTGCGTTCTCGTGCGCCACCATCAACGTGGCCAGCATTTTCTCAGACCAGGCGCGGGCTATGGCCTATGATTTTCTTTCTACGAGTGGGCTGGATGTCATCTTCTTGCAGGAGACCAGGCTCACCTCGCTCGCTAGCCTTCATCGGGCGAAGCGGGAGTGGAGGTGGGGCCCTTCGTACTGGTCCCTTGCGGCACAGCCCTACGCAGGAGTGGCGGTTTTGTTCACGTCTAACCGATTTCAGGTGCAGTACGTGTGGGAACTGGAGCAGGGCCGGTGTCTGCTTTTAGATGGCTACTGCGGGCCCCATCGGTTTCGTTTCGTAGTGGTCTACGGCCCCCAGTCTAAGTTGGCGCGGAAGACCCTGTTCGGGGTTATCCGCCCCTACTTACACACCTCCCGTTTGGTGGTCCTTGCCGGGGATTTCAACACCACCACCTTTTTGCAGGACCGAGGGGGGGAGCGTTGCCCACCTAGTTACGAGGGCCTCTTTTTGGCCGAGATGACCCGGACGGCTGACCTGGTGGATGTTTTCCACCGGGCCTTTCCACGGTCGCCGGGTTTCACCTACTACCATGGGACCTGCAGGAGTCGTATCGATCGGATATATGTGAGTGCCCGGGTGGAGTGTTCCCCTCCGCAGTTGCAGGCGGTTGACTTTTCGGACCACCGTGTCCTCTCTGTGTCCTTCCTGGCCAACCACGAGGAGCTTAGCAGGGGTCCTGGCCTGTGGCGACTGAATGTGCAGTTGTTGGCAACATCAGAGGTGGTCCAGGAGTTCTTGGCCTTTCTCGCAGACCAGGAGACCCTGCTAAGTGTTTTTCCTTCCCGTGGCGCCTGGTGGGATGAGGTGAAGACGCGTGCCCGACAACTCTTCCGTTCTCGGGGTACCTCCATGGCTCGATCCCGCTACCTCACCTACACTGTCCTCCGGAGGTCGCTGGATCGTTTGGTATCCCGAGGGGCAGCGCGGGAGGAGGTTGAAGAGGTGCGTGTCCAGCTCCGTGGCCTGCTTTACGATCGCCATGCCTCCCTATGCTTCGAGAGGGCGGCCGGTGGGGGCGCCACTCCAGACCCTTTCCGGACTTGCAGGGAGAGGGTTCAGCGTCGGGAGGTCATGGCCCTGCGGGGCGAGGACGGTACCATTCATACCTCCCAGGAGGACCTTTTGCGGATGGTGGGGGAATACTTCTCGGACCTGTTTGGGGATCGCCCCGTGGACCTCACCCATATCCGAACGTACCTGGGCCTTCCCCCGGTGTATTCGGCTGTGGTCCAGGCACAGGTTGATGCACTCGCTGCACCGATTCAGCAGGTGGAGGTGGAGAGGGCGATTCGTGCCATGCCGTTGGGGAAGGTGCCTGGGCGCGATGGGCTCCCTGTGGAGTTCTATCGCACTTTCATTGCCCAGCTGGCCCCCTTCCTGACCTCCCTGTTTCAGGAGATCATGGACACGGGGTATCTCCCGCGGTCATTTCGCGAGTCTGTCCTGCTGCTGCTCTCCAAGGGGAAGGACGATAGCTCCTTGGACTTCTGGCGGCCACTCTCTCTTCTGAACGCGGACCGGAAGATCCTGGCCAAGTGTTTTGGCCAACCGACTGGTGGAGGTGTCGGGCGATTTGCTGTCCCCTTCCCAGTATTGTTCCGTTCGGGGGAGAGGGGTTCTGGACGCTGTCGCCACAGTCCGGGAGATGGTGGAAAGAGGCCGGTCGCTCCAACGGGACCACTGGTTGGTCTCCTTGGATCAGTCCAAGGCCTTTGATCGAGTCAGTCACCGGTACCTGTGGGTGGTGCTCCAGCACTTCGGCCTCCCCGCAGGTTTCCTCTTCGTCGTGCAGGCGCTGTACCGAGGGGGGGTGAGCTTCCCGTTTATTAACGGGTGGCTCGGACGGCCGTTTGGTGTCGCCTCGGGGGTGCGGCAGGGGTGCCCTTTAAGCCCCCTGCTGTATGTTTTCTCCCTCGACCCCTTCCTCCGGAGATTGTCCTCAGGTGGGTTGCGGGGCCTGGAGGCGCCTGGTGCGGCCCCGGTGTCCGCCGTTGCCTATGCTGACGACATCTCAGTTTACGTGGATGGCACTGACGGGGTAGAGGCCCTGCAAGAGGCCGTGGAGGAGTACTCGGAGGTAGCCCACTCTGTTGTAAACCACAGCAAGTGCCAGACGCTGTGGTTGGGCTCCTCGGAGGCCTCCCCGCCTTCCTGCGCCCCCTTTCCTCCTCCCGTGGGGGAGGTCCGCGTTTTGGGCCTCGTCTTCGGGTCGGAGGACTGTGCGGAGTCCAATTGGGACCGTTGTCTCGAGATTGCACGGTGTCGGGTGTTGCGGTGGAGGGGGTGGAGGTGTACGTACGAGGAGAAGATCAAACTCCTCGGGACGTTTCTGCTTCCTCTCTTTCTGCACGTGGCCACGGTCTTCGTCCTTCCGTTGTCCCGTCAGGCGTCTGTCTGTGCTGTCTTTTTCTGTTTTCTGTGGGGTAACCGCCTGAACCCTGTCCAGCGCAACATCGTCTGCCTGGATCGGGCAGAGGGTGGTTTGGGTATGTTGCACCCCCTTGTCTTTCTGTCAGTCTTGTCCATGGCGTTTCACTTAGGTAGGATGAGGGAAGGGGGTGGGGTTTGGTGGGTGGCCTCCTATCGGGAATGGTTCTCTCCCGCTTCTGGGAGCAGTGGGAGGGGGCGTCCTCGGTCCCACGTGTGCGCCGGAGAGGGGAACAGGCTCCATCGTACGTATTTGTGATGGTGGGGCTCATTCGGCGGTGGGGGGTGACCGACCCGCTCGCCCAGTCGTTGGGGCGGAAAGGATTATACCGGATGGTACTCACCTCTCACTATCAACCACGGTGGGCCCTGCGGGACTGTCCGGCGGATGTGATGCAGCGGGGCCTTCGGCTGTTGAACTCCCCTCGGCTACCGAAGAAAGTTCGGGATGTAGCCTGGTTGTCTTTCCACGGGCGTTTGTACGTGAGGGACAACCTCAAGTACAGGTCACAGGCCGAGCGGGTCTGTCCGAGGGCCGGGTGTGAGGGGCAGGCGGAGACCATGGACCATTTCCTCCGGCAGTGCCCCTTCAACGTGGAGGCCTGCCGGTTGGTGTCCGCTGCTCTTCACCTGCGCGACCTTTCCCTCCTCACGTATGCGGAGTGGGTGTACGGGGCCTGGTCCTTTCCTCTAAGGCAGGACTCCGGGACCCTCTACCTTGTCACGGCCGTAGTACGCTACCACCTGTGGCAAGCGCGCTGCCATGTCTCGACCCGGGGGTTGGTCCTGCCCCTCGACGAGGTGGTGCGGGACATTCTGGAGGAAGTGTCCAGCATGGCGCAACGTGAAAGACGGGTGGTGGAGGCTCATCGTTGGGAGCGTCTGTGGCGTCACCTCACCCTTCGCCCCCCGTGAGGGGGAGGGGTTCCCTGGGGTTCCTATCCCTGTAGGACTGTGCGGTTTTGTTTTGTTGTTCCCTGGGGGAGGGGTGTGATCGGAGGGGTTAGTTTTTCCCTTCCCTGGGGTTTCCTTCTCATTATGCTTTGGGATGTTTCCCTCCCGGGAGGGGTGGGGGGGGGGGTGAGCTGGGGCTCCATAAGGGGGTTTTGACCGGTTGTCCGCTTTCCCTTTCTTCTTAGAGGGTGGCCGTCCCAATATTTTTGTTTTCCGTGTTTGTTTGTTCTTTTTGTTTTCTGGGCGTCCCGCTCCGTTGTCTGGAAGGCAGGGCAGTACAAGGGTTCTGTATTTTTGTTGTATTTAGCTATTTGATTTATATGATTACTTATGATTTGTTTTGATGGGATTGTGTTGGGGATGGGCTAAGGGGGCCCTTATGTTTACATTTGGTTTTGGGGGAGGGGGTGGGGAGGTTTGTTTTTGAGGTGTTTGTTTGGATGGGATGGGTCTGAAGGGGGAGGGAGGGGGATAGGGGGCTTTGTTTATGGATGGGTGGGGAGAGGGAGTCTGAGAGTCAGACAGACTGGACACTTGGACATTTGGACTGGTGGGGGTGTTGGGCGGGGCAGGGGTTCAGGGTTTGCAGGATGCAATGTGTGGACTATGCTGGGGTGGTCTTGCAGGGGGAGGTTGGGTCGGGCATGGACATTGGACTGAGGGGGGGGACATGGACATTGACAAGGACTTTGTGGGGGTGGTTGGGAGGAGGGCACGTGTGTGGACTGCTGGTTTGGTGGTGGGTTTGGGGAGGTGGGTCACGGGGGGGTTGTGATATTTGTTTTGTGATATGTAGGGGGGGTGGGGGTTTTGGGGGGGGGTGGGACTTGGTTGGGGTGATTGTTTCTGCTTTTTGTATGTCTTTTGTTGCTTGTTTAATAAACTCAAAATTTCCATCCCTTGGTGGTTCAGAAAATTTTCCTGAAATGGGGACTTCCATCCATAGATCTGTTTGCCAGTCCTCTGAACAAACAGCTGCCAAAGTTCTGCTCCAGGCAACCACATCCTCTGCGGATAGCAGCAGATGCTTTTCTGATTCCCTGGTCTCAGGGCCTACTATATGCGTTTCCTCCCACGCCCTTGGTGGCCCGAACTCTGTTCAAGATTCTTCAGGACAAGGCCTCGGTCCTGCTGGTGGCTCCCAGGTGGCCGAGACAGCCTTGGTTTCCGCTTCTGCTTCAACTGGCCGTGGATCCCCCACTGCCTCTGGGGTTGCAACCCGACCTTCTCTCTCAGGATCAGGGTTCCCTTCTGCACCCCAATCTCAAAGCTCTCAATTTGATGGCATGGAGGCTGCAAGGGTAGTTTTGGCTCCCTGGGGCCTACCTCAGGAAGTTGAGGAGGTTGTTCTAGCCTCTAGGAAACAGTCCACTAGGAAAACCTATGCTCTTAAATGGAAAAGGTTTTCCGTCTGGTGTCACCTACGTACAGAGGCTCCCTTCTCCTGTACTGTACCAGTAGTGCTTCAGTACTTACTGCACTTATCAAATCAAGGCCTTAAGTCCAATTCTGTTCAGGTCCACCTCTCAGCTCTAGTAGCTCACCACTCACTGGTGGAAGGACATTCTCTATCGGTTCACCCCTTGGTGTCCAGGTTTCTCAGAGGCTTGCTCTTGCTAAAGCCTCCAATCCGTCCTCCTGCTCCTGAGTGGGAGTTGAATGTGGTCTTGCAGCAGCTGACTCGCCCACCTTTTGAGCCGATGGCTACTTGTCCTTTACGCATCCTGTCCTGGAAGACACTCTTCTTGGTAGCCATAACCTCGGCTAGGCGAGTGAGTGAGCTTCAGGCACTGGTCTGTGACAGGCCTTACACCAGATTCTATAGGAACAGGGTAGTCCTCAGGACTCATCCAAAGTTCCTCCCAAAGGTTGTCTCCTCTTTCCACCTCAACCAGGAGATGGTTCTTCCAACATTCTTCCCTAGGCCTCATGCAAGCCAGGCTGAAGCAGTTCTGCATACCCTGGACTGTAGGAGGGCCTTATTCTTCTACCTTGACCGTACGCAGGGACATAGAAGGGCTACTCAGCTCTTCATCTCTTTTGACCCTAATAATTTGGGGTTAGCTGTGTCCAAGCGTACCTTGTCCATCTGGGTGGCTCACTGTATCACCTGGGCTTACAAGGTGGCTGACCTTCCTTTGCAGGGTCGGGTCATGGCCCATCGTGTCAGGGCAATGGCTGCCTCAGTGGCTCACCTCTGCTCTGTACCGTTGGTAGACATCTGCAGGGCTGCAACTTGGTCTTCAAGCCAGACATTTGCGGCCCATTACTGTCTGGAAAGGGAGTCCCGTAGGGACAGTGCTTTTGGCCAGGCAGTACTCCGGAATCTCTTTGAGGTTTAGGCAACTCCTGCCCTCTGTTGGGCTACCGGTGGAGGTTCTGTCAGTGAAAAGCCTTTCTTTGATGCTGGGACTAGAGGGAGTTCTCTTGTACAGCCTGGGTTCCTGGTAGCCCAGAGCTAGGGAGTTACCCATATGTGAGGATTGACTTCCTGCTTGGTCCTGGAGAAAGAGTAGTTACTCACCTGTAACAGGTGTTCTCCAGGAGCAGCAGGAATCAGTCCTCACAACCCTCCCTCCTCCCCTGGGAGTTGCAGTTGTACATAGTTTATTTTACTTTTTTGTGTTCTGTTCTTAGCTATGTCATTTGACTGAGGTAAGATGGCACCTTTAGGCGGGAAGGGAACCGCGCATGCGTGCCTGCATTCCCAAAGGCTTTCATGGAAAGCTGGGGAAATGCTCCGCAAGGGCTTCATTGACGTCGATGTCACCCATATGTGAGGACTGATTCCTGCTGCTCCTGGAGAACACCTGTTACAGGTGAGTAACTACTTTATCTTAGACCTCTCCTATGTCCACTGGAGTTCCCTCTTTAGCAATCTAGCAATGTGTATAATCAGTGACACATTACCCAGTGTATCACAGGTAGACTTGGAGAAAGCAGGAGTAAACAGCACAGAATTTAACTACTTTTTGGGATCCTGCCAAGTACTTGTAAGCTGTAGTAGCCACTGCTAGAAACAGGATGTTGAGATTGATGCACCTTTGTTCTGACCCAGAATGGGAATTCTTATGTTATTTCTTTATTTATTTGCAAACTCCCTGACAAGACAATCATTTTAGAACTGGGGTATTTTGAAGAGAGATCTCAACTGCTGCTGAGAGCATTTATGTGAAATTTATCATACCTTAATAAAATAACCAAGAAAAAAGAAAATCTTCCACGTTATTTCCACAAGTGAAGTAATGCTTTACACATAGAATTGATCTGCTACAAAACTGTCCATCCAATAAGGTAAATGTATGCATCTACAGCGTGTATACACATAAGTTTGCCCACTGTTTGAAGAGGAGTTCCCAGGGCAAGGATGAGGAGGAGTTTGCCGTTTCATGCCTTAGTTTGAACATACAAACTTATGTGTGTCTTTTAACCCAAAAGATCATGTGCCCTAAATAGCAGATGTAAGTGCAAGGTCTTCGTGGGGGTAATTTTCAAAGCAGAAGTACACACATAACTTTTGCTTTGAAAATCTGGCGGAGTCTGAACAGAGAAAAGTATATGCATCTTTTTAACCCATGCACATAGCTGTAAATTTACTCCTTAATCGTTTATTAAGAAATTTCTAAGATATCCATTAAAATGCATTAATTAACTGTCCAGCTGCCGCGGTTTAGTAAACATACCCCTTAGTGTTTCAGTCTTTGTTAGTTTTTTGTAAATATACCAATAATTTTTCTTATTTATTTTCTTGAAGCAATTAAGACGTATATACAAGGATTTCAGCCCAAAGGGTCATGAACCTGTTGCTCTTAAAGTTCTTTTACGGCATCCTTTCATTCAAGATCTGATTGAAAACTGTCAACAGTACAAACTTCCTGTAAGTATTGAAGTGTCACATCTCATTCTCTGCAATGTCATAATGCTTCTAATAAATGGTGTAAGTCTTGCTAAAGAAAAGTATGGAGTAATTTTATAAAGCTTTGCTCATGTGTAAGACAAAGTTGAAACAAAAATCAAACAGCAAAGGAGTGGAAGGAGACCAGTGAGCCAAAAAAGACCTTTATTGATGAAGAAGCCCGACTTGGCTATGTTAGCCTTCATCAGGGATCTGCAGTCTGCTTCTTCACAGCTCCAGCTCCCTCTCTCTCTTCTTTTTTTGTTTTAGGACATTTGTTTATATTTTTGATATATTTAAAAAAGAATAGCCTTCCCAGTATACATACAGTCAGCTGCAGCAGCCTCCTCTCTTGTTCACTTCTTGAAATGTCCCATCTGTGCTGAAATGCTATTAACTATCTCCTTAAAGCATCACATTAATCCTGTAACATTATTTATAGTGAAGCATTTCACAGACACTGCTATTATTCTTGCTTCCACACTCATTTCAGTTGTTATTTGAAGCATTATGTGCTGCAATTCTTAATTGTACAGCTGCTGTTGAATATGTGTGTCTCTACTTATCTGGCATACTGTTGCTCTTCAATACACAGAGCAGCATAAACTTTATTTGGCATACAAATGCCATTAAAGCCTTTGGTGTTACTGATGCTCAGGGTACTGGCTTCAATAAGGCAACAAAACCTTTATGGCTACTCACACAAACAAAGATGTTAAATGATAGTGTTCCATTCAATGCAGTCATTAAGGCCATGCGGTCTGAGAATTCTGAGAGTAAATATCCAATATCCAATATTGTTCCCTGTATGTTAATAGTGCCCTCCAATCTTCCCCCCCCCCCCACCCATGTAATTCAGGAATACAATCAATAATAGTCCAAAGCAGGTCCATGAAAGTATGATTTTCAACAAGGTAGTGAGACACTAATGGTGCCATTTCCACGTTTGTTGTTATACGGCTCTTATGTTCCGTCAAACAAACTTTTATCTGTCATGTAGTCTTGCCCACATGGATGGGCATTCAATTATGTAGATCACAAATGAAGATGTACAGATGGTGTCATGTTTTTGAGTATAAGATTTTCCAGTCTTAGTATGAGTCTATGTAGTTCCTGCTATTATCTGATCACAAAAAGAATGATGATTCCAAGGATGATGACCCCTAAAGTACAAAAGTCGTGAACCACCCAAAATGTAAGTATGTATCACCATTTCCTTCATGTTGAAGCTACATTTAAATGCTATACAGGGAGGGTTTTTGAAAATATCGTGCAATGCCAAACTAGGCCAATGTTTACGTATAGCTCCCGCTATCTGCAAGGTCAAATTAGAAAATTGCATGACACACACCTGCCGGTTCTGATTTGGTCTATTCTGAACTTGTAATAAAAAATCCTATTTAGCATACAAGGCACATAAATATGCCCTTCTGATTACTGACTCTGAATAATTTCTTTGCAGTAACCTACTTTTCAACCTCCTGGCTTGTTTTTTTATATTCACTCATAACTGAGCACACCCGATGTATCCACAGGAACTAACCAATGGGAAATGATCACCTAAGACCCACTGGGTGATGACTGGTATATAAAAAGAGAGTGTTCCTATCCACTGTTTTTCATTATGATGTAGTATACAATCTCGAGCCATGCTTTACTATCTGAACATCAAGAAAATAGTTTCTTGATCATACGTATGGATGAATTTCAAATTACAGTCCAAAGAATTAAACCATATCACAAACAAAGATAACTGATGTGTTTTTCATTTGGACTTCTACTGAACATCATCTATAAAGCTAAACCAACCAACAAGTGAGTGGCCCACTGGGAAAAATATAATAATTTTTCTTCAAAACATGACACATACAAATTGGCAACACTAGGTTCTATAACCATACCCATCACTGTGCCATGTATTTGTAGACAAAATTTATCATTATAACAAAAATAATTTCTTGTCAAAGTTAATTCAACCAGGGACATTAAAAAAGTAGTAGGAACTCAACACTGAGGGTCTTGTGTTTCCAAAACCTGTCGCACTAATGCAAGTGCATCTATTTAAGGAATATTCATATATAGTGCCTCCCAATCAATTGTTACTAATAATGCATCCTCAAGGACAGTTAGAATATTATCCAGGTAGCACGAAAAATCAGCTGTATCTTTTATATATAACCATGCATTGGACACCTCAGGTTTAAGAAAATAATTAACAAACTTTGAGAGAGGTTCTAAAACCATACCACACATGGATACTTTTCATCCACCGGGAGGCACTTGAAGGGACTTATGCACCTTAGAGACAAATTAAAAGTGGGAATCTTCGGAAAAGGAACCTTCAAACAATTGGCCTTGCTTTTTGTGAGAAAACCTGTCTCCAAAGCTCCAGCAATCATTTATTTTATTTCTTGAACTAAGTCAGCTGTGGGATTCATACTCAAAATCTGATAATGCTGGGCACTGTTAAGCTGGAGTTCTGCTTTCTGATGATACTGCTGGTGGCCCCAGACAACTGTGGAGCCCTCTTTGTTATCAAGATGTATAAGAACTGTATAATTCAGGAATAATTCTCTAAGAGCTGTGCATTCCTCTTGTGTGAAATTAGGATGAAAACAATAATTAGGCTGGTCTTCAATCGCAGAGATCTCTTTCAAAACTGAGTCCTGGAGCATAGCAATGTAGGAATCCATAATACCAGGAGGGGGCCCTCCTTGACTTTGCCTGTACAATTGATGTGTCTGTATTAGACATGTCCAGTTTAGAAAAACATAATTGTACTTGTAAATTTCTTATAATCCTTGTTAAATCCAGTCAACATTTGAAAGGGTCATAAAAGGTAGAAGGAACAAACGTCAATCCCTTATACAACGCTACAATCTGCTGGTGTGTCAAGGTTATCTGAGAAATATTTATAATGGAGGATTCCTCTGGCTCTGTGACCTGGTGACTCATCTGGGCCATTCCTCCTCCTGCTCGGATTGGAAATCTCTTCTACGATGACAACTGTACTGATGGCGACCCTGATAATTGCCAATGTCACTCTATAAAAAGTCAACCCCTTTCATGACTGTACTTCTCAATACGATGAGTCTGATGAGCCAAAAGTTACTTACTTCCTAGAAGTCACATATCTAGGAACATAAGAACTTAAGAAATGCCATACTGGGTCAGACCAAGGTCCATGAAGCCCAGTATCCTGTTTCCAACAGTGGCTAATCCAGGTTAAAAGTACCTGGCAGGTTCCCAAAAGGCACACAAGTTCCACAATGCTTGTCCTGGGGCAAGCAGTGAATTTCCTGGGTCCTCTTTAATAATGGTGTATGGACCTTTCCTCCAGGAACTTGTCCAAACCTTTTTTAAACCCAGCTACACTAACAGCTTTTACTGAGTTTCCTAAGTTGGATTACGTGTTGAGTGAAAAAATATTTTCTCTTATTAGTCTTAAATGGGTTACATTGTAGCTTCATTGCATATCCCCTAGTCTTTCTACTTTTTGATGGCATAAACAACTGATCTGCGGTTACCCGTTCTATTCCATTCATTAATTTATAGACCTTTATCACATTTCTCCTCAGTTATCTCTTTTTCAAGATGAAGAGCCCTAATCTTTTAAGCCATTCCTCATAGGGGTATCCTTCCATCCCCTTTAACATTTTGGTGGCTCTTCTCTATACCTTTTCTAACACAAGTCTGCGACTAAAAAGCTGTTTGATTATTTTCATCTAATTTCCATGTATTTTGGTGTGCTGAAAACAAATAAAATATTGAAAAAACTCCTAGATGTCATGATTTGCCACAACATGCAAAATTGTCTTCAAATTTATCAAATTTTTTCAAATTACTATTAATTCATTCAAATTACTATTAATTAATGCACATAAGTGCATTTAAGATATAAAATGCCAAAAAAACCTTAAAGGGGTTGTCTGAGTTATGTAAAACAAAATATAGCACTGTAAATCTGATGGTCAGCAATATATACATAAGCTAAGCAAGTTTTAAGTCCGTGCTTCTAATGGTAGAAGGAGTTAATCTTTCCTGAAGAATCCAGTGGGAGGGAGACACAGGGCAGACAGCAGCAGCTCCGGTCAGTGCAGGGGGGGCGTGGCCAGCACTGTGACATCTGGTGTACAGACACAGAGCTGCTCTCTCCTGCATGCCACACTTGTGCACGAATCATCATCAGGTTCTTTGTTCTAGGCTGTTCACACTTTTTCATCGCAATTCGTGTTAGCTCGTCATTCTTCAACCGTTATGTTATGGCTCCGCTAAAGTGTATTAATTCGCCAGACAGTTTCTGTTTCATCTGTGGTGAATATACAGTGTTGAAGCAACAGCAGAATATTACAGACTTTGTGAAAAAAGTATACTTTGCTTACTTTGGACTAAAAATTGGAGATCAAGATAAAGTCTGGGCACCTCATAAAGTGTGCAAACGGTGTGTTGAGGACCTCCAAAACTGGTTCAAGGGTAAGAAAAAATCTTTCCGTTATGGGATTCCTATGGTATGGCGAGAGCAAAAGAACCATAGTGACGACTGTTACTTTTGTTTATGCGATGTGAAAGGGTTTAATTCCAAATGGAAGCATTCCATTTCATACCCCAATCTTCACTCGGCAATTCGTCCCATCCCCCATGGCACAGATATACCAGTACCCAAGCCCCCTGCTACCTTGGAAGAGATACCTAGCTCCGATGAAGGCGAAGTCATACCTGAACCAGATGACGAATCAAGTTCTGACTTTGAAGATGATACAAGACCAAAATTGTTTTCTCAGGAGGAGATGAATGATTTGGTAAGAGACTTGAATCTTCCCAAAGATGACGCTGAGTTACTCGGATCAATGCTGAAAAGCAGGAATTTATTGTTGCCAGGAGTGTCATCTTCATGGTTCAGACATCGTGAAAAGGAGTTTGTTCCTTACTTCGCCCAGGAAGACAAGTTGGTTTATTGCATCGATGTCGAAGGTCTGATGGGTCAATTTAAAATCCAATATTATTCAGAGCAATGGCGTCTTTTTATAGATTCTTCAAAAAAAAGTCTCAAAGCAGTTTTACTCCACGACGGTTTTACGCTTCCATACCTGTAGGTCATTCCGTACACTTGAAGGAAACCTATGAGAACTTGGAATTGGTTCTTTGTAAACTTAAATATGAAGACCATGGTTGGCAAGCGTGTGGGGACTTGAAGGTCTTGTGCATGCTGCTCGGGCAACAAGCTGGGTATACCAAATATCCTTGTTTTCTGTATCTATGAGACAGTCGAGACCGACAAAATCACTGGACCAAGAAGAGTTGGCAGCTGAGGGTGCTAACATTCGGTGAAAAAAAGTCCTCCGAGAAACTTTGGTACCTTCCCATAAAGTTCTTCTACCACCTCTCCACATAAAATTGGGATTGATGAAGCAATTCGTAAAATTTATTTATTTATTTATTACAATTTCTTATATACCGCGCTACTTAGCATCAGTGCGGTTTACACCACAACTTAACGACCATAACAACAAGCTGTCAGGTTTACATCGAACAGGAGTATAAAACATGGAAAACAGGGTCAACTATATACATAATCTATTTACATTGGAAGGATAGATAAAAGTCAGATAATGCATGTAGGTCTTTTCTAACTAAATTGGGTCAATTCCTGGAGGGTATATCTAGGATCAATCACTTCCAAGAGATGGAGAATGCTTCAAATACTTGGTCACCAAGTTTCCAGGCCTGTCGGAGGCAAAATTGAAGGAAGGTGTGTTCGTCGGACCAGACATTAGAAGGCTTATAGTTGATCAAGAATTTGTGAATACCATGACGGATCCTCAAAAAGAAGGGTGGATTGCATTTAAAGAAGTTGTACAGACATTTTTAGGCAATAACAAAGATCCTCACTACAAAAAGATCGTCGGACGAATGCTAAAAGCATTTCAAGCTTTAGGTTGCCTGATGAGTTTGAAAGTGCATTTCCTCCAGTCCCACCTTGACTACTTTCCTGAAAATTTGGGAGCTGTGAGTGAGGAACAAGGTGAACGATTCCACCAAGACATTAAAGAGATGGAAAGGAGGTACTAGGGAAAATGGAGCATTACAATGATGGCAGACTACTGTTGGATGCTTCAGAGAGACATTCCAGATGCTACTCACAAGCGTAAATGCACCAAGAAGAGCCTCACAAGGAAGAAGAATCGAGGTGAGCTCATTTCAGTTCAAAAAAGGATTTTCATGAAAATATTGTAATAAAACTTTAATTTTATAAGTCTATTTCCATTTATTTTGAGGTATTGCCTTATTTAACATAGTTACCTAAATTGTCAGGAAACGTGATGTCTTATGACAAAATGGAGGTCATTTTCGGATTCAGCGCACCAAAAAACATAAAGATTACGTGGAATAACCAAAACAGCTCTCGAAAAAAAATTCTGCTATATCCTTTTTAAGATATGGTGACCAGAATTGCACACAATACTCAAGGTGTGGTCGTACCATGAAATGATACAGAGGTATTATAATATCCTTTGTTTTATTCTCCATTCTTTCCTTATGATTCCTAGCATTCTATTTGCTTTCTTGGCCGCCGCTGCATACTAGATGGACAGTTTCAACATATTATCCATGATGACACCTAAATCTTTTCCTTGGTGGTGGTTCCTAATGTGGTACCTTGCATCATGTAACTATAGTTTGGGTTGTTCTTTTTGGATTTAGCAAAGCATTAATGGGCCCCCTGTCTTCTGCATATCGATGCAACTTGCATAGTTTACTTTGACATAAAGTAGATATAACTTATCTAAGGCCTGATTATAGTTGCAAAAAGAATCATCCACTGAGCTTGATTCAGTCTTCTTCTTTATAGCCTCTACTATCTTCTGAATCTGTTTTTTTGCATCTACCAATGCTGATCGAGTTGTCTCAATGATCAATAACATGAAATAAAGGGAACCTTTCTTCAAAATAGCTGTGCACTTCTCTAGAAAAACTGATTGATCCAGAGACCCGTTAGAATTCACTACTTCTTCACATACTCAGAGACTGTCTATGCAGATCTAGATGAATCTCAGTTTTTCCTGAATTCAACCATTTATCACACAATGAATTAATATCCTTCTCATCACCCACAAACTGCAATTGTATCAATGATGTCTGCTTCGAAATAATAGCCAGATGATCAGATGAATAACTAAAAACATGTTGCCACTCTACTACTTCCATACTACAGGAACTCTCAAGGCAAAATTCTCAAAGTCCAAACCCCTGAATGATTGAAGGAAAATTAATACTCATTCCAAAAAATCCCTCTTTCCTAACACATAGGGGCCTTTTTACTAGAGAGCACTATGGTATTGCACCTAACGGCAAAAGCTCTGAAACGATGGCATGTTAGGTGCAACACCTCCACGTTAACTGTAAAGGGTGTGGAATGCATTTCCCTGGCAGTTAACGTGGATCCCTTTCCCATCACGCGTGCAGTGTTAACCTTAATAGATGTCATTAGATGATCCCACACTGATGCAGTTAGCATATGGTGTATACCCTGCGCTGACAGCACAGAGCACACCATTTATTTATTTATTTATTTATTGAACGGTTTTATATACCGCCTTTCATAAAAATCAAAGCGGTTTACATAGAACAAAACTTGAACATTACATTGAAAGTTATTCAAACAATTGAAATTACAATAAAAATGGTAATTTGAGGGTTACAATGATGAGTAAATGCTGATTAGGTATATAGATAGTTTAAACATATATACATATTTAAATATTTACAAATTGCAATGCCCACCATGCCCACTCTCTGCCTCACCCCACCAACTCACAATTCTAATGTGAGTTAGACAGCATGGGAATAGTCCCATGCTGTCATGGCCCTGTCAGGGCACGCCAGAACACGCATTGTCAGCTAACGTCCTGTAGTAAAAGACCCCCATAGAATTGGACCAAGGCTCATGTGCAAAATACTATGCAAAAACAATCAAGTACAAAAAGCATATGCAAAAAATATGTAGAAAGGTGGTAGGAACCATCAGAATGGAGGCATGTTGTTAGGAACAATATTGGATATTTACTCTCAGAACCATTAAGGCGTATGGCCTTAATGACTGTATTGAATGGAACACAATTATTTAACATCTTTGTTCATACGAGTAGCCATAAAGTTTTTCTTGCCTTATTGAGATCACTATGCTGAGCTTGTGATGTGAGCTTGTGATCTGAGTGTTTGCACGCCGAGTAAAATTTATGCTGCTCTGAACTTTGCTGCACCATTGCTGGCTAGAGCTCTGCCTTAGGACATAAGAACATAAGATATGCCATACTGGGTCAGACCAAGGTCCATCAAGCCCAGTATTCTGTTTCCAACAGTGGCCAGTCTAGGTCATACGTACCTAGCAGTTTCCCCAAAAGACACAGGTTCCGCAATGCTTGTACTGGGTCAAGCATTGATATCCTGGGTCCCTTCTTAATAATGGTTTATGGACCTTTCCTCCAGGAACTTGTCCAAACCTTTTTTAAACCCAGCTACACTAAAAGCCTTTACTACATCCTCCGGTAACAAATTCCAGAGTTTGATTACACGTTGAGTGAAAAAATATTTTCTTTTATTAGTCTTAAATAGTTTACCCTGTAGCTTCATTGCATGTCCCCTAGTCTTTCTATATTCTGCTAACGTAAACAATCGATCTACATTTACCCATTCCACTCCTTCATTAATTTATAGACTTCTCTCATATCTCCCCAGCCGTCTCTTTTCCAGGTTAAAGAGCCCTAACCTTTTTATCCTTTCTTCATAGGAGTATCCTTCCATCCCCTTTACCATTTTGGTGGCTCTTCTCTGAACCTTTTCTAATAACGCTATATCCTTTTTAAGATACGGCGACAGAATTGCACACAATATTCAAGGTGCGGTCTCACCATGGAACAATATAGAGGCATTATAATATCTTTTGTTTTATTTTCCATTCCTTTTCTTATGATGCCTAGCATTCTATTTGCTCTCTTGGCCGCCGCTGCACACTGGGCCGAGGGTTTTAACATGTTATCCACAATGACGCCTAAAACCTTTTCCTGGGTGGTGGTTCCTAATGTGGAACCTTGCATCTTGTAACCATAGTTTGGGTTGTTCTTCCCTAGGTGCATAACTTTGCACTTGTCCACATTAAATTTCATCTGCCATTTTGATGCCCAGTCTTCCAATTTATCAAGATCCTCTTGCAATTTTCCACAATCCTCTTGGGTTTTAACAACTTTAAATAGTTTTGTGTCATCTTCAAATTTGATAACCTCACTCGTTATTCCCTTTTCCAGGTCATTTATGAATATGTCAAAAAGCAGCAGACCCAGCACAGATCCCTGAGGTACACCACTATTCACCTTTCTCCATTGGGAAAATTGGCCATTTAGCCCTACCCTCTGCTTTCTATCTTTTAACCAGTTCCTGATCCACAATAGTACACTGCCTCCTATCCCATGACTCTTTAGTTTTGCCAAAAGTCTCTGATGAGGGACCTTATCAAAGGCTTTCTGAAAGTCCAGATACACTATATCAACTGACTCACCTTTGTCCACCTGTTTATTCACACCTTCAAAAAAACATAACAGATTAGTAAGAAAATATCTTCCTTGTCTAAAGCCATGTTGGCTGTCTCCCATTAGGCCATGACTATCTTCATGCTGAGTAATTTTGTTCTTTATGATGGTTTCTAGCATTTTTCCCGGTACTGACATCAGGCTCACCAGGCTGTAGTTTCCCGGATCACCCCTGGAACCCTTTTTAAAAATTGGCGTTACATTGGCGATCCTCCAATCTTCAAGTATTACAGATGATTTTAATGAAAATTCACAGATTACTAATAGCAGGTCTGCAATCTCATATTTCAGTTCTTTCAACACCCTTGGATGTATATCATCTGGCCCAGGTGATTTGCTACAGTTTATCTAATAGTTGTAATACATCTTCCCGATGTATCGATATTTCCTTCAATTCTTCCGCACCTTTAAATACCACTTCAGTCATGGGTAACATCCCTACATCTTCCTCAGTAAAGACCGAAGCAAAGAATTCATTCAGTCTTTCTGCTATCGCCTTGTCGCCTCTCAATGCCCCTTTAACCCCTCTGTCATCTAATGGACCAACTGACTCACAGGTTTTTTGCTACGAATGTACTTGAAAAAGTATTTATTTTGCGCTTTTGCTTCCACAGCAAGCTTCTTCTCAAATTCTCCCTTTGCCTGCTTTATCAATGCCTTGCATTTGACTTGCCAGTGCTTGTGCTGTTTCCAGGTTTCGTCGTTTGGCACTTTTTTCCATTTCCTGAAAGATGCTTTTTTGGCAACAACAGCCTCTCTGACCTCACCTTTAAACCATGCTGGCAGATTTTGGACTTCTTTCCACTTTTCTTAAAGCGTGGAATACAGCTGGTCTGGGCTGCCAAGATTTATTTATTTATTTATTTACATTCTCTTATATACCGCGCTATTCTGCATCAGTGCGGTTTACATTGAACAAACTGAAATTACATTGAACAGGGCATTATAACTTGGAGATAGTATTTTTCAACAACACCCAAGCTTGATGTAAGTCTTTAACCTTTGCAACTGCTCCTTTTAGTTTTTTCTTAACTATTTTCCTCATTTTATCATAGTCTCCCTTTCGAAAGTTAAAAGGTAGTACTGTGGATTTCTGTACTACACCTCCTCCACTAATTAAATCAAAGGCGATCATGCTATGATCACTATTGCCAAGTGGCCCCAACACCCTTATCTCTTGCACAAGATCTGGTGTTCCACTAAGTACTATGTCTAATATGGCTTCCTCTCTGGTTGGTTCATGAACCAGCTGCTCCAAGAAACAGTCATTCATTTCATCTAGGACCTTTATCTCCCTAGCATGTCCTGCCGTGACACTGACCCAGTCAATACCGGGGTAATTGAAATCACCCATTATTATTACTGCGCTGTAACCTTTGTTAGCTTCCTTGATTTCTTTGAGCATTTCATCATCCATTTGTTCATTCTGGCCAGGCGGTCGATAGTACACCCCCACTACCAACGTCTTCCCCTTTTTACATGGAATTTCAATCCATAGATATTCTACAGCAAATTTTGTTTCCTGCAAACTTTAATCCTTTCTGACTCAATGCCCTCCCTCACATAGAGCGCAACCCCTCCACCAATTTGAACAGCTCTATCATTACGATATAGTTTGTACCCAGGTATCACAGTGTCCCACTGGTTGTCCTCCTTCCACCATGTCTCTGATATTCCAATCATATCTAACTTCTCATTTAGTGCTATATATTCTAACTCCCCCATCTTATTTTTTAGACTTCTAGCATTTGCATACAAGCATTTTAGAGACTGTATTTTATTTATATTAATCTGGCTATTGGTAGACATGGGTAATTTTGGATCTTTAAGCTCTGTCTGCTCCATACTCAAGGGCATTTGGGCTACTTTACTCTTTTTTGGAATCTCTCTGCTTTTGGTAGTATCCTTCAAGGATACATTCTTCCGAACCATGCGCTCTTGGGCGGCTGTTGGCTTTCCCCTATTATCTAGTTTAAAAGCTGCTCTGTCTCCTTTTTAAAGGTTAATGCCAGCAGCCTAGTTCCATCCCGGTTAAGGTGAAGCCCATCCCTTCAGAAGAGCCCCTCCTTTCCCCAGAATGTTCCCCAGTTCCTAACAAATCCAAAACCCTCATCTCTGCACCATTGTCTCATCCACGCATTAAGACTCCAGAGCTCTGCCTGTCTTTTAGGTCCTGCGCGTGGAACGGAAAGCATTTCGGAGAACACTACCCTGGAAGTTCTGGATTTCAACTTCCTACATAAAAGCCTAAATTTAGCCTCCAGAACCTCCCTACCACATTTTCCTATGTCATTGGTACTGACATGTACCAAGACAGCAGACTCCTCCCCAGCACTATCTAAGACCTTATCTAGGTGGCGCGTGAGGTCCACTACCTTCACATCAGGCAGGCATGTTACCAGGTGGTCCTCATGTCCACCAGCCACCCAGCTATCTACATGCCTAATGATCGAATCACCAACTATAACAGCTGTCCTAACCCTTCCCTCATGGGCACATGACCCTGGAGAAACTTCCTCGCTGTGAGAGGGTTTTACATCACCTGGAGGACAGGACCTAGTTACAGGATCACTTCCTGCCACACCAGGGTGATGCTCTCCTGTCACATGACCTCTCTCCTCCATGGCAACGGAAAGATCATCATATCCCTGACACAGATAATTGAAACCTGCGTGCAGACTGGGTGCAAGTGGCAAGAGAGATTGGGCACAAAGATGGGTGACTGTGTATTGAAGAGCAGCAGTATACCAGAGAAGTAGAAACTTATATATTCAACAGCAGATGAACTGAGAGTGTGGAATTAAGAATTGCAGCACATAATGCTTTAAATAACAGCAGCATATAATTCTTCAAATAACTGCTGAAATGAGAGTGTGGAAGCAAGAATAATAGCAGTGTTTGTGAAATGCTTCACTATAAATAATGTTATAGGATTCATGTGATGCTTTAAGTAGAATGTTAATAGCATTTCAGCACAGATGTGATGTTTCAAGAAGTGAACAAGAGACTGGGAAATGTTTTTATGTACTGGGAAGTGTTTTTTAAAAAATATATCAAAATATAAACAAAAGAAATAAAACAAAAAAAGTTGATGAAATAATAAAAGATGTTTTGGACTGTATCAGTTGTGCATGGAACCGATGATTGAAAATGGGGAGCAAGTATGCAAGGTATATGTAATAACCCACATGGCTCCATTCTGATGGTTCCTATCATCTTTCTACATAATTTTTGCATATGTTTTTTGTGCTTGGTTGTATTGGTCTATTCTCCAGGAACAAGCAGCAAGTGTCAATATGGGTAACGGTGCCGACGGAGCCCCCGCGGAGGCATCTCCCCAGCTTTCAAAGAAAGCCTTTGGGAGATGCCACCACGAATGTGTGTTCCCCTTCCCACCTAAGGGTGCCATCTTACTCAGTCTCCCTTTTTCCATTGAGCTCAAATATGCCCGCCTTCTTTCCCCGGAAAATAGTTGATATTTTTATGCATAAAACTGCCCTTCCTTCTCCGATTAGCACCGGTTCCTTTTCCGCCTTCAAGCCCCATTGCCCCGACATTGAGCCTCGGAACCATTTTTTTTATTATTCCAGCACGGATTTTCTAACCGCTGGCTGCATCAAGGATCTTCGACCTCGCAAGGGTTCTTTTTGCCCCAATGGCCAGTGGGTTCAAAAAGTGTGATTGGTGCGCAAAAACATGTCCCTAACCGATACACATGACTGCTGCCTCTGGTGTCTAGATGTCGACCATGACCCAGAGGTCTGACCCTCTGCAAAAAAATGTCTGCCAAGGCCATCCAAAGTTGTCAACAGAAGCAAGACGATATCTTCCACAGGTCAGATTCTGCCCCGGTATCCCTGGTAGTTTTGCACTGTAAGGCCCCGCATTGATCCTCAGAGTTGTGTAAAGCCCCTGCGGTGCCCAATCAGGTCCACGGATACTCCGAGAAAAGTTCCCTAGAGTTTGAACGCAAGAAGAATAAGAAATCCTTGAGGATCTCATTCTGGGAATTAGACACACATGGCAAATCCCGTGCCAGGTCCCACAGTCCCTGGAGGATATATGAGGAGTCGGAGTGGGAACGGCCGGCGAAGATGCCCAGAACAGACACTGAGGCTTCCAGTGATGGGTCACGGACCCCCGAGGCCTGTCCTGTCAAGGACTCCCCCTCCTCACTGATGCCAGACTTGGTCACCCTGGTGTCCACTTCAAAGGCTGCAACTCCTGAGTGGGAAGCCAGGATGACAGCATTGGAATGCAATGTCACTGCCTTCCTTGCCTCGCAGCAAGCTTTGATGCCTGACCCTGTCAGTGCTCATACCGAGACCACAGGGACCTCGACATCGAGGACTCCCCAGGCTGCCGAGACAATCCTCGATAGCCCTGAGCCTCAAGCTGATCCTCGGCAAGGATCTCGATCCCACTCCCTGTCCTTGGAAGTGAGATCCTCTACGGCAAGTGCTTATGGCTCCGGCCAAGCAGCCACCATGGGTCACCAAAGACCCGACCCAACCTCAGGCGCCATTCAACCTCAAGTCCTCGACTGACTACTCAGACTGAGAGTTCGAGGACAAGGCTTTCCCGTAGATGCATAAACACCGCAATCTCCCCTCAGACCTGTCTCCCCTGGCATTGCGGCGCCGGTCCCCACCCAAGGAAACGTCCTTCCTCAATTTTGTCTGGGACATGACAAAAGCCTTGTCTCTCACCACAGAGTTGGAGGAGGACCCTCGTACGGAGGAGCTTGAAATCCTCCAGTTTGATGCTCCAGCCAAGGAGGACCTGATGGTCCTCGTCACTGCCATCCTCAGGCAACTCCTCCTTCGGAAGTGGGAGACACCAGCATCAGTGCCAGTAGCTAGCTGATGCTGCAACACCATGTACCAGGTCCAGGGCGGGTCCCCGGCTTTCGTAAAGCGCAACTCCCACACATTGCTATGGTGGTAGAATCGACCATGTGCCAGCAGAAAAGCCCAAAGACTCACTTCTCCATGCCCCCAGGCAGAGAGCCCTTGGATGCAAATGCTACCAGGGCTCCATGCTGGGTACTGAGTCCAAGCCATTCAGCTGTATATCAGCATGTATCTCTAAGACCTAGCAAAAGAACTCACAGATTTCTCGGTGGATCTCAGTGGAGATCACCTCCAATGATTCCAAACCCTCACTAAATGCATGGGGTGTGCTCGAAGTACATGTCTCGAGTGCCTACAATGGCTTCGCGTCCAACGCGAGGGTGGTCACTACAGGAATCAGTGCCCGATACCAAGCCTGGCTCCAGGCGTCGGACCTCAAGTAGTGGGTCCAGGAGAAACTTCATGATGTCCTCTGTCTCTGTGAAAACCTTTTTGGCAAACCAATGGAGGAAAAGGCGGCGGAGATTGAAACCGAGTTCATCACGAGGACACGGCTCTCCAGGAAGACTCCACCCTTCCCAAGAAGAAACTTTCAGGGAAGAGGCCTCCTTTTCACAGAAAAGGCCAGCCTTACAGAGGCTATCCCCAATATCATCCCCCCAGACCCTGCAGCTGAGTCACCAGGGCAAAGGAGTGGACCAAGGCCAATGCAAGACTAAGGGCTCTAAGCCCCAAACACCGGCTCCTACCCAGGCTGGGTCAGGGTTTTGACTCCCTGAGCATAGCCTCTCCTCTCGGGGGGGGGGGGAGCAGCTGCCTACAGGGGGGAGCTCTTGGTCCCTCTGGGGAATGCCCTGGGACTACTGACCCAGGAGGAGGGCTCCCTTCTTCACCCCAACCTGTGGTCCCAGTTGTTAACAGTATGGCTGCTGAACAGGTAGCTTTAGCACCCTTTAACCCCCCAATAGAGGTGGAGGAAGTCCTCCTGGCCTCTCTTAAGAACTCCACGAGACGGGCCTACTCCTTCAAGTGGCACAGATTCTTAGTATGGTGTGTAGAGCTATCGGTTTACCTGTTCTATTGCAAGCTGCACATGGTGCTACAGTACATGCATCACCTTTCACAAGCCGGACTCAAGTACAACTCCGTCAGAGTGCACTTGAGTACACTCTCCACGCACTATCATTCCATAGAGGGCAAACCTCTTTCTGCGCAACCTCTCATTATCCGATTTATGTGAGGCCTTTTGCTCTCTAAGCCTTCCATCCGCCCGCCCCCAGTGGAATGGGACCTCAATGTGGTTCTGATGCAGTTCACCAAGCTACCTTTTGAACCTCCGCTTACCTGCCATCTGTATTATCTCTCCTGGAAGGTCGTCTTTCTGGTGACACTCACCTCTGCCTGCAGAGTCAGCAAGCTCCAGGCCTTGGTGGCTGAGCCACTTTACACCAGGTTCTACAAGAATAGTCGTGCTTCACACCCACCCTAAATTCCTTCCGAAGGTGGTATCTGCCTTCCACCTCAACCAGGAGGTAGTGCTCCCCACCTTCTTTCCATGGCCCTACACTGACAAGGTGGCAGCCATTCTCCATACTCTGGATTGTAAGAGGGCCCTGTCCTTCTACCTGCAGCATACCCAGGGCCACCAGAAAGCCTCGCAGCTTTTTGTTTTCTACGACCCCAGTCATCTGGGGGAGGCTGTTATCAAGTGGACCCTGTCCACCTGGGTGGCAGACTGCATCGCCTTCATCCATGATCAGGCTGGGCTCTCACTGGAGTGCTGGGTCACAGCGCATAACGTTAGGGCTATGGTGACCTCAGTTGCAAGCTTACGCTCTGTCCCTATGGCAGACAACTGTTGGGCCACCACCTGGTCCTCAGTTCACATCTTTGCAGCTCACTACTGCCTGGAGAGGGAGTCCCAAAGGAACAGCATCTTCGGCCAGGCTGCACTCTGTAATCTGTTCGGGGTTTAGGCAACTGCTATCCTCCAACCCTTCTTGTTCAGGCTACCAGACCAATGGTTCTCCCTGGACACTGGGATCCTTGGAGTCATTCTTCAGACTCACTTGCAGCTGCTCACGCCTTGGCCGTGTTTTTCTACAGGTTCTTGGTAGCCTATATCTAGGGAGTCCCATATATGAGGACTGATTTCCTGCTTGTTACTGGAGAAAGAGTAGTTACTCACCTGTAACAGGTGTTCTCCAGGGACAGCAGGAATCGGTTCTCACAACCCTCCCTCCTCCCCTTGGAGTTGCTGTACAATTTTTGCAATCTTCTTTTGTCGGCTCTAGCTATATCATCTGACTAAGCAAGATTACTACTCCTACTGCTACTACTGAGCATTTGTATAGCACTACAAGACATATGCAGCATGGCACAGACATGTAAGAGACAGTCTCTGCTCATCAGAGCTTACAATCTAGTCAAGACAGGCAATACAGTAGGCATAGACATGGGATACATCTACGGGGAATGTTAAGGAAACACAAAGGAGATCAGGTGAGTCTGAAAGTGGCAGCGAAGAGGTGAGTTTTTAGCCTAGATTTGAAAAGGGCCAGAGAATATGCCTGACATACAGACTCAGATAATTTGTTCCAGGCTGAGTTGGTGGGGTACTGGTTCCACAGCTCTGTCACTGAGGCCTGCAAGTTCCTGCAGTAGCAGGGCCTGGTGCAGGGGAGCCCGAGGGGCTCTCCTGGAAAGAAAGGAGCAGCAAGGTGAAAGGAGCGAAGTCTGAAGTTAGCAATAGAAGAGAAGGGCACAGATAGAAGTAATTTGCTTGAAGAGCGGAGTTCCCAAGGAGAATCGTAGGGAGAGATAAGAGAGGAAAGGTAGTGAGGAGCTGCAGAGTGAATGCACTTATAGGTCAGCAGGAGAAGTTTGAACTGGATGTGGAAATGGATAGGAAGCCAATGAAGAGACTTGAGAAGAGGGTTAATATGAGCATGACGAGGCTGGTGGATTAGCAGCGCAGCAGTGAGTTGAACAGACTGAAGGGGAGAGAGATGATTTAGCAGGAGACCAGCAAGGAGTAGGTTACAATAGTCAAGACGGGAAGTGATTAAGGAGTGGATAAGTGTCTTAGTAGTGTGTTCAGAGAGAAATGGGCAGATTTTGTTGATGTTATAGAGAAAGAAACGGCAGGTCTTAGCTATCAGATGGATGTGTGTGGAGAAGGAGAGAGAGGAGTCAAAGACGACCCCAAGGTTGCGAGCCGAGAAAACAGGGAGGCATAGAGAGTTATCCACAGAGACTGAGAAAGGAGGAATAGAAGAGAGGTTTTAGGGGGAAAAATAAGAAGCTCAATTTTGGCCATGTTCAATTTCAAGCGGCGGTGAGACATCCGAGCAGCAATGTTGGAAAGGCAGGCAGAGATCCGGGTCTGGATTGCCAGAGAGATTTCAGGCATAGAGAGGTAGATCTGGGAGTCCAGCGTAAAGATGGCACTGAAAGTCATGGGAAGAGATGAGCGCACCAAGGGACTGGGTATAGAGAGAGAAAAGGAATGGACCCAGGACAGATCCTTGAAATACACCAACTGAGAGCGTGATATCAGCAGAGGAGGATCCACCAGAACAAACACTGAAAGTGCGATGGGAGAGATAAGAGGAGAACCAGGATAGTACAGAGCCCTTAAAACCAAGCAAGGACAGGGTATCAAGGAGAAGATTGCGATTAACAGTGTCAAAAACAGCAGAGAGGTCAGTCAAGCACCCTTAGGCAGGAAGGGGACCACACATGCATGGTGGCATATCCCAAAGGCTTTTTTTGAAAGCTGGGGAGATGCTTCCACAGAGGCTCCATTGGCGCTGACATCACTCACATCTGAAGACTGATTCCTGCTGTCCTTGGAGAACACCTATTACAGGTGAGTAACTATGCTGTATTTTGCACATGAGCTTTGGCCCAACTCTATGGGGCATGTTCTCTAAAGGTTAATGCATGTTAAGTGCTGAAATGATGCATAGAAATGTATGGGTAGTGACAGCACAACGCGCATTAACTTTACTGAACACATGTTAATCTTTAGTAAACATGCCCCTATGTGTTAGGAGAGAAGGATTTTTTTGGAGTGAATATTGATTTTCCTTCTTCCATTCAGGGTTTTGAACTTTGAGAAGTTTGCCTATGTGTAAAACATGTTTTAATCGTGAAAAATGGTTCTTATAAAATTGTGCGCAAGGATTTACATGTAAATAGGAAGCTTTTAAGAGGTCCACCATGCTTGCATGCCTGTATTCCTGCCCGAAGGAGCATCTTACCTCAATCTTCTTTTTTCCATGGAGCCCTTCAGATGTCTGTCTATCCACGGAAATGTGAAGTAGAAAGATAGAAACATACAAACATAGAAATATGACGACAGAAAAAGACCACATGGCCTATCTAGTCTGTCCTTCCATATCAACAACTACAACAGTCCCCTTTTTACCTTTAGAGATCCTCTGTGTTTGTCCCATGCTTTTTTGAATTCAGTTACTGTCCTCATCTCTACCACCTCTACTGGGAGACTATTCCACGGATCCACTACTCTTTCCATAAAGAAATATTTGCGCATATCACTCCTGAATCTATCTCCCTTCACCCTCATACCATGTCCCCTCATAGCAGAACTTGCTTTCAATTGAAAGAGGCTCTCTCCCTGAACATTTATGCCACAGAGGTATTTAAACATCTCAATCATATCACCTCTATCCCGCCTTTCCTCTAAGGTGTACATATTAAGATCCTTAAGTCTGTCCTCATATGCTTTATAATGAAGACCACTAATCATTTTAGTAGCCACCCTCTGCACCGACTCCATCCTGTTCACATCCTTTTGAAGGTGCGGTCTCCAGAATTGCACACTATACTCCAAATGAGGTCGCACCAAAGACTTATACAGAGGCATTATCACCTCTTTTTTTCTGATAGCCACTCCTCTCCGTATGCACACAAGCATCCTTCTAGCTTTTGCCGTCACCTTTTCTACCTGTTTAGCTACTTTAAGATTGTCAGACACAACCACGCCTAGGTCCCGCCCTTCTTTAGTGGACAAAAGTACTTCACCCCCTATACTATATTGCTCCCTTGGATTGCTGCAGCCCAAATGCATGACCTTACCTTTTTTAACATTAAATCCCAGCTGCCAAATTCTAGACCATCCTTCAATCTTAGCTAGATCCCTCCTCATGTTATCTGTTATTATGCCTCCTGTCCATCCCACACTGAAAAGAGAACAAGGAAACGGGAACACGCACCATGGTTCTCTTCTGACCTTCGCTCATCTCTCCACCACCTGCGCAAACTTGAGAGACGGTGGCGACGATCACACTCCTCAGAATCACTTGATACATACAACTCTTACCTAATAACCCACCGTCGAAAGATAACACAGAGCAGGAAACTCTACCACACAGATTTATTGAAACGTTCCATCAATAAACCACAAGCCCTATTCAGAATAGTAAAATCCATAACAGGCGAACCGGTCTCCGCCCAACCCTCAATGCCTCAACCACAGGACTTTGCAAACTACTTGCAATCAAAGATGATTAAGACCAACATAAACATGTGTAGCAGTACATCACCCATACCGTCTAAGACACCCCTAGCAACTCCACTATGTAATTTCACTGTGGTCTCAAATAGAGAGATGGAGAACATTGTCGCCTCTATCAATCCCAGCACAGCACCCAACGACCCCTGTCCAGCCAGTTGGATCAAAGAGCTGCGTCATGACCTAAGCCAAATCCTGTGCAATATATTGAACCAGTCTTTTCTAACAGGCTCGTTCCCACAGCGCCTGAAAAACACCTCCATCAAGCCCCTACTAAAAAATAGCAGACTTGACCCGTCCAAAGTCGAATCTTTTAGGCCAATCTCGAGCATCCCCCAGCTTGCAAAAATCATAGAAAAAGCTGCTCAACAACAACTCCAGCACCATATTGACACTGAAGCTCCACTGGACCCGTCACAACACGGCTTCAGGGAAGCGCATGGCATCGACACAGTCCTCACAACCCTATTCAACGAATTGGTCACTGGTATGGACAGCATCCAACAAGGATTTGTCCTCATCTTCCTGGACATCTCCGCCGCCTTTGACTCTGTGAATCATGACATACTTCTACAACGCCTGAAGGAAAAGGGGATTCAAGACACAGCACTTGAATGGTGTAAATCCTACCTATCCAACAGGTGGCAACAAGTAAAAACAGGTCATACATCCTCGGAACCATTCCTGCAGTCTCAGGGGGTACCTCAAGGATCGTCCTTATCGGCATTAATGTTCAATATATATATGCAGCCGATATGTGATTTGATCCGATCTTTCAACGTACGATGCCTGGCTTACGCAGACGACATCCTCCTCTACATGCCGTTCAAAATTGACCAACCGATGTTCTCCCCAATAATCAATTGTTTCGGAGCTGTAGCTGATTGGCTGCTGACACAAAACCTTCGGATCAATCATAGTAAAACTGATGTCCTTTTTGTTACGAAGAACCGTAAATTCACACCCCCCCCATCGCTACTTGTCAACAATGTAGAATTGAAGTCCAAACCTACAATCAGATATCTTGGCATCACATTGGACCAGCACCTAGATATGACCACACATGTGAAGAACGTTACAAAGTCTATATATCACAAGATCAAAACGTTACGTCACCTCCGCCCCCTACTGGAATCCAGTGACTACCGGACAACCTTTCAGGCATTAGTCCTCCCACACCTGGACTTTGCGAACATCGTCCTGCACGGCCTGCCTCAATCAACTTTAAATCCGCTCCGCCTAGCTATGAATGCCGCCGCAAGAGTTCTCTCTGGATCATCAAGAACTGACCACATAACACCAATCATGAAAAATCTGCATTGGCTGCCGTTACATGCCAGACTCCAATATAAGTCACTAGTCCTTACTTTCAAAGCCCTGAATAACTACCCACCTACACCGATTAGCAAACTAATCCACAGCACCCTGGAAAACAGAGACAGGAGATCCACTTCAATGAACACCTTAATAGTCCCCAAGATGATGACGTCATGTACTAAGACCACTTCCAACAGGGCTTTCTCTATATTCGCTCCCCTAAATTGGAATGCCCTTCCACATGAAATCCGTGGCATCAAAAGCTTAATCCTATTCCGAAAAGCTCTGAAACACCACCTATTCACAATATACTACCCTGACACCCACACATCGGGTAAACTTCCCTCATGTCTCAGCTACCATAGCACCTTATTACAACCAGAAAATGGTTAGACTATACTACTGCCCACCCATCACTTTTACTCCTGTCCCTCCCTCACGAAATGAAGATGATACCAAATTGGCTTAGAATATTGGTGACAATACTAATTTAACATGTAAATAGTTACCCTGTAAATAGTTACCCCGGTTATCCTATGTTTTTTTTCCCTGTTCTATGTAAAACTCAATGTTGCTTGTATGCATTGTAGTATGTTTTGTTCGATGTACACCGCGCTGATTGTAATAGCGCGGTATAGAAGAAATGTTAAATAAATAAAATAAATAAATAAATAAATAAATCTACACCTTCCTGGTATCATCTGCAAAGAGGCAAACCTTACCCGACAGCCCTTCCGCTATATTACTAACAAAGATGTTAAAAAGAATCGGACCAAGGACAGATTCCTGGGGCACACCACTGATAACATCCTTCTCCTCAGAGTGAGCTCCATTAACTTGTACTCTTTGTCGCCTCCCACCCAACCAATTTCTAACCCAAGCAGTAACTTTAGGGTCCATTCCTAGGGTGCTCAGTTTGTTTATAAGTCGCCTATGAGGAACAGTGTCAAAGGCTTTACTGAAATCTTAATACACCACATCTAGGGCTCTCTCTCGGTCCAACTCCCTGGTCACCCAGTCAAAGAAATCAATCAGATTTGTCTGACAAGACCTGCCTCTGGTGAATCCATGCTGCCTCGGATCCTGTAATCCGCTGGACTCCAGAAACCTCACTATTTTCTCTATCAGCAGCATTTCCAATAATATACTCACCACCGAAGTTAAACTAACCGGCCTGTAGTTTTCAACCACATCCTTGTGGTTCATTTTTCTCACTTAGATTTTTGGTCACATGCTTTTTACTTCATCTTCCTGCCCATATCAAGGAGCATTAGTGCCTCAGCACTGCGGTTTTCTCAGGAACCTTTTCTTTTTGTTTTTCTAGCATGTGGGTATTTTCTCTCACACCCCCTGGTCACTCGGGACATTGACATCCTTTCATTTGGCAGAAGCTGTCTTCCCTAATATGAGTAAACCGACCAAGTGGATTCAAGAAATGCTCCAGATGTGGCCGCATCATCTCAGTGATGGACTGCCATAGCTGCTGCATTCATTGCCTCAGGCCTGACCATGAGCCCTCCACCTGCAATTTGTTTGCAGATGACTCGGAAGGGGTTGAAGAATCGATAGACACAGTGGGAATCACTGTTTGGATCATCGGAATCTGCGTTATTGGCACCAGCATCGACAGTGGTGTTAACGCCCTCGAGGGCCTCCACCAAGACCTCAGCCCAGCGTGGCGCTTGAGCTCATTCAGAGCCAAGAGGATGTGCTGGCCTGGACCAGAAGCTACACATCAAACCAAGGGAGCCAGTGTAGATTGGCGGTCATAAAACTTTATTGTAGAACCCCTATGCGTTTCGACCTCTAGCCTTCATCAGGGGGACAGCCTCATAAAAATAAAAACAAAGAAATCTATATTAAAAACCATAAGTATAAATCATAAAAACACATAAATATCTTAAAAAACAAGTTGGTGAACATACATTAAACGCCAAAATGTTGGCAGAACCAATACTGTTAAAATAGCATGTAAAAACAAGAGAGGACATATATGTAAAAGATGCAATGGTAAAATAAACATTAAAATAATATATGAATCATGATTAATATTATAAGACCATATATAAAATAAGCAACCTGGACTAAAGTAGAAATACACAAAAGTGAAAAAGGACAGGAAAGCAAAATCCATGATATCCATATACCCTTTTTAAAAAAAAAACCATGTACATACAAAAGAATAACTATCATGAGGGATGAGGAGGACAAATGGAAACTCAAACTGTGACACAGGAAATATGTCCATATGCCATAATGTATAGAACTACTTTTGTGTAGAGACCACAGAGACAGCTAAATAATAAGGGAATCGCCACTGAAGAACACCAGTAAAAAAGCCTCAACGGGCCAAACGTGGAAAAGATGTTGTAGGAAACAAAAGAATGTGAAAACTCCTGTAAATGAAATCATAAAACTAAGCAAGAAAAACAATGAGAGACCTGCCCGAGAGCAATGTGAACACAGCATCCTGCTGCTTTCTGTAAGAGGTCCCACTGAGAATGAGAGTCGTTAAAATACCATCCTGGTTTCGTGCCAAAAAGGTCAAATGTCAACTATAAGTAAAAATGTGTATGTTTCATAAAAACCAAGAGAAAAATTTTTTTACAGATCAAACTGTAAAGATTTTTACAGATCAACTGGCCAAAATGCATAGGGTTTCTACAATAAAGTTTTGTGACCGCCAATCTACATCGGCTCCCTTGGTTTGTTTGCTACTCTGTAAGAATTTTTTCTCTCCTTTGGACTGCTGGACCGGAAGCTATCCTTTGATGAGGGTCGCCCCCAGAAGGATCGATCCTCTACCCTGTCGATGTCAAGAGGCAATGCCGAAGGTTGGGGTAAAACCCATGGGCACCTGCATTGAAGCCTCCTCAATGCGATTCCGAGAGCAAAGCCGGGAGCAGCCACTGAAGCCACCCCAGTGGGAGGAGTTGCCTCCCAAGAGCCTGGAGGGCCGTGAAGGGTCTCCCGATGCAGTCACCATGGTGGAGTCCCTGACTAGGGAGCCGGTAATGGAGGTCTTGGCTGTTGCCCAGGCTGCAGCCACATTGAAAATTGCACTCCTTGCTGAGTGCATACAGGCCCTCAAACGCAGTCTCGCTGTGTTCCAAGCTGTACAAGCTACACAAAACCCAGGGTTCTCAGAGACCTTGATGCCGATGGGGACCTCAGGCAGGCGCTTGGATTCACTCTCGGTGCCCAGAGTTTCCCTTCTGAGTGCCTCCAAATTGGAGAGCCTCAATCCCTGTCCACCACTCCCGAGTGCCATCGACTTCCAGAGGAGAACTGTTGATACTTCATCTTCCTCATGGACTCCGATTCCGATGAATGGGAGACCTAGGAGGGATCCCCAGTCTCTGAGTACCATAGGGATATTCCATTGGATCCCTTGTTGCCCTATGAGCACCATAAGTTTTTGCCCGAGGACATCTCATTTCATGAGTTCATCTGGAACATGGCGAAGGCTCTGCCATTTCCCCTCAAGGCAGAGGAGGAGTCCAGAGCTGAGGAGTTGGAAATCCTTTAGTACTGTAAACGGGGGTGCTTGTTGTGGAAGTTCCACAATCTTGGCAAGGACATGAATTTACTTGACTTGCAAAGGATTGTGGGTCTTGTAGTTCCTTCACACAAAAACTAGCCGTTTAACAAAAATAAAGAATTGTAGTTGCTCGAGTGTAAAGCAGAAAACAGATTTTATTTATGGGGTGTTATTCCCTCGCACAGATATGCTTGGTAACATCAACAGGATAATTTCTTCAGGAGTTTTATTCAGGAAACAAAACAAATAAGGCAACTGAATTACTTATGCAACAACTTAGTAAGGACCTTGATGGAACAGAAAAGGTATTTCTTCTAGCCCCTGCTAATAAACTTTCTTAGCAGTGCTGGAATGAAAAAATAAACCCAAAAGGAAAATTCTCTTTATCAAAAAAAACAGCTTTCTTCCTTTCACACAGAGAAGAAGCTTTTTCCAAAGTCCCACGTGCACTTGTGCCTTGCTCTAATCACAGGTGCTTAACCAGCTGCAAATCATTGTTGGTCCACTCTCCACCTGGCTCCAACTTTCCCCAAAGCTTTCTCTCAAAGAAACTTTTCTGGGAAGCTAAAAATCAGTACAGTTCCTTTTGGTGTTTGATCCTTAACTGAGGATTACTTTAGAACAGCAGCTTAGAAAGAGAACAATCCATGCATTCAACTTCCTCATTTGATATTTCCCCTTGCTCTTGAAATATCATAGGGTCACTTTCATACACTGGCTCAGAGGATTTCTCTAACTGATCTCTACCAGGATAGAAACTGTTTCCCTGCTGTCTTCCTTGTGCAAAGCTAGGGAACAGATCAGAGTTCATACCTGAGATCACGTTGTCATTAGATTTCCTCTCTGGGTATTTTGGCCCGTAGGTAGCAAAGCTTCTGTGTCCAGCTCTCCAGTCAGAATCTCTGGACTTTAGGTCTCTTTTCCCATACCTCCTTAAATAGGTATTAGAGCTCCTTCTTTCTGTAGATGCAGCCGTCTCCTTTACAGGTGCTGTCCGAGAATTCCTGGATGTATATCTCCAAGCCTCTGGCTTCTTCCAGTCCAATGAAGAATGCTTGCCCCAGGAATCTCTCCCAGTATACGTACTGCCTTGAACTCCTTTCTTAGACCTTCTGGATGTCTTGCTGTTCTTCCTTCTGTTCACGGTCAGTCTCTCCTTCTCCAGCTCTTGCTGTCTCTGTTCCTCTTTCTCCCCTTGCTGTCCTTGCTCTTGCTGTCTGTATGATGAATTTCTTCTAGCTTTAAAGTGCCTAGATGGCCGCTCCACCCTAGCACACTGCAGGTGTTCTGAATTAAGCCCTGCCCTAGGAGATATGTGATTAGGGATTACATCATTGCTTCTCTGATTAGGCACACATTTCCCTACTTCAGCTCTCCTAGAGGCTTTCTGTGAACCAGTGCATTCTGGGTCTGGTAGTCTTTTAGGTAAACACTCTGTTTTAGTGCTTTTACCAGCCAGCACAGGTTGGTTATTCAGAGCCAATTCACCTCTTGTATTATTTCTTCCTGAACTATGATAAGCTTCCTTATCACATACCCCCCTGCTTAAGTTATTACGGACTGGTGCAAATTGTGAAACCTTCTTCCTACAGTTCGTAATACCTACGAGAGTATTATCTTTTGGACGCTCACCTACTTCTTGGCTTGTTTTAGGGACATCATTATTTACAGGCCTCTCCTTCCAAGATTTAAGTACATTAATGTGGTAGGTCTGTCTACGACCTCTTGTGTTTTCCACCACATAAGATACTGGGCTCACCTGTCTAATAACCTTCCATGGCCCTTTCCACTGTACTTCAAATTTTGGTGCTGTACCTGCTACTTGTACCAAAACCTTTTCACCAATATTTAATTGGCGGCTTTTGGCCTTCCTGTCATACCACCCTTTTTGGCGCACTTGACTGTCCTGCAGGTTTTTCTCAGCAACCTGCGAGGTCCTTTTTAAACGTGCTCTCAAGTCACGTAAAAACTGTGGCACCTCCTGATTCTCTGGTTCAGGATCTATCCATTGTTCCCTTAAAATATCTAACAAACCACGTGGGGCTCTACCATACAACAATTCATATGGGGCTACACCTAGGGAAACCTGAATTCGTTTCCTGCAGGCATACAAGGCAAAGGGCAATAACATATCCCATTCTTTTACATCTCCTGCTAACCCCCTTCTCAACATTTGTTTGAGAGTTTGGTTGAATCTCTCCACCAAACCGTTTGACTGAGGATGGTAGGCCGAGGTTTTTACATGATGAATGCCAAAGGCGTCCCAGACCTGGGCCAAATATTTGGATACAAAATTGGACCCTCGGTCAGTCAACACCTCTCTTGGGAATCCTACTTCACAAAACAATTTGACTAGCTCTAAAGCTATCGTTTTAGCAGAAACATTCCTTAATGGTACGGCCCAGGGAAACCTTGTTGCCTGATCTACCATAACTAGGATGTATTGGAAACCTCGGGGTGTTTTGACTAATGGGCCTACTATATCCATAGCAATGCGACCTATTGGGTCTGTTATAATTGGTGTGGGAATCAAAGGCACCACCGGTGGGTGAGACGCTGTAACATGCTGGCATGCTGGATATGCAGCACAAAGCTGGGCAGTTTCTTTGAAAATACCTGGCCAATAAAATCGTATAAGTATTTGATCCAGCGTTCCTTGCATCCCCTTGTGACCTCCCACTGGATGATCATGTGCTAGTCTAAGAACTAGCCCCTTAAAAGTTGTGGGTACCACTAATTGTTTATGTATGGTCCCATTTCTGGGGTCCTGACTCTCTCTATATAATATTTCATTATCTAGTATGAATCTGGGCAAATCCTCCCTGACCTCCTGAGCATATTTAAAAGCTCGGGTGAGAGCTTGATCAGCTCGCTGTTCCTGTGGAAAGTTGGGAAACTTTGCCACTAACTCAGCCAGCACCCAGGGTAAACTTTTACCAGCCTCCATCTCAGCCCTACCCTGTGCTCTACAAAGTCTCTCATGACACTTTTCTGCTTTCAGTTTTTTTACTTTCCCAGATGGTGGAGTGATTAAATCATCATGAGAGGGTAAGTCTCCTAATAACTCTGCCTGCTCCTCCTCCTCCCGGCTCTCTACCTTAGCCTGTGAATGGGTGGATACAAGGCCCCTCTTCTGCCCTAGTTCTTTCACTAGCCCTTGCTTAAATTTTGGCCAGTCTCTTCCTAGAACCAAATCATATGGAAGCCTAGGTACCACTGCTAAAGGAATTTCCTCTTGTACCCCCAAGCCCTTAACCATTAGCTTGTACGTGGGATATGATGTTGCAGCACCATGAATGCATCTAATATAAACCTTGCTTTCAGGGGTTCTAGGCTCAAATCCTTCTTGGGCCTCTATCCGCTTCCAAAGCCTCTTTGATAGCATACTCTGGTCTGCCCCAGAGTCTAACAGCAGATAATTTAAACCAAGCAGAATCCAAAATAGAAATACCCCAAAAAAGATGAGATCCTAACAAAGAATGACCCCAATTATCTAAAAATTTCTTTTTGTCGGAGATAGTCAGCAAAGTGAGTGGAGGTTTTACCGCACACCACCGTGACTGCTCCTGTTTTTAGTTTATTTTAAGAATGCAGTACTTAGCTCAAAGGAACTTTGCAAAAAGCAGTGGAAGATGCCAGTTCACCAGGTCGGCGACGTGCCACACATTTCGGGTTCGAACAAACTTGAATTTGAAACCCTGCTTCAGGCCATCTCTCGCTGGCAACATCGTGTAAACTCCATAGTATCTCAGTGAGCCGCTTTCAGAATGAATCAAAAGAGAGAAGGGGTGCTCTTATGCTTCAGCGTCCGACGTCACTAATCACAGGTGTTGGATACATGCTCACGTGGACCTACTTGTTAAAAAAGGGGAATCCCACATTCAAGAGAAACCCCTCGTAAAAATCAAATGATGGTGTACCAATCAATCTGCATGTTCAGTCCATTAGGGGCAACAGTATTAAGACAAAATATCCATTTCTGTTCACGCAATTGTAAGCATTGTTCACGATCGCCTCCCCGAGGATCAAAAGGTTCACAGTCTAGGATTCTCCATCGAAGAGAATCAAAATCATGTGAATGTTGGATGCAGTGTTCTACCATGGGAGCAGTTAAAGTTTTTGTTCGTAAGCGAGAAGCATGTTCTGACAGGCGAAGTTTCATTGGACGAATTGTGCGCCCCACATAGTATTTCACACATGGACAGACTATCAGGTAGACAACAAAAGTAGAAAGACAATTCGTAGAGCCATGTAAATAATAAATCCGAGAAGTATGTAGATCCGTCCAGCTCTCCCCCGGAATAGTGGAACTGCAATATTTGCAACAATTGCAAGGAGTATGTCCTTTCGTATCAAAGTTGCGTGGAGGGCGATCCATAGCATGTGTGGTCTTCATGATAAGATCTCTTAAATTCGCCTTCCTTGAATAGGCAGTACAGAGGGTCTTGTCACTAAAACAGGAATGGAGACCTAAAATCGTCCAAAATTGGTGCAATAATTGTGCTACCTGAGGCATCCTGCTGGTATAAGGCAGAATGCCAGTGACCACATTATCCTCAGGTAAACCATTGGCCGGTGACAATAACCACTCCCGATGGAGATGTTTAGCTCATTTATAGGCTGTCAATACTACCTCAGAAGGATACCCTCTGTGAAGAAGTCGATTCGTTAAATCAGCAGCATGTGAACGAAATTCCGAAGTGGTAGAGCAATTGCGACGAAGCCTTAAATATTGACCAAAGGGCAAGCCCCGTTTCATAGCCCGAGGATGAAAACTATTGTAACGAAGGAGAGTATTGCGCTGTACCGGCTTCCGATAAAGCATTGTTTCTAAGCCAGATGCTGCTAAACTCACTGTTACATCCAAAAACTGTATGCGAGAGGCCTCCATTTGTGCTGAGAATTGAATATTAGATTTATGAGCATTGAGATGCTGAATGAAAAGCTGCATCTTTTTCCGGGGTCTAACAGAGCATTCGTGGTAATTCCCTGCACATCAACCACCAAAAGGAAGCCTTCTTTAGGCTGTTTTAAATCAACACCTATCAAGCTAGTGTAAATCTGGCATTCCTTTTCCAAATGTCCCCATTTTCCACATTTGTAACATTTCTTCTTACTCCACTTTATAATCTGGGTAGGTACAGTACTATTATTCTCAGAAACAACATTTTTAACCATTTTCTTTTCTGATACAGCACAGCTTGCCTCAGCACCAACCTTCAGAGGGCCACCCATTCTATGGCAAGCCTGCGTGGCTTCCAAGAACCGCTCTGCTAACACGGTTGCCTCTCCCAGGTTCTGGCAAGTTTGCTGTATAAGGAAAGTGTGCAAGTCTTTTGCCACAGCAGACATGAATTGTTCAAGCATAATAATGTACAATAACATTTCCATATTCTTTCCCTCAGGCTCCAACCATTTTATAGCCAATCCTCTGATTCTCTGACTCAGAGCCCTGGGTGTTTCACCCACGCTTAATGCAGTAGCTCTAAACATTTGCCTATATTCTGAAACAGACAACCCTAGGCAATCTCTTATAGCAGATTTTACATCTCTATAATTTAAAGCTTGAGCTGCTGGCATTGCCCTATAGGCGGCAAGTGCCTCCCCAGTTAATGAGGTTGCCAGCCTTACTGCCCACTGGGTCTCTGGCCATGCTAATGCTTGTGCCACTCTCTCAAAAGATTCAAGGAAATCATCAACATTATCTTCTGGTGTGAGTTTCCCAAAACTAAATGCCCCAGTTCCCTGACTGAGTCCCACATTGTCCACATGTGGAATACCAGGTGTTACTGCTTTCTTGCACCACCTTGGGTGTGAAGTGCAATTAAGGCTTCTACAAGGTCAAGCACTGGCTTCTACTGCTCCCTCAGGGCTTTGATTGCAGAGTCCTGAGCCTGCTGCGCGACCTCTTGTTGCTTGGCAAATTGAGCTGCCATCCAGCTGGCCAGTTCCTTAGGATCCATCTCTGTATATCCCTGCAAGAAACAAAAGAGAAAAAAAACCACAGAGCAGCACCCTACAAACAAGTGTTTCCTCCTATTTTTTTTCCAATTACCCCTGTGTCTTACTCCTATCCACCACTAATCATGCCCAGGTACTTATTACCTTATGCCAGTGATGAATCAGTCTCACACAGGGTCTTTTCCTCCTAGGAACAGCTCCTGGAACAGCTTCTTTCTTCTCTCCAAGGCATTGTTAAGGGAAAAATCTACTCTTCGGCTTTTAACTTGAACTTTTTTTCTTCCACTTTTCAGTTGTAATCCTTATAAATCCTGGAAATCCTTTGTGTAAAAGCAATCCAGCCAACTAAGCCACTGTAAACGGGGGTGCTTGTTGTGGAAGTTCCACAATCTTGGCAAGGACATGAATTTACTTGACTTGCAAAGGAATGTGGGTCTTGTAGTTCCTTCACACAAAAACTAGCCGTTTAACAAGAATAAAGAATTGTAGTTGCTCGAGTGTAAAGCATAAAACAGATTTTATTTATGGGGTGTTATTCCCTCGCAAAGATATGCTTGGTAACATCAACAGGATAATTTCTTCAGGAGTTTTATTCAGGAAACAAAACAAATAAGGCAACTGAATTACTTATGCAACAACTTAGTAAAGACCTTGATGGAACAGAAAAGGTCTTTCTTCTAGCCCCTGCTAATAAACTTTCTTAGCAGTGCTGGAATGAAAAAATAAACCCAAAAGGAAAATTCTCTTTATCAAAAAAAACAGCTTTCTTCCTTTCACACAGAGAAGAAGCTTTTTCCAAAGTCCCACGTACACTTGTGCCTTGCTCTAATCACAGGTACTTAACCAGCTGCAAATCATTGCTGGTCCACTCTCCACCTGGCTCCAACTTTCCCCAAAGCTTTCTCTCAAAGAAACTTTTCTGGGAAGCTAAAAATCAGTACAGTTCCTTTTGGTGTTTGATCCTTAACTGAGGATTACTTTATAACAGCAGCTTAGAAAGAGAACAATCCATGCATTCAACTTCCTCATTTGATATTTCCCCTTACTCTTGAAATATCATAGGGTCATTTTCATACACTGGCTCAGAGGATTTCTCTAACTGATCTCTACCAGGATAGAAACTGTTTCCCTGCTGTCTTCCTTGTGCAAAGCTAAGGAACAGATCAGAGTTCATACCTGAGATCACGTTGTCATTAGATTTCCTCTCTGGGTATTTTGGCCAGTAGGTAGCAAAGCTTCTGTGCCCAGCTCTCCAGTCAGAATCTCTGGACTTTAGGTCTCTTTTCCCATACCTCCTTAAATAGGTATTAGAGCTCCTTCTTTCTGTAGATGCAGCCATCTCCTTTACAGGTGCTGTCTAAGAATTCCTGGCTGTATATCTCCAAGCCTCTGGCTTCTTCCAGTCCAATGAAGAATGTTTGCCCCAGGAATCTCTCCCAGTATACGTACTGCCTTGGACTCCTTTCTTAGACCTTCTGGACGTCTTGCTGTTCTTCCTTCTGTTCACGGTCAGTCTCTCCTTCTCCAGCTCTTGCTGTCTCTGTTCCTCTTTCTCCCCTTGCTGTCCTTGCTCTTGCTGTCTGTATGATGAATTTCTTCTAGCTTTAAAGTGCCTAGATGGCCACTCCACCCTAGCACACTGCAGGTGTTCTGAATTAAACCCTGCCCTAGGAGATATGTGATTAGGGATTACATCATTGCTTCTCTGATTAGGCACACGTTTCCCTACTTCAGCTCTCCTAGAGGCTTTCTGTGAACCAGTACATTCAGGGTCTGGTAGTCTTTTAGGTAAACATTCTGTTTTAGTGCTTTTACCAGCCAGCACAGGTTGCTTATTCAGAGCCAATTCACCTCTTGTATTATTTCTTCCTGAACTATGATAAGCTTCCTTATCACAGTACCTTTCTCCAGCCAAGGAGGCGATAATGATTCCAGTCTACCATATCCTTGAGAGGTTACTCTTCTGCATCTGGGACACGCTCCTCTCGGTGCCCCCCATAAGTTGTTGGCTGGACTCTATGTATCAAGTCCAAAAGAGTCCTGGTTTCCAGAAACCCCAGTGTTCCCACAACTGGAGTCCACCGTGAAGAGGATTAAAATTCTAAGACCCACTCCTCGGTTCCTCCAGGGCGGGAACCCAAAACCTGCATGGGATCAGGAGGAAATGTTACCAGGGATCAATTCTGGTGGGTCGCATCCTCACCAGCTCTACGCTTCAGTCCTCTTGCCCCTCTTCAGATGAGACAAACACAGTGGACTCTCTGCACGCAATGGCGTCAATCCACGGGTTGTCTCGGGGATAGGATAGTGATCACTCCACCCCGGAAGGAATCCCTGTCCTGGTGGCTACAGCCTCAGAACGTGCTCATGGGTCTTCCTTCTCAGGCCCCTCTGCATCAGCGTGTCTTGACTACCGATGCCTACAAAATGGGCTGGAGGGCCTTTCTTGACGGCCTGCACATGCAAGGTCTCTGGATGGCTCAGGAGTACCTGCACCGGATCAACTTCCTGGAGCTCTGGGCCATTTCAAACATCCTCCAAACATTTTGGGAGCAGTTGGCTGACCAGATAGTTCTTATTCAGATGGACAACCAAGTGGCAATGTTCTATATCAACAAACATGGTGGCATGGAGTTGAACCTTCTGTGTTGGGAAGCAGTACATCTCTGGAAATTTGCTCTCTCCCAAGGCATAATCCTCTGGGCTATTTGCCTGAGAAGCTTAGTGTCTTAACAGACCATCTCAACAGGGTCTTTCAGCCACATGAGTGGGACCTCAGCATGTGGGAAGCCAGCTGCATCTTCTGGTTGTGGGATATGCCGATCATAGACTTGTTGCATCACCAGACAATGTCCAGGTGCCATAGTTCTGTTCCAGGATTCCCTGCAACTGTCATCTACCCTTTGATGCCTTTCTGCTGGACTGGAGCGAGGGTCTGCTCTATGCATATACACCAATCCCGCTGGTAGCTAAGACCCTGTTCAAGCTTCAGGTGGACAGAGCTATCGTGATTCTCATTACCCTGCACTGGCTCAGGCAACCCTGGTTTCCTCTTCTGCTATGACTCTCTCGGAGGCAGCCACTCAGACTGAGCTCTGCCCTAGATCTGGTCTCTCAGGATGGTGAGTCTCTTTTTCACCCCAGAGTCCACTCCCTAGCCCTCACGGTGTGGATACTGAGTGGGTAGTTCTTGCAAAGCTTCACCTTCCTGCAGATGTGAAGAACGTGCTCCTCACTTCATGTAAAGACGCCATCTGCTATGCCTATGCCTTCAAGTGGTGTCGCTTTTCTATCTGGTGCACAGGGAAGACATTAGACACTTTCTCCTGGGGGCAATTTCTCCAAATGGGTAAGTTTCGTGCATTAAACAAACATACGTAGCACCTCCCTTTACAACCCCAAACACTTCTCACTATCTTAGAATAATAAAAACCTTAACTCACTTAACTTTAAGGTATATACAGGCCTCAGTAAAAGCTCATACCATTCATTTGGCGAACAGTGTCACCATAGGACAGAGCTCAGAACTTATGCATCACAGGCCTCACCCTCCCAACCTTTTTTTTATTTATACCTACCAATAAATCTATATCCAAGAAAAGTACTTTTGAAGGATTCGAACACTCAATAATATCTATCTTTTAATCCTAATCAATAACTAAAGTGTAAAATCAATTTTTTATTTGCCAATGTTAAAAGTAGAAAGACATTACTCCCCCTACTCGTACCAAGAGTAAAACTCTTATGCCTAATGAAAGCAACTGAGCCTCTCACGGAGACAATCAAGCATCTAGAAAAAATAAAGAAATCAATGTAGTAAATCCGCTTTCTATCAACCATTCAAATGGTAATACAGCACTTATCTGAACAATCGACTTCTGACGTATATATCGGAGACGAAAGATATACGTCAGAAGTCGATTGTTCAGATAAGTGCTGTATTACCATTTGAATGGTTGACAGAAAGCGGTTTTACTACATTGATTTCTTTCTTTATTTTTTCTAGATGCTTGATTGTCTCCGTGAGAGGCTCAGTTGCTTTCATTAGGCATAAGAGTTTTACTCTTAGTATGAGTAGGGGGAGTAATTTCTTTCTAATTTTAACATTGGCAAATAAAAAATTGATTTTACACTTTAGTTATTGATTAGGATTAAAAGATAGATATTATTGAGTGTTCGAATCCTTCAAAAGTACATTTCTTGGATATAGATTTATTGGTAGGTATAAATAAAAAAAAGGTTGGGAGGGTGAGGCCTGTGATGCATAAGTTCTGAGCTCTGTCCTATGGTGACACTGTTCGCCAAATGAATGGTATGAGCTTTTACTGAGGCCTGTATATACCTTAAAGTTAAGTGAGTTAAGGTTTTATTATTCTAAGATAGTGAGAAGTGTTTGGGGTTGTAAAGGGAGGTGCTACGTATGTTTGTTTAATATTTACCCTTTCGGCAGTGATTTCTTTAAAGTTTTGAGTTTCGTGCATACCATGATAGTCATGAACCTCAGTTCTAAGCCAGGATATGTGGAGTATGATCTCAGTCTCTCAAATTTACTGCTAATGCACGGTGTAGTAGTTGCATTGTGCCAAAGAGACCCTCACTCTGGAGTTCGTAAGATGTATTATTTAGGAGTAATTTATCAAGGTGTGCTTGGAAATTTCTCTTAATTAGGCCTGTGGCACCCAACATGATGGGAAATAACTCAGTATCTGTCTTTCACATTTTCTTGGTCTCTGACTGCATTTCTTGGTACTTGAAGAGTTTCTCCCTGTCAATGCAATTCACAGAGTAGTCGCTTGAAACTGACACCTCTATAATCAATGCGGTTCCGGGGTTTTCCTCCTTTACCACTTTATCTGGCTTCCTCACATCCAGCATTTTATTGGTTGGATGTTCATAACCTCGTCACTCTCAATAATTCTTTTAGGGTCATGATCCCAGTGCTTTTTAGGCACAGCGATGTTGTAGTGCTTACAGAGCTTCTATTGGATAAGATGTGCTACTTTATTGTGCCTTTCTGTATAGAAATTTTCCACCATCAGAACTTCACAGCCAGCTATGAGGTGAGTTACCATTTCCAGCTGTTTCCCACAGAATTGACATATGTCTGTTTTGCCAGTTTTTTCAATGCTCACTGATGATCACATGGTCTGCTATGCTGCCAATAGAAGACAAAGAAGAAATGATGTTGCATTTCTAATTAAGAAGAAACTTGCAAGAACTGTAATGAAATACAATGCAATCCATGAACACTTAATTTCTGTTTGTCTATGAGGAATGCCTATCAACACAACAATAATTCAAGTATATGCTCCAACAACAGCTGCAGAAGAGGATGAAATTGATGAGTTCTATGAACAAGTACAAGCTGAAATTGACAGAACATGCATACAGGATATCCTGATAGTCATGGGTGACTGGAATGCAAAAGTTGACAACCAAGAAGAAGGCAAAATGGTTGGCAACAGAAATGAAGCTGGAGAAAGACTGGTAGAATTCTGCAAGACCAACGATCTACTCATCTCAAACACCTTCTTCCAGCAACACAAGAGGAAACTGTACAGATGGATTTCAACCAATGAATTGTACAAAAATCAAATTGACTACATCTGCAGACGTCAACGATGGAAAAGTTATATAACATCAACAAAGACAAAACCTGGAGCTGATTGTGGTACAGATCACCAAACTCAAGCTGAAGTTCAAAAAGAGCAAGCCACTCATGAATGTAGCAAAATATGACCTTGAGAATATACCACTGGAATTTAAAGACTGCCTGCAAAATTAATTTGCTGCTTTAGATACAAATCACAGAGCTCCAGAAGAATTATGGGATGACAACAAGAAGGTTGTGTTGGAAGAAAGTAAGAAATCTCTACAAAAGGTAAAAAAGCAAAAACGGCCAATATGGATGACCGAAGAAACTCTGCAAATTGCCCAGAAATGCAGAGAAGCTAAACCCAGAGGAGAAAGAGGCAATCAAATTACTCAGAGATTTCCAATGTGCAGCAAGACAGGACAAGGAGAAGTACTACAATGATGCATGCAAGGAAATAGAAACAGAAACTTTTAGAGAAAGAACAAGATCGGCTTTCCTAAAGCTACGAGTTTTAAAAAATTGCATTCTCAAATTGGAATGTTACAAGATGCTCAAGGATCCATGTTGAATGATGCTGAGAAGATCAAGAAAAGGTGGAAAAAATATACAGAGTTATTATATGATAAAGATCAAGTGGACCAACAGCTGTTTCAACCTCTATCTTATGATCCGGAGCCATTGGTGATCAAAGAAGAAGTTGAAGCAGCATTGAAAGCCTTATCAAAGAACAAAGCACCAGGCATTGATGGCATTCCCATAGAAGTATTACAGCAATCTGATGCAGCTGTAACCATACTTACAAGGCTCTGGCAGGAAATTGGGAAGACAACATACATAGTAACATAGGGCCCAATTCTGCCCGTGTCTAACTTCCCCGCTGGTTGAACGGGGAAGTTAGACGGAGCAAGGAAGGGGAGGTTCAGAGGTGGAGGGAGTGTGGGCTGTGGGCAGTCGCCAGCCGTGGACATATATAACTTCCCTGCACATAAAGGATCGATGGCCTGGGGCTCGGATTGGGCAGGGGAGGGCCCGAAGGCATTCCCTGCAACCTGACCCTGGCCTTAGAAGGCCGGATTGGGAGTCAGGCTGCGGGGAATGAGTCCCTGAATTCCAGCGGCCGGCATCATGGCTCTTAAGTGGAACCGCGGTGCCATGGCAACATGACGCCATGGTGCCGCAGCTCCATAGAAGAGCCTTGACTGAGTTAGCCGGGAACAGTCCTGTACATGTAGGCCAGACTGAATCACAGTCCCGGCCTGCACGTACAGGGCTATTCGCGATTCTGATCCTGCGGGGCTAGACATACCCCACGGGATCAGAATCGCGATCCCCTCTGCACGTCCGGCTCAGATCGGACATACAGAGGGGATCTATATCTGGGACAGAATAAACCTGATATACTGCCCTTTACTATGTGCATCAGAGCGGTTTACATGTATGTATATATGCAGGTACTTTTTATTCCCTTGTCCCCGAAGGGCTCACAATCTAAGTGTACCTGAGGCAATGGAGGGTTAAGTAGCTTTCCCAAGGCCACAAGGAGTGGCCATGAGACTAGAGTCCCCAGTCCCTCTGGCCTGAGGTTACAGCAGATAAAGACCAGAATGGTCCATCTAGTCTGCCCAGCAAGGCGGCAAGAGTAGATGCACCATCATGGCCGCCTGAAAAAGATCTGTGTTTATACCAATATTAAAGAAAGGTGATCCAACTGACTGTGTAAATTATCACACAATCGCTCTGTCCCACATGCCAGCAAGATTCTACTGTAGATTACTCAGCAGAGACTACAACCATACCTGGAACGAGAACTACCTGAAGTGCAAGCAGGGTTCAGGGAAGGGAGAGGAACAAGAGACATCATCGTGGATGTGAGATGGATCCTTGAAAAGACTAAAGAATATGAAAAGGATATCTATATATGTTTTATTGACTACAGCAAGGCTTTTGACTGTGTAAGCTATGAGAAACTCTAGGCCACATTAAGAAGCATGTTTACATTGATCAAGAAAACAGTTCGAACAGAACAAGGAGAAACATGATGGTTTAAAATCAGCAAAGGTGTATTGTGGTACCGAAAGCATTCCTGAGCAGACAGAAGGGGAAAAGGGCGAGCACTGCACCTTTAAAAGCCAGAGCAAGCCAGGTTTCCATGACAGCAGGAAGCTTTCAGAGAGAATGCAGCTCAGTCAGATTCATGACCTAAGAGCTGGAAGCAGCCCTAACGAGATGCACCTGGATAGTCAGAAGGGCATGCCTGAACAAGGAAGCCATTTTAAACCAGCTTCAGGGCTAGTCTTTCAGAGCAGCACTGAGAATCAGGACGGACAAGAAGGCAGGGAAAAGCCTTTACAAGTGTCTATTCCACTTCAGCAAGGAAGGCAGCAACTGAGGGAGTCTTGGAACCCAGCCCCAGGCAAGAAGGATTCTGGTGGGTCCATTACTGGTTACCTTGAAGCTAAACCTAAGCCGTTGTGGGAGCTTCCTGAAGACAGGGCAAAGCCATTTCCCTGTAGAGAGGAAGAGAGCTCCGAGCACAGTCAAAGCAAGGTCAGCAGAAAAGGTACGTCAGGGTTACTGCCAAGCCAGAGTTTTGTGGAAGACGTTGTGAAACAGTTAAGAGCAAGTGCTAATAGGTGCCAGGGTAGCACGGCTGTGAAAGCACCTAGCAGATACTCTTTTGACAAATGGTTTAAAGCTAATGTGACAACCATAAGGAAGAGCTTACGTTCTAACCCATTTCCTGAACTAGAAGAAGTCACGGTCAGTGAGAGTGGAGTCTTCTTAGAACAGCTGCAAATAGCTATCCCAGGATTGCAGCCAAGAAGTTCTCCTAAACAGAGCCGTGAGAATGCAAGCAAGGAGATGTTTAATGACGTAGCTGATATTCCTGACTCACCTGATTACTATAAGAGAGACTGTTCCATGTATAATGTAGAAAGACTGCTCCTAAGATAAACAAGCTTTGGTAAGAAGAATTACAAAGTTGTTTGGAAGTTTTGTACTGCTGTGAAGAAACAGTTTTTCCAATTTTATTTGATGCTTTTCATTTGCTCCTGTTTTTCTGTTTATTCTGGAAAAGAATTATATTGCTTTGCTTATTTGCCTGAGAACCTCTGTGAAGGGAAAACCCAACAATAATAATAAATTTATCTGTTCCAAGAGACCCTTGTGCCACAACACATTTTTGTGAGAGTGAAACCAAAAACTACATATCCCAGCAACCATTGCTGCTAGATAGTATAAAGGACATTCAGAAGCAAAACAGCGGTCACCCCTACTATAAAGCCTTCGGCCAGTAGCAGGGGAGCGTGACAGTATGACAAGGCTGCATACTTTCCCCCTATCTGTTTAATTTATATGCAGAAAAAATCATCAGAGAAGCAGGACTGTATGAAGACAACAGAGGTATGAAGATTGGTGGGAGACTCATCAACAACCTTCGCTATGCTGATGATATCACATTACTGGCTGAAAGTGAAGACCAGCACATCAGCAGAAGCATAGGGTGGGCTGGATGGGGTGATGGGAGGACATCTCATGCTGCAGAATTGGGGCAATACTGGGCTGTCTAACTGCCAATTCTGCAGCTGCGGGAATATCTGGCTCCTGCAGTTACAGCATCGGGTATTATTTGGGGCCATCCATTTTTTGGCCATCCAGATGGCCCGGACGTATCCCTTGCTGAATTGGCCTCCATGTTACTGTGTTACTATGTTGTGACATTCTTGATGGCTTCTAGTGCTGTTGCCTGTGTTATAGATGCCTGCCAACAAGTTTTAAACAAGTTTCATTGAAAATGAATGGAAATTCCCACTGTTATGTTATAGCATGCAAAGTGGAGGAGTAGCCTAATAGTTGGAGCACTGGCTTGGGAACCAAGAGACCAGGGTATAATTTCCACTACCACTCCTGGTGGCCTTGGGCAAGTCACTTAACCTTCCATTACCTCAGAAAAATTCAAGTTATCAATGTCCCTGTTTAATGTACATTACCAAGTTTAAGTTACAATGTAAACCACTTTGACTGAAATGATAAAGCGGTATAAAAAACGCGTTAAATAAATAAAAATTGTTTGCCCCATAGACTTCAATAGGGCTACGAATAATTTGGTATCCACAAATGAACCAAAACAAATATGAACTGAGCCAAAAACATCTGTTCATATGGGCACATTCTAAAATCACCCTGACAAAATAGTGGATTCTGTCAATCCAATGCCTCTGTATAAGTCTTTGGTGCGACCTCATTTGGAGTATAGTGTGCAATTCTGGAGACCACACCTTCAAAAGGATGTGAACAGGATGGAGTCGGTGCAGAGGGTGGCTACTAAAATGATTAGTGGGCTTCATTATAAAGCATATGAGGACAGACTTAAGGATCTTAATATGTACACCTTAGAGGAAAGGCGGGATAGAGGTGATATGATTGAGATGTTTAAATACCTCTGTGGCATAAATGTTCAGGGAGAGAGCCTCTTTCAATTGAAAGCAAGTTCTGCTACGAGGGGACATGGGATGAGGGTGAAGGGAGATAGATTCAGGAGTGATATGCGCAAATATTTCTTTACGGAAAGAGTAGTGGATCCGTGGAATAGTCTCCCAGTGGAGGTGGTAGAGATGAGGACAGTAACTGAATTCAAAAAAGCATGGGACCAACACAGAGGATCTCTAAAGGTAAAAAGTGGACTGTTGTAGTTGTTGATATGGAAGGACAGACTAGATAGGCCATGTGGTCTTTTTCTGTCATCATGTTTCTAATGAATAATAACACAATAAATAAATGTAATATAAGTTATTTTTAAAATTAAAAATTAAAACCTAAAAAATGAACTAAACAGCATCAATTAACAAATCAACCTAAAAATCCCATATGGCCATGTTTTGGCATTCCACCTGCATCATGGGTACATACATTTTATTTCTCCCATCTTAATGGCTCCTGCTTTTGCCATGATCCTGTTCTCCAGGACCAAGCAGGAAGTCAGTCCTCACATATGGGTGTCAATCGGCGCCGATGAAGCCCCAGCGGAGCATTTCCCCAGCTTTCTATGAAAGCCTTTGGGAATGCAGGCATCTAAAGGTGCCATCTTACCTCAGTCTCTTTTTTTCCGTGAAGCCCACCGGACATGTGTCCCGTTTTTCCCGGTTAAAATTAGATTTTTCAGTGATTTTTTTTGCTCTTTTTCTTCTGGTTCGACGCCGGTTCCCCTCCCGCCGGGTTCGGTACACCGGTATCGAGCCCGATTCCCCTTTTTCGGTTTTTGCCCTTTGTGGCTGGCGTTCGCGCCCTTTTTTCTCTTTTTCCCTGGAAGGCCGGTCTTTTGACCTCGCGGGGACTCTTTTTTTTCCCCGATGGCTTCCAGTGGTTTTAAGAAGTGTGATCGGTGTAAGAAACTAATGTCTCTCACCGACACACACGACTGCTGCCTTTGGTGCCTTGGCCCTGACCACAATCCTAAGTCGTGCGGGGCCTGTGATAAAATGTCTTCCAAGGCACTATTAAGTCGCCAGCAGCAAAAGGAAAGGCTTTTCTCCGACTCAGCCTCCGGCCGGGCCCAAACCTCGTCTGAGGCCTCGACATCTCGGGATTCCGATCCCGAGCGCCATTGAAGCTCCTCGGACAGGGGGTCCCCCGACCGGGGAAGCAAGAGAAAGAAACGGCTCACGAGGGCATCATCGGAAGAGGTCCCTGGCTCCTCGAGGGCCAGGTCTAAGAACCCCGACCGTTGCCCCGGGCCTGTGGAACCGGAGAAGCCTGCTAAAGTTCCTCGTGTGGAGCCGGAGTCTGCTGGACACGTAAGCCCCGTAGTCCTCGTGGACTCTCCTCCCAGGGAGCCGACGTCAGGCCCGACGCCACCGGGGCCCGAGTCAGTGGCTGCTGCGTCTCCCAAGCTGAGTCTCAGGATGACAGCCTTGGAGAGCAGAATGTCTGCCTTCATAGAGCAGCAACGGGCACTGATGGCCAGCCTGTCTGGTGCATCTGCCCCGACCACCGGGACATCGACATCAAAGTCGACCCTGGAGACCGAGCCGGTACTCCAGTCCATCGTGGCTTGGAGTCGACCTCGGTCGCGGTCCCCCTCGACCTCCCGTTCGGGACCGAGGGCGTTGACACCGGTGCTTCCGGCGTCGAGACGGGTGCTCCAGGGCCCCGCAGGGTCGGACCCCGACTCTTCCTCGGATGAGTCAGCTTGGGAGACGGAGGACGAGGAGTCTCCTGACACCTTTAAGACTCAGTGCGTCCCTTCGGACTCACTGCAGTCTGAGCCCCGGAGTAGGTCCCCTCCGGAGGACACCCGGTTCTCGGAGTTCGTCCGGGATATGGCCACTGCCTTGGCTATTCCGGTGGATCCCAAGGAAGAGCCTCGAGCTGAAGAGCTCGAGGCGCTGCAATATGACTCTCCTCTGAAGGAGGCCTTTACTGTCCTGGTTCCTCCGATGCTGGAACGGCTCCTCTTCCGTATGTGGGAGGCACCGGCCTCGACGCCAGTTCTTAGCAAGCGAGTCGATTCGATCTGTCAGCTCCGTAAGAGCCCTGGTTTTCAGTAAGCACAGCTACCACACCATTCCATGGTTGTGGAATCGGCCATGCATCGTCTGAAAAGTCAGAAGATGCACTCCGCGGTGCCTCCTTGCAGGGAGGCCCGAAACCTAGATGGCGTCGGTAGAAAGTGTTTTCAGGGCTCGATGCTTGCTTGCCATGTCCAGTCTTACCAGCTGTACATGGGCATGTACTTGCGGGATCTGGCCAAGGAGTTGGCCGGATTCTCTGCTGGTCTCTCCGGGGAACCCTTGCAGAGATTTAAGTCCTTGTCCTCGGTGATTTGGGACTGCTCGAAGTTCATGTCCCGCGCCGCCTACGATGGCTTCGAGGCTTCGGCCCGAGTTGCGGCAGCCGGCATTGCGGCTTGACGCCAGGCATGGCTGCAGTCATCGGACCTCGAGCCATGGGTTCAGGACAAGTTGGTCGATGTCCCTTGCTGAGGTGAAAACCTGTTTGGCAAGCCCATGACCGAGATGGCTGCTCAGCTCGAGACCCAGCACCTCACCCGGACAAGGCTGTCGAGGAAGACCTCTGCCCCTTCTCATAAAAAGAAGGGCTCGGGTAAAAAGACCTTTTACCCGAGGAAGGGCACTGCCTACAAACAGTACCCAACAATATCAGGCTGCCCACGCTGCCTCCCCAGGGTCAGCAAGCCAAGGGCCAGGGTAATGGGCCCGTAGGCAGAGGGCCCCCAAGCCTCCGGCCCCTGCTACTACTCAGCAGGGTGGGGGCTTTTGACTCCTTGAGCATAGCCTCTCCTCCACTGCTCTCCCAACCCTGCACAGGAGGTCATCTCGCCCTCTTTGCCAACCAATGGCCCCTTATCACCGGGGACAGTTGGGTGCTGGACACCATCCACAGGGGATATGCCCTCCATTTCCACCAACTGCCACCCCCATACTTTCCAGGGGAGCCTCCAAGGCCTCCTCTGCACACAGACCTCCGTCAGGAGCTTCAGGGGCTGTTGGTGGACAGGGCGGTGGAGCCTGTGCCTCCCCACTTGCAAGGTCACGGATTCTACTCCAGGTATTTCCTGGTGCCCAAAAGGACCGGTGGCCTTCGCCCCTTTCTGGACCTCAGCAACCTCAACAAGTTCCTAGTGAAAGAAAAGTTCAAGATGCTTGCTCTTGGAACCCTTCTGCCCTACCTCCAGCAGGGAGATTGGCTATGCTCCTTAGATCTAAAGGATGCGTACACTCACATCCTCATTCATCCAGACCACAGAAAGTACCTAAGGTTCATTGTGGGAGGCAACCATTATCAGTACAGAGTGCTGCCTTTCGGCCTCACCTCCACCCCCAGAGTCTTTACAAAGTGCTTAGCAGTGGTGGCGGCCTTCCTGAGAAATCAGGGCATCTTTGTCTTCCCCTATCTGGATGACTGGCTCATCAGGGGTCAGACAGGTCAGGAAGCCAATCAAGCCACCCTCAGGACCATTGCTCTTCTGCAATGCCTGGGGTTTGTCATAAACTTTGCAAAGTCCACTTTGCTCCCTTTCCAGAACTTGGAGTTCATAGGGGCAAGGTTGGATTCTCTCCTGGCAAAGGCATTCTTGCCAGAAAACAGAGCCCGAAGGTTGATGGCCTTGGCAAGTCAGTTTCTCAGCAGGTCCCTGGTCTCCGCCAGACTCTGCCTGCAGCTTCTAGGCCACATGGCTTCGACAGTATATGTGACCCCCAATGCCAGGCTCCATATGAGGCCTGCACAGTGGTGCCTTCGGACTCAGTAGTCACAGGCCACAGGCAACCTCAGAGACAGGATAAGGGTGTCCAGACCATTTCTGCACTCCCTCAACTGGTGACTACACCCATCCAATCTGCTGAAAGGGGTGCCCTTTCAGATTTCAGGTTACACAGTGATACTAACAGATGCCTCCCTGCAAGGCTGGGGAGCGCATTGTCTGGGCAAGTGCACCCAGGGCCTCTGGTCTCCCTGGGAAGCTGCACAGCAGATCAATCTCCTCGAACTCAGAGCTATTCGATTAGCACTCAAAGCTTTCACTCCTACCCTGGCTCAACAGTCTGTCCTGATTCAGACAGACAACCAGGTTGCCATGTTTTATGTGAACAAACAGGGCGGAACTGGGTCCAGGATCCTTTGTCGGGAAGCTCAAGACCTTTGTTCTTTTGCCCTCAAGCACAACATGCTCCTCAGGGCTGTGTACCTTCCAGGCCAGGACAACTACCTGGCAGACAGGTTGAGCAGAATACTGCAGCCCCACGAGTGGAAGCTGCATCCTTCAGTGGTTCAGAAGATCTTCCTGAAATGGGGTCTCCCTTTGATGGATCTCTTTGCCAGCCCCATGAATAAGCAACTGCCAAAGTTCTGCTCCAGGCAACCACATCCTCTGTGGATAGCAGCAGATGCTTTTCTGATATCTTGGTCTCAGGGCCTCCTCTATGCGTTTCCTCCCACGCCCTTGGTGGCCCGAACCCTATTCAAGATTCTCCAGGACAAGGCCTCGGTCCTGCTGATAGCTCCCAGGTGGCCGAGACAGCCTTGGTTTCCTCTTCTGCTTCAACTGGCGGTAGATCCTCCACTGCCTCTGGGGTTGCAACCCGACCTTCTCACACAGGACCAGGGTTCCCTTCTGCATCCCAATCTCAAATCTCTCAATTTGATGGCCTGGAGGCTGCAAGGGTAGTTTTAGCTCCCTGGGGCCTACCTCAGGAAGTTGAGGAGGTTGTCCTAGCCTCTAGGAAACAGTCTACTAGGAAAACCTATGCTCTCAAGTGGAAGAGGTTTTCTGTGTGGTGTCACCTACGTACAGAGGATCCTTTCTCCTGTACTGTGCCAGGAGTTCTTCAGTACTTACTGCAGTTATCCAATCAGAGACTTAAGTCCAATTCTGTTCGGGTCCACCTCTCAGCTCTAGCAGCTCACCACTCATTGGTAGAGGGGCAATCTCTCTCTGGTCACCACTTGGTGTCCCGCTTCCTCAGGGGCTTGCTTTTACTCAAGCCTCCCATCCGTCCTCCTGCCCCTGAGTGGGAGCTGAATGTGGTCTTGCAGCAACTGACTCGCCCACCTTTTGAGCCGATGGCTACATGTCCACTACGCTTCCTCTCCTGGAAGACACTCTTCCTGATAGCCCTTACCTCGGCTAGGCGAGTAAGTGAGCTTCAGGCCCTGGTCTGTGATAGGCCTTACACCAGGATTTATAGGAACAGGATAGTCCTCAGGACTCATCCCAAGTTCCTCCCTAATGTTGTCTCCTCTTTCCACCTCAATCAGGAGGTGGTTCTTCCAACATTCTTCCCTAGGCCTCATGCTAGCCAGGCTGAAGCAGTCCTGCATACCGTGGACTGTAGGAGGGCCTTATCCTTCTATCTTGACCGTACGCAGAGGCATAGAAGGGCTACTCAGCTCTTCGTATCCTTTGACCCCAATAAGTTGGGGTTGGCTGTGTCCAAGCGTACCTTGTCCATCTGGGTGGCTGACTGTATCACCTGGGCTTACAAGGCGGCTGACCTTCCTTTGCAGGGTAGGGTCACGGCCCATCGTGTCAGGGCAATGGCTGCCTCAGTGGCTCATCTCCGCTCTGTGTTCTTGGTAGACATCTGCAGGGCTGCAACTTGGTCTTCCAGCCAGACTTTTGCGGCCCATTACTGCCTGGAGAGGGAGTCCCATAGGGACAGTGCTTTTGGCCAGGCAGTACTCCGGAATCTCTTTGAGGTATAGGCAACTCCTGCCCTCTGTTGGGCTACCGGTGGAGGTTGTGTCCTTGAAAAGCCTTTCTTTGCTGCTGGGTCTAGAGGGAGTACTCTTGTTCAGCCTGGGTTCCTGGTAGCCCAGAGCTAGGGAGTCACCCATATGTGAGGACTGACTTCCTGCTTGGTCCTGGAGAAAGAGTGGTTACTCACCTGTAACACGTGTTCTCCAGGAGCAGCAGGAATCAGTCCTCACAACCCTCCCTCCTCCCCTTGGAGTTGCAGTTGTACATAGTTTATTTTTCATTTTTGTGTGCTGTTCTTAGCTATGTCATTTGACTGAGGTAAGATGGCACCTTTAGGCGGGAAGGGAACTGCGCATGCGTGCCTGCATTCCCAAAGCTTTTCATAGAAAGCTGGGGAAATGCTCCGCTGGGGCTTCATCGGCGCCGATGACACCATATGTGAGGACTGATTCCTGCTGCTCCTGGAGAACACCTGTTACAGGTGAGTAACTTCTCTTTGTCAACCTTTCCCCCTCCACCCAATTTCCACGTTCATGCTCACGCCCTCCCCTAACTAATCCGAATCCTTACTTTCACACGCCCACCCTGGTCCTCTCCCCTACTCAACCTCACAGTCCCTGCTCCCGGTCCAACTTCTCATTCTCACACTTAGTCCCAGAGTTCTCATTCCCTCGCTCTCAATAAACCCAGTCTGAATCCCTGCTTTCTTCTCCCTAGGCATCTCTTTCTCCCTTATCCTATGTTCCTTTCCCTACTCTCCCTGTACTCTCAATACAGTATCTGTGTTTCGCTCTCTCTCATCACTCTTTTTCCCATCATTCCCCATTCTCCCCTCCTTAACTGGGGCCATTCTTTTCCTCTAGCCCTCTCCCTAAACTTTCTCATTCCCACACATCTCTCACTCAATTTGAGTGACTGTTTTCTCCCCCTAGTCTCACATGTTCTCCCTCTAAATCCCTAAATCCCTGCTCTCTCCTCCTCAGATATCCCTTTTTTCTCTTTGGACAAGCAGGAAAAAAGTCCACACATGTGTTATGTCATCCGAAAGCGTCCTGCATGGGAACTTTCCTAACTCCTAGAAGCTTTTGGAAGCTCAACTGCGCATGCACAAACCTTCCCATCTACCACTACAATGTCATCTTACCCTCAGTCCTTTTCTTTCTGTAGCGCCCCACTGATGTGTTTAGCCTTACTTCTGTGAGTAAACACTGGCATTTTTTGTGTATTCTTTCCTATCTATTTTTGTGGTTATCTTGTCTTTTGCCATATTTAATCTTAGCTCAGGTCTTTGAATGATTTTAAGTTTGTTTTATTTATTTATTTTATTTAGTCTCTTTTATACCGCGCTATTCAACATCAGTGTGGTTTACATGAAACAGAATGACTAGCACAGTGCAGCAAACTGATCTGTGTTTACAAAGAACAGGTACTAGAACTTGGATAAAACTGGGATAACTATTTACATCTAGGCGACACGTTATGTCATGTCAAAAGTAATTGTAGTCATGGATAGCTTGCAGGATATGTTGCTCTGGCTGTACTAGATGGGGGAGGGGGCTATTGGAGCGCTGTCTTCCGGGTAGTATTTGAGGAAGAGGTGGTGCTTCAATGCCTTCCTATACTGGGTTAGGTCAGGGATTGCCCAGATGCTGGGTGGTAGGGTGTTCCAGCATCTGGGTGCACAGAATCTGAAAGCCCTTTTTGCTGTTGCATGGGTGCATTGGGTTATTTCCTTCCAGATTACCAGTGTGTTGACTGCTGCAGATCTTCTGGACCTATTGGGGGACATGGTTTGGATAAGCTTTGCTACTGATGTGGAGGAGAGCCCATTGATGGCCTTGAAAGTCAGCAGTAGGGTTTTGTAAGCAAGTCTGCCATGTATAGGGAGCCAGTGGAGGTGCTTCAGGATGGGCGTAACATGATCGCTCCTAGAAGCCCCGTGTAGAACTCTCGCCGTGGCATTCATCGTGAGTTGGAGCGGGTTCAGGGTGGATTGTGGGAGCCCTTGTAGGATTGCATTAGCATAATCAAAGTGCGGTATAATCAACACTTGATTGTCTGGAATTCGTCCGGCACTAGTAGGAAGCGTAAGTGCCTGAGTGTTTGGATTTTGTGGTAAATTGCTCTTGCTATGTTGCTTATGTGCACCTTCATGTCCAGTCGTTGGTCTAACGTGACTCCAAGGTATTGGATTGTGGATTTGGTTTGTAGCTCTGCTTCCTTAACCTTTAAGTGGGATGGCGGGGTGAAGTTTTGGTTCCTCGTAATGAAAAGGACTTCTGTTTTCTTGTGCTGTATTCGGAGGTTTTGAGATTCGAGCCAGTTGGATACTGCGTCAAAGCAGTCTGTCAGTGGGGAGAGGTCCATCTGCTCTGTTGAGAATGGCATGTAGAGCAGTACATCATCAGCATTTATCAAGCAGTTGACATTGAATGATTGGATGAGGTTACAGATAGGCTGCATGTATATGTTGAACATCAGGGCGGAGAGGGAGGATCCTTGTGGCACGCCTTGCCTCTGGTGGAAAGGTTTTGATGTTGAGGCCCCGGATCGTACATGCTGCCATCTGTCAGACAAGTATGACTTGCACCATTCTAGTGCTGTGTCACGGATACCCTTCTCCTTGAGGCATCCCAGGAGAAGCTCGTGGCTTACTGAGTCAAAAGCAGCAGCTATATCCACGAAGATGAGGACAAACCCTTGACGGATGTTATCAATTCCAGCAATTAGGTTACTGTAGAGGATGGTGAGGAGTGTTTTGACACCATGGGACTCTCTAAATCCGTGTTGGCAGGGGTCCAGCAGAGCGGTGGTTTCGATGTGCTCTTGTATTTGTCTATGGACTTCTTTTTCAATTATCTTGGCCAGAAGTGGTATACTGGATATAGGTCTGTACGAGTCCACCTTCTGGGGGTCGAGCTTGCTGTTTTTCAGCAGAGGCCTGATGGATGCATGTTTGAGGCATTGGGGGAATGGGCGTGTTGCGAAGGATAGTTTCATGAGCCTGGCTATGAACGGGCTGAAATCGCAGCGTAGCTCTTTTATCCAGAAGGCGGGGCAGGGGTCGGTTTGTGCCGTAGTGGTGTTGATTGCAGCAATAGTGTCTTCGATGTACTTCTTGGGTGGAGTGGAGAAGATGGTCAGGGGAGTTAGGTAGGTTTGTTCGTGTACGGTGGTGAGTGCTGAGGGCTTATTGGTCTGGCATAGCTTTGATTGCAGGTAGTTCACGAATTCTTGAGGGTGGATCTCGCTTGGTTGGTCAGGGGCTGGCTCCTTTGTTAGGTTCTTGACTAGATTAAACAAGTCATGCGGTTTGTTTAGTGATTGTTTTAGGGTGTCTGTGTGGAATTGTCTGATTTTCTCTGTTATTGCTTCACAGTGTTTTATCAGGTGAAGGTTATATGCCCTCTGATCTTCTGCGGAGTGAGATCGATGCCAGCGTCTTTCCAGCTTCCTTAGGAGGGTGAGTGATGATCGCAGATCAGTGGAGTACCAGGCTGCGGTGGCTCGTTTCCTTGGAGGTTTGTTAGATGGTGGATGTTGGGCAATGGCACTGAGGTTATTATTTCAGTCGGAGACCAGAGCATCGAGGTTGGGTACTGTCGAGGCGAGGACTGGGCGGGTTTTACTCAGAATAAAGTCTTTGTCGAATGGTCGGAACCTTTGAGGTGGTGCCCTGGTGGTGCTGCTCTGACTTCTAGCATTCTTCTGGCAGTTGTTGGGTAAGGGTATTTGGAATATGATTAGTTTGTGGTCCAACCAGGGTACTGCAGTAATGGGCAGCATGGGGACGTGGGTTGAGTCAAATGTTGTCTGTGGGGCGAATACCAGGTCTAATATGTTTCCTTTTATGTGGGTAGGTTCACTGACTAGTTGCTTGTATCCTAGTTACTCCAGGGCTTCGAGGAAGGCTGACACCTGAGTATCTTGCAGGGCTGGCAGATTGAAGTCGCCTAGTACCCAGCTTGGTATGCAAGGGCTCCGGACATTGGAGGCGAGATCAGTTATTGCTGCGAGGTCTTCAGGGGAGATTGATGGGGCTCTGTAAAGAAGGTTGATGGAGCAGTGTTTGTTTGCTATAGTGATTGTATTGAGGTGTGTTGTGCTAGTGGCGTTAATCAGGTGGAAATGGAGGTCTGTCTTGGTGAGGACGAGTACTCCTCCCCCTCTTTTGTTGTCTTTATGGCAGGTGTGTATTGAGAAATCAGTGGGTAGGAGTTGGTTGAGGAGGACATTGTCATCACTGGATAGCCATGTCTCTGTGATCAGGAGTATGTCGAGGTCATGGAGTGATATCAAGTCTGAGATAACTTGCCATTTCTTGCGGACTGAGCGAGTGTTTATGAGGGAACATTTTAGGTTTTGGGGGAGGGCACTTTCTTCTTGTTTGGCTTTCTTAGTATGTTGAAGTGCGGTGTATAATAAGTGGGGGTGGAGCGTGTGGGTATCTTCCTTTGTCTTGTAGTAGGGAGCACTTGACCATCTCCTCCCATGGCTCAGTAGGATTGCTATGTGCTTGTGGGTTGGAGATAAGTCCATAATGCTACTGAGCCATCCGGAGAGGAGATAGCAGCCAATTATGACAATGAGGGAGGAGGCCATTCTTGGTATCTACCCTGTTGTGTGTGACCAAGGGATTCGTCTGGGCTTGCCGGTGAATAGAGAAGTAGTTTGAGCTATCACAGGCAGGTACACAGGTGTGCAGTTATAACAGGCAGGCAGGCAGGTACACAGGCTGAGCTAAGCACAGGCAGCTAACACCGGTATGTAGCTACAACAGGCACATCATATACTATCTTAGCCAGGTATCACCGGTACGCATCTGCAATAAACAACGTTTGTGCTATCCCGGACAAGTATTGTAGGCATGCACAGGTAGATATTATTGACAGAGACAGAAGTTCACTGTTGGGTTCATTTAAGTATTGTCATTGGCTAGGTCCATGTGTTATATAAAGGCTTAGATTACCTATTTTGCTGAAGGAAGTTAAGCTCCGTTGAGGATTCATCTGTGTTGAGGGTTGGTGATGACGTCCTTGCATTACATTTGTTTGTGTCTCTGGAGCTCGTCCTGGTCATGGTCCTGGTTTCTGTCGGATAACCATGGGGGTCGTGTTAGAGGTCCACGCCTAAGGGCCACGCCAAAAGGCCCTCTGGCGAGGCCCTCAGGCGGGGGCCCGCCAGGCGCAGGTGCGCCGAACGGCGCTCCCTTTTATGGTCCTCTGGGCTGCCCCGATTGGGCAGGCAGGCTTCTGGGCAGCTGCGGGCTGGGCTGCCCCAATTGGGCAGGCAGGCTTCTGGGCGGCTGCGGGCTGGGCTGCCCCAATTGGGCAGGCAGGCTTCTGGGCGGCTGCAGGCTGCCCCCGGCGTGCTTGATCCTGCCTGGGAGAGCAGTGGCTGGGCCGGGGCAGGGGGGAGACCAAAGAGGAGTTTGTGCTGGATGGCGCTCCCTTTTATGGTCCTCTGGGCTGCCCCGATTGGGCAGGCAGGCTTCTGGGTGGCTGCGGGCTGGGCTGCCCCAATTGGGCAGGCAGGCTTCTGGGCGGCTGTGGGCTGGGCTGCCCAGATTGGGCAGGCAGGCTTCTGGGTGGCTGTGGGCTGGGCTGCCCCGATTGGGCAGGCAGGCCTCTCGATTGGGCAGGCAAGCCTCTGGGCGGCTGCGGGCTGGGTTGCCCCGATTGGGCAGGCAGACGTCTGGGCGGCTGCAGGCTGCCCCCGGTGTGCTCGATCCTGCCTGGGAGAGCAGTGGCTGGGCCGTGGCAGGGGGGAGACCAAAGAGGAGTTTGTGCTGGACGGCTCTCCCTTTTATGGTCCTCTGGGCTGCCCCGATTGGGCAGGCAGGCTTCTGGGCGGCTGCGGGCTGGGCTGCCCCGATTGGGCAGGCAGGCTTCTGGCGGCTGTGAGCTGGGCTTCCCCGATTGGGCAGGCAGGCTTCTGGCGGCTGTGAGCTGGGCTTTCCCGATTAGGCAGGCAGGCTTCTGGGCGGCTGCGGGCTGGGCTGCCCCGATTGGCCAGGCAGACTTCTGGGTGGCTGCAGGCTGCCCCCGGCGTGCTCGATCCCTCTTAGACACTTGGCATTCTAGCCAGATTATCTTTTCTCAAAATTGAGCCATTTGATTTCACTATGGCTATTTTTCTGGATGGCATGTCCCAAATATTTGCCAGTGTTTTTAAGAGTATGCCAGGTGCTCGAGGAGTATATCCATAATGGACAAACAAATGATGCCTCCAGTGCTTGGGACCTGACCATAAGACCACTTTTTGTAATTTGTGTCTCCAAATGACAGCATGAGGGCTTAAGGGTCGAGAGAAGCTGCATGAAAGAATTTTAGTGCTTCTAAGTCCTGTCCATCAGCATCGGTGATGGTATCAGTGGTTTCCCAGGCCACACCAGATGCTGATAGTGCAATGGCATTGAGGAGCTCTCAAGCCCACTTGGAGCTGAGCACCTATAAACCTCATGTGTATTGGCCATCCATTGATGTTACCCCGAGGGCAAGGAAGGATTCAGCTACTCATCATGGCATTTAAGAGTAAAGACATTGAACATCGGACAGAAGTCCAGGTACATTGACATTGGAGCTCTCCAAGGCATGATACCAAAAGCATAGAGGGTTCAAAGAGTGCCCCTCCAAGTTGTCCCAAAGAGAGGGAAGCTGAACCTATTGATAGCTGAGACCAGACAGCCAATACCCCCAACAAATTCTGGGAACATCAGCCGATTCTGCTGTGCCCCCTGTGCCTTTGGAGATGGCAGGCTTGGAGAATTGCCTTCTGAAGGCAGTCAAAGAAAGAATCATGATACTCTTTGCCATGCAGCAGGACATAGCTTTGATGACTACATCCACATTCCAACCAACATCGAGCCCATCCTTGACAGATACAGTCTGACTGTGGTAGAGGCATTGACATCAGCATATCAATGGACCCAGATATTGATTCCTGACCGGCCGATATCACTCTCCAGCACATCATGGACCAATGCACCCTCGATGCCTAGAAAATCATCAATCCATTGAAACTCCCAGAGGAGTGCCAGATCCCCAAAGGGAAGGAGAGTCAACCAAACAGAGGCTCAGAAATATTTTGATTTTTTTCTCTGAGTCTGACTCAGAAGACTGGATCACAGATGAGGAGTTGAAGGATAGGTCTCCAGAGCTCCCCTCTGATCCTTCTCCACCTCATGAGAGGCATAAATCCCCTCCTGAGGATATGGCTTTTCATGATTTTGTGAGGGATATGGCTAAGGCCATGCCATTTTCATTGGAGGCAGAGGAGGAACCCAGTCCAGAAAAATTGGAAATCCTCCAATACTCCATAGACCCCCAAGGAAGCGGTGACAGTGCTCATGCACAGCATCCTATAGGGGCTTCAGATGAAGATGTGGAAGACTTCCCTCTCTGTGTCTCTAGTGAGTAGAAAGATATACTCCATGTACAGGGTTAAAAAGGCTCCTAGATTTCAGAAGTTCCAGTTTCATCAAATCTGCCCTCAAAAAGTCCAGAAGCTTCAAATCATACTCCTTGGTGCCCTAAGGCAGGGAAGCTCAGACTCTGTATTCATTTGGGAGGAAGACCTTTCAGAGTGCCTTGCTTGTTCCTCACTTGGCCTCTTACTAGCTAAACATGCGTATGTTCTTACGGGACATCATGCACAACCTAGATGGTATGTCCGGATTACTTCCTCCAGAGAAACTTGAACACTATCATTCCCTAGTGAGCTATGGCAAAGACTGCTGAAATACATTGTCCAGGAGACCTATATTTTCAATACAGTATCCAGAGCTTCAGCCGTCAGAATTGACACCTGGAGATTCTCATGGCTCAGAGTTTCAGACTTAAACCATCGGTGCAGGAGAAGCTCACCAATATGCCATGCTACTCAGACAATCTCTTCAAAGATAAAGTTAAGGAAGCTACCATCCTCAATGAGAAATAATCTAATATGCTTTGAGCACTCCAGGTGCATGTCTGAGCTGGCATCCTATCACAGGAGGTATCATGATGGCAGTCAAAGGAAAACCTATTACTCTCAAAGGTGTAGGAGTTTCCTTACCTCCTGTTACACCCAACCAAAGCAGACTCATTGTCCTTGACCAAAGCAGGAGATGTCTCAGAAGGCCCAGACTGCACCCCAGCCAAAACTGGGGGTGTGGTTTTGACTGGTTCCTGCAGAGCATAACCACTCTACTAGGATAATGCCCAATCTACTGATAATGCACCAAACATGAAGAAAAATATCGCAAAAACAGGAAACTGTTACTACTTGGAGATTCCATCATCATAGAGATTAACTTGGGAACTCAGTCCAAAGGACAAAAGATGGTCAAATGCTTCCCAGGCTCTTCAGCCAGCAGGAATACAAACCAAACTGTTGTCATAGTCAGTGTGGAAAGTAAGCAATCCAAAACTGATGTTGTATCCATGGATACAAATGACCTGGCCAGAAACAGTATCTCTACAGTACAAAGGGTCTTTCAGCTTTTGGGATGAAACTTAAATCCATTGTCAATACTACGGCATTTTCAGAAGTTCTACCTGTTCAAAATAAGGGGGACGAGAAGCTGCATCACATAACCAACTTTAATATGTGGCTTCAAACTTGGTGTAAATGAGAAGGATTTATATATATAGGCAACTGGAGCAATTGATGGAACAACAACACCAGGGAGATGAACGGAAAGAACAGAAGTCACCAAAACTGTAAGTAACCACGGAAAAAGAACTACGACACCAATACAAAATGATATAAAAACTATAACGCTTAATCACACTATTTTAACCTTCCTAAAAACTATTGATTCCAGATAAATACTTTCTCTGGGAAGAAGCAGGAAGTCAGTCCTCATAAATGGGTGATGTCGGAGCCCTCGCGGAAGCATTCCCCCAGCTTTCAAAGAAAGCCTTTGGGAAATGCCATGACGCATGCATGTTTCCCTTCCTGCCCAAGAGTGTCATTTTGATCAGTCTCCTTTTTTCCACGGAGTCCTTCAGATGTCTGTCTGCCCTGCTCCTGGAAAAAGTTGATTTTCTCGACCTGCGTTTCATACTCTCCTCCGGCAGTGCATCAATACTCTTCCCACCACCCAAGCCTGCTGCTCTGGCATCGAATCTCAGGTTCTTAGTTTTTTTCTTCCCTTCTTGGCACCTTCTCACCTTTTTTCCAATTGGCAGCACTGAGGGTCTTGACCTCACTGAGATACTTTTTTCCCCCGTGGCTTCCAGTGGCTTTAAGAAGTGTGATTGGTGTGCCAAAATAATGTCCCTGACCGACACACATGACTGCTGCCTTTGCTTCCTTGGGCCCGACCACGAACCCAACAGCATGCGGCCTCTGTAATAAGATGACCACCAAGGCCCTCAAGAGCCACCAACATCAGCACGATAAACTTTTCCCGGAATCCCCGGTACCTCCGAAGACCAAAGCCTCCTCCAAAGCTGTGGAATCCCGGGGTAGTCTTACGGACTCAATCAATGCTTTGGTTCCTCAGAAAGGGGGTCTCTTTCGAGGGAGACCTCAAAGGCAGTGTCCCTGGATAGTTCCGACAGGCCAGGTAAGTCCTGAACCAGGTCCTGCAGTCCTCGATACTCTTCCAAGGGATCAGAGAAGCAGCAGCCTGCGAAGGTCCCCTGAAAGGACTCGACCTTGGACCGGCTTCAGTCTCCTGAAACCATCCTCATCGAGGATTCCCTCGGTGCCTGCACTGATGGCTGTGGAGCCTTCTGGCCTGAGTCCAGAATGGAAGCGCTGGAGCACAGTTTGTCTGCCTTCGTGGACCAGCAGTGGGCACTGTGTCCAGTTCCACAAGTTCCTCCATCCAGACCACTGGGACCTCGATGTCGAGGAAATCCCCGGAGGCTGAGCCGATCCGCAAGGTCTTTCAGCCTCAAGTCGATCCTTGGCCGAGGTCTTGATCTGGTTCCTAATCTACGGGGCCGTGATCTTCCCCAGCCAGTGTGCTTGGTGCCAGCTGTGAGGCCTCCCAGGGCTGTGGGCGGGGATCAGCCCCGGAGCCTGTGAGCCATCCTTCCCTCGAGACCTCAATAGGCTATTCTGAGTGGGAGATGGAGGACGAGGAGTCGCCGGATACCTGTCGCATCACGACATCCCCTCGGACTCCCCTCCTTTGGAGCCCCGATGTCAGTCCTTGCCCAAATCAATCGTTACACCCTAAATATCTCTTTATTCCAAGCTGGTAGATAAATTTGCAAATATTGAATTGTATTATTCCCATGGATGAACTATCTTCACATATCACACTGTTCGTCATGCAAACTAATACAAATAATTGTTTTATTTATCAAGTAAACAAATGTTAAATAAACATCCCTTATTGTCTCATCAAACAGTGTAACTATAAATCCTATATAATCAATACAATCCTATAACTGTTCTTCCATTGGGATCAGTGTTTTCATAGTGCCCATCCCCCCCATTTAAAAACGGGTCTCCCATTTTCAAGTTCAAGTCAGGACATAACCAAGTTGCCATGTTCTACATGATCAAACAGGAGGGAACGGGGTCCCGTCCCCTCTGCAAGGAAGCCATTCGTTTATGGTCCTTTGCCATCTCACACGACATTCACCTCAGAGTGATGTACCTTCTGGATTAACGCAATGCCCTGGTGGACAAGCTAAGCCGTATCCTTCATCCACATGAGTGGATCTTGCATCGGGAGACAGCTATTTGGCTCTTCTAGATATGGGGAACCCCACTCAATTTTTTTTTTGCCACTCTGCAAAACACACAGCTTCCATGCTTCTGTTCCAGGGTTCTATCAACTGCACAGACAGGCCCCAGATGCCTTCCTTCTCCACTAGGGACAGGGACTGCTCTACGCATTCCCTCTCACCCCTTTGATACCCAAGACACTGTTCAAACCACAAGCCAACAGGGGCTCGATGATTCTTATAACCCTCTTTTGGCCCCATCAACCGTGGTTTCCTCTGCTTCTTCGCCTGGTGCAAATTCAACCTCTCAGCTTGGGATTTGCACCTAAACTCCTCTCTCAGGACCACAGGATGCTCATCCATCCCAATCTTCATTAGCTATTCCTCACAGCATGGCTGATGAAGGGATGATGCTCGCTGACCTCGACCTGTCACAGGTGGTTAAATATGTCCTACTTGCACCACGCAAGGATTGCACCAGGTGATCTTATGCCTTCAAGTAGTGTAGGTTTACCCTCTGGTGCTCTCCAAAGGACACTGATCCCATTTCTTGCCCAGTGGAGTCCCTTCTACAGTATCTCCTCCACTTATCTTTAACAAGTCTTAAGACTAACTCAGTGAGAGTTCACCTTAGTGCCATTGTGGCCTCTCACAGACTATTGGATGGACAGTCTATCTCCTCACGCCCCTTAGTAGCATGCTTCTTGCGGGGTCTCCTGCTGTCCAAGCCACCTCCGGTGGCCTGGGATCTCAATGTGGTTTTCGCTCAGCTTCTAAAGCTTCCTTTCGAGCCTTAAGCTACCACTTCACTGAAGTTTCTATCTTGGAAAATGATCTTCCTCATTGCCAGTGAACTGCGGGCTCTGATAGCGGATACACCCTATACCCGGTTCCACCATGACAAGGTGGTTCTGTGTCCCCATCTGCATTTCTTTCCAAAGGTAGTTTCCTCTTTCCATATAAACCATTCAGTAATCCTACCAATTTTCTTCCAAAGGCTGAAGCAGCACTACACACCTTAGACTGCAAGCGAGTGCTGGCATGCTATTTGGATAGAACTAAGGATCACAGAAGATCCTCCCAATTATTCATTTCCTTTGATCCTAGTCACCTAGGCCTTTTGGGGATGAAACGTACTCTATCCAAATGGATAGTAGATTGCATTTCTTTTGCTTATGTACAGGCAGGACTCTCTTTGGAGAGTCATGTCACTGCTCATAAAGTGCAGGTTATGGCAACCTCCATAGCCAATCTCCATTCAGCAGCAATTGAGGAGATATGTCAGGCAGCTACCTGGTCCTCCATTCATACTTTTCTAGCACACTATTATCTGGACAGAGACTCCCATTGGGACACTGTCTTTGGCCAAACGGTGCTTCAAACACCTCTTTGGGATTTAAACTCAACTCCTACCCTCTGTCCCAGACTTTTATAAGAGATCATAGTATTACTAGGGGAGTATCGCTTCCTGGCATCGAGTCCAGTGGCTCCAGGGCCGGCCCGTCCATTGAGCAAGAATGTTTTTTGCACAGGGCCCCGCGCAAAGAACATTCTGCTTTTTTAAAAATTAATTTAAAAAAAAAGAAAAGCTGGCTGCTGCCACCGCGGCAGAATGGAGTGTCCCGCGGGGCCCCCTCTGCCCGGCTGAGCTCTCCTGGCCCGACTGAGCCCCTCTGCGCCGGCTTTCAGATACGCAAAGGAAGAGTGTCTCCCTCGCGTCTCTGTTAAGCCCGCAGGGGCTGATGGGAAATTTCCCATCTGCCCCTGCGGGCTTAACAGAGATGCGAGGGAGACACTCTCCCTTCGCGTATCTGAAAGCCGGCGCAGAGGGGCTCAGCCGGGCCGGGAGAGCTCAGCCGGGCAGAGGGGGCCCTGCGGGACACTCCATTCTGCTGCTGCCGTGGCGGCAGCAGCCAGCTTTTTTTTTTTTTTTTAAATTTTCCATGAGCCGATGGGGGGGGGGTTAGGACTGGTAATGGGCTATGGGGGGGGTTAAGACTGGTAATGGGCTGTGGGCTGATGGGGGCTGTCTGGAAATGGGGGGATGGGGGGTTAGGACAGGTGATGGGCGCTGGGGGGGGTAAGACTGGTAATGGGCTGTGGGCTGATGGGGGCTGTCTGGAAATGGGGTGATGGGGGGGGTTAGGACTGGTAATGGGCTATGGGGGTGGGGTTAGGACTGGTAATGGGCTGTGGGCTGTTGGGGGGTTAAGGACTGGTAATGGGCTCTGGGGGGGTTAAGACTGGTACTGGGCTGTGGGCTGATGGGGGCTGTCTGGAAATGGGGTGATGGGGGTTAGGACTGGTAATGGGCTATGGTGGGGTTAGGACTGATAATGGGCTATGGGGGGACTAGGACAGGAAATGGGCTGATGGGGAGTGGTTAGGACTTGAGGTGGGCTGATGTGGTTAGGACTGGTAATGGGCTGTGGGCTGATGGGGGGGGGGGGTTAGGACTGGCAATGGGCTATGGGGGACTGACTGGAAATGGGCTGATGGGGTTAGGACTGGAAGTGGGCTGATGGGGGGTTAGGACTGGAAATGGGTTATAGGGGGGGCTTAAACTGAAAATGGGTTGATGGGGGGCTAGGACTGGTAATGGGTTGGGGGGTTGCTAGGACTGGAAATGGGCTGAGTGGAAGGGGAGCTTGAACTGCAAATAGCTGATGGGGAGGGGGCTTGGAATGGAAATGGGCTGTGAGGGAAGGGAGCTAGGACTGAAAATGGGCTGATGGAGCAGCTAGGATAGGACTGGAAATGGGCTGTTGGGGGGAGCTAAGATTGGAAATGGGCTGTGGTGGGGGCTTGAATTGAAATGGACTCATGGAGGGGCTAGAACTGGAAGTAGGCTCATGGGGGGGCTTGGACTGGAATTGGGCTGAGTGGAGGGGAGCTAGGATTTGACATGGACTGATGGTGGGGCTAGGAAATGACTAGAAATGGGCTGATGGGGGGCTAGGATTGGAAATGAGCTGATGAAGGGACTCGGACTGGAAAGGATGGGGGAGCTAGGACTGGAAATGGGCTGATGCAGGGACTAGAAGGGAATGGATGCTGGGTGAGACTGGAACTAGAAGGGAGCTGATGTTGGGGGAGGATTAGAATGGGATGGGGCTGGGAGAGTAAAATGGAGAGGGGAAAAATATTTGTGTGGGAGGGATGAAAAATCTACAATTGGCCGGGTATTGGGAGAGTAAGTGGGGATTGAGGATGGAGGGGTAAAATTTGTGTGGATGAAATAGGAATGAGGAAAGAGCAAAAGAAGAAAGATTAGTATGTTAAAGCAGATGTAGAGAGAGAGAATGGAGAAAAAAACTAGAAGAGAGAAGAAAGGACAAATGGACAGCAGAAGATGGAGAGTTAGCAGAAAACATGAAGAAACCAGAAGAAAGTGGCTGGAGCAATTGCAACTGAAAAAAAATGCACAAAAGGTAGAAAGATATCTCTTTATTTTGAATTTATTAACTGGAATATGAAAGCTCTGGGAAATGTGCATCATTAACGTCTGCGCTTTGTTTGGTACAAGAGGAAATTAATTTATAGTTTTATTTCTACAGTGTTGTACATTCCAAGTTTGGCTTTTGGGGTTCCCAGTTTAATTATTGCCTTCCTGTTTCTAAATTGTGATTCCTTGTTTGGTGATGGTCTATGTTCTGCATGTGTAACTGAGCTGAGGTATTCTGTTTATGTAATTCCTATTTGACATTGCCACTTGTTCTCTTTCCCCAGTATTCTCTGAAATGTATTGGTTTAATATTTGCAGTGTTGCCTTTTGATAGGTAGGGTATGGTGCTTTGTGAGTCCTGGTAATGTTGTCAGGATACGGCAGGTTTGCTATGGGTTCTAAATGGGCAGCGTTTGTAGTAGTTCCTAATGTGCCTGGTGGTTGGCACTGGATTATAGTAATGTAGAAATCTTTTAGTCTTTCTTTATCCATACACACATTAAGAGACATGTTTACTAAAAGTTAGTGTATGGTAACATTATGCAAATATATATGCAAATAAGGCCACTTATGCAAATGAGTCCCCTCACCGAGTCTCCGCACATGGCCCCGCCCCCCCTTGGGCCACCCCTGAGTGGCTCACAACTCTTCTAGACTCTTCGGCTATAAGCTTATGGCCTCCGACATTACTGCTGTCCTTCCCATGCCAGTTTGGTACCTGGGAGCTAGTGAGTCCCATATGTGAAGACTGCATTACTGCTTGTTCCTGGAGATAGTGTAGTTATTCACCTGTAACAGATGATCTCTGGGAACAGCAGGAATCAGTCTTCACAGTCCGCCCTCCTTCCCTAGAAGTTGTAGTGTTTTTTTATTTTTCTCTTCCTCTCAGCTACAAACTCAACTGAGGAGAGGAGTTGGGAAGGCAGGCACGCAGGTGCAGTGGAGTGCTTCCAAAGGCTTTCCTATTGGACAGTGGAGCGCTTTCCTTTGTGGGCTGTCAGTGACATTCACCCAAATGTGAAAACTGATTCTTGCTGTTCCTGGAGATCACCTGTTACAGGTGAGTAACTACACTTTCCTGGTGGTGGTCCTTTCAAGTATCTAGCAATTCTTGAGGAGTTAGGGAGCTGTGATTAGTGCTTTAATATTCAAAACCTGTGGCAGTGGTTCTATGGATCTAATCCCTGGTACTTTCAAGTACCTAGCAATTCTTGACTACTGCTCATAGGCACTATCAGTTGCCTCTTTCTCTCTTAAGGTTTAAGATGTGAAGTGGCATTTTAGAAGGGACGTCTAGGAAAAATCTGAGACTTCCAGAGCAGAACATCCAAAAATCAAGGCAGAGGCAGCAGTAAAGGGAGACCCATCTAAATGCTGTCTGAAATCACTCTGTCTCCACTTTGAAAAATGAACATCCCAGTAACCAGTTCTGGTGATGGTCCCCACACGGATAGCAAGGTCGGGTACATGCACAGGCGTAGGCCTTTTCAGAAATGTGGATGACCCTAAATTGCACACCCTCAGAACCAGATACTTGGACGTCTAGGCCTGGGTGTTCAGAAGGAGAAAGCCTATATGAGACTAGTACGTCTTGCCCTGCCATCTCAGATATTCAGACATGTGGCAGTGGGTCAGTAATACTGTATGTATGGAGTATACAGTATATTTAAGTGCAGGTTTCTTTGGCCTCTGGAAGCATTGTAGTCATGAAAAAGCACTGTTTTGCACTTTATTCGTGGTCAGGACCAGTATAGGCATGGACATCTGAACAACACAGTGATGTGTATCTCCCTTGCTTCACCATAGGGCATGCCTCCACCATGCCCCATGCTACATGGATGTTCTTGCGCCAGAGATGTGTGTATATATAGATATAGATTTATTTATTTATTTTATTGGTTTTATATACCGCGCTATTTCACATTCAGTGTGGTTTACAGGGAACAAGAACAGAAATTACATATAACAAGTTAGATAACCAGAGCAACTTACATAGAAGAATCTTGAGAAACAATCACAATCAGAATTAAATAGAACATGTTTAGTGCAAGACCAAATACATAGGAGGTTAACAATGTTACCGTATATTACTTAGGGAGGTATAACTTGGGCCATAACAGGGAAACTATATACAATGTAGTTGAATAATAATATAAATGAGTTTCATAGAAGGTATGAGGGTTTGGCTGAAGAGGTTTGGTAACATGCAGTGTTTTAAGTTACCTGTTCATAGCATAGCTGAAACAGATGTGTCTTTAGATGTTTTCTGAAAGTAGATAGGTCAGAGATGGCAGAGATAGTGGGTGGGGGATATATATATATATTTTATTTATTTATCTGGCTGTCAAAAATGGCTCTGGGTTGTCTCCATGATTTGCACATCTGTGTACCTGTTTTCAGATGTCCAACTTGCCAACAGAGCTTTTAAAGTATCCCTCCCCCCCCCCCCATGCATTGTACTTGATTAATCACTTTTTCGCACATCAATACAGCAAAGCAATTTACATGATAAAAAGTAATTGTCCATATGCTAGACTGAACACAATGGAAAATCTAATACAATCTCTGCTCTTCCCCTCAACCTAACACCCACCCTCCAGCCATGACACGAAAGGATTATAACCAAGGGAACAGTTCGCAGTGATCTCAGTTCCTCTTGGATCTGTTTAAATATAGGCAGTGAAGGTCTAGTGGAATAACCATGTTTTAAGTGCCATTTTAAATCTAGCATAGCTGATTTCAATGCAAAGATCAGATGAAAGTGCATTGTACCACTCTGGAGCTAGAAACAGAAAAGAAGTGCATGATAAGTCTCTCTTGGGGAAGGTAAACTTAATAGCCATCGGTGTATAGCTCACTATCACTACCACTATCCCCAGCACTAGTGTGTAAGCTAGGGATAGGCAGCCAGTAAGTATTCTTCCTTTTCTTTCCTAGTGTAGTACTTTTTATGCTGTGTTTTCATTTGACTCCTACTGTATTCCCCTATGTCCCCTGGCAGTGATAGGGAGCCAGTGCTGTTCAACTAACAATGGAGTAATATGGTGAAATCTGCTGGCACTGTATAAAAGCCTGATTGCTGTGTTCTGTAGTGTCTGAAGCCTTTTTAGTACCTACAGCACCCCCTCTTGCCAAGAGGGCATTGCTGTAATATAGATGGTTAAAGATCAGTGTATGTATGAGGTGTTGTAAATCTTTCCTTTCCAATGTAAATTTGATGAGGTGTACAGTATTTTCTTCAAAAGGAAGAAGGAAGAACGTCCTATGGCAGAGACCTGCTTATCAAAAAGTAGATATGAATCCAGTTTTACTCCTAGAATGGTTACTTCTTCCCTTAATTAAAGCGGAGAACCTTAAATTTGGGGCACTATATTTGGTCTAGTTGATCCATGTGGAAACCAGATGGCTTCAGATTTATCGGTGTTAAGTTTCAATCTGTGGGTATTCAGTTAGTCTCCAGGACCAAGCAGGAAGTCAGTCCTCACTTATGGGTGACATCGGCGCCGATGGAGCCCCCGTGCGGAGCATTTCCCCAGCTTTCTAAGAAAGCTTTTGGGAATACTGCACGCATGCGCGGTCCCCTTCCCGCCTAAAGGTGCCATCTTGCTCAGTCTCTCTTTTTCCGAGCAGCCCATCGGACGTCTGTCCTAGTTCACCTGGAAAAGTTGACGTTTTTTCGAAGATTTCTTCGTCTTTTTCTCCGAGTTCGACGCTGGTTCCCCTTCCTGCCAGATTCGGTACACCGGTATCGAGCCCGTTTTTCTTTTTTCGCTTTTTGCCCTTCGTGGCTGGCGTTCGCGCCCTTTTTTCTGTTTTTCCCTGGAAGGCTGGTCTTTTGACCTCACGGGGGCCCTTTTTTTCCCGATGGCTTCCAGTGGTTTCAAGAAGTGTGATCGGTGCAAGAAGCTAATGTCTCTCACCGACACACACGACTGCTGCCTTCGGTGCCTCGGCCCAGATCATGATCCCATGATCTGCGACCCGTGTGGCAAAATGTCCACCAAGGCACTTCAAAGCCGTCAGCACCAGAAGGAAAGGATTTTTTCGGTTTCTGCCTCTGGCCGGGCCCGGACCTCGCATGAGGCCTCGACGTCTCGGGAGTCTGATCCCGAGCATCGCCGGGGTTCCTCGGACAGGGGTCCCCCGACCGGGAACGCAAGAGGAAGAAACGGCTCGTGAGGGCGTCATCGTAAGAGGTCCCTGGTTCCTTGAGGGCCAGGTCTAAGACCCCCGACCGCCGTCCCCTGCCTTTGGAGCAGGAGAAGCCGTCCAAAGTACCTCGTGTAGAGCCGGAGACCGTCGGACACGTAAGTCCTGTAGTCCTCATGGACTCCCCCCGAGGGAGCCGACGTTGGGCCCAGCGCCGCCAGGGCCCGAGTCGGTGGCTGCTGAGTCTCCTGAGCTTGGACTCAGGCTGACAGCCTTGGAGAGCAGATTGTCTGCCTTCATGGAGCAGCAGCGGGTACTGATGGCCAGCCTCGCTGGTGCATCTGCCCCGACCACCGGGACATCGACGTCGAAGTCGACCCTGGAGACCGAGCCGATACTCGAGACCATGAAGGCTCGAAGTCATCCTCGGTCAAGGTCTCCCTCGACCTCCCGCTCAGAACCGAGGGCGTCGATGCCGGTGCCTTCGGCATCGGGGTGGGTGCCACTGAGACCCGTGCGGTCGGAGCCCCTCGACTCCTCTTCGGATGAGTCAGCATGGGAGACAGAGGACGAGGAGTCCCTCGACACCTTCCGGACTCGGTGCGTCCCTTCGGACGCACCGCAGTCCGAGCCCCGGAGTAGGTCCCCTCCGGAGGACACCCGGTTCTCGGAGTTCGTGCGGGACATGGCCAAGGCCTTGGCGATTCCCGCGGACCCCGAGGAGGAGCCGAAGAGCTCGAGGCCCTCCAGTATGACTCTCCTCCGAAGGAGGCCTTTACTGTTCCGGTTCTTCCGATGCTGGAATGGCTCCTTTTCCGAATGTGGGAGGCACCGGCCTCGGCGCCGGTATTGAGCAAGCGAGTCGATTCCATTTATCAACTCCGTAAGAGCCCTGGCTTCCAAAAGGCGCAGCTGCCGCACCATTACATGGTGGTGGAATCGGCCATGCATCATCTGAAGAGCCAGAGGATGCACTCCGCGGTGCCCCCCTGGCAGAGAGGCCCAAAACCTGGATGCTTTCGGCAGAAAGTGCTTCCAGGGCTCGATGCTTGCTTGCCGTGTCCAGTCATACCAGCTGTACATGGGCATGTACCTCCGAGACCTGGCAAAGGAGCTTGCCGGGTTCTCTGCTGGCCTCTCTGGGGAACCTTTGCAGAGGTTCCCGTCTTTGTCTTCAGGAATCCGGGACTGTTCCAAGTTCATGTCCCGAGCGGCCTACGATGGCTTTGAGGCTTCGGCTCATGTAGCGGCAGCCGGCATCGCGGCCCAACGCCAGGCATGGCTGCAGTCATTGGACCTCGAGCCTTGGGTGCTGGACAAGTTGGTCGATGTCCCTTGCCGGGGTGAAAACCTTTTTGGCAAGCCCATGGCCAAGAAGGCGGCTGAGCTTGAGATCGAGCTCCTGACTAGGACAAGGCTGTCCAGAAAGACTTCTGCCCCTTCTCACAAAAAGAAGGGCTCGGGTAAAAAGTCCTTCTACCAGAGAAAGGTGTCTGCCTACAAACCTTACCCTCAGTACCAGGCCTCCCCAGCTCCCCAACAGGGGCAGCAGGCCAAGGGGCATGGTCATGGGCCCCGTAGGCAGAAGATCCCCAAGCCTCCGGCCCCTGCTCCTACCCAGCAGGGAGCGGGTTTTTGAGTCCCAAAGCATAGCCTCTCCGCCCCTGCTGCCCCATTCCTGCACAGGAGGTCGCTTAGCCCTGTTTGCCCACAGGTGGCCACCCATTACAGGGGATGCTTGGGTATTAAGCATCATTCACCAGGGTTATATGCTTCATTTCCAACAGTTACCTCCTATCTACTTTCCAGGGGAGCCTCTGCAGCCTCTCCTGCACACCAACCTCCTCCTCCAAGAACTTCAGGGTCTGCTTCTGGACCAGGCGGTGGAGCCTGTACCTCCTCGCCTACAGGGGCATGGGTTCTACTCCAGGTACTTTCTGGTGCCAAAGAGAACAGGGGGCCTAAGGCCTATCCTAGATCTCAGGAACCTCAACAAGTTCTTGGAGAAAGAGAAGTTCAAGATGCTTACTCTTGGAACACTTCTGCCCTACCTCCAGCAGGGAGACTGGCTATGCTCCTTAGATTTAAAGGATGCGTACACTCATATCCTCATTCATCCAGACCACAGAAAGTACCTCAGTTTCATGGTGGGAGGAAATCATTACCAGTACAGAGTGCTGCTTTTTGGCCTGACATCCGCACCATGGGTCTTTACAAAGTGCCTAGCTGTGGTGGCGGCCTACTTGAGGACTCAAGGGGTTTTTGTCTTCCCCTATCTGGACGACTGGCTCATCAGAGGTCAGATTTACCAGGAGGCCTGGCAGGCCACCTTCAGGACTGTCACACTCCTTCAAGACCTAGGTTTTGTCATAAACTTCGCAAAGTCCACTTTGCTCCCCTCCCAGAACCTAGAGTTCATAGGAGCACGGCTGGACTCTCTGCAAGCAAGGGCTTACTTGCCAGAGGACAGAGCTCAAAGGCTCATGGAGTTGGCATCCAGGTTTCTAAGCCTGCCAAGGGTTCCTGCCAGGCTCTGTCTTTAGCTCCTAGGACACATGGCATCGACTGTACATGTGACCCCCAATGCCCACCTCCACTTGAGGCCTGCACAGTGGTGCCTCAGAACTCAGTGGAAGCAAGCCTCTGGGAACCTAGCAGACAAAGTCAGGGTGTCAAAGCCATTCCTGACTTCCCTTCAGTGGTGGCTACACCCCCCAACTTGCTTCAGGGGGTGCCCTTCCAGGTGCCTGTCCCCACAGTGGTGTTGACAACAGATGCCTCCTTACAGGGCTTGGGTGCACATTGTCAGGAGCACTGCACTCAAGGCCTCTGGTCCCCTTGGGAAGCCACGCAACAGATCAGCCTACTAGAATTGCGGGCTATTTGCTTAGCCCTCAAGGCTTTTTCTCACATTCTGGCTCACCAGTCTGTTCTAGTTCAGACGGACAATCAAATAGCCATGTTCTATGTGAACAAACAGGGCGGCACTGGATCCAGGCCTCTATGCCTGGAAGCACAGGCCCTTTGCTCTTTTGCCCTCAGGCACCAGATGTTGTTGAGGGCTGTTTATCTTCCTGGCCAGGCGAACTTTCTGGCAGACCGATTAAGCAGAATTCTGCAGCCCCACGAGTGGCAGCTGCACCCGTTAGTGGTTCAAAAGATTTTCATGAAATGGGGACTTCCATCCATGGATCTCTTTGCCAGTCCCCTGAATCACCAACTACCCAGGTTTTGTTCCAGGCAACCGCATCCCCTAAGAGTAGCGGCGGATGCCTTCATGATTTCCTGGTCCCAGGGCCTACTGTATGCGTTTCCTCCCATGCCTCTGGTGGCCCGAACCTTGTTCAAGATTCTCAGGAACAAGGCCTCGGTCCTTCTGGTTGCTCCCAGGTGGCCGAGGCAGCCCTGGTTCCCACTCCTCCTTCAACTGGCAGTGGAGACACCTCTGCCTCTGGGGTTCCAACCCGACCTTCTCTCTTAGGATCAGGGTTCCCTTCTGCACCCCAATCTCAAATCTCTCAATCTGATGGCTTGGAGGCTGCAAGGGTAGTCTTAGCTCCCTGGGGCCTGCCTCAGGAAGTGGAAGAGGTGGTCTTGGCCTCTAGAAAGCAATCCACCAGGAAAACCTATGCCCTGAAGTGGAAAAGGTTCTCCTTGTGGTGTCAGCAACGCAAGGAAGATCCTTTCTCCTGCACTGTGCCAGTAGTGCTTCAGTACCTGCTGCACTTGTCCAATCAGGGCCTTAAGTCCAATTCTGTTTGGGTCCACCTCTCTGCTCTGGCAGCTCACCACTCACTGGTGTAGGGACACTCTTTGTCGGTTCACCCCTTGCTGTCCAGATTTCTTAGAGGCTTACTATTGCTCAAGCCTCCTCTCCATCCACCAGCCCCTGAGTGGGAGTTGAATGTGGTCTTGCAGCAACTGACTCGCCCACCTTTTGAGTCAATGGCTACATGTCCTTTACGCTTCCTTTCCTGGAAGACTCTATTCCTAGTGGCCTTGACCTCGGCCAGGCGAGTGAGTGAACTTCAAGCCCTGGTCTGTGACAGACTCTACACTCGCTTCTATAGGAACCGGGTTGTCCTTAGGACTCATCCTAAGTTCCTCCCAAAGGTTGTCTCCTCCTTCCATCTCAACCAGGAGGTGGTTCTTCCTTAGGCCCCATGCCAGCCGGGCTGAGACAGTCCTGCATATCCTGGACTGTAGGAGGGCCTTATCCTTCTACCTTGAGCATACGCAGAGGCATAGGAGGGCTACTCAGCTCTTCGTATCTTTTGACCCCAATAACTTGGGGGTTCCTGTCTCCAAGTGTACCTTATCCATCTGGGTGGCTGACTGTATCACCTGGGCTAACAGTCCAACAAAACAGGCACGAATCCACGTGCAACAGACACCCAGTAAGAAACTTGGATTGCAATGAAGGAACATATGATATTATAAACTTTATTAATAAACCCACTTCAGCCACTGGCTCATAGACAATGCCTAAGACAGCCCTATCAATAAACCCCACTGTGGGCCAGTGGCTGAAGTGGGGTTATTAATAAAGTTTATAATATCATACGTTCCTTCGTTGCAATCCACATTTCTTACTGGCTGTATCACCTGGGCTTACAGGGCAGCTGACCTTCCTTTGCAGGGTCGGGTCACAGCCCACCGTGTCAGGGCAATGGCTGCCTCAGTAGCTCATCTCCGATCTGTACCGTTGGCAGACATCTGCAGGGCTGCAACTTGGTCCTCAAGCCAGACTTTTGCGGCCCATTACTGCCTGGAGAGGGAGTCCTGTAGGGACAGTGCTTTCGGTCAGGCAGTGCTCCGGAATCTCTTTGAGGTTTAGGCAACTCCTACCCTCCAGCCCTCTGGTAGGGCTACCGGTGGGGGTATGTTTTCAGTGAAATCCTTTCTCTGATGCTGGGTCTAGAGGGAGCTCATTTTTTCAGCTCTGGGTCCCCGGTAGCCTGAAGCTGGGGAGTCCCATAAGTGAGGACTGACTTCCTGCTTGGTCCTGTAGAAAGAGTAGTTACTCACCTGTAACAGGTGTTCTCCAGGAGCAGCAGGAATCAGTCCTCACAACCCTCCCTCCTCCCCTGGGAGTTGCAGTTGTACATAGTTCATTTTTAAAAAATTTTTGTGCTGTCTTTTCGCTATGTCATTTGACTGAGCAAGATGGCACCTTTAGGCGGGAAGGGGACCGCGCATGCGTGTAGTATTCCCAAAGGCTTTCTTAGAAAGCTGGGGAAATACTCCGCACAGGGGCTCCATTGGCGCCGATGTCACCCATAAGTGAGGACTGATTCCTGCTGCTCCTGGAGAACACCTGTTACAGGTGAGTAACTACTCTATCAGCGCCAATGTCTAAACAAGAGATCCTACAAATCTGGTTTTGAAGAATTGCAACTGAGTAACAGTTGAATATCGTCTGCATAGGAAACTAACTATCCCACGGCTGCTTGGCCTCTTCCTTGCTTCTACAGCCTGATCTCAGCTGACAGCAGAAGAGTGGAGATAGTAATATGATGAGTAGACATACTTTTAACCTAATGTTTCTGCTGCACATGCCTCTTCTGCCTTATTCAAAGCTTTTCGAGCCACATTGTGTGTTGTAGAAATCTGTGGAGCTCACTCGTATGTAAACCAAATAGCTTCTGAGCTGTGAACCAGCAGGAGAGGTACCATGGGCAGAAAGAGTGACTTAGAACTTCTGGACCTGCTGTATAGTCAGCTGCTCTCCCCTGTTGTCAACTCAGATTTGGTGGTTGTTTGGGGAGGGAGTTGCTAATACAAACATTGGTCCCATGCATTACCAAAAGTTATCTGATTATCTTTAACAGGCTATATTCAAAAACAGCCAGACTTATTCAGATATCTCTCTTAATACCCATTTCAATATATTGGTGTCTTATCTGGTTATCCTTAAGTGGATATGAGCCCACTGAATATTGCCCTCAGTATTTTGATTGATACATGGTAAATATTAATTATTACATTTGTGTGCACTTTTGAAATGCTGCAAAGGATATGAGTGTTACAGTTTTACTTCAGTCTTGAAACAACCAATCTATGTGGTTTGTTTGCCTTAAAACTGCTTAAGCAGCCATGGTTCATTGCTGGTAGAGCCTTAGTTTCACAGTTAACTCGCCTCTAATGTATTTACCCATTACATATTGTTTTTACTTTATTTTTCACAGAACATTCAAGTGATTCTTCAAAAAGTCAAACAGATGCAACCAATTGAAGGAGAGATACTGACCTCTGCCACAAGTTAAATGAAACAAAAATAAATGAAAACAAGAAAAGAAATTCTAAAATTTGTAAATGTATAATGAGGACTTTGTATGCATATTTCTAATATTGTTTTTGACTATCAGTAGATCAACCAAACATTTTAATTTATTTTTTTGTGAAATAAAAGACACCTTTAAATTAGGTTTTGGTATTATGGGGTAAAAGTTAGTGTCATCTATATAATAAATAATAATTAGAAGTGCCCCAGAAATATCATAATGTAGGATCATGAGCGTAGACTACTGTTACAATCTGGTGAGCATGTTTCATAGGATAACTATCCTGAATAACAATTAAGAATATACCTGAAAATTTGGGCCAAAATTGTCTGGTCGATCACCAACTAAATGTACTCAATTATTCTTACCTACTCAGGAAGTTAATAATACAAAGTTTTTTTTGATTGTATATGCCAATCTTAAAAAATTAAAAAGCCATCTTAAAAAATTAACTCATGCATAAAAGTGCACATGGTAGAATTAGTGCATGATTGTTGGGTTCATATTTTGTTGCATAGATTAATTTTGGGCCCGATTTTCTAAGGCATTTACCCGGGTAACTTCCCTAGTTACCCATGTAAATGCCTTATCCAGGATTTTCGAAGGGCACCTACATGGGTAGTGTCCTTTGAAAATCCCGGATATGTCCCTAACGCACCCAGATGCTATACGATTAGAATCGGGGCATGTTAGGGGTGTTCTGCGGCAGAGTGGGGGTGGAGGAAAGAGATAACCGAGTAGCACTGATTTTCAAAGCTAACCAGGTTAGCTCATGCGGCTTCTGGGTTGTGTGGCAAGATCCGGATTTTCAATGTCGGAGTCGCATAAGACCCCGGCATTTAAAATCCGAGTTAGGCGGAAAGGGAGCGGGCTATGAGCTGATGTGGCGCATAGCACCACCCAGTTCAAAATCAGGCCTTCTGCATTTGATTTGGCCCTTCTTGCCTGTTAATATGAAGCTCCGGGGGAGAGATAGAATAGAGTTGTATGATGCCATGAGCGAGTGCCCAGGCCTTCAATATCTGTTCCTGATCGTATCTCCAGTCTAGTCCCGGACCTCTGGGTTGTCCACCTTATTCAGCAGCTTGGAGACTGAGGAACCTCCTTTTATGATGTCACCAGTATATTCCCCGGGAGCCACCTCCATTTTCCAGTTACCTCAGTCTCCAAGCAGCTGAAGGGACGGTGAGCCTAGGAGGTCCAGGCTCACTGGAGGAACGAGTGAGATTAGTTTTAGGTGTAGTTTGAAGGAATTGCATTAAAAAAAAAAATCAAATACTTTTAAGAAAGGAAGCTGTCGGAGGCTATACCTTTAAACCATGGTGTAAGGCTCTCCCCCCTCCTGAAGGTGTTTCCTGCATGCGGTGGTTTATGGGGATATCCTTAACGGAGCGCAAGTAGCCTCCGGTAAATGCAGCCGGGAGACACGCTTTAATGGAAAAGCTGCAGTGGGGCACAGCCGGCATTACACAGAAGTACTGCCTGTGAGTACGCTGTGGCTGAGCGCGTAGAGTATCAGACTGTAGACGCGCGGGGGTGTTCGGCTCCCTCCCCTGTGCAGTTCCAAGCAAAGGGCTGTTCGGCATCGGGGCAGGGGCAGAAATTGCAGTCAGAGCTGTGGCTGGGCCACAGGAGACCAGCGAAAGGTAAGGAGCCCGATTGCATTAATTTACCTGTCAGCGCATTTGAGCGTGAAACGGGCAGCAGGCCCGGCCGCATGGCAGTGGCGCGGGAAGACTCGGTGCAGAGTCGGGCCTAGCACAGCAAGCTTGCGGGTGAACAGGGAGAGCCTCGGAATCGTGCAAGGTGTTCATCCTTGCTTTGAGAGACCTCAGACATTCAATCCTCCTCGGGACATACTAGTTACGTTAGTTCCTTGCGCGGCTGTGTTTTTCTTTTTTTTCTCTTGGTTCGCTGGTTCTGTGCTGTGCTGGGATGCCCTCTAGGCCCCAATGCTTTGTCTGTGGGGCTAGAAGGAGCACGGCAGAAGATTTGGGGGTGTGCAAAGGTTGCTTGAAGGAGGCCTCTGCCATGGACAACGTTGAAGAAGGCAAGGAGGAATGCCTAGATACAGAAGCAGGGTGTTCAGTTGCTCAAGCAGCCAGTTTGCCCCTTGGGGAGCCGATGGCGGGTCAGTCCTCCGCCCCGGATGTCTCGCCCTCCGTGGCATCCTGGCCCAAAGGGCTGGAATCTATTTTTTCTAAGGACTTCGTAGCGCTCCTGCAGCAGGCAGTTGGACGCGTCTCGCAGGGGCAGGCTAAGGAGAATCTCCAGGGCCGCGAGGTGAAGAGGTCAGCGACCTCTCTGATGGATGACGAGTGCCAGAGCGGGGCTAAGAGGTCGCGGCTGGATGAGGGCCTTACATAACCCTTGGTGGGTTCAGAGGCTCAGCTTTCTGATAAGGAAGGCCGTAGTCTCATGGAAGAGGAATTGGAAGAAGGTGAGCTTGCTGATAAGGAGGACCAAGCGAGAGAAGTGTGAGTCTTCCACAGGGAGGAGCTGCCTGCGCTCATTGGGGAATCGCTAAAGGCGCTAAATATGCCGGTCCCGGGATCGGGGGGCAGATGAGACCCTAGAGGATCCATTATTACAGGTTTTTAGGAAGAATCAAGGGGCGTTTACGGTGCATAGGGTTTTTCAGGAGATGATTCAGGAAGAGTGGAGTGTGCCGGAGGCACCCCTGAAGGGCTCTAGGGTAATGAACCAACTTTACCCTCTCATGGAGCAGGATAGGGAGGTGTTTAAGGCTCCCAAGGTGGATGCGGCGGTAGCGGCTGTCACAAAGAAGACCACGATCCCGGTTGAGGGCAGTGCGGCTCTTAAGGATGCCCAGGACAGAAAGTTGGATGTTCTCCTGAGGCAAATTTTTGATGTGAATGCCGTGCCACTCCAGGCGGCCATCTGCAGAGCTTGGGTGGCCAGGGCCTGTCTGCGGTGGTCACAGAGGGTCCAGGGAGGTCAGGAGAGCGACAGGTCCGGGGAAGCGGCCAGGCTGGAGTCCGGGGCAGCCTACCTGGTGGATATTCATTATGATTTAATGCGAGCACTGTCGAAGAGCATGGCGTCTGCGGTAGCGGCGAGGCGTTATTTGTGGCTTCATAATTGGGCGGCGGATAACTCCTCTAAGTCAAGGCTGAGTAAGCGTCCCTTTAAAGGGAGGCTCTTTTTTGGTGAGGATTTGGAGAAATTGGTCAAAGATCTCGGTGAATCTAAAGGGGGCAGATTACCAGAGGACAAGCCCAAGCAGGGGCGGACGGCTCCCGTCGGCAAAGGGCAGCAGCGGGATTTTCGTCGGTTTCATTTCCAAAGGTTTAATCCCAACCAGAGAGGCAGATTCCCCAGTAAACATCAGGGGTTTTGAGGATTTTGTGGGGCAGGAAGAGGTTTTGGGGCAGCCGCCTCTGCCTCTGTCTCTAGTGTTAGGAAATCGCAATGAAGTCAGGGGGGCCCAGGCACTCCTAGTCCCCGTAGGGGGGCGGTTGCAAGCGTTCTACGACGCCTGGGTCCATGTCACGTCAGATCGGTGGGTGCTGGAGGTCATTTGGGAAGGCTATGCACTGGAGCTGCGGTGTCAGGTGCGGGATGCCTTTGTGAGGTCCCCCTGTAAGTCGTCGAGCAAGTGCGAGGCGGTGAGGGGAACCATACAAAGGCTCCTGGATCTCGCGGCGATAGTTCCGGTACCTTCAGACCAAAGCGGCTGCGGTCGATTCTCCATTTACTTCATGGTTCCAAAGAAGGACGGAGGGGTTCATCCAATTTTGGATCTCAAGGGAGTGAATCGTTGTCTTCGGGTTTCACATTTCCACATGGAGACTCTGCGTTCAGTCATAGTAGCAGTCCGAGCAGGAGAGTTCTTTACCTCCCTGGATCTGTCAGAGGAGTATCTTCACATTCCCATACGCCCGGATCATCAACGGTATCTCCGTTTTGCGGTTCCCTTCAGACAGTTTCAGTTCCAGGCTTTGCCGTTTGGCCTGGCGACAGCTCCGCACACGTTCACCAAGATCATGGTTGTGGTTGTGGTGGCCTTACGAAGGGAAGGGATTCTGGTGCACCCTTACCTAGACGATTGGTTGATCCAGGCAAAATCGAGAACAGAGAGCGAAATGGCAACGGCCTGGGTAGTCACTTTCCTGGAGAGCCTGGGTTGGGTGGTCAATATGTCAAAGAGCCAGTTGATTCCCTCACAGTGCCTGGAGTGTTTAGGAGCTCGGTTCGACACGAAGAAGGGGCAAGTGTTTCTGCCTCAGCTAAGAGCACAGGGTTTGCGGAAGCTTGTCCGGAGGTTCTTAAGCAGGGCGGCCCCCACAGCATGGCAATACCTACAATTGTTGGGCACAATGACATCAATGATAGAGTTGGTGCCCTGGGCGAGAGCGCACATGAGGCCGTTACAGAGGGCTTTGCTCCGGCGCTGGTCGCATCAACGGGATCCGCTCTCGCGGAGGCTACCTTATCCGGTGGAAACGCAGGTGGCCCTGCGTTGGTGGTTACTCCCCAAGTCTCTGCTGCGGGGAAAGCCATTGGAGGCTCCAGTCTGGTTACCCTTAACGTCGGACGCCAGTCTCTGGGGCTGGGGGGTGCACTTCCAGGGCAGGTTCGCCCAGGGGCAGTGGAACCCTCGAGAGAAGTCTTGGTCGATCAATAGGTTAGAGTTGCAAGCGGTGTCGTTGGCTCTGTGGAGTTTTCAGGCCTATCTCGGAGGAGCAGCGGTCCGGGTGTTCTCCGACAACGCGACCGTGGTGGCTTATGTCAATCGACAAGGGGGAACCAGCAGTGTAGCGCTGGAATCCGAGGCCGAGGACTTGTGCATGTGGGCCGAGGAGAATGTCTTGGACTTGTCGGCAGCGCATTTCGCAGGACTGGACAACGTAGAGGCCGACTTTCTCAGTCGGGTGAAGGTGGATCCCGGAGAGTGGGTCCTTCATCCGGAGGTGTTCCACCTGTTAGTGCATCAGTGCGGCGTGGCGGTCATGGACCTCATGGCAATGTTTTAGTCGGCAAAGGTCAGTCGGTTTTACAGCAGGAGAAGAGAAAGGATGTCAGAGGGTCTCGACGCCCTCATTCAGAACTGGCTAGAGGAGCAGCTTCTGTACGTTTTTCCGCCGTGGGTCCTGATAGGCAGGGTGGTCCAGCGGGTAGAAAGGTACAGAGGGCAGGTGATTCTGATAGCTCCGGAATGGCCGCGCTGGCCTTGGTACGTGGATATGATAAGGCTCCTGGTGGCAAGGCCGTGGCGGCTTCCAGCCAGGGAGGATCTGTTATCTCAGGGGCCTCTGCTCATGCCACACGTGGATCGCTTCTCGCTTACAGCTTGGCTATTGAAAGGACTAGGTTAAAGGCTAGAGGTTATTCCATGGCAGTAATTACCACCTTGCTGAAGGCCAGGAGAAGGTCGACGTCCTTAGCGTATGTTCGAGTATGGAGAGTTTTTGAAGGATGGTGCGGCGACAGGGCGTCTGAGGCATTGCGAGCGACCATTCCCCAGATATTAGAGTTTTTGCAGGATGGATTCGACAAGGGGTTGGCGGCTGCATCACTTCGGGTGCAGGTCGTGGCCCTGTCGTGTTACAGAGGTAAGATAGGTGGTTGGACGCTCAGGGAGCATTTGGATATTAAGCAGTTCTTATGGGCGGTGTCTCTTTTAAGGCCGCCAACGAGACACATCGTACCTAAGTGGCACCTTCCATTCGTTTTAGATGCATTGGAACGGGAGCCATTTGAACCACTGTCTCGTGTGTCGTTGAAAGATCTTACCTTGAAAGTGGTGTTTTTGGTGGCAATCTGTTCAGCAAGGAGGGTCTCCGAATTGCAAGCGTTATCCTGTAAGGAGCCCTACCTTTCGTTCTTTGACTCCAGAGTGGTGTTAAGGCCAGTGCCAGCCTTTTTGCCTAAGGTGGTGTCGGCGTTTCATCTAAATCAAGAGATTTCCCTACCGGTGTTTAAGAGCGACACTGGGTGTTCTGGCACGAAGGGGCGGAACCTCTTAGATGTCAGGTGGGCTTTAAAGAAGTACCTGCGTCGGATGTTGGAGTTTCGCAAGTCTGAGAGACTTTTTGTTCTTTTTGCCGTGCCAAGGAAGGGTGAGTCAGCTTCAAAGGCCTCCATTGCCAGATGGATCAAAGAGGCGATTGCGTCCGCGTACCTGTTGAAGGGTAGGACGGTGCCTGAAGGTCTTCAGGCTCACTCTGCCAGGGCTTCTGCTGCCTCCTGGGCAGAAACTAGATTGGAACCGCCATTGGAAATCTGTAAGGCGGCGACTTGGTCGTCGTTGAATTCCTTTGTAAAGCATTACCGACTAGATGTTCAAGCGAAACAGGACGCTTGTTTTGGTGTGGCAGTCCTTCAGGCTGGAAAGGTGGGTCCCTCCCATTGAATTTACTGCTCTGGTACAGACCCAGAGGTCCGGGACTAGACTGGAGATACGATCAGGAAGGTGAAATTAGACTTACCTGCTAATTGTTGTTCCTGGAGTAGATACAGTCTAGTCCCGTATCCCTCCCCGGTAATATATTGTTGCAGATTGCAGCCTGCAGGTCTGGCAGCGGGAAGTCTGGGGTCTTTACTGGTAAGATGAATTTGTTCTTCGTAGAGGTTAGTGGGCCCCGGGTGGGGAGGGGTAATGTCTGCAGGTGGGCTCTCCGAACAGGTGTGTGGATGGCCTCAGCTGGTTTAAAGGTTGAAGTTTCGTTTCATTGGGGGGACCGTGTATCCCTCCACTGTTTTTAGGTGAGTTATGTAACTTGACAATTTTGCAGTTGTTAATTACAGTTCATGCTTACTTGTTGCTCCGGTGAGTCTGCTTTGTCAATAGGAAACTGGCAAATGGAGGTGGCTCCCGGGGAATATACTGGTGACATCATAAAAGGAGGAGGTTCCTCAGTCTCCAAGCTGCTGAATAAGGTGGACAACCCAGAGGTCCGGGACTAGACTGTATCTACTCCAGGAACAACAGTTAGCAGGTAAGTCTAATTTCACCTTTCCATGACATCTAGCTCGATTCAGTCTGAGATCGTTTTTCTCCTATTTATTAATTTTTTTTAAGTTTTTCTCCTGTCTGGGGTATTTTTTTGAATGAAGTTTTGTTGTTTGTGGTGAGAATACTTATATGTGATATTAGAGTAGGCATGTTCAAGGGAGCACAGATGGAGTCATGATTTATGCATGTATACTCCTGCTGGAATTCTGCACACAAAATTCAAACTTCTGTATCAAAAGGTTTGAATGATGTAAAATTCTGCATGCTTTGTCAAAATAACAAATCATATTGTTTAAATTATTATGTGCAGAATTCCAGCAGGAGTAATTTTATAAAATACATGTGTACATGCAGACTTTGGGGCATGTTTACTGAACTGCTCTAAGCATTAGCATGGGGTTAAGTAGATGGTAAGTGTCCCATGCTAAAAATCCTGCACCAACACAGTAGCACACAACTAGCGGTTTGGGGCAGAACATGGACATTAATGGCACATCGCAGTTAGCATGGGTGTTATGGTCATGACTAACCACAAAATGTTGCTATTAGTACTGGTATACTCAGTGGGTAGCATTAAGTGACCCGTGTGCCGTTTTCCACAGTGCTGTGCATTATCAATGCTCCAACAGCAGGGGGACAGGCACACATGCCCCCTTAAGTTGGCACAGGCATCTGTACTAGTTTTGCAGCCTGACCATGTATGTGCTAATGACACTCCCTTTAATAAACGTGCCCCTTTATGCACTAACATTTATGCCTGCTCCTGAGGAGGGGTAGACATCCGTGGCTTCAATCTAGACACTATTTCTGTCAAATTTGTTCTAGTGTTTTATAAAGGCAACCATGTTGCTTTATAAAATAGAGTACAAAATAAGTGACTATGTGACCTTCACACATAGGCACCTATTATAAAATTACTCTTGCAGTGATCTTTGAAAATTGGCCCCTTAACAAACCTTTATTATAGTACTATAAAACTTGCACACAAGATGATCAATGGATTAATTGTGATTTTATAGATCATATCTAATATTTAACCCTCATTAAATATGGAGATATTCATTATCTGGGAAATGAATATCAAATTTACCTATATAGGAGCAGAACATAAGCCATGAGCCCATACATTTGTGTATTTTATTGATTGAGTTTTTGGCTAGATAAATTTAAGAAATAGAAAATACGAATTTTCTAAAGCGTATTCTATCTTAGGTTGGAGAATGGAAAATACTATATATACATGTTGATTGCTAATGATAAAATGCCCTAATAAAGATCAGGCCACCAGAGCAGATAATTATAATTAAATGTTAGCAAACAAAAACAATTTTTTTGTCGGACTGTTTGCAATAGGGAACTAGCCCCAGTTTAACAAACCTTCCATTTTACTAAAACTGTATTATACTGTATAGACCTTTTTAGAATAAAATTCACTTAGCTAAAGCGATAATGTTTAGAAGTCCTTAGGAGGAGCCCATCCCGATGGCTCAATATCTTGACGCAGCACTGCATTTCAAACCCGAAGCATTTCCAGGTTCTGCATCAGGAAAATAGTACAAGGGAGCTCCAAAAGGTCATCTTCACAATGACACTTTGCAATCCAAATAGCAGCCCTGAAATAGCAGTTCAGGAGTCTTTTTTTATATAGAAAAACCTCAAAAACTTTAAAAAAGACGAGGTTCCATTGCATTTATGTTTATTTTATTCTCTTTGTATCGTGGCTTTGCATATTGTTGTCCTGAGTTGCTTTGTATTTTTGATTTTTGCTACAGTAAAGCCTTGAGAATGGGAAAAAAAAAAGATGCCATGGCTTATGGGCCATTTTTGTGAAATTGAGCTATGGGAAAGGAATGAGCTCCTGGGCCATTTGCAACCCATAGCTAAATTTTTCAGAATATGTTTTGCGTATTAGCACAAAAAGACCAATATTTTTTTATCTGCACTTTCGCCAGCATTTGTGCAGCACCTATCAGCATTTGTGAAGCCCATTCTGTGAAAAAGTTGCACACTTTAGTACAATCAAAGCTAAAATGCATCTGTAACAGGCCTTGACAAATTTTCTTAGGATCTAGGAGTCAGTCCAAAAAACTAGGAACCAGATTTAGGGACATGTTTACTGTACCTTAATAGGGTCTGGCAACTACGATAATGGTGCATTAGCTGCTAAAACCGCACGATTAGGCAAAAACCTCTGTAGTATCTGTAGGGGCATTCCCGAGTGACCCCTTCAGATACTGCAGCAATTCTAGATTTACCACAGAGACCTGTGTTACCTGCCTTGGCAAGTATCATGGGAAAGGTCCCCTGGTGCCTGCTGATGCAGGTACTGTGGGACCCATACTAAATCCAAGGGGTGGGATGGTAGTGATCAGGTACATAGAGCTGTCAGTAGCTCTGTGGCTCGATCGCTACCGTGTCCCTCTCAAAGGGGTATAATCAGATCTCCCCCCAACCATATTGCCAGTAAAGCAGTGTTGTGATCTGTGGCACTGACAATATGAATAAAAAAAGATCTGGCCTGCCTGCAGTACCAGTCCCCCCTGGAAGCTCTGACCAGGAGCTTCCCGTGGGGATCGGTGCACCTCCCATGCAAAGAAATGTCCCAGCTAGTCAACCATGGAAAATCCACCAATCTACTCAAGAGTCCTAGATAGCCAGCAGATGCCACCTCTCCCTCCTCCCTCTTCCTTTTGAAAAGAAATATCCCAACTAGCCAACCGGCAAAGAGGGGACCCCACTAGAGTGAGGCTAGAGAGGAGCACCAGTGACTGCAGCCATTTTGAAATGGCCTGACAATGGGGACAGGAGCAAAGAGAACAGCTCCTGCCCTGTCTGCCCACTCAACCACCAGAATTTCCAAAGATATGTCTTGGGGGGGGGAGTGTTCAGGGGATTGGCGGGGGGGGGGGGGGGGCAGTGGAGCTCTCCCTTTGCCAGCTGGCTAACCAGGATATTTCTTTTCAGAGGGAGAAGGGAGGGGGCAGGTGGCCAGCCAGGACTGGATCGCGGGTTTTCCACGGCTGACTAGCCAGGACATTTATTTGCATTGAGGTGCACCTATTTCCCCTAGGCAGCTATCGATGGGGATCAGGAGCTGTCCAGGGGGAATTGGTGCTGCAGGTCAGCCAGATCTTTTTTTATTCATATTGATGGTGCTGCAGATTGCATAACCACAGCACTGATATGGTTGGAGGGAGGCCCTTTTGGTTTTTGGGAGGCCTGATTGCCTCCAGGGCAAATGGCCGCTGCCAATTGGCAGCAGCCACACTGCTGTATTATCAGCCTTCAGGCAGATAATGCCTCCATGATCGGGCCAGATTTTTGGCAGCTGCTATGCTAAATCATTTTGTGCAGTGGCTGCCTACCATTGCCACCCCCACTTCCCACCTCGATCTAGCCCTAAAGCACTGCACCATGCGAAAACCAAATATCACAGAAAATCACCTGAGATAGCTGAGTTTCTCATGCGTCAGCTGCTACCACAGGCTGATAAATCTGCATCAGCCCCATGGTATGAGCTGATGCTCTTTAGTAGATATACTCCTTAGAATGACTGGAATTTTATTTATTTATAATTTATAAGTGTGCATTCATAACATGCTGAAGGTAATGTACAACAAGCTACTAAAATAAATGTAAAAAAGGGCAAAACAATAAAATCATTGCAGGTTGAATTTCAGGAATGTATTACAATACATTCCTAAAATTTGCCATGTGATAATTTCACAACTCTTCAACATAGAAACACTGTTCTTCCAATGCATGAATGAAAGCCAATAAAAAATTCAAAATAAGGTGATGCCAGTTGCTTGTTTTATTCTTTGTGGTTGTTCTCATTTTTTCCTTCATAAACACACATAGGGCCCGATCCAGGAAGGGGCACATTCGGGCTGTCCAGATGTCCCAGAACAGCATGGGCTCTGTTGCACCCGATTCTGCACCGCAGGAGCTAGACATTCCCGTAGTTCCAGGATCGGCTATGGAGACGGCCTGGCATGTCCCTGAATCTCCGCAGGAAACATCCAAAAGGCAATATGGTCAGGCCTCCCTGTGATCCTGCTAGTGTGCTGGCGCTGTGGTGTCCCATCGCCATGGCACCAGGACGCCCAGCAGGAGTGCCGGAAGCCTGCCTCATTTCCAGACCATGTTTCCCCGCCACCCAACCCTCAGCTGGGTCTGCCAGGGCCAGGATCAGGCAGTGGGGTCTCACCTTCCATGGCTCCATTGCATCTTGAGGGCTGCCAGGACAGATCGTATAGGCGCCCCGTGCTTATTCCACCTTTGAGGTGGAATACGGTGGGCGTCTTCCTGGAGACTGCCAGATGCACTGAATCGGCCTTGCATGTCCAGGTGCTACGGCCCACTCCCGCTCCGCCCACTTTCCACCCCCTCCCTCCCCCATCCAGCTCTCCCCACACTGCACCTCTATGTGTGTGGGGAGAATGTTTGACAGCATATGGTCAGGACAAATAGCAGGGCTGTATGTCCTCCCAGGATATACAGCTCCGCTATTCGCCTCTCTGAATCGGGCCCTTTGGGGGTCGTTTTAGAAGCCCTATTCATGCTCTGGATGTTCCAAAACAGGCTTAAAGATTTCCAAAGCACAGAGACGTCTCCAGAACCATTTTAGAAGGTGGCTCTGAGGAGGTCTCAATTGTGAGGACATCCATGTCTGAACGGGGGTGTGGAGGGGATCCTGGACATCCCCATGTGATCAGATGGGCATCCAATGTGTCATCTAATGTTAGACCTTCTCCAGGCAAAAGCAGTACTTGTTTTAACTAAAAAATATCCAGAGGGTGTAGAGTAGAAATCACTCCGTCATCCCCAGTACTCAACATAATATCAACGACAGCAGCAGTAGGATTTGAACCCTGACTGCCTACTACTCTAACCATTAGACTATCCTAGACATCCAGATGCTGAAATATGGTTCTAGGGATGCCCACGTAGATGCCCCTGCATGCCATGCGTATTGGGCATGTCCATGTTTATGAAATCACATCTGCATCTGGATGTGCCTGCTTTTTCTTCAGACATTCTGGCATAGATGTCCCAGACTGCACTTGGACAGCTCTTCTAAAATTCCCCTCATGATGACCAATTTTTAAAATCTCCAAAAGGTAGATTTAAAAACATATATATAAACAAAGATATTTCTATGTCTTGAGAATTATTTCTCATGTGGTCTGTTGTGACCATGGACATGTCTGGTAATTTTTGAACTGAAGTACTACTGGTCCAAAGCCTTTGAAGGATAAAATTCCATCACAGAGGGGCTGTTCATGTTAATCATTAAGTCATTTATGCTCTCTGTTTCCAATGATGATCTGAATTTATTTTTTATCAAAACTCATCAAACTAAAACTTCTTTCACAGCATACAATGGAAACAGGTAGCACAGATGTTATGGACAACAATTTTCCTAAGAAAGGAAATCTTTCATTATGAGTCAGTGCTAAATTCAGAAGCTCACTGAGTTTCTATCCCCTGCCAAGGACTTTGAATTCATACTACTCATTATGGAGAGCTTGTATTTATTCAGCATAATGTGTTTGGTGGTGAAAATTGTTTCTGGAAATGCTGTTATTTTTTTGACACCATACTTTTCCAGACCATTTCCCATCGGCCAAGCAATATAGTATTAAAAACAGTGGTGTACATTTCAGTGTTTTCATGATAAATCAGAATTCATTCTTCAAATACTTGACAGCACATTGAATCAAGTTCTCCTTCTCTGCTTGGCAGAAGAACTTGTAGCACTATGTAGTCCATGTAGCTGCATATCTTGATATATTCCTTTCAGGGATGTGTTAGCAATAAATCTGTCATGATGATGCCCTGGAATATCTTTCAGGGCAGTCTCTCCAAATGAGTGAGTTTTGCACATACCATGGCAGTCATGAACCTCACTTCTGCTCGGCGTAGTACATGCATCGTACCAAAGAGAGCTTCTCTCTGGTGTTCGTAAGATGTTATGTGTATGGGTAATTTAACAAGGTGTGCTTAGAAATTCCTCTTTATTAGGCCTGTGGCTCCCAACACAATGGGAAATAACTCAGTATCTTTCTGTCACATTTTCTTGGTCTCTAACTGCAATTCTTGAATATTTTCTCCCTCTCAAAGCAATTCACAGAGTAGTCGCATGGAACTGACATCTCTATAATCAATGCCATTAAGATGTTTTTTTCCTTTACTTCTATATCCAGTTTCTTTGCATCCAGTTTTTTATCAATCGGAATGAGAGTATCCCAGGTGATCACAATTCTTTGAGGGTCATAATCCCAGTGCTTTTCAGGCACAGTGATGTTGTAGTGTTTACAGAGTTTCCAATGGATGAGGCGTGCTACTTTATTGTGCCTTTCTGTATAGAAATTTTCCACCATCAGAACTTCATAGCCAGCTATGAGGTGAGTCACTATTTCCAGCTGTTTCCCACAGAATCGACATATGTCTGTTTTGCCAGTTTTTTTCAATGCTCACTGTAAACCATCTTGTCCGTAAGCCACTGTCCTGGCCTGCAGCTATCAACCTCTCATTCTTCGGTTTCAGTTAACCTTCCTTTAACTATTCATATGTCCGTTCATGATTGACAAAGGGTTCCTGGAGTAACACTCTGTATTTCCCACTGTATTTGTACATTTGCACTTGTTTTTTCTTGTTTGTTGATCTAATTCTTTGAAGAGTTTTTTCTCTTGTTTTGCAAATTCTGTTACTTCTTTCCCTATATATGCTTGTGGATTCTCACTCATTCCTTCTAGTTGTCGGAACGCTTGTCCAAGTTTGATGATGGAGACAGATTCTGGATGTTTCCTTTCATATTTCAGCTCTTTTTTGCATATTTGGATACAATGATGCAGTTGAGTAGGCCTGGAGGCCTATGATAGTAGCTCTATATGTGTAATCAGTCTTTATGAGTTCTAGCTCTTCTTCATTTCTAGGGATGTACAGTCTTGGCATACACTGATTCTTGTAAATTACTTCATGGGCATGGAGGAGTTTTTGTGTTCACACATCCAGTTTTTCAAGATCTTTAAGAAGCCAGGCCACAATCCCAAAGATTTATAAGAGTGCAGGAATTGCTGGCTGCTTGATGGCTTGTATCTTATTCCGTGATGTTAAAGCACTTTCAAGAATGATTTTAATCTACTGTAGTATTCTTTACAGATCTTTTCTCTCAGTAATATCTGCTTGGCTGTTGTTCCTTCCTCTACTCCGATATACTTATATATGACTTCCTGTTCAAGGTCCTTGATGTGACAGCCTTCACCCCGGGAGATGTTTTTCATTTTGCTCAATTTTCCTCTAAAAAAATGTTGCTTTAGCACATTTGTCAAGGCTAAAGGTCATTCTGATGTCATCAGAAAAGCTTTTCATCATTTGGAGTTGCTCTGCTAATTGCTGGTCATAGGAACTATGGAGTTTCAGATCGTCTACAAATAATAAATGAGATGTTGTTTCTGGGTTGTTACCTTTGTAGGATTCAGGCTAAATTTGTATCCCAACGTGTTGATAACAAAACAGAAGGAGCGACAGAGAATATTCCTCGCTGGATTCTAATGTTAGGAATGATGTACTGACCATCTTCATATTTCAAAAAGAGCGTGGTTTGCCACATTGTCATGGTGAACTTAATGTATTCCTATAAAACCAGGATTTATTTTATACATTTCAAGGCAATTTATTATCCAAGGCTGTGAGACGCTGTCAAAAGCAATCTTATAATCAATCCATGCTATACTTACTTTTCTTAGTGTTGGCCATGATGCCTTATTCAACATTAACAGGTCTTTGATGCCATATATTCCTCTCTTGTTGCCCTTTTACTTTACTGCCATGATGTTATTGGACTCGATATGATCATATATTCTGTCTACATCTATTGCAGTGAACAGCTTATAGACTATAGGTAGACAAGTTATTGGTCTATAATTTTTGGGAATGTTAGTTCTCTTTTTGGGAGGAGAAATGTTCTTCCTGTAGTTAGCCATTGTGATGTTAAGTCTGGCTGCTCAGACAATTGAATTTTGCAATTTACCAGGTCTTGGTAGAGTGATGTTAACTGTTTAAGCCAAAGGTTGGTTACTCCATCTGGGCCATGGCTCTTCCAGCTTGGGACTCGCTTTAACCTACTTTCCAGCTCTTTTCTTGTCACTGCAGGCCATTCCATAGGTTTGATTTTTTCTTTTTCTAAATGTTTCTGTATGCAGAGTAACCATTCTGTTTCCTGATTGTGCTTTATAGGGTCCTCATATAATTTTCTCAAGAAGCCTTCTGTTTCGGCTTTGGTTGGTGGTGCATTTACCATCTTAATGCTCTTTCCCAATTCCCTGTAGAATTGTTTTGGGTTCTCTCTAAATAGCTTATTTTGATATCTTTCTTTTCTGTTTTCTTCATATCTTCACAGTTTTTGTGCTTCTGCTGCTACTTTCAATTTATTGTTGGAACATATAAATTTCAGGTCTTCCTCTGTTAATGTAGCATGCCTCAGCTTGATGTCTTGGATCTTCCTTAATATATTTGAAGATCTTAGTCCTTTTAGATTGGAGTGGAGGTGTAGCCTAATGGTTAGATCACTGGCTTGGTAACCAAAGAACCAGGGTTTGAGTCCCCCTAGCACTCTTTGTGGCTTTTGGCAAGTCCCTTAACCCTCCATTTCTATGGAAGAAAGGCCTGGCAACCTACTTCTGGTCATGCTGCCAGGAAAACACAGGAGCTGCTGGGTCAGCATTGACTCAAAGGTGCATTTTGCAATTCTTTTAAATACCCGTCTATCAGGGATACCTCCACACAGGGGTGGCTCTATAATGAGGCCAAGTGAGGCTGTGGCCTCAGGCAGCAACTTTTTGGGGGTGGCAAAAATTGTCCCCAAAAAGCCCGCCTCACTCGGCCTTCAAAAAAAAAACCCGATCGGAAGAGCCGCGGCAGAAGGAAGTGTCCCGCGGCCACCCCATCAGAGTCCTCTTCTCTCCCTCAGTGCTGCCGGCTTTACAGAGCTACAAAGGGAGAGTTTCTCTTTCTCGCGGCTCTGCTAACCCCACCGGCGCTGATGGGAAACAGGAAATGCCGTTTCCCATCAGTGCCGGCAGGCTTGAGCCGCGAGAAAGCAAAACTCTCCCTTCACGGCTCTGTAAAGCCAGCACTGAGGGAGAGAAGAGGGCTCTTCTGTGGCGGTCATGGTTATAGCAGCCAGTTTCTTTTCATTTCAATTTCCCTGGGGTGGGAGAGGCTGGGACTGGAAATGGGCTGATGGGGAAGGGGTTAGGACTGGAAATGGGCTGATGGGAGGGTTAGGACTGGAAGTTGGCTGATGGAGGGGGTTAGGACTGGTAATGGGCTATAAAGGGGTTTAGGACTGGAAGTGGGCTGATGGGGGGTTAGGACTGGTAATGAGCTATGGGGGGAGGACTGGTAATGGGCTATGGAGGGGGTTAGGAGTGGATGTGGGCTGATGGGGGGGTGTTAGGACTGGTAATGGGTTATGGGGGGGCTGGGACAGGAAATGGGCTGATTGGGAGGGGGGCTAGGGTTGGTAATGGGCTATCGGGGATGGCTAAGACTGGAAATGGGCTGACAGGGAGGTTAGAACTGGAAATGGCCTGATGGGGGGGTTAGAACTGGAAATGGGCTGATCGGGAGGGGGCTAGGACTGGTAATGGATGGATTGGTGGGGTTAGGCCTAGAAATGGGCTGATTAGGGAGGCTAGGACAGGAAATGGGCTGATAGGGGGGCTAGGACTGGAAATGGACTTATGGGGGGTTTAGGACTGATAATGGGTTGATTGGAGGGCTAGGACTAGAGTGGGCTGATAAGGGGGATAGGACTGGAAATGGGCTGGGACTGGAAATGGGCTAATGGGGGAGGAGAGGAGAGTGCTGCTGGCCCTGGAAGAAAACTAGGGGCTAGGGCTACAAATGGGCTGATGCAGGAGGATGGTAGACTAGGACTGGAAGGGAGCGGATAATGAGAGGGTCTGCAAGGGGAAGGAGGGGGCAGGAAGGGAGCTGACATGGGGGAAGGAGGGAGCTGGAAAGGAGCTGACATCTGGGATGTACTGAAGGGGGCCTGGAAGGGAGCTGACACTTGGGGATGGGAGTGGTAGGTGGTTGGGTAATGCAGAGGAGGCTGGAAGGTAGCTGACATGCAAATAGCACTGGAAGGGGGATGGACAGAGGGTAGGGCGACTGGAAGGGAGCTGACTAGGGGGGGTGGCACTGAGAGTGGATGTAAGCTGATATCTGGGATGGTATTTCAACTAGAAGGGGCTGGACAGTGGGGAAGGAGGGGGACTGGAAGGGAATGGACAACAGTGGCAGTCGTGGGAATGCAAGGCGGTTGACATTCTAAGGTACTGAGAGGAGAGGACTGGAAAGGGGGCTGATACTGGGGAGGGTTACTGGAACTGGACATGGGCTGATGGAAGGAAGTGAAGAAAACAAAAGAAGAGATAAGAAATGGCAGATGGACCATAGACCACAGAAAGAGAGCTAAGAGAAGACAGGAAAACAGAAGCCTCAGATCGGGATCAGCATGATCAGAGAATAAAATGGTCTGCCTTGTAAGGTGCCTTATTTTATTTTTATTTATTTATTGTTTATTGTTTATTCACATTTGATATACCACCCCCCATTACATCGGGGCGGTGTACAATACAAATAAATTCGAAATAGAAAAGGAAAAGGAAGTTACAATAATTTGAGAGGTACAGGAGACAGGTAAGAACAGTAATACTGCGCTCTTTAGAATCAGTGTGGTTTACATGTATACTAACAGTTACTTTTTATTCCCTTCTCCCTGAAGGGCTCACAATCTAAGTGTACCTGAGGCAATGGAGGGTTAAGTGGCTTGCCCAAGGCCACAAGGAATGGCCATGGGACTAGGAACCCCAGTCCCTCCAGCCTGAAGTTGCTTGTCCCCATGCAGGAATTGAACCCCCAGCCTTCTGGCCTGAGGTAACCTGTCCCAAACACTGAGCCACTCCTCCCTCTTATGCCTTATAAGGTGCCTTGTTAGGTGCCCTATAAGGTGCCTTGTTAGGTGCCCTATAAGGTGCCTTGTTAGGTGCCCTATAAGGTGCCTTGTATGGTGCCTCATAAGGTGCCTTGTAAGGTGCCCTATAGGGCTCCTTAGGCTAGGCGCCGTATTGACTTTTGGAGTACTTGCTGAGTAATGTCCCCTGGATGGGACACTGTGGAACACGGACTACTGGGCATGTTTGGCCCTGGTCAGCTGCTGTCCTGCTGATTTCCAGTTTCTATGTTCCTATGTGCCACCTGGGCGACGGCCTAGTTCACCCTGTGCCCCAGCTTCCCCCACTGCATGTCCCGCCTGCAGTCCCCCTATGCCCCATTTGCACCATTACCATAGTGGCCTTTCATACTTGGCCACTATACTGTTGCTGCAGATGGAGCACTACTATCACCTTACTCAGGCTCCCTGCCTAGGCTGTACATTGCTGACTCTGAAATGGTTTCTCTCTCTTGCAAATGTGCATCTAACTCCAGGTTTTCACTTGTGGTAGTTTCCAGCCCTTCAGTTCCCCGCGTTGGTGTCGTGGGAGCCCCTCCCCGCACACTCCCCGCCCATTGACCCCTTCTCTCCTCCCTCTCTCCACCCTCTGCGGTGTTTACCGCGGCTGGGAACGCTAACGTGCGTTAGGTTACATTAACGCACGTTAGGTTACATTAATTCACGTTAATGCGCGTTAACGTTACCTAACGTGTTTTAATGTAGCCACTGCTATGTTAACGCAGTTTAGTAAACATACCCCTATGAGTAAGGATAACCAGCAGGCCAGAGGATCCAGCAACCATGCCTTTACCATCAAACTCCACCCGCTCCTCGCAGGTGCACTGGTCAGACTCCCGGGGGTCTTGGGACTCTTGTTGCTACCGAACTGGAAGGTTTTTCTTTTTCTCTGCATATGGACTTTGGCCTTGTTCTCAGTCCTTTCATGGACCAGGAACCTGGTCTCATCCAGAGGAGGACCCTCCAAGGTTTATTTCTGAGCTGCAGGCTCTGTCTTGCCAAGACTGTTATCTGTTTTTTTTCACAGGAAGCCATTTCCATTCAGCCTTTACCTTCTTTCTTGCCTAAGGTACTTTCTCTCATCATGTGAACCAGGTGGTCTGCCTGCCCTCCTTCTCTAAGGAGCAGTGCCGGGGGAAGGATAACGATCTTTGCCTTGTGGATGTCTGGAGGGTGCTTCTCTAGTACTTGGAGGTTGCGAATTCCTTTCATAAGTCTGACCAGCTTTTTGTGCTGTTTGCTAGCCTGCGCAAGGGTGGTGTGGTGGCTAAGTCAACTTTAGGGTGCTGGATTAAGGAGGCCATTGCCTCAGCGTACCTGTTGCGGAACAGGCCAGTTCTGGAGGATTTGTGCACCCATTCTACCTGAGCACAAGCATCCTCATGGGCGGAGCAGAGCTCGGTAGCCCTTGAAGATATTTGTTGGGCATAAATGTGGGCATCACTTTTCACTTCTGTCAAGCATTACCACTTGTATGTCCACTCGCAGGCAGACATGGCCTTTGATTCCAGGATTTTGTAAGCTGCTGTGTCTTCTTCCTGCCAGTGGAGTCATAGCTTTGGTACATCACACTTGTCTGGGTTGGTTTAGCAGGACAATATGGAAGGTGACATTTTAATTTACCAGATAATGTCCTTTCCCAGAGTCCTGCTAGGTCAGTCCAAGATCCACTCCTGGAACTTTGTTTGCTCTGTTCTTCTGTGGTGATAACTTTGGGTTCACTGTGATTTATATATTTGGCTCTGCAGGTTCATCTTCTACCATCAGTCTTCTCTTTAAGCTTTCCTATACATAGTTCTCTACTGTTTGATTGCCCATTGTTGCCCACATTGAGGTTGTGTGAAGCTTGTCATGTTCTCCCATATGCTTTGGGACGGATACTGAAGACACCTTTGGTGGCTGAGGTGTATAGAGGCATGGGAGTGATGTCATTGAAACCTAGGATTTTCATTGGTTCTTTGTCTCCACCAATCTGCTGGTAAGGAAACACAACCCACTTGTCTGGACTGGTCTAGCAGGACTCAAGGAAAAGACATTATCTGGTAATTAAAATATCACCTTGAGCTATACATATTAACAAAATAATGTATAGTTACCTTATGAGATGTACAGTCAAACCTTAGGGTACTAAAAATAATTCAAATGCATAACAAGCAGTAAATATGCAAAATTGTAATAAATTAAAAAGAAAAATTATATAACATACATCAGTAACATCCATATCAAGTGTCAGCCTATCTAATCCAGAGTCAGTTGAGTGCTTAAAATCATGTTGATTCATAATAGATAAAATCTATAAAGAAATTAAAGACAAACTGATAATAAATGGGAGACAAGAGGCTTAATATATCCAATCAGTTGTCATATATATTAGAGCAAAACTAGCATTTCTCCTGTATTGATATCACACATTATCTGCAGCATAAAAACTGTGTTTTCACAACAAGAAATTGGACACAAAACCTCACATCCATTCACCCAACATCAAGGAGTACCTTAAGCTCAAGCCTCTCAGCCCTCCTATTCAACATCTTCCTCTAGCCTCTATGCGGATGATATCGTGTTCTTTACAACGTTCAACACCTTGAAACCAAACTTCACCAATATATACAAATGCTTCTCTCATGTGAAGCAGTGGCTTCAATCTCACAACCTATTCATTAGTCAAGAGAAGACAAAGGCTCTCTATATATTCACAGATCCATCCTTTTCCCCACCATAATTCCTTCAACTCAAAGACTTTGTCATCCAAGTGAAATACAAAGTCAAGTATCTTGGCATCATGTTGGACCAGAAGTTACATTTCCAAGCCCAAATAAAGAGAACAACTAACTCCATCTACCACAAATTAAGAACACTAAAGAATCTACGCCCCCTACTAAATCCAGATCTATTCCATGCAGTGTGCCAAGCCTTAATTATCCTCGTTTTAGAGTACTGTAATATCATATACCATAGCCTCCCTAAGCATGCACTTCACCCTCACCAAATGGCCCAGAACACCGCTGCGAGAATAATACACAAAACTCCTCAACAAGCAAACATCACACCCATATTAAGGCATATTATGGAGTGGAGGAGTGGCCTAGTGGTTCGGGCAAGGTACGTCAGGGGTTCAAATCCCACTAGAGGACAGCAACCTTGAGCTGGAAGGACTGGGGTTTCTAGTCCCACAGGTGCTCCTTGTGGTCTTGGGCAAGCCACTTAACCCTCCATAGCCCATGTTCCCTGTAAAATAGTTATCTCCAAGTTATAATGCCCTGTTCAATGTAATTTCAGTTTGTTCAATGTAAACCGCACTGATGCAGAATAGCACAGTATATAAGAGAATATAAATAAATAAACTTCATTTGCTCCCTGTACCTGCAAGAATAAGATATAAAGCACTAATCACAACATTCAAAGTCATATACAACCAATCAGCAACCTGTCTATAGCCATCCTATCAAAACCCAAGAACAACAGGCTCCGAAGACACAGCTTGCTTAATCTCCTCTCCATCCCAACTCAAAAGAACAGAAGCAAACAATTCACATGCAACTGTGCATTCTCACTCTTTGCCCCATCTATTTGGAATTCATTACCCCAGATCTAAGAGGATGCTCATACCAAACTGAATTTAGGAAAAGACTGAAAACTTATCTATTCCAAGAACACTTTAGCACAGCTGTACTCCCAGAATCTCAACCAGGTTGCGACCTTGAACAGCCAATCACTTAATCACACAACCAGCTTGCTCTTCACCTGAGCAATGTAAAAATCTATGTGAATGTAAAAATCGTTGCAATGTACAGTTATCCCATAGTTGCCCCCAATTAACTGTCCCTATGTTTGGTTCATTGTACAACAGCGTGAGGCCTATGCCCTGTTATATTCTGTTATATGTAAACTGAACTGAATGGTAGAAAGATGGTGTATAAATAATTTTTAAATAAATAAATAAGGTTACAGTTGACTTGACAAAGGGTCACAGATGGCCATATCAAAACGAGGGGACTCTTTGGTAGCCCATGTGAAAATGCATTGAGTCTACCAGAGTCCACTCGTTTTGATCTGGCTATCTTCAAAACTGAATCAAAATCTTCAATATACTTAGCATTTTTCACTGCACTTAGCACACTTTAATCTATGTGTAACACAGTAACAACAACTACATGCCTCAGGTTCTGTCAAATATTTGGTTTTAGTCTACTTTCTGCTCCAATCATGCTGGCTGCACTATCAGTACTGATACCAATCAGTTAACTGGAAGATAGCCAGATGAGGATGCCATGCAAATCAGATCTTTTCTTCTTATTACTTTCGCAATGTGTGAAATAAATTCTTTGGACCTCTCGCCATTTTTATACTCTTCTCTTACTTCGACCTCTAGTTTAGACATCAGTTCCAACAAATTTTCATAGTCAGAAAATGGTTTATCATTTTTTGCAATATAGCAAACAAAATTAAAAAGTGCTTTCATATGGTCAAACATATTTTTATCCATTTTTTTCATGCACACAGCCAAGGCCATAACTTCAGGAGCCAGTATTGTGTTATTTGCTGATACAAATTTCTGATGCTGGATTGATTTTTCATGTTTTTTAAATGTCTCCAGTTTGAGAAGAGTCATGTGAGTTCATGAGTGGGTGAGGATGCTTCTAACTTCGCTCTGAGGTGGCCCTGTGTTAAAAAGCCTTCAGAACCCGAAATTGGACCCCATTCTCAATCCAAAGCCTTTATAATATTGCAGGTTGACCTCAGCTGCTGGCTCGGTCTGAGCAATAACTCTTGCTATGTGTTCCTCCATGAAAAAGGAGCATGAAAAACCGGCCCGGGAAAACAAAATGGTGGCCGTGGATATGCAACCTGCATTACCGAGTGCTGAAAGCATAGACTCTGCCCCGGAGGAGCTAGCCCAAGAGGTGGTTAAACATCTGGATCCCAAATTTGACCAAATGCTAAAGAAACTTGAATCTATGGGGGACGCACTCACAGAAGTGGGCCACAGAGAGGAGGAGGTCGAGCATCGGAGGGCTTCTCTGGAGGATGCTGAAGTTCAATGTGACAGAGACCTCAAGAAACAACAAGCACAAATTGACTTGCTGATGGCAAAGATGGATGACTTAGAGATTTGCTCAAGAAGAAACACTATTAGGCTGATTGGAATGCCTGAAACTTAGTTTGACCAACAATTCCCAGAATTTTTGAGAACTGGCTTCCAAAAGAGTTGGGCCTTGACGTTCTGGTGAGCTCTATACAGGTGGAACGAGCTCACCGTCTAGGGGCCAGAATGGAGGGCCAGACTCAGCCATGACTGTTTCTGGCGTGAATTCTTAACTTTGAGCATAAAGCATAGCTCCTTCAAATCTATCACAGAAAACAGGACCTACAGCTTGAGAATCAATCAATTCTCATCTTTCAAGACTATTCTGCCTCATTGGCATCTTGACAGAAGGAGTTTGCACTGCTTTGTGCTGAACTATTTTGACATGGAATACGCTTCCAACTGGTCTACCCAGCATCACTGAGAGTCCATCACAATGGTGTGGCAGAGGAATCTGAGCAAGTGGCAGTTGCAAAGAATTTTGTGGAAGCCCTTCCCCCCAATGACCCCAGAGACGCACACGGGAAGAATGTAAACCTCTCAAGTGGTGAATCTGCACTTTTGGGACATTTGTGTAGAGGTACAACTCGGGGCTATATCAATAAGGGTCCTGAGACTTGACAAGAGACTTCACCTCAGCCTCTATGGTAATGTTTGGAGGTAGCCTTCTTTGGGTCGGCTCAAGGAGTTTGGATGGAGCCTTGTATGGTTGGAAGGGTTGTACCAGGGGGATGTCTGCGAGGGTAGGGTCACCCCTGGCTCTCGCTAGTGTGGCTCACTCCACATTTGTAATAGCAGAGTATGATAGTATCTAGATTACTCTGCGGGCGGCGGGGGGGGGGGGTTAAGTTGGTTGTTGTTGCTCTAGTAAATAAGTGGGTGGGGGATATATGGACAAAGAGTGGGGGGTGGATGGAGGGCTGTGTAGAGAATGGCAGAATGATGGAAGCTGGGGAAGTAGTGGAAAGGGGGAAGTTAGGTCTGGAGTAAGGAGATACTGGTGGTGGTACATGTTCTGTGGATGTAAGTGGGAGGAGAGGGTGGGATGGGGTGATTTCAGAATGAATCAGGGTTTTGCAGTCCACTTTCTGACTTTCTCTGCCTCATTGTTGGCATGGAATGAAGGCTTGGGGCTGAGGCTGGGCGGCTCCTGGGCGTTCGCTTACTAAGAGACCATGGCATAATCCTATTATGGAACAAACATGTCACTTAAGTGAGAATGATCTCCTGGAATGTGGGAGGTATTAATTCACTGATCAAATGCACTAAAATCTTGCAGGACTTGAAATGTAAATGGGCCCAGATAGCTATGCTACAGGAGATGCATTTGAGTGTGGTAGAGCATGATAAGCTTTGATGTGACTGGGTAGAAACGTTTTATGGGGCTCCTCAGGTTCACGAAGAAGGGGAATGGCTGTTTTGGTGTGAAGGGGTCTCTCTTTGGAGGTGAGAGACCAGGAGATAGACTCGCAGAGGCGATACATCTTCATTGGGGCATCCTTGTACAAGGAGGAGAGCTATTAGCAAATTTATATGCACCCAATGAATATTATCATTTATTTTCCAAAAAGGTACAGCAATGATTTGCACAAGATGAGCACTGTAAGGTGCTTTTGATGGGTGATTTTAACTGCTCTCATGACCCAGCTCAATACCGCTCTGGACAGAATCAGCCCCAAGGCTAGACAAACAGAGGGATAGGTTACTTGTGCACAATTGTGGGGCTAATTGATTTGTGGTGAGCCCTCCACCCAGGCACACGATACCTGGTCTCGTATTGACTACATATCAGTGTCCTCTGTGAGCTTTAGTCAATTTATTGATGTGAAAATAGAGCCTATCTCTATCTCAGATCACGCAATGATTTGGGCAGATTGGGAGGGCAGGCATGAGGTCCATCATAGTTGGTGCTTTCCCACCTACCTTTGGAAGGATGAGGACTTCAGGTAATTTTTGAAAGCCCAATGGGATGACTATGTATGTTTTAATGGCTCCCACAAGGACACGCTGGTTCTGTTTTGGGAGGCAAGTAAAGAGGTCCTGAGGGGTTGTGGTACTGCAGACCCTCTGCAGACAGAAGAAAATGCTTTTAACTTAGAAAAAAGAGGCAAACACCGGCTGCAGCATCGCGAGGAGCCATATAGGGGGAGCAAGAGGGACCTCTGGAGGACTGAGGAGCCACACCCAGAGCCAATGATGCAATACCGGCCTGCACCCAATCCAGAAAGGGAAGAATTCCTTTTAAAAGCCCAGACACAGGAGACACAGGAAGGAAGCTAACCCTGGAAGGAGAAAGGAGAGCTTTCCTGGAAGGAGAGAAGGACCAGGGAATAGGAGTCCTGACAGAAGGAACCTGCCCAGCAGACTCAGCAGAACCAGGTGAAGGAATCCGCTTCAAATATCTCATGAGGGGAGAGGATACGCTTTCCAAGTGGGAAAGATACAAAGAAGAAGCTAACCCTGGAAGGAGAAGGACTGTGCCAGAGAGTCCTGGACCTGAGTCTGGCAGAGGCCAGCAACCTTTGAAAGACACGAGGAGTAACCAAGAAGGAGGGGAAAGAGTTACTTTGAAAGGTAACATTCTTGGCACGGAGAGAAAGAAGCTGTGGTGCGAGTGTGGCTTAACCCCAGCAGGAGGCCGGCCGGAGAACTGGAGGCCTACCTTGGTGTCAGAGAAGCCAAACCACAGCAGGAACAAGCATCAACCCTCACTTGGCCGGGATAAACCCAAAAGGAAAGGTAATCACTGTTTTACTGATTGTGATTTTATGAATGCTGTGATGCAGGAGGAGCAGGGCCTAGAGGAATGCTATCCTTCTAGAACTATTTGTGCTACAAAAAACAAACCTGTGCCAAACAAGAAACTCTCTAGTAAAAGAGCAATAGGCGAGAGAAACTGTCCTCACTCTAGAGGTGTACAAAACCAAGGCTTACCTTTGGATGCAGCGCATTGGGACATCGTACAAACATTATATAAAAAGCCTGAATGCGAGCCACTAAATATTCCTGACTGTGAACCAATGCAGGAGGAATTCCCGGATGACCTTTCGGACCCCGAGATGGATTGCAGCTATTGCCTGGCAGAAAGCTTTGAGCCCTTAGCCGAGGAGTAGAGCTGTGGTCTGGGGGAAGGTTTGAATCTGTGTTTCTTATAGTACTGCTGTGAAGTTAACAGGTCTAACTCAGTTCATGTTTCTTTTTCTTTCAACCTGAAGCAAGGACATTTTTGTGTTGATGTAAATTCTGAGCTATTGAACCTATTTGCAATACGGGAAATAAAAGTCTTTATTCTCCCTACACTCGGACTGTTATATTCTTTGGAGCTTTCATTACCCAGAAGGCTACCAGGACTATAAAAACCTGGGCCCTGTCTTTGAGCTAAACTCCACCATAAAATATTTTTGTGTCCACCTTCCCTGCTGTGACATCCCAGTGCCACCAGGGGGGCAGTGTGACAGGGTGCTATAGTGGCCTTTACTATTCAACAATGTAAGCATTTGGACAAAGGTATTCTTCAGTTAAAGAAAATCTTACGGGAACAAAAGCGGTGGCTATTAAGACGCCCGACCCCCCAAGCATAGGAGGGAGTTTGTAACAGCTCAGTTGGCCTTGTACACCCTCTTACAATGTAGGGTGGTTCTCTCAATGCATTATTATAAATACCACTTTTACCATTTTGGTAATAAATCTGGTAAGCTACTTGCAAAGATGGAGCGTGAGTGGGGAGGCACAAGCTTTGTGGTGGTGGTGAAAGACGGCAGGGGATGCTTGCAATAGCAGCCTGCGTGGATTGTGGAGGTGTCTCAAGCATTCTATAAATCGCTATACACCGAGGGAACAGAGGGCTCTGATGTCTTGAAGGACTACAAAATGGGACTGCTACTTCTGGAGAGAGATCTGCAATTTTAAGTATTTACTTCTGGGAATTTTTTTTAAATCTTGGGGAAAAGGGAATTCTTTAGATTAAAACTGATTAACCTGTGTAAATTAGAATCCTTTGTATCTGTTAAATCAGTCAGGGCCTAGTATCAGAAAAAGCTTTTAGTTAGATTAAAAACTTGACAGGTAGCTTTCAGTTTAAATTCATAACCCAGCATAGAGCTTTCTGATTAAATTTAATACTCAGTCAGGGCCTAGTATCAGCAAAGAGCTTTAATTTAAAACAAATCAGAGTATAACATAGCATACAAAGAAAAACAGCGTCGGTATTCTTTGAGCAATAAATTGTTTCTAGAGACCTTTACAAAGAGGTCTTCTAGATAGGGAGCAAGAGACCTGTGAAATTGTTTTAAATAGGTGTTAAAGCCAAGTGACAGATCAAAGGGGCATTTTGAAGGACTCCCTCTATCAAAGCAAGGGCTGAGTGAATCACCCAGAAAATTGGTCATAGATTATCTTAGAAGCACAGGACAGGGTACTGTGTAGCAGCCAGCTTTTAATAAGTCTTCCTGCCCTCCCTCCCTCCCCAACTCCCACCCACCCCTGGGATAATCATAGCTTTATAGGTGATTAAGCCTCTTCAAAGGAAGGAGGTGTCATATTCACTCTCAGGCACAGTTGTTTATCCTCTTCAGGCATACATTAAGGACCTGAGATTAATTAATCTTGAGGTGAACAAAGTCCATTAAACATATTAGGTATAGTTTTATTAGTATAAGGAACCCAAACAAACCTAAATAAACAACTTAAATATCTAAACACAACCTTAACACTAAGATGCAGACAGCAGTCCAGCAGCGACATGGGGGCTTTCCAGTCTTTTGCATTGAATGTCACATGTATGATTTTATCCCAGCTGGAGAAGGGCCTTATGTGTGCACTAGTTGCAAGGAGTTCTTTGCTCTCAGGGAACGAGTCCGATCTCTGGAGGCTAGAGTAGCAGACTTGGAGGACATAAGGAAGACAGGAAGGTACATAGACAAGACCTATAGGGATGTAGTACTGAAGTCCCACCTCCAGTCTGGTAGCATCCCTGTTGCCATGGAGGAGAGAGGTCATGTGACAGGAGAGCATCACCCTGGTGTGGCAGAAAGTGATCCTGTAGCTAGGACCTGTCCTCCAGGTGATGTAAAACCCTCTTGCACCAAGGAGGTTTCTCCAAGGCCATGTGCCCATGAGGGAAGGGTTAGGACAGCCGTTATAATTGGTGATTCGATCATTAGGCATGTAGATAGCTGGGTGGCTGGTGGACGTGAGGATTGCCTGTTAACATAGTAACATAATATATGACAGCAGATAAAGACCAGTATGGTCCATCTAGTCTGCCCAGTAAGGCAGCAAGAGTAGGTGCACTTGCCGCTCTGTGCAGATCACCCCTCCCCATGCCTTTGTTTGAGGGTGTACCCACTATTCCATGTAGGTCACCCCTATTTACTGAGATATAAGAGATAGTTATGTTTATTTTGATCTTATCCTGTTGCTATAAAGGGATCCACTGTGTCTGTCCCGTTGGAAACAGGATACTGGGCTTGATTGATCTTGGTCTGACCCGGTATGGCATATCTTATGTTCTTATGCCATTTTGAATTATGTCACTGTATTTGCCCCCACCACTTCCATCGGGAGAGCATTCCAAGCATCCACCACCCTTTCAGTGAAAAAGTATTTCCTGACATTGTCTAAGTATTTAAAAGTCTGAATCATATCTCCTCTGTCCCTCCTCTCCTCCTGAGTATACATATTTAGGTCTTCAAGTCTCTTCTCATAAGTCTACTGATGAAGGCTTCAAATCATTTTGATTTCCTTCCTCTGAACTGTTTCCAGCCTTTTCATTTCCTTTGTGAGATATGGGCCCCAAAACTGAACACAATATTCCAAGTGAGGCCTCACCAGTGACTTACACACAGTCAGAGAATGTGGTACAAAACCAAGGACCAGACTATATATCAATCACTTTATTAAAAATGCCAACAACTACTGCCAACCCGACACAGGCCGTGTTTCGTTAATACTTCATCAGGGGTGAAGGCAGCTAAAAACAGAAAAATGTAAAACAAATAAATGAAATAATAGCATAAGCATTATACATTCATATCCAAATAATCAATCCTGAGGCAAATACACAAAAAATATATCATTAAAAACATACTAAAGGTTTAAAACCAAATAAATAACGGATAAAACAATAATGTTGGAACGCTACATAAGAACATTATTTTAAAAGGAACCACATGAACCAACAGGTAATAAAAGAACCATAAAAAACATCATAAATAATTTAAAAACATGCAACGAATAAAAATACAGGGCAATAATAACAGAAAACAAATTGAGGCATAAACACAAATATACCTTACCAATAAAACATAAGCACCTCCTCTCTAAAAACTATAAATAAGGAGGGTGAGGAGAAAAAGAGAAGGAGTGAAAAACATCACATGGATGTGTTATCCACATGAAGGAGGGAGAGAAATATTCTGAACAGTAAGTAAATGCTTTCTTTTGCACAGATAGCTTTTAGGACTTTCACACGGTGGTGATTGCGGGTGACGTGGTTAATAGTATATGTTCCCTGTAAAATAGTTATCTCCAAGTTATAATGATGAAGATGGAGCTCTTTTAAATGCTACTCAACAACTTGAAGACCCTACAAAACCTGCAGCTCTATACTTTGATGCTTGTGATGCCATAAACAGAAACTATAATCAGAAATGTGGGACTTGGGAGAGAAATGGGAGGGGAGATCCCTATGCTATTACACCAAGCAGCCAGACTCCAGATATATCGCCACTCTCGCCGCTCTCATTGATCTTGGCCTGGGTAGGGATGTAGGCCACATGGGACAATCCAGTGAATGTCGGCACTACATCAGTTGTGTCTCCCATTGCCAGGCGCAGCGAATGTATGGCTTCCCTATAACACTGCCAACAATATCTGATCTTATTAGAGTATCCTGTATACAATAATCCAGATGGAATTAGCATAAGTTCCCCATGGCTAAATGTCAAAACATATGCCTGTCAATAATAGGGACCCTCAGAATAAGGGCATTCAGCAGTGCATTATGGGCATGCATTAGTGCTGTTTGCATTGTTGAGTGCCATTATTCTGAGGATCCCTTATTGTTGATGGGGATATGTTTTGACATTTAGCTATAGTGAACCTTCTCTGAGTTTGACCACCTAATCATACTGGCACCTGGTGATGCTGCAGTCTTCCATACAGTCCAGGTACTGGCCAAGCTTTCATGTCCCTCCTGAATTGCAGATGAGCACACCAGATCCGCGCCCCCCCCCCCCCCAGCACATTAGAGCATAGCCTGAATAAACACTATTGCTCTTCTTAATATTTCCGTAAGGGTGTTTATATATGTTTCTTTAACTTACAACATACCCTCACCTCTGCTTCCTGTACCTGCATTTTTCCAGACTGCAGTCACACCATTTCAAAACATACTTGTCACAACCATTTTTCCAAATGGGACGAATTGCAGAGCACAGCAGAATATTTTGTAAGTCCTAGCCTTATACCACGTTTCAGCAGGAATAACGTGGATATTTCCAGGAAACACTTAATACATACACTGTCCTTTCCTGAATATGCTTTCTGCGTCTCCGCGGCTGACCATATTCCCGTTCCGCCCTCTCCCTTTCACATTCTGAGATACCGTGCTAGCGCCGTGGACGTGCATGCCAATATTGTTTCAGAATATGATCGGGGATGTTTTCAGCACATACAGTAAATATCCCTGCTGCCCGTACAAACCATTTATTCGTGTTCTGGAATGATCCCGTTAGTGAAAAATACAAAAAACATTTTTGTTTGGAAATAAAAGTAACATTTTTCTATATCTGGAATAAAAGTAGTTTTTTCTGGATCAATGATGCATAGAAAAGAGATTGTAAGCTCTGATGAGCATGACTCTGACGTGCAGGGACTGTCTCTTGTATGTTAGCCACCTCTTGTAGGCTAGCTGTGCAGCGCTGTGTGCGTGGCGCTCTATAAGTGGTAAATATGAGTTATTGGCTGTGAGACACTAAGATCCTTTTTCTCCTTTTCCTTTAATAGTTTTTGAGAACATTATTTCCAGAAATTATATTTTGGGTGGGTTAATCTATATTACCTCCAAATTTGTTCCATCATGATTGTTTACTTCCTCTTCCAAATATTTCCATTAAAGCCAGGATGTAAAAATCCCATAAAAAGCACACAAATTTCTAATTCCTCAGTTTTCTGTCATGTGCCATGTGCTGAAGAGCAACTTCTTCAGTGATCTCAATTATTTTCTATCTTTTAAACCCTACTTCCTGAGTTTTTTCCCCTATCTACCTTTTTCGTCTCGCTTTGCAAACCTGTGGTGTTGTTATTTTCATTCTATTTCCTCCTTTCTTTGCTTTTCTAAACACCTTCCTTCTTCTCTGCTGGCCTTTCTGTAGACTTCCCCACTCTAATACCTCAGGGTCATGAACTCATGTACCTCTTTACTCATAGCTGCCTTTTTTTTACACTCAAGCATTTGTAAATGGGTCACATGATGCTTTTCTAAATGTCAGGGGTCAAATAACCAATTAAGCTGCAAAACTGCATCATTATTATCTTATGAAAATAGTATGATGACAGATTAGATAGGCCATGTGGTCTTTTTCTGTCGTCATTTTTCTATGTTTCTATGTTTCTATATACACACCAACTGTGTGCATGGAGTCACAGTGCTGCCATATGGTTGCAACAGTCCCTTGGGCTGAGATACTTTGCATCAGACAGACCTTGGCACATGTTGCAATGTGCACTGCGCACAGGACCAGAGCATGGCTTTGGTCTGCTGCAGGCGGGTGCCGCTGGCCCCTCCGCCAACCCCCCTACACCATGCTGACCTGCCCATGTGCTGTCAGTGTTGGTGGTGAGCAGTCCCAGCCCATCCAACATGTGGGTTGGCGGGTGCCTAGGGCGCATGGTCCAGATGGGGGGGGGGGAAGAGGCATACATGGATGGCCACATGGCCCCATCCCCGACCATCTGCCTCTGCAGAGTCCCTATCACTGCCTGCCAAGGATACGTCTCGGGGGGGGGGGGGAGGATGACAGCCACAGCTGTGGTAGTCCCCTGGGCAGCTGTATGTTGCAGTTGCCTGGGAGGCTACAGCTTCTGGCACTATCAGCCTCTTCCCCCAGAGCTGGATTCTGCTGCAATGGGGGAGGGGGCCAGCCTGCATCTCTGTCTGGGGTGCCAGGACCCTTGGACCGCCTCATGTGGCACATTGCCTTTCCGCAGCAGTACCAGGACTGTGTGCTGCCACTATCACTGTGGAATCATGACGAACATCACAGATGGTACTGCAGATGGCAGAATACCCTTTTGTGGAGAGGCTAAAATGCTTGGGGCTCATCAACCTGGGGAAAAGATGGCTGAGGGGAGATATGATAGATGTCTATACATTATTGACCGGAGTTGAATATGTAAACATAGGTCGCTTTGTTATGTCATTAGACTGTGGACATACTAGGGGACCTGCAATGTGGCTTCTGTGGGTCTTCTAGGTAAACATATTTTTTCAGTCAACGCATAATCAAATCCTACAATCCATTACCGGAGGATGTGGTAAAAGCTGTCAGTGTAGATGGGTTTAAAAAATGTTTGGACATATTCCTGGGTAATGGTCCATAAACCACTGCTAAAGAGGACCCGGGCTATGCACAGTTTGCCCCATTAGTTATTGGGGATCCTGTGTGTCTTTTGGGGAAACTGCTAGGTACATGTGACCTAGATTGGCCACTCTTGGATACAGGATACTGGGCATGTTGGACCTTGGTCTGACACAGTTTAGCATATTTTGGAGTCTTATGTTTCTGTGTTCCATCTAGGCAGCTGCCTGGTCCCCTCCCCCTGTGCACCAGCAGCCCCCACTGCATGACCCATATGCCACTTCCTCTGCCCCCATTTGCACCATCAACATAGTGCCCTTTCATACTTGGGCACTATGCTGCTGCTGCTAATGGAGCACAACTATCACTCACTTGGGCTCCCCTGTCTGTGCATCACATTGCAGATGTTAAATAGGCTCTCTCTCTGCAAAAAATACCTTTTCTGCGAGTTTTGCGTTTATTTATTTATTTAGTCATATTTATATACCGCCTTTCGCCGGGTCAAAGCGGTTTCACTACACATGGTGAGAGTACATTGAGCAGATACAAGTGAGAGGGGGATATCTTCATCCAAGGGGGGGGGGGGGGGATATAGCATATTTGCAATGGTATTATATTTTTACATTCTTTTACATTACTGTAAGTCTCTTTGGAAGGGGGGGGTATAGCATATTTACAATGAATTGCGTTAGGGTTCCTGCCATTAAGATGTTTATGTCTATGTTTATTGACTTAATATACCGCTAAACGAAAAAAACATCATAGCGGTTTACATAGTTCAAATCACAGAAACCATAAGGCAAAGGAAAAAAAAGGAAAAGAAGTTACAATGACGGATAGGAAAGCAAACCAGGCAGATTCATACAACAGGACAGTAGGGAGGAGAGAGAGAGAAGGGAAAGGGGAAGACAAAGTTATGTGAGGGGATCAGGAAGGTCGAAGGCAAGGGCAAAGAGGTAGGTTTTGAGACTGTTCTTAAAGGTAGTATGTTCCTGCTCAAGCCAGATAGAAGAAGGGAGAGAATTCCATAGGGCAGGGGCAAAGAAGAAGAACACAGAGGAGCGGGTGGATTGGAGGCGAGCGCAGGTGGGTGAGGGAAGATGTAAGTGATTCAGGTGGAGTGAGCGCAAGGAGCGAGCTGGGGTATGGAAATGGACAAGGTCTGCTAGATACTGAGGGGAGTGGGTGTGAAGAGCACGGTGGAGGAGCACCAGGATTTTAAAGTGAATGCAGAATTTAATAGGGAGCCAATGGAGACGGATGAGAAGAGGAGTGATGTGATCGCGCATAGATGAATGAAAGATGAGCCGGGCAGCAGTATTTTGGATGCGTTGGAGACGGTGCAGTTGTATGGCGGGGAGACCGGCTAGGACTGAGTTACAGAAATCGATGCGAGATATGACCAGGGATAGAAGGAGGGTAGAGAGAGCCTGTGTAGAGAGAAAAGGCCTGATAGCACGGATCTGACGTAGAAAGTAGAATGAAGTCTTTGAAATGTGAGCGATGTGATCCCGAAAGGTCAGGCCGGGGTTGAAGAGGACCCCCAGATAGCGAAAGGAGGAGACTAAGGGAATGGGTGAACCAGAGAAGGAGGAGGAGACCAGAGGGGGAGCACTATCACGGGAGAACCAGATGGCCAAGGTTTTAGTAATATTAAGGTGTAGGCAATGAGTGGTAAGCCAGCTGGCTACGGCTGTGAGACACTTGTTCAGAGGGGAGAGATTGAGGGAAAGGGGGGAGGTGTGATACAGAAGGAGCAGGTCATCAGCATAGTAAAAGGCAGAAATCCCGTGTTGTTGGACCAGTAAAGAGAGAGGTGTGAGAAAGATGTTAAAAAGAAGAGGAGCTAGAACTGAGCCTTGAGGAACACCACAGAGAAGGGGAGTAGGTTCAGAGACAATCGGAGGAGTGGAAGTGGAGAGAACAGAGTAGAACCTGGAGGAGAGAAAAGAGTGGAACCAATGAAGGACTGTGCTACAGAGACCTGCCTCCCGTAGACGGGCTAGAAGAAGGGAGTGGTCAACAAGGTCGAAAGCAGCTGAAAGATCGAGGGAAACCGCCACCGAGAGATCACCGTGGTGGTGGGCAGTGTGAATTTCGTTTAGGAAACCAAGAAGAACAGTTTCGACACTGTGGCCGGGGCGAAAGCCAGACTGACGGGGGTGAAGAAAGTGAGTAGAGTCAAGGTAGGAGGAAAGTTGAGAAAAGACGACTTTTTCAAGAATTTTAGATAAGGGGAGGTTAGAGACTGGGCGGTAGTGTGCGGGAATCAAAGGATCGAGTGAGGGCTTTTTAAGGATAGGCCAGACCAGAGCATGTTTCCAAGACTGGGGGAACACACCTGAGGAAAGACTGGAGTTGATCATGGAAAGAAGTGGAGGGATAAGGGCTAAAGAGGGGGTAAGCAGCCAGGAGGAGGGGATGGGATCCAGAGCACAGGAAGTTTTCTTAGAAGAGGAGATAATTGCAATGAGCTCGGGAGAGGTGAGCGGATGGAATGAGTGCCAGACGTGGGATAGTTGGGGGGAGTGAGGAGGAGAACAAGGAGGAGGACTTGAGATGGGGGGAGGACAGTGAGGCAGAGATTGTCTGAGAGTGGATATTGTGGTGGCCAAAGTGTCCCCAAGCCCTTAGAAAAGGGAAAAGAACCTACTTTTACCTTTAGGGAAAGATGCAGCAGGTGGGGAGGTGAAACACAAAATGTTTTGAAACCTGAAAAAACTCACCTAGTGAATAGCTGCAGGCCACACCCTAGCTTAGGAACAAGCTACAGGGGTAATGAAAACCAGCTGGAGAGCCAGCACGTGAGCACTGCTCTGATACGTGCAGAGGGAGTTCCCAGGGGATTACAAAAAGGAAGTAACAGAGAGAGGAAGCAGTTGCAGGTTGTCTCCAAGGTTCAGCAAACAGAGGAAGTCACTCAAGAAGTTGCTGGAGAGAGTGTTAGAGACCACGTTCCAGATGCCGTGGTAAACACAGAGAAAGAAAGAGAAAGACAGAGAGGCTTGGAGCGGAAGCAACTCAGGAAGCTGGGAAGGAGACAGCATTGGGCACGCAGATACCGAGTGCAGAGGGCTGAGTCAGACAGCACAGATAGTGATGAAGTAAGTCTGAAAAGCAGCCTGTTTCCTGAAGCATATTTTGATGCTGGTGCAAATGCTGAGCTAGAGAAACAGCATTGCAGGAGAAAGGAAATTCCCAGGGGAGGAGCTACTGGAGACTCTGAACGGAGCGGAGAGCCCAAGGGACTGGGGAGAGGAAAAAGCTCTCGTGTTTCAGAGGAGAGAGGTATTTCCCAAGACAGCCCAGCCTTAAGGGAAACTGCTAGGACATTCAAACAAACAGGCCACAAGGCAAGGAGCTTTGCTGGGGAGAGAAGTTTGAATGAGGACAGTTTTATCACAAGCCAAAGGTTTGATAAAAGCCCAACTGAGAAATGGAGAACCGTGAGTAATCCTCTGTCTAATAAGCAGTTAAATAAACTGAAGGCTTTAAACCATTTGGAGGGAAGGGAAGAATTGTCTACATGTGCTGAGCAGCCTAGGGACAGGAAAGCCTCTAAGTGGAAAGATATCCTTAAGCTTTTAGAAACTGCAGAACCAGGTTTTATCAAGAGGAATGTATGCCATGAGATCCCAGAGTCACTCGTGGAGGATATGGAAATAGGGAGTTACCCTTCTGAGAGTGAGAGTGAGAGTGAGAGTGACAGTCTTATGGAATGTGCTATCTGTTATAAAACAAACGTTTGAGCCCTGGAAGAAAAGAAGCTCAAACAACAGCCTTTATAATTGAAGAGGTATAAACAGGCTGGACTATGTTTTAAAAGCCTTGTTTTCTTTTTATTGTTCCTGGAGTAAAACCTGAAAGTAATTGCATCTGAAGAAGTTAGCAAAGTAACCTAGCACTGATGTTAATAAGGCTAGAAGAAGTAATGAAGCTGTGGTTTGTGGAATCTGGAAACATTTGAAGCTGATTCTGTCAGGAGAAGAAAATCCTTTATTTTTCTTTCTTATTTTTTGCGTTAAGCTTTATACAAGCACTGTTTGGAGAAGCAGTATAAATCAAATAAAATTCCTGTGCTTGCCTTAACCTCTCTGACTTTTCATTTCAATATGGAAACCCACAACTACGAAATATAGAGGTGGCACCCCACTATAGGCGACCGCCTAGGGTGTCCCTATAGTAGCTTGGCTATAAAGGGGTGGATCGGCCACAGGTGGCGTAGTTTTAAGGATACCGCGACTCCTACGCATGTGCAAGAATCTTCATACACGCCAGAACTTCCAGTAACAGCCCAAGAAGACATGCTGACCCATGGATGACTAAGCGGTGGCGGAGGACAAGTGCTGAGAGTCACGAAGGACAGACGGCGATCCTCACTGCTGATAAGCTTGAGTCGACATCTGTATCAGGTAACCTGTTATTTAGGAGGGTTACTAGCGGATACTGATACAGAGGGGAGGTGCAGCAGTGTTGGGGAGAACAGCAGAAAAGGGATCACCTGTTGTGTGTGTGTGTATCGCACTTGGTGTGGTTTCTCTTTTGTTTTTTTCAGTATCATCACCATGGAGAAGGAGTTACTGCAATGGATGACTGCACAGTTCGAGATGCAGCGGAAACAAGCAGTGACAACCCAAGAGAAGATGGCAGCCATGTTGCAAGAGCAGCAAAAACCATTGCTGGACATGATGGGGAAGTGGCTGGGGGCCCACGAGAAGATGGCGGAGCCAGCACAGACACTGTCAGGTCCTATAGACGCTGGACAGGGGCTAGCAACTTCTTACAAGGGGGTGTTTTCTATGGGACAGTTAACCAATGATGATGAAGTGGACGACTTTTTAGAAGCGTTCGAAAGAGTCGCCCTCATAACCGGATGGCCTAAAGACCAGTGGGCGGTACGGTTGGCCACTTCCCTTACAGGGGAGGCCTTGGCCACGTACCGGGCTATGCCTGCAACTTTAGCCTCTGATTATGATGCATGTAAGAAAGCTATCAGAGACCGGTTTGGTCTAACTCCCATAGTTTATCAGCGACAATTTAGGAGCAGCAGATTAAGACCTGGTGAAACACCGAGCGCTCTTTGCCAGCGTCTTAAGAATCTGGCATCGAGGTGGTTAACACCAGAGTCCAAGACAGTAGCGGAGGTACTAGACTGCATTGTTCTTGAACAATTTATGAACGCTGTAACACCAGACCTGAAAGCCTTTCTGATCTTACAGAACTGTAAGAACACCCAAGAGGCTACTCTATTGGCGGAGCGGTTTTTAGAAGCCGAATTGGTAAGCCAACAGAATCAGGGTGTCTGTAAAAGAACGGAACATGTGACTTCAGAAAGGAGGCGAAGGTCAGAGTTTGAAAATGTGAATATGTCTGTACTTGGTAAAAGGGATTGTTATGCACAAAGGAAATGCTTTGCATGCGGTAAAGAGGGACATCTAAAGAGAAATTGCAAAACTAGAACAGCCTTGGTTATAACTCACAATAGAGAGAATAGAGAAGGATTTCTCCTAGGTATAGAGGTAGAAGGTGTTCCCATAGAGGCCTTGCTAGATTCAGGGGCTGATCAGTCCATGGTCTCTCAAAACTTTTGGAGACGGATTGAAGCACAGCATACGAAAAACCCTATAAAACCTGAAGGGAGAGTAAGGATCCGGTGTGTTCATGGGGCAGCCTCATGCTACCCTATCTACAAGGTAGCAGTAAGTGGGTTAGGTGTAAAAAGGAAAATCCCGGTAGCCGTTATACCAAGACTTCCACATGCCCTGGTGCTAGGCCGCGACTGGCCACAGTTTAGGAGAGGGCTAGAGGAGGAATTACACCAGAGGGAGGGCATGGTGTCCACTAGGGGCCAGGCAAGAGTCCAAGGGGAGGTGGAGCCATCAGAGAATCCCTTAGCAGATCTTCCATTCTTTAATGACCATACATTTCCCACAGTGAGTCGAGAGAGGAAAGGAAAGGGACAGAATACTTCCTATTCCAAGGTCAAACCTAGGACAAGCATAGTTCCAGGACCCCTCTTTCCTAAGACTCAGGGACAGGCTCGGAAAGGGGTATCCAAGAGAGTGGAACCAGAAAACAAGCCTAAATTTGTTCTAAGATACTGTCTAACAACTCCCAATGCAACAGCACCTAGGCGAGCTTCTGAGCAAGCAGCGGGATACGACTTGTGTAGTGCTCTGGATATGATTATTCCAGCACACAGCAGAGCATTGGTAGGCACGGGTCTCCAGATGGAGATGCCGTTGGGATGCTACGGTCGTATAGCCCCACGGTCAGGCCTAGCTTTCAAGGATTCAATAGATATAGGTGCAGGGGTTATTGACCCAGACTACAGGGGGGCGGTGAAAGTGCTATTACTGAATGGTGCAAAGAAAGATTTTCGGATTAACACAGGGGATAGGATAGCCCAAATAATATTTGAAAGGGTAGCTTTTCCACCTCTGGAAGAAGTCCCAACTATGACCTCTACCAACCGGGGATCATCAGGGTTTGGATCCACTGGCAGAGGGGAGTTAAAGGGACTTACGGCAACTTGTGAGAGGAGGGAAGAGGATGATCTAGGCCCACAATTATCAGACTGCAAAGGGAAACTGGAGCTGAGGATGGGGGAAGGGCTTTCAGACTTGCAATGACGAGAACTGGTCAGGCTCTTGGCAGAGTTCTCTGATGTATTGACCCCAGTCCCAGGAGAAACGAAGTTAGTAGCACATGAGGTAATTACCCCGCCAGGTGAGGTAATATGGCAGAGGCCCTATAGGCTCCCAGAGGCCAAACAAAAGGAAGTGGTCAACCAGGTGAAAGAGATGCTCCACATGGGAGTGATAGAAGTGTCCAAAAGCCCGTGGAACAGCCCCATCGTCCTAGTACCGAAACCGGATGGGACGATGCAGTTCTGTATTGACTTTCGGAAGGTCAATGCTATCTCACGCTTCAATGCATATCCTATGCCTCGCATCGAGGAGTTGCTAGATCGCCTAGGCCGAGCAAAATATCTCATTACATTAGATCTCACGAAAGGCTATTGGCAGATTCCCCTAACCCGGGAATCTCGCCCCAAGACGGCCTTCAGTACTCCCATAGGCCTTTTTCAGTTTCGGAGGATGCCCTTCGGCCTTCATGGGGCTGCGGCAACCTGCCAGAGATTAATAGACCTAGTACTGCGTCCCCACCAGAGGTATGCCACGGCATACATGGACGATGTAATAATCCACAGCTCCCGTTGGGACCAGCACTTGCCACGCATCAGAGCGGTCCTAAAGGCTATGAGGCAGGCAGGTTTAACCTTAAATCCATCAAAATGTTTGTTTGCAGGCCAGGAGGTTAAGTACCTGGGACACATGGTGGGGCAGGGCACCGTCAGGCCCTTAATAGATAAAGTAGAAGCAGTGAGGACATGTCCCCGGCCCCTGACTAAAAAACAACTCCGCAGTTTCCTAGGACTGATAGGTTATTACCGCAGGTTTTTACCCCACTTCGCGGAAGAAAGTGCAGCCTTAACCGACATGCTAAAAAAGAACGCCCCCATTCAGTTGAAATGGTCCACCGCAGCGGACCAGGCGTTCATGAAATTAAAAGAGAAACTCTGTAACGCACCGATCCTACAGGGCGTAGATTTTGAATTGCCATTTATATTGCAGACATATGCCTCTGAGACGGGTCTCAGAGCCGTTCTATCTCAGAAACAGGAAGGTGTGGAACACCCTGTTATGTTTTTGAGCAAAAAATTGACACCCTCGGAAAGAAAATATTCCACCATAGAGCGAGAGTGCCTCGCTATAAAATGGGCCATTGAGACACTTAAATTTTACCTTGCAGGATGTCAATTTTTTTTGGTCACTGACCATGCACCATTGAAATGGTTACACCATATGAAAGACCACAACCCATGCCTTACCAGATGGTATATGGCCCTGCAAGCCTATGACTTTCGCATAGAGCACCATGCAGGCAGATTACATTCCAACGCCGACGCTTTATCTAGGATTACAGGCTGTGCAAGGGTAAACAAGCCAGCCTGTAATATCTTAAGGTGGGGGATATGTGGTGGCCAAAGTGTCCCCAAGCCCTTAGAAAAGGGAAAAGAGCCTACTTTTACCTTTAGGGAAAGATGCAGCAGGTGGGGAGGTGAAACACAAAATGTTTTGAAACCTGAAAAAACTCACCTAGTGAATAGCTGCAAGCCACACCCTAGCTTAGGAACAAGCTACAGGGGTAATGAAAACCAGCTGGAGAGCCAGCACGTGAGCACTGCTCTGATACGTGCAGAGGGAGTTCCCAGGGGATTACAAAAAGGAAGTAACAGAGAGAGGAAGCAGTTGCAGGTTGTCTCCAAGGTTCAGCAAACAGAGGAAGTCACTCAAGAAGTTGCTGGAGAGAGTGTTAGAGACCACGTTCCAGATGCCGTGGTAAACACAGAGAAAGAAAGAGAAAGACAGAGAGGCTTGGAGCGGAAGCAACTCAGGAAGCTGGGAAGGAGACAGCATTGGGCACGCAGATACCGAGTGCAGAGGGCTGAGTCAGACAGCACAGATAGTGATGAAGTAAGTCTGAAAAGCAGCCTGTTTCCTGAAGCATATTTTGATGCTGGTGCAAATGCTGAGCTAGAGAAACAGCATTGCAGGAGAAAGGAAATTCCCAGGGGAGGAGCTACTGGAGACTCTGAACGGAGCGGAGAGCCCAAGGGACTGGGGAGAGGAAAAAGCTCTCGTGTTTCAGAGGAGAGAGGTATTTCCCAAGACAGCCCAGCCTTAAGGGAAACTGCTAGGACATTCAAACAAACAGGCCACAAGGCAAGGAGCTTTGCTGGGGAGAGAAGTTTGAATGAGGACAGTTTTATCACAAGCCAAAGGTTTGATAAAAGCCCAACTGAGAAATGGAGAACCGTGAGTAATCCTCTGTCTAATAAGCAGTTAAATAAACTGAAGGCTTTAAACCAGGGGTCTCAAACACGCGGCCCGCGGGCCGCATGCGGCCCGCGAGAGACCTTTGTGCGGCCCGCGATGCCCAGGAAAAAAAAAAACCGGCTTCGGCCCGCGATGCCCAGGAAAAAAAAAACCCGGCTTCTGCTGCTGCTGCCGCCGCGGGAAAATTAAACTTTACAAAAAAGCTGGCTGCTGCCGCGGCGGTTAGCAGCAATATCGCAAGTCCGCCCCCCATCCCTTCCTGCTTGCCTTGCTTGTGAGTTCTTCTCAGCTTCGCGACACTGTTCAGCACGCCGGGGCAGATGGGAAATTTCCCATCTGCCCCGGCGAGCTTAAAAGAGTCGCGAGGGAGAAGCTCTCCCTTCGCGGCTCTGAAAGCCGAAGCAGAGAAGAACTCACAAGCAAGGCAGGCAGGCAGGCAAGCAGGAAGGGATCTGCCGGGGGGAGGGAGGGAGGGAGGGAGTAGGACTTGATGTGGGCTGCTGGGGGGGAGCAGGACTTGATGTGGGCTGCTGGGGGGGGGAGCAGGACTTGATGTGGGCTGCTGGGGGGGGGGGGTAGGACTGGAAATGGGGTGATGGGGGTTAGGACTGGAGGTGGTCTGATTGGGGGGCTAAGACTGAAAATGGTGTTATGGGGGGGCTAAGAATGAAGATGGGGCGATGGAAGGGTTAGGCCTGGAAGTGGGCTGTTGGGGGGCTTAGGACCGATAATGGGCTATGGGGGGGGGGGCTAGAACTGGTAATGGACTGGGGGGGTGCTATGACTGGAAATGGGCCGAGTAGAAGGGGGAGCTTGAACTGCAAATAGCTGATGGGGACAGGGTCTTGGAATGGTAATGGGCTGAGTGGAAGGGGGCTTGGAAAGGAAATGGGCTGGGAGGGGAGGGAGCTAGGACTGGAAATGGGCTGATGATGCGGGGACTAGAAGGGAGCGGATGCTGGGTGGGGCAGGAGCTAGAAGGGAGTTGATGTTGGGGGACGATTAGAATGGGATGAGGCTGGGAGAGTGAAATGGAGAGGGGAAATATATTTAGTGTGGGAGGGAAGAAAAATCTACAATTGGCCGGGTATTGGGAGAGTAAGTGGGGATTGAGGATGGAGGGGTAAAATTTGAGTGGATGAAATAGGAATGAGGAAAGAGCAAAAGGAGAATGATTAGTATGTTAAAGCAGATGTAGAGAGAATGGAAAAAAACTAGGAAAGAAGAAAGGACAAATGGACAGCAGACGATGGAGAGTTAGCAGAAGACACGAAGAAACCAGAAGAAAGTGGCTGGAACAATTGCAACTGAAAAAAATGCACAAAAGGTAGAAAAATATCTCTTTATTTTGAATTTATTAACTGAAATATGTCAGCTCTTGGAAATGTGCATCTTTAACGTCTGCACTTTATTTAATACAAGAGGAAATCAATGTATAGTTTTATTTCTACAGTGTTGTACATTCTAAGTTTGGCTTTTGGGGTTCCCAGTTTAATTGTCTTCCTGTTTCTAAATTGTGATTCCTTGTTTGGTGATGGTGTATGTTCTGCATGTGTAACTGAGCTGAGGTATTCTGTTTATGTAATTCCTATTTGACATTGCCACTTGTTCTCTTTCCCGAGTAGGTCATGTATTGTTATTCTCTGAAATGTGTTGATTTAATATTTGCAGTGTTGCCTTTTGATAGTTAGGGTATGGTGCTTTGTGAGTCCTGGTAGTGCTGTTAGGACACGGCAGGTTTGCTATGGGTTCTAAATGAGCAGTGTTTCTAGTAGTTCCTAATGTGCCTGGTGGTTGGCACTGGTTTATAGTAATGTAGAAATCTTTTAGTCTTTCTTTATCCATACACTTATTAAGAGGCATGTTTACTAAAAGTTAGTGTATGGTAATATTATGCAAATATTTATGCAAATGTGCCCTTATGCAAATGATGCCCTTATGCAAATGAGGCCTGCGTCTTGTGCGGCCCCCGGGTTACTCTACAAGTCCTCATTTGGCCCTCAAAGCAATTTGAGTTTGAGACCCCTGCTTTAAACCATTTGGAGGGAAGGGAAGAATTGTCTACATGTGCTGAGCAGCCTAGGGACAGGAAAGCCTCTAAGTGGAAAGATATCCTTAAGCTTTTAGAAACTGCAGAACCAGGTTTTATCAAGAGGAATGTATGCCATGAGATCCCAGAGTCACTCGTGGAGGATATGGAAATAGGGAGTTACCCTTCTGAGAGTGAGAGTGACAGTCTTATGGAATGTGCTATCTGTTATAAAACAAACGTTTGAGCCCTGGAAGGAAAGAAGCTCAAACAACAGCCTTTATAATTGAAGAGGTATAAACAGGCTGGACTATGTTTTAAAAGCCTTGTTTTCTTTTTATTGTTCCTGGAGTAAAACCTGAAAGTAATTGCATCTGAAGAAGTTTAGCAAAGTAACCTAGCACTGATGTTAATAAGGCTAGAAGAAGTAATGAAGCTGTGGTTTGTGGAATCTGGAAACATTTGAAGCTGATTCTGTCAGGAGAAGAAAATCCTTTATTTTTCTTTCTTATTTTTTGCGTTAAGCTTTATACAAGCACTGTTTGGAGAAGCAGTATAAATCAAATAAAATTCCTGTGCTTGCCTTAACCTCTCGGACTTTTCATTTCAATATGGAAACCCACAACTACGAAATATAGAGGTGGCACCCCACTATAGGCGACCGCCTAGGGTGGCCCTATAGTAGCTTGGCTATAAAGGGGTGGATCGGCCACAATATCTTAGTACTAAAGTAGGATGCTAGCTCGGAGTGAGCGGGTGAGGGGGCAGGAGGGGGAGGGGTGTACGGGATTGAAGGGAAGTAAGAGATTGAAGAACGGAATAAAGGTGGCGTGTCTGGTTAGGGGCAGAGGAGATGGTAGTGGAAAAGTAAGCCTGCTTGGCTTTGTGAACATGAGATCTGTAGTGAGAGTGCTCAGACTTGAAGTGAGAGAGAGTGGTGGGGGAGGGGGCTTTACGCCACATGCGTTCAGCCCGGCGAAGCTGTGCACGAAGAAGAAAAAGGCCGGAGTGAAACCACGGCTGTGAGGGACGGCGAGAAAGCGACCGGGGACGAAGAGGGGCAATGCGGCCCAAGGCGGCAGAGAGAGAGGAGGACCAGGTGGAAGCTTGGGAGGAGGGAGAGAGAAGGGAAAAATTAGGCGGAAGGAGATCGGTTGCTGAAGGAAATTGCTGAAGGGTCTCAGGGGTGATACGCCGAGTAAGGGTTGTAGGAACGGAGGGAGGGGTGGGAAGGGGGAAGGGGGAAGGGGGAAGGGAGGAGGGAGGGGGGGGAAGGGGGAAGGGAGGAGGGAGGGGGGGAAGGGAGGAGGGAGGGAGGAGGGAGGGGGGGAGGGAGGGAAGGAGGGAGGGGGGGAAGGGTGGAGGGAGGGGGGGAGGGAGGGAAGGAGGGAGGGAGGGAAGAAGGGGAGGGAGGGAAGGAGGGAGGGAGGGAAGAAGGGAAGGGAGGAGGGAGGGAGGGAGGGAGGGAGGGAAGAAGGGAGGAGGGAGGGAGGAGGGAGGGAGGGAAGGAGGGAGGGGCCAAGACGGTACAGGGGGAAGGGAGACAGTGAAAGGTAACGCAATAATGATCGGTCCAGGGTAGGGAGAGAGTGTGGAAAGACTGGAGGAGATAAGTTGGGGCTAAGGGGGAGAGAAGCAAGTCAAGGGTATATCCGGCGGAGTGAGTTGGGAAGGGGACAAGTTGCTGAAAGGACAAGTCGTGGAGAAGAGCATTAAAGGAGCGGTCTCTGGCAGAGACGGAAGGGTCAAGGTGCAGGTTGAAGTCGCCTGCAATGAGCAGGCGAGGGAAGGCCAATGATAGATCTGTAATAGAAGACGTGAGGGAATCCCAGAGATCAGGGCGTGAGGCTGGAGGGGAGTAGAGAAGGAGGAGGTGCAAGGGGGGGTAAAGTGAAGTTGAAGAAGCAAAGCTTCTGGGTAGCGTAAGAGGGAGGAGGAGATAGGGGTGAAGGAGATGGAGTAGCGAAGGAGAGCAGCTACACCTCCACCCGTACGACCAATACGAGGGAGTGAGATACCAGAAAAATCGGGGGGCAGACAGCGGGCTAGGAGGGCGTCTTCACCCTCTTTCAGCCATGTTTCAGTAAGCAGAAGGACATCAAGTGATTCGCGGGAGATAAGGTCTGAAATGAGCAGAGTCTTGGAGCGAAGAGAACATAGAAACATAGAAACATGATGACAGAAAAAGACCAAATGGCCTATCTAGTCTGTCTATGTTTATGTTTATGTTTATTAAAACTTTATATACCGCCCAATACAATTAGCATCTGGGCGGTTCACAATACATAAAATCAATTAAAATTTTTTAAAAAGAGAGAGCTGCGAAAAAGAGCCAGAAAAGGAACGCCATAAAATTAGAGAAAAGGGATAGATACAGAGAACAGATTGGGGGGGATAGAAATGGGAAACAGAAGGGAGAGAGAAGGGGAGGACAACAAAAGAAAAGATGTAAGACAGGGGTAGGGGGTATGCTGTCAGAGGCCCAAAGGGGGAGGAGGGGGAGAAGATGGGACTGGGAGAGGAAGGTTGAAGGCAGAACAGAAAAGGTGGGTTTTTAGGTTAGTTTTAAAGGACAAATAGGAGGTTTCCAGATGTAAGGAGGGGGGAAGGGAGTTCCAGAGCCTTGGACCAAGAAAAAAGAAAGCAGAAGACCGAGTAGATTCGAGGTGCGCTTGGGAGGGAGGGGGTAGAAACATACGGTTAGCGTGAATAGAGCAGAGCGAACGATGAGGGGTATGAAGGTGAACCAGGTTAGAAAGATATAGGGGAACACCTGAATGAATCACCCTGTGAACGAAAATAAGAATTTTGAATTGGACACGAAAGACAACAGGGAGCCAGTGAAAGTGTATTAACAGAGGGGTGACGTGATCGAACCGTGAAGCATGAGAAAGAACACGAACAGCAGCATTTTGAACACGTTGAAGATGACAAAGTTGGGATTGGGGAAGACCAGCAAGACAAACATTACAGTAGTCAAGACGAGACATAACAAGGGATATAATGAGAGTAGTCATAGAGGAGATAGTAAGAAAAGGTCGTACAGCGCGAAGTTGTTTAAGGGAAAAGAAGGAACGTTGAACAACTGAGGAAATATGGTCTTTAAAGGAGAGGGAGGAATCAAGGATCACACCCAGATACCGCAAGGAGGAGACAGTGGGGATGGGTGAAGAAGAAAATAGGGGAGTGAGGGTAGGAGTGGGATTACCAAAAGTGAACCATATAGCAGAGGTTTTCGAGAGGTTAATATGAAGAAAGTTAGTGGAGAGCCAGGAAGCTACAGAAGAAAGACAGGTATTGAAGGCAGTGATAAAGAAGAAAGATATCATCCGCGTAGTAATAGGCAGAGACCCCGTGCTGTTGGACAAGGAGGGCAAGAGGAGCTAGGAATACATTAAAGAGAAGGTGGGGCGAGAACAGAACCTTGGGGAACACCACAGGGAAGGGGTGTGGAAGGAGAGGACTCTGAGCCAGTGTGAACTGAGAAAGTGCGATTGAACAAAAAAGAGTGAAACCAACGAAGAACTAAACCAGAGAGACCCGCATCCCGAAGATGAGATAGCAAGGTACGGTGGTCAACCAGGTCGAAAGCAGCCGAGAGATCTAGAGAAACAGCAAGAGAAAGCAAACCATGATCATGAGCAGAGTGCAAGTCATTAAGGAGAGAGAGAAGAACAGATTCAGTGCTGTGGCCTGGGCAGAAACCTGATTGACGTGGATGAAGGGTGAGAGAAACTTCGAGGTGGGAAGAGAGCTGAGAAAAGACTAGTTTTTCCAAGAGCTTAGAGAGAAAAGGGAGGTTAGATATAGGACGCCAGTTGGAGGGGGAAGAGGGGTCTAGAGTACTCTTTTTGAGGATAGGACGGACAATAGCATGCTTCCACGGGGAAGGGAAAGTGCCAGAAGAGAGACTAGAGTTAAAAAGTGACAACAACAACAACAGTCCACTTTTTACCTTTAGAGATCCTCTGTGTTGGTCCTCTGTGTTGGTCCCATGCTTTTTTGAATTCAGTTACTGTCCTCATCTTTACCACCTCCACTGGGAGACTATTCCATGGATCCACTACTCTTTCCGTAAAGAAATATTTCCGCATATCACTCCTGAATCTATCTCCCTTCACCCTCATCCCATGGCAGTTGAGAAGACCAAAGCGGAAAGTAGCAGGACTAAGAGGAGGGGTGGGGGCCAAAAAATGTGAATGAGCAGAGGGTAGTGTAGGCAAACAAGGGAGAAGGTTCGTAGGGGAGCGGTAGTAAGAGCTGGGGAGGCGACACTGCCGAGAAAGATCAAAACGATTACCCCAAAGCACAGGAATAGCGGACATAAGGGGCAGCAGAGCACAAACTGCAGGAAGTGAAGGTGGCACTGTGGGTACTGGGAACAAACGTACCTGAGAAGGGAAGGACCGCACAGAGTGGCTCAGCAAATGTTGTGGGAAGGCAGAGGAGCCCACAGATGAGAGAACAAGAGTGCCAAGAAGAACAAGACGGAACGCCCTGCAGGATACACCCCAAGGAGCGCACCTAAGGAGCACGGTGTGCTCCTTAGGTGCGTGCCCCTGTCGCGCGCCACGGCAGCAAACGTCGCTGGCGTGCAGTTTAAATAACCGGGGCTACCTGTGAGAGTGCGACCGCGCACCCGCGGTCGCGTCACTTCCTGGGAGGGCGGGAACAGCGAGAGCAGCACTTGGAGAATGTAGTACAACCTGTGGAGACACAAGGGGGGCACAGTAGGTAGTATGGCATACATCCAATAGATAAGCATGGAGCAGGGTAAGCAGCAGGAGACTCGAACGCCGCCGGCGTGCAGTTTAAATAACCGGGGCTACTTGTGAGAGCGCGACCGCGCACCCGCGGTCGCGTCACTTCCTGGGAGGGCGGGAACAGCGAGAGCAGCACTTGGAGAATGTAGTACAACCTGTGGAGACACAATGCCTGCTTTAAGGGAGCAAGCCTTGTTCCCACCCACTCCCCACCCATTGACCCCCACTCTCCACCCCGTGCATGTCTTCTCTCTGTCCACAGGTACCGTTAGTGCGCGCTAATGTGGCTTTTTGGATGCGCTAAGGGCACAGATGCACAGTTAGCGCACGCTAACGGCACACTTGCTCCTTTACCGTGGTTTAGTAAACATATCCCTTACAGTCTCTTCTCCATAGGAAATAATGGAGAAAGTTCAATAAACTCAGTATGATGATGACCATAATGTAAAAGTGTTCCAAAACTGTGTACTACACATTTCAACATTTCAATAGATTTATATCAGTAAAACATTTAAGAAAAGAAAGATAAAAGAAAAACCTGAATACATTGTTTTATTCCCCTTACCATAGTGTGAAAGGAATTATGCAGCTCTAAGGAATGATCCAATAAGTTAACCTGGAATAGGGAAGAACTAATGTGCTACAATTAAACAAAGACTCTCAATATTTTGAATTCATACAGTGCTTCTCACCAAGGCATTGTAAAATCAATTCTAAATCTTTTCCCTAAAGTGTATGACGGCACATTTTAGATAGTATGTGGAGATCGGAATTGAGATGTCAAGGTTGGGATGTTCTCAGTTCTGACAGTATTTTCAAAAGGGCTCTGTTAAATGTGGAGCTGTTTCTAAAATACATAGAAGGAAATGCATCGATTGACATCTATATGCTGTGGGAAGAGCTATTTTATTTATTTATTTAACCTTTTTTTTATACCATTTTTCTACTAGTTAGAACGGTTTACAGAGAACTCGGTGTTCACAAACAGAATAACTTAACAATTGGTGAGAGCTACAGATAACACAAGTAATTAACAAGGGCAGGTTAACAATATATGAGGTGCAGGTAAATTAGGATAGGGTGTGAGGAGGGGGAGAACATTGTGGGGCCTCAGTAAACTTATGTGCATTATCTACATTAGGGTAGAAATGAGAGGTAGGGAGGGTATGTTTAGGTTATGTTGTTAGAATTGGGCTATTTATTTATTTAGCTGTGCTTATATACCGCTTTTCAAAGTGGTTTACAAAAACAGGGGGGATACATTATAACAGGTTAGAACATATTTACTTGGGGAGGGGGATTGCCATCACCAGGGGAGGTCAAACATATATACATTTTGGAAGAGCAGACATTCCGATCTTTAGTCTGCCTCTGAGTCTCAGCTTATCTCTTGAACAGTGTGGGCATGTTTCATAGGGTGCTGTTCTTTTCACATCCGAAATGGATGGAGAAAAGATGGGTTTTAAGCTGCTTCCTAAATGAGGAAAGTTCCTTCTTGCTCTGGATGTTGGTTGGGAGAGAGTTCCATAATGTGGGGGCATATAAGTCAAATGCACGGTTACAGGCTTGTTGGTTAAACCTAGTCTTTTCATGTGGTATGGTAAGTATCTTGTGACCTGACGTGTTAGTCTTCTCGAGTTTAGTCACGGTAATAGGGTACTCATATGTGTGGCTTGTTGCTGATAAAGCGCTTTATGGATCAGAACCAGTGTTTTATACTTGATCCGTGCTTCTAGAGGGAGGATGTGCAGATCTCTGAGGAAGGGGGTGATATGGTTATATTTCTTCCCTTTTTGGATGGTCCTTACTGTTGTATTGAGGACTGTCCATAGCGGGTTGAGGATGGCGGTTGGGAGTCCTTGATATATGGCATTACAAAAGTCTAGGTGGGGGAGTGTCATTGCTTGCACGACTGATCTGAAGTCCTGTGGGTCTATACGTGGTCTGAGGCATTGTAACATCTTGGCTTTGAAAAATATTCTTCTTGCTGTTTTTGCAATCTGTTGTTTGAAAGATAGCATTTGATCAAGAATGATCCTTAGGTATTTTATGTGAGTTTGGACTTTTATTTGTGTTCCCAGGGTGAAGTGTGTTGGGAGGTGAAGGTGTGGTCCTTTGTAACAAATAATGCTTCCGTCTTTCTGAGATTTATTGAGAGATTGTTTTCATGGAGCCATTTGGCAATATCATTGAAGCAGTTTGTTAATTGCAAATTTGTTGGATTTGCGGTTGTGATGGGTCCATAGAGCATAATGTCATCTGCGTAAATGTGGAAGTTGATATTGTTCGACCTTATTACAGAGCAGAAGGGTTGAAGGTAAATGTTGAAGAGCATAGCTGAGAGTGCAGAGCCTTGTGGTATTCCTTGGATTTGTTGAAATGGGATGGAGGTGGTGGTGTGGGTGCGAATTAGTTGGTGTCTGTCTGTTAGGTAGGACTTGAACCATTGTAGAACTTTGTCTTGTATGCCGATTTCTTGTAGTCTGTGTAGGAGAATGCTGTGTGAGACAGTATCGAATGCTGCAGATATGTCCAGGAAGAACAGGGTGAATCCAGTAAGCTTGGTTTGTATTCCTTTGGTTAGGGTGCTTATTAGTGAGATCATGAGGGTTTCAACCCCATGAGATGGGTGGAAGCCATGCTGTTGTGGGTTGAAGGTGTTGTTTGCATCCAGATGGTCTTGCAGTTGTTGGACTACCTTCTCAATGAGTTTTGCAGTGAAAGGGAGGCTTACTACTGGTCTGTAAAAGGCAGGATCCATTGGGTCGCGTTCTGGCTTCTTCAGTGTCAGGTGGATGGTGGACATCTTGAGACTGGTGGGCATCGTACCTTGTTACCATGATGGCGAGTATTGGGTTTAGTTCTGTTTTTGCCTTTTTTATCCAATTCACCAGGCAAGAATCAAGAGGGGAGGTGGTTGTGTTAAGACCTGATATGGTCTTTCCTTTGGAGATCATCTCAAATGTGCCCCAACCAGTGCAAGGGGGGACATTGTTGTCGCCTCTTATGGGGTTATCTACGAGGTGAGTATCTGCGCCATAGAATTCTAGGCACAGGTGAGTTTTTAGTTTCTTTCAGAATTCCCCCATTGAATCGATGCTCCTTAAGTGTTGGGGTAGAGCATTCCACATCACCTGGGAGTAGAGGGAGAATGTTCTTGTACAGGTCCATTGGTGGCTCTTTACCTTTAGTGGAGATATCTCTAACAGACTGAGGGTGTGACATCTTCTTGTTCTATTGTTTGCGGGTTTGTGTAGCAGAGCGTGTAGGGATTCAGCAGATTGTTTGTGCACTGTTTTGTGGGTGTTGAGCAGTACCTTATATTTAATTCTGGATGAAATTGGAAACCAGTGGAGCTGCTTGAGGATCGGGGTGATGTGGGTTCTCAGGGAAGCACCCTGTATGATTCTTGCAGTTGCATTTTGCGCAACTTGTAGTGGGTATAGGATAATCTTGGGCAGGTCTTGGTAGATTGAGTTGCAGTAATCTAGGATGGTTGTTGTGATGGCCTGACAGACTGTACGGAAGTCACCTGGGTCTAGGAGAGGGCATAAGTTCTTTAGAATCCGAAGTTTGTGGCAGACTACTGTGGTAGTTTGTTTTATTTGAGCTTGTAGAAGCAGACCCTGTATGAGAATGACTCCTAAATTTTTGACCTCAGTCTTGACACTGATATCTGTATCACCAATTTTACAAATTTAAACATGGGAAAAATCAGTGGAGAAAACCCAGTAACATAGATGTGTAAGTGCCTGCATTTTATAAATTGCATGTGTAAATTCCAACTCTTACATGTGCATGTCAGCTATTTTGCAAAATTAAATGGGTAGAACCCGATATTCCAAAAAAGCAGAGTGCCTACATTTAGCCTCCTAAGTTAGCCTCCAAAATGTGTGCCCTATTTTCAGCCACACTTAGGAGGCTAAGGGCTGGATATTCAAATGCATTTACAGACCTGTAAACCATGTAAATGCCACTTAGAGGGATATTCAGCTGCTACTGGTTAGTGCCACTGAATATCCTCGAGTAATGCTGCTACATGCCCTGATGATATCCGTGTAGTATTGGTGAGTGTTGTGGGCGTTCTGGGATTGAACCATTTGCAAATGGACAATGGTGATATTGAACCGCTGCCCAGTTAGCGACCTGCGGGTAAAGATAGGACAGCTTTTGCCATGCCTATCTTTACCCATGGGAGCTACTGTAACTGGGCAGCGGCTCAATATCACCACTACTCAGTTAGCTTCCTCGCCATGCAGCGTTGCGCAGCAGACCTGGATATTCAATTTTGCTGGCTGGCTATGGTCCCGGCATTGAATATCCAGCATTAGTTTCAGCGGCAACGGCTATACGCTGTAGAAGCGCATAGCCATTGCCACTGAATATCGGGCCCTATATTTTCAACTGAAAATTCATCCTAATTTAGGAACTTAAAATTTATGCTCCTAAATTTAAATCTCCCATTCATTTCCCTAGATTTATGAGCCTAATTTAGATGCCTAGTGGTGCAAATCAGTGCTAAGCTCCTTTTCCCTACCCTAAATCCGCCCCTGTTGCCACCTCCTTTTTATGCTCCTAAATTTAGGAGTTTAGTGAAATTTTAAGAAAATCTTTAAGCACCTAGCCCTAATAAATGTTAAAGAGGCCAAATTAACAGCATAGTTCTCAAAGTTAGGAGCTTCAATCCTTTGAATATCAGGCCCGTAGATTCTGCTACTTAGCTACAGTGGATGCTATATTTAACTTATTCCAGTTTAGAGAAGGAAATAAACTAGGGGGGGGGGAGTTAAGGAAGATAACCACCTTAATTCCTCCCCCCCCCCCCTCCAGGTAAAGGACTGGCTGACACACACACTTTTTGAAAACCTTACTTCTGCCAGGGTGCAGTGTTAATTCCAATGCAAAGATTGGGTTTACACATGCATTGATCAGATTGCACATTTTATTGCGCAGGGACTGTCTCTTACATGTGCTGTCTCTTACACAGTGCTGTGAATGCTTTGTAGCACTACAAATGGTAAGTAATAGTAATGAAATAGGGAATGCACGTGTAGATTTTTGTCCCACCCAGGCCATGCTTTCGTCACCCCCCTAAAAACCTCTCCGTACTTAGGACATCCATGTGCAAATTGGACTCTTTCTAAAATGGCCATTTACACGTGGATGTGATTTACACATATATATGCCCAATTATACACATGTAAATTGTGAATAAGGTTTCTAAAACCACCACCATATTGTTTAAGTGGCTACCTGAGGCATTGAAAAGTAAGGATGAGAATTTCAGGAGCCATTTAACTGGGTAAATCATGGCTTACCTGAATTATTGACAATGGCTGTCTGAGCACTGCTTTCCCTCAATCTCCCTAAATGTATGCACAATGTTTCCCATTGCACGTGCATTTAGCTGTATTTAGGGGAACTGTTCCTGGGGGCATGTTTTGGGCAAGACTGGCAAATAATGCATGTATATTTTATTTTCAAATCTACTGGCATGATTTTTCATGAAACATCTGCTTACCCAAAACAATGGTGCAAAACTCAGTATTCAAATAGAAATTGCACCTGTACTTACCCAGGTTAAAAAGTACTCATTCAGGAGCAGCAAATAGGCAGCCAATCTTATCTTGATAGAAGACAGCTCTCATTATATCAGTCTACAATACTATTGTGATCATCTTGGTGTGACACGCCATGCCTACTGGTAAACCTGCAAGAATGCATTGTATATAATGATGACTATCTCAACAGGAAACATCAGAAATGTGAAGCACAAGAGCCTGCTAACAACACCAGAAACGTCCCTTTATACCCATTATAGTAGTACTGTTGGCTCTCTATATATATAATTATTCAAATCAAGGAGTGCTTCTAGATCATTTTAGTCTGCATCGTGCATTTATGAGGACCTCTACACTCCGGAGGAACCACATGAAGCAGCACACTTTCTATAGCCTTCCCAACATGGTCATTCTTTGCATTCTCCAGAGAGACTCACTCAAAAGAAGTCCTAGAGGTAAACATTCCTGGAAATGTAACTTTGCGGTGAGTGATATGAAGGTCCAGGTAAGCACAAGATACGTGACCTTAGGCTATCGTGTTTGAATTGGATTTCAGCATAATTTCAAGGCAAATTGCATTTAGTAATAGTAAGCATTTCCTTGTCCTCAGAAGGCTAGCAATCTACTTGGTAGAGTGATTATAATGCGCTGTGCAAATTGCATTGATATATTGCACGCTCTCAGTGTAATTCAGCACTTTCTTAACACACTGCATGTTATTTGAGTTTTAGCACAAATGAAATTGAAATTCTATGGAATTGAAGTGAAGAGGGCATTCCAACAGGCTAATGTGGGGTTGAAGGCCATTAAAACACACATAAAACCACCACAGCACAATGTTATGTAAACCACTATGATTCTTGATATGGCAGTATAAAAAAAAAATCACATAAATAAATAAATAAATACATGTAATGCCAATTTTGAAAAAGGGTTTCAGGGGTGATCCGGGAAACTACAGACCGGTGAGCCTGACATCAGTACTAGGCAAAACCGAAACATAGAAATATGACGGCAGAAAATGATCACATAGTCTATTTAGTCTGCCCTTCCATATTAACTATAATAGTCCCCTTTTTACATTTAGAGATCCTCTGTGCTTTTCCCATGCTTTTTTGAATTCAGATATTGTCCTCATGTCTACCACCTCTACTGGGAGATTATTCCACGCATCTGTAAAATATTTCCACATGTTACTCCTGAGTCTATCCCCTTTCACTCTCATCCTATGTCCCCTCATAGCAGAGTTTGCCTTCAATTGAAAGAAACCCTTCTGTGCATTTATGCCATGGAGGTATTTAAAAGTATCATATCGCCCCTATCCTGCCTTTCCTCTAATGTATACATATTAAGATCTTTAAGTCTATCCTCATATCCTTCATAACGAAGACCACTAACCATTTTAGTAGCTACCCTCTGCACCGATTTCAACCTGCCTATATTCTTCTGAAGGTGTGGTCTCCAGAATTGCACACAATACTCCAAATGAGGTCACCAGAGACTTATATAGAGACATTATCACCTCCTTTTTTCCTCTCCCTAACACCCAAGCATCCTTCTGGTTTCGCAGTCACCTTTTCTACCTGTTTAGCTGCTTTAAGATCGTCAGACACAATTACACCCAGGTCCTGCTCTTCTTTTGTGGACAGAAGTACCTCACCCCTACACTGTACAGCTCCTTTGGATTTTTGCAGTCTAAATGCTTGGCCCTGCATTTTTTAGCATTAAATTTCAGCTGCCATATTTAGACCATTCTTCAAGTTTAGCTAGATCCCTCCTCATGTTGTCAACTACTTCCTCTATGTCTACTCTATTGCAGATTTTGGTATCATCTGCAAGCAAGCAAACCTTACCTGATAGTCCTTCCACAATATCACTAACAAAGATGTTAAACAGAATCAGACCAAGGACTAATCAGTAACTTTAGGGTCAGTCCCTAGGGTGCTCAGTTTGTTTATAAGTCACCTTTGCAGAATGGCGTCAAAGGCTTTACTGAAATCTAAATACACCACATCTAGGGCTCTCCCTTGGTCCAACTCCTGGTAGAAACCATTATAAAGAATAAAATTACTAAGCATGTAGATAATCATGGTTTAACGTGAGAAAGCCAGCATGGATTTAGCAAAGGAAAGTCTTGTCTTACTAATCTGTTATATTTTTTTGAAGGTGTGAATAAACAGGTAGACAATGGTGAGCTGGTCAATATAGTGTATTTGGATTCACAGAAAGCCTTTGACAAGGTCCCTCATGCGAAACTCCTGGCAAAATTAAAAAGTAATGGGATTGGAGGCAGTGTACTATTATGGATCAGGAACAATTTAAAAGATCAAAAGCAGAGAGTAAGGCTAAATGGCCAATTTTCTCAATGGAGATAGGTGAATAATGGAGTACCCCAGAGATCTGTGCTGGGCCCGCTGCTTTTTGACATATTCATAAATGACCTGAAATGGGAATAATGAATAAGGTGATCAAATCTGCAGATGACACAAAATTATTCAAAGTTGTTAAAACACAAGAGGATTGTGAAAAATTGCAAGAGGACCTTGATAAATTGGAAGAATGAATATCCAAATGGCAGATGGAATTTAATATGGACAAGTGCAAAGTTATAAACCTAGGAAAAGAACAATCCAAACTATGGTTACATGATGCAAGTTTCCACTTTAGGAACCACCACCCAGGGAAAAGATTTAGACGTCATCATGGATAATACATTGAAACCTTCCGCCCAGTGTGCAGCTGCAGCCAAGAAAACAAATAGAATGCTAGGAATCATAAGGAAAGGAATGGAGGATAAAACCAAGGATATTATAATGCCTCTGTATCATTCCATGATCTGATTTCACCCTGAATATTGTGTGCAATTCTGGTCACCATATCTTAAAAAGGATATAGCAGAATTAGAAAAGGTACAGAGAAGAGCCACCACAATGGTAAAGGGGATGGAAGTATAACCCTATGAGGAAAGGCTTTAAAGGTTAGGGCTCTTCAACCACTAGGAGTGGCCTAGTGGTTGGGACAAGGTACTTCAGGCCGGAAGGTCGGGGGTTCAAATCCCACTAGAGGACAGCAACCTTGGGCCAGAAGGACTGGGGTTTCTAGTCCCACAGGTACTCCTTGTGGTCTTGGGCAAGCCACTTAACCCTCCATAGCCCATGTTCCTTGTAAAATAGTTATCTCCAAGTTATAATGCCCTGTTCAATGTAATTTCAGTTTGTTCAATGTAAACCGCACTGATGCAGAATAGCGCGGTATATAAGAGAATGTAAATAAATAAATAAATAAATAAAACCTGGAAAAGGGACTGCTGAGGGTAGATAGGATAGAGGTCTATAAATTAATGAATTGAGTGGAACAGGTAAAGATAGATCGGTTGTTTACTCCATTAAAAAGTAGAAAGACTAGGGGACACGTAATGGTGCTACCACGTAACCCATTTAAGAGTAATAAGAGAAAATATTTTTTCATTCAACAAGTATTCAAACTCTGGAATTCGTTACTGGAGGATGTAGTAAAAGCTGTTGGTGTAGCTGGGTTTACAAAGGATTTTGACAAGTTCCTGGAAGAAAGGTCCATAAAGCGTTATTAAAGAGGACCTGGGAAATCCACTGCTTACTCTGGGACAAGCATTGTGGAACCTATGTACTTTTTTGAGAACCTGCCAGGTACTTGTGACCTGGATTGGCCATAGTTAGAAACAGAATACTGGGCTTGATGGACCTTGGTCTGACCCAGTATGGCATTTCTTATGTTCTTATGTAAGTTAACAGCAATATTGCACATTAATTTACACCTTTTGAGCTGTAGTTAAATTACAGCGGATTTGATCTTCTTCTTTCTAATGCAAATGTGACTTAAGGCAGGGACACACCCCTGATGCGCTCAGTGCTATAAAAGGGCTGCTTTTCCAAATGACATCCAAGTACTATAGGATGATTTGACAATAGAGGCTGGCGAAAGCAACTTATACTCCACTCAGGAGATAACTATTAAACTGTACAAGGGATTAATTGCAGTGTGCTCCATTAACTCAGACACTAATTAACAGCTCATGTAGTCAACCATTGGGAATACCAACATTTATGTCCATCACAGGTTTAAAAAATATCCTATTTGATTTCTTTTAAATACTGATTTTAGATATTTTGGGGGATTACATGATGCAATGAGCTCAGTAGGGCGAGTTTCTCTGAGCTGCAAGGCTCTACATTGTAAAAAGCTATATTATTAATTAATATCTCCTTCAAAATAAACACGAGACCACTTGGTGACGTCTGGACACCACCTTAGTGGAGAAGGCCGGACGGCTGGAGCCCATGGCCCTCATTCCAGAATGTGAGTTGCGGGGCTGCACATCCCACCGGAACGTGCAGCACCATAAGCCACCTAAACTCTCTTCCCCCACTGGCTCTCCCCATATGTTCTGTGCTTCAGGATGGGAAGAGCCGGCAGGGGATGGAGCGGGGACGGAGTGTGGGCAGGCCGCCCATCACGAACCCTGTACATGTTGCCAGGCCTGCTGGTGCATGCTGCTTATACCACCTCAGAGGTTGTATAAGCAGCACTTTTCACCAGAACGGGGCACGACAGCCAGCAGGAGACCAGCCATGGGTCAGGCAGCAAGGATTTGGGAGGCCAGGAATGTGGCTGTCTGGAGCACTTGCAGGGAGGATGTCCCCACACGCAGAAGGGGCATGCTGGGCCATCTTCAGGCCCAATTCTGGCTCCTGCAGGAAGGTTTTGTTCCTGCTGACCAGAATCAGGTCCTAATGGCCCCATCTTCAGTGGGGACGTTCAGACAGCACGGATGTCCTCCTCCCGGAATGGGGCTCCACCTCAGCTAAGACGACAAAAAAGGCCCGGAAAGAGCGGCACAAGGCCTTGGAACTTAAAATTGTGGAGGCGGTACCAAAACATCTGAGGGAGCTCACACCACCATGAAGCCTGGTGGAAGACGTCTCACCCACGGTTGTTAAAGTGCTAGACAGGAGGCTACAGGGAGTGGCAGAGGAGGAGGGAGGTGTGGCCTAGTGGTTGGGGCAAGTTACCTCAGCTGGAAGGTCAGGGGTTCAAATCCCACTAGAGGACAGCAACCTTGGGCCAGAAGGACTGGGGTTTCTAGTACCACAGGTGCTCCTTGTGGTCTTGGGCAAGCCATTTAACCCTCCATTGCCCATGTTCCCTGTAAAATAGTTACCTCCAAGTTATAATGCCCTGTTCAATGTAATCCAAAAACAAAAATCTCACTCTAACACAACAATTTTTGTTTCTTTATCCAAACAAGCGTGTGACTTTTACATAAGTGCTCCTATGGAACAAAGGTGGCAAGGTCTCAGTTCACTCGGGCAAAGGCATCAATGATCAGAACATAAGTCCAGATTGTACTGCCAAACATAAGCCCATTAACATCAGTGACCCATTGCCTCCTCCACCATATGCACATTTAAACACAAATATGTAGCAGAAAATCCAAATTCAAACGCACTTGCGGCCCAACCCCTATGAATCACACTTAGCTTTAAAAAGACTTCTTTAGGGGAATTGGACCGCAAACTGCTCCCCGACGTCAACCATAGAGCTCTCATACGTTTCGCAATCAACTTGCTGCATCAGGGGAATCTGCTGCAAAACAAACAAACAAACACACTCAACCACAAAATTAGAAACAAAAAAACCCCAACCCATCACATATGAAAAACATCCAAACAGACTGAGAAGACTACTCACTTCAAGCGGCAACCATATCAACACCTCACGATCGCTTCACAAAAACGCCGCGCATGCTCAAATCACTACAACTTCAACCTCCCAGAAATACTCTTCGGCTGACGTGAACGGCTCGCCTGACAGGACAACTCCGCCCCCCTAACCTAAAGGCAAACTACCCAGTCAATGCGAAGATTCAATCCAGCTGGAACAACCGTATTCAGCCGGAAAATATGCCGCTGCTCACACACTAACAAAGACTGTTCTCTGCTCTTGCCGTCTCTACCTGACAGCACACGATCCAAACCAAAACAATGTAAATCGTCAAACTGATGTTTGTATTCCAAGCAGTGCAGGACCAAAGGAGCCTCCCGGACTGCACATTTGAGTCTGCTTTTATGTTCAATAAGGCGCTTGCGAAGCGACCGACATGTGCTGCCAACATACAAGAGACCGCAAGGACAGAGAATCCCATACACCACAAAAGTGGAGTCACAAGACGTCCAATGTCTAAACGTATGTTTGACACCATGATAAACTAACTGAGTAAATTCACTAGAAACCCCACAAATAGAACAGTGCCCACAAGGGCGATGACCCCCTGTCCTATCAGTGGCATCCCCAGAGACCGCCCGCAAAATCGAAGGGCTCAAAATTTCCCGCAGATTCCGATGGCGGCGCCAAACACACCGAACCTTTCTTCCCTCCAACCCCGGAAGGGTGCACAACAACCCAGAGTGTCTGCGTATACTCCGCTGAATGGAGAAACTGAAAGGGGAATACTTGGAAATCAAATTAATGGGCTCATCAGCATCCACTGACAGCTCTCTGTTTTTGGGAACCAGCAACAGGGAGCGATTATTAAACAAGGCTCTACAGTAAGCATCACGTACTACCTTACGAGGATACCCCCTAGCTAGCAAACTACTGGCCAAGGACTTAGACTGATGTTTAAAGTCAGAAATATTAGAACAATTCCTCCTAAACCGAATAAATTGGGAAAAAGGTAAACTGTTACGCAAACCCACCGGATGAGCACTCCCATAATGCAATAAAGCGTTCTTATCAGTCACTTTTCTATGAACGCTGGTTACCCAACCAGAACCAGCCCTGGCCACTACCACATCCAAAAACACAATTCTTGTTTGAATATTTTCCGGCTGAATACGGTTGTTCCAGCTGGATTGAATCTTCGCATTGACTGGGTAGTTTGCCTTTAGGTTAGGGGAGCGGAGTTGTCCTGTCAGGCGAGCCGTTCACGTCAGCCGAAGAGTATTTCTGGGGGGTTGAAGTTGTAGTGATTTGAGCATGCGCGGCGTTTTTGTGAAGCGATCGTGAGGTGTCGATATGGTTGCCGCTTGAAGTGAGTAGTCTTCTCAGTCGGTTTGGATGTTTTTCATATGTGATGGGTTGGGGTTTTTTTGTTTCTAATTTTGTGGTTGAGTGTGTTTGTTTGTTTGTTTGTTTTGCAGCAGATTCCCCTGATGCAGCAAGTTGATTGCGAAACGTATGAGAGCTCTATGGTTGACGTCGGGGAGCAGTTTGCGGTCCAATTCCCCTAAAGAAGTCTTTTTAAAGCTAAGTGTGATTCATAGGGGTTGGGCCGCAAGTGCGTTTGAATTTGGATTTTCTGCTACATATTTGTGTTTAAACGTGCATATGGTGGAGGAGGCAATGGGTCACTGATGTTAATGGGCTTATGTTTGGCAGTACAATCTGGACTTATGTTCTGATCATTGATGCCTTTGCCCGAGTGAACTGAGACCTTGCCACCTTTGTTCCATAGGAGCACTTATGTAAAAGTCACACGCTTGTTTGGATAAAGAAACAAAAATTGTTGTGTTAGAGTGAGATTTTTGTTTTTGGCTTACTACACTCTATAGAATTGACCGTTGATTTTTGGACTGTTCAATGTAATTTCAGTTTGTTCAATGTAAACCACCTTGATATCATGAAAGACAGTATATAAGAAATGTTAAATAAATATGACACAGATTGCACATCAGTGACAGACTTTGGTGAGTAACTGAGTAGGCTTGAACAACAAGTATCAGCTGTGGAAGATGGCATTCCAGCACAGTTGGAGGCCATTGAAGGCTGGAGCAGCAGCAGCTTCAACAACATGCATTCAAGCTGGACAGTTTAGAGAACCACAGCTAGCTAAAAATGTCTGGACTGTAAGCATTGCAGAAACCATGGCAGAAAAGGAACTAAGACACTTGGCTCCCCATGCAGCTGCCTAGTTCACCTAGTGGACAAGCCAGCTCTGGGCTTTGGAGAAAGGTTTATCCTTTGAACTGACATGTAAATATAATGTTAACACCGGGACTGATGTTTTTAAGTTTACTAGGAAGCTCAAAATCATATTTGCTATAATTTTTGCTCCTGGAAATTGATGGTGTCTTCTGACATCTCTGTTATCAAAAAGCAATCAAGATGGGTTCACCCTGTTCCATAAAACCCTATAATAAATTTGCAGCTTGGTATATTGGAGGGATTTGTGCCATTCTCTTTTTTTTGGGCACAAATTTCTGCAACATACCAAGCCACAAATTATGCTAACATATATCAGAGGACCCCACAGTTAACCAAATGGGAAAAACATTCAGCATGGGCCCAATTCTGTCCCGCATGTCCATCCCCTCTGTGTGTCCGGTCTGAACCGGATGCACAGAGGGGATCGCGATTCTGATCCCACAGGGCATGTCTAGCCCCATGGGATCAGAATCATGAACAGTCCTGCACATACAGGCTGGGACAGTGATTCTGTCCAGCCTGCATGTGCAGGACTGCACTGGGCTATTTCAGGCAGGTCATTTAAATGGATCCATGGCGCCATGGCATCATGTTGCCATGGCACAACAGCTCCATTTAAAAGCCGCGATGCTTGCCACCGACCAAAACTGCAAATTCCCCGGAGCTCGACCCCCGATCCAACCTCCGAAGCCAAGGCTTGGTGTGAGGGGAATGTCCCCTGGCCCTCCCCCCCCCAGCCTCTTCTGGGCCCTGAATTTTAAAAAAAAACCATCCAGGGGAATTATTCCACCTCAGAGGTGGAATAACTTCCCTGGCTATTTCGCCGGCTCTGGACGTACAGGGCCAACATTAGAATCGGCCTTGTACATCCAGGGCCGACGACCGCCCACTCTCTGCCCCCGGCCCGCCCATTTCCCGCTCCCGTCTAACATGTCCGCACCACCGGCAGGGAAGTTTGTCGGGGCTGAAGCCGGCACGAATAGCAGGGATGGATGTCCCCTTGGGACGTCCATCCCCGCTATTCGTGGTTCAGAATGACCCCCATGAGGGGATGCTACTCTTGTGCTTCCAGTGATATGATACACATTATTTGATGCAGAAAATGTGAAAAAGGATACGACACTGGAAACGATGTTAACAGAGAAAAGTTAAAGACAACAATCGATGAACACAGCACAGGACAAACCAAAGTGTCACCTCTGTCACGTTAGCTGTTAGAGAGCACTTTGCAGGATCAGAACACAGCATCAGTGATTTTATGGGGAGAATCCTAAGATGAAGGTTCAAGGCTGTCCAAGAATGTAACATTTTTGAAATGAAGATGATAAAACACTTTCAATTAGATCTGACAGATCTTAATAAAGATATGAACTTTCTATCATGTTATAAACTGTAAATATTTACAGGCTGGTCACCTTCTAATCACCCATCCATCTCTCCCACTTATCCCCCTCCCTCTGAGGCTGTCAATCGAATGCTTTTGTGATTCACTTAAAAATTATGCTTTTTGTCATTTGTTGCTCCCACTGTACTGACTTGAAGGAGAAGTTTTAACCTTTGAAAACTAGCCTGAAAATATATTCTAGACCAATAAAAAAGTGTCACCTTATTTTCCTTTTTTATTTCTCTTTTTATTTAAGTACCATTAAAGTGGACTAATATGGGACTCACACTCCTTTATCCAAGGAGATTCTGTGAAATTTCTTATTTGGATATTCTGATAAAAAGGGAACATGACAAATTTACCATCGTTTTGCATCGTAAATCCACCAATAATAGCTTCCTTCATTTTGAAAGTTTTCACAGTGACTCATTTAAAAAGAACTTATCAGTCAGTTCTTGAGAATTAAACGATTATGTAGTCCTGAAGTTGATTTTGAAAGGTTTTCCAGAGATATGAAGTCAAGATACAAGAAGAAAGTTTATCCGTTGGATTGTATTGAATCTGGATACTTGCAAGCTCAAAAATTAGATAGGAATAAACTTTTACAGAGATCCAAAAAGAAGGAGATAAAAAAATGTTTGCCTCTTGGATTCCTCTCACTTGGCCAAAGATATTATTTAAATAAAGAAGGATGGTAGATTCTTCAGAGCTTAAAATACTTTGAGATGAGAAATTTTATGACTGCAAATAAAAAAGGTCCTAATATGTAAGATAAGTCAGTATCCTCTGCATTGCCACCTATTCAGAAATCAATTAGGTTGAGATGTCATTTTAAATGTGGAAGTTGTACTCTCTGTAGTGGCACAAAGGAGGTTAGGGAGTTTTTCATCCACTCAAAAACAGAACACAGATATAGGACTGAAGCATTTTCCAATTGCAATATATGTGATGTTATTTATGTCTTTGTTTGTCCATGCATATTACTATATATTGGGAAGACAAAACACTTTTTTAAGACAAGAGCTACTGAACGTCACAGTTGTATCAAGAGGCGAATAGAAGACAAACATTTGGTCACACATTGTAAGGAGGAGGGGCATTGGTTTGAAGAACTGAAATTTTGTATCATTGAAAAATCGTGGAGAGTGAAAGAAGTGAATAACTTGTTGTTGAAGTTGGAACAAAAATATATATTTAAAATGAATAAATTTGCCCCAGATGGTTTGAATAAGAATATCAATTAGAGTGTTTATCTGATTCCTTTTTTCTGGCTATGACAGATCTGATTTATTCGTTTTTGATATTGTATGAACATTGATTTTGTGCAAACTTTATGCAATTCATAGCGTATCAGTCATGTTTTAAACTGTTAGATATAATTGTCTTGATTAATTGGTACAAGCGGAAGTCTGCTCGGTGGGCGGATCCCTCTTATCACGCACTTCTCTTCCACTGTCAACTCCAGACTTCACTCGGTCTACCTTACTGCACCCTATATCTCGAACAGACTACCTGAGTCGGTACGTCAGGCTCTGTTCCTGGCTCTATTCAAATCCAGGCTAAAACCCCAACTCTTTGAGGCTACTTTTGGATCCTAAACCCTTATTCTCCTGTGTGTCATAATCATTTCCCTTTTGCTCTACACCTACTTTAATTATTTTTCATCAAGAGTGTTTTATCAGTGTTTATCAGTTAAAACCTAAAATCAGAAACCCTAGCTATAGGCTTTGAAATAAAGCACTTTATTATACTCATTGACGTACTTTCAGCTTTTAATAGAGCCCCTCTCTTAAATCAATCTGTTTCTTGACAAAAGATTCCTACTGAATGTAATTTACAACTCTCCACTCCATTTCCTGTGCTGGTCCTTAAATTAATGCCATGACGGCACCAATTCAAAATTGAGCCCTTAATGAACTTTTACAATTCTTACTCACTGCAAAATACTTAAGTGGTCTTCTCTACGCTTCAGTAGCTCTGCCAGAAATATGAGAAGGTGTGAAATCTCTCTGAAATTCGGCCTGCTATGACCAATCCTTTATTGTCAGGTTAGGAGACGAGGCAGCATGTTTTTTCGACTTACGTCAAGCATTCATATGTTTAAAGAAAAGTTGGAAAGCACTGGTTGCAGATCAAAGCGTCCCTTATATATGTTTCACAGCCTTTGCCCGTCCTGCTTTAAACCATAGCATCTGAATACACTCTTGGAAACAGCTATTGCAAACCAAGCTGAAACCACAACATCCTTCTCAGTACGGCAAACTTTATCATGTACAAAATGTTTCAGACAGTTCTATTCCTTCTGCATCTAAGTCACAGTTGTTTGATTTTGCCCTCTAAAGCTGCATTTCTAACACCTTTTCCTACAATGAGGCCTGATTAATGCAGTAAGAGGATGCAAAGAAACATGCAGTCTTGTAGAAGGCCTCTGCTGTGTTTTACGTAATTGTCTTTCGTTGCTGGAATAAATAAACTATTCTTTTTCAGAGGCTAGAACTCTATTGCCTTTTCCTTTCTACTGCACTTGAAACATACTAACCTATTGGGAACTTCTTTTTCTTTTTTTGATGGCTATGGTGGAATTTAAAGAGCTGGATTGTGTTTTACTAAAAATTCTTCTGTTGCTGCTCGGAAGCAGGCATAAATATTAATGCACAAAGTAAGCATATATGCATGGATTTTATAAAATAGGTAAAGAAAAGCACTAATCTGCCCAAACATCTACTCTACAAATATGCACTTACTTGCACCATGCATACTTTTACGCAAGATCTTATTTTATAAGAGGCCCTTTACTGTGTAAATCAGCATTTTACATGTGAAAAGGTTTATAGAATTACCTACTTGATGCTAATTTTCAATGAGTTTATTTGCTGATCCCCTGTGCAGAAAAGGCCTAAATGTAGGTGGCCAGATTTAGGATTCTAAATTTGGACATTCTAGAGTAAGTGAAAATGCTTCCAATAATGAAAATTAGTGTAGGAGGACGATAAGGTTCCTTTCACACTGCTATGGTCATTGCAGATCCCTCATGGCATCAGATGCAGCTTATGAAATGCCAAATCATTCAATCAAATTGACAATTTTGTTATTTCAAGGTTTTTAATGAGTTTTGGAAAGCACACCACTTACAGCCTGGAGATATCGAGAATTCAATCATGGACACGTCCTTAAAATGGTCATCCCACAGCTAGAATCCATCAAATCTTCAGAATCAGACATCAACAAATTGATCCAAGGAATGACACCTTGCCCACTACAGTTCTCACACCTCCAAGGAAGATACCAACAAAACATCTCAATAGAATCCCATGGTTCTCAGCCTCCCTACAGACACAGAAAAGTTATTTACGCCGACTTGAATGCAAATGGAGAGCCTCAAGAGACCCCTTTATCCAAACCTCCTACTTAGAACAACTTAAACGATATAATGAAGAAACACTTAGACATAAAAAAGAATACTAGAGAAAACTCATCATTGGCACTACAAACAAACCAAGAGAACTATTCACCATAGCTAGAACACTCATAATGGAACCCAGCAGAGGAGTTTTACAAGATAAAATATGCTCTCAGAAGATGGCCTCCTATTTTCCCCCCAATTAGACCACCTTCCAGCGACACCAGGTTCTAAAATGATAGCCCACAAGTTCTGGACACAATTCGAACTCCCATTACTTAAAAACATTGAAGATACAATTCAGCATCTCAGCACAACAACCTCTGCTCTGGACCCCTGCCCTGTGTCATGAGTAAAGCTAATTCGATCGCACCTTAACACATACCTAATGTGCATAGTACATGCATCCTTGTCCCTAGGCCTTATGCCCGCCTTGCTCAAATAGACCTCAATTCAACCTCTCCTGAAAAGCACAAAGCTTGATCCAACCTCCCTTAAATCCTACCAACCAATATCCAGCATCCCGTTCGTCACTAAGATAATAGAGAAAATTGTCCTTTTACAACTTCAAGACCATCCCAATGAGCAGGCACCTCTAGACCTGTTCCAACATGGGATCAGACAATATCATGGGGTTGAAACTCTCATCACTTCCCTACTAAACACACTTATGTTCTGCTCGCAAACACCAACAAAGCATTCTTACTAATATTTCTAGACATCCCTTCTGTTTTGAACTCTCTTCCACACCAGCAACTACTACAAAGGCTATCTGAGATTTGGCTCCAAGATACCACCCTTAGCTGGTTCCATTCCTACCTAGATTCCAGAAAGCAACAGGTAAAAATCGGGCAGATGACATCAAATCCCTTCACTCAGCAAATTGGAGTACCACAAGGTTCTAGCCTCTTGGCTCTCCTTTTCAATATCTTTATCCAACCTTTATATCAAATATTCAAATCATACCAGATCTACGCTGATGACAAAACACCATTAATCCTCTACAACTGGCGATGAATGCGGCTGCTAGGGTGCTTTGTGGTCTATCAAGATCAGACCATATCACCCCGACTCTCATGGAACTACACTGGCTACCAATTCATTGCAGGATAACCTATAAAATCCTCATCATCACTTTCAAGATCATCAACAACCTTGCCCCCACGTCTCTTAACGATCTCATCTCCCTCACCCCAAAAAACAGAGAGAGAAGGACAACAACAGACAACACCCTGATTATCCCCAAGGAGTCCATCAAATGTACCCAATCAACCAAGAAAAGGACCTTCGCCTTCTATGCACCTAAATGCTGGAATGACCTCACACCTGAAATAAGAGCGATTAAAGACCTCTCTCAATTTCGTAAGGCAATCAAGCACCACATCTTCCTGATCCATTTTGCACAAGCATCCAATCCTCATCGGATCAACAGCCCTCCTAAACCGACAAACTCTCACTCTTCTCCCCAATTCCCTCACAAGTAATTTCTGCCTCAAGTTCTCTTATGTCCTACCTTATTCCGACCATGGTCTGCCTGTGAATACCAAAGAACCCAATATGTTTATACATAGCTCAGTTTTTACACTGTTTTTGTACATAGTTCCACTGTGTGTACATAGTTATAGTTTTATTACCCCCTGTTCCAAGTTTAATTTCCCTGTTATAATGTAAGCACACCAGTGTTTTCTGATTGTGCAGATCTGTTACTTGTAAACCGCACTGAAAACAAATAGCGCGGTATATAAAAAATGTTAAATAAATAAATAAATAACGTTCTTCAGTTCCATTAACCACCTATCTCCTGACACTATAATCGTGCAGAAATGCTTTACTAAAGTAAGAAAATGGCTTAGTCAACATAATCTGTTCATAAACCAGGAAAAGACGGAAGTTCTTATTTATAACCACCGACCCAACTTTCTCTCTACCTACAACTCTGAAATTAGACAATGTGACCATCAAAGTCAAATCAGAAGTAAAATACCTGGGCATAACAAAAGATCAACAGCTGACCTTCCAATCACATATAAAGAGAATGACTACCTCTGTCTATCATAAGTTAAGAATTCTGTGAAATATATTCAGCCCCTAAAAGCTCCAGAATTATTCCAAACTGTCTGTCAGGCTACGATTACACCTATCCTGGACTACTGTAACATTATTTATCAAGGCCTATCCAAGCAGACCTTTCATCCACTTCAGCTGGCTCAGAATACTGCAGCATGAATAATCATCAGAGCCCCCCGCCGAGCACACATTATCCCCATACTAATGCAATTGCACTGGCTTCCCATCTCTGCTAGAACCAAATACAAGGCTGTCATCACAATATTCAAGTTATTACCTATGGAATCCACCACCTGTCTTCAGACACTTATATCCATCCCCCAGATAGAAAGACTACAATCTGACTGGCTAAGTGTGTCCCAAGGATTGGGTTGATAAACCCTTATCTATAGAGTTCCTACCCACAGGGATTCTGACTGCATGGTACCTGGGCACATTTATTTGTCAGGCAGAGTTCTCCACCTCACTGGAATCAACTCCGTGAGGGTTCCCTTCTCTTGGAAACTTTTTCTATCTACAGTTGTGAGATAGTTTATACCTGGTAGCCTTCCACAATTTCTCACTAAAATCCCTCTTTCAAAACGAAAACCGGCAATATCCATGTCAGCCAGAGAATTCAGTGCTTCTTTCCTTCTCACAATGATTACCTCTGGTTCTCTTCCACACAGGAACTCTGTGGACCCCAAGCTTGCTCCCACTCTCCGAAGCCCTGAGGAGTCCAGCCTTCAAATATCTCAGATGCCATGCAATTTCTCACAGATCCAGGGGAGTTCATCCTACTAATTTTTTTATTTATTTATCCAGTGCTTATGATTTAATAGACCATCAGACCCATCTTTGGACTTGGGTTTTGGAAGCAGTTTTTCAGTGGCTCATATCCTTCTTAATTGACAGAATACACAAGGTACGAATTGGAGTCTATTCCTCTTTGTCATGCCCATGAAAGTCTGGAGGTTCACAGAGATTTGGACTGTTACCAACCTTATTCAATATATACACCCCAGTTATCAGGAAATGTATGTTTAAGTGTTACCTCTATGCCGATTCTGAATATTCTTAATATGTTTCGTAGAGGTGGCAAATTCGACAGTCATAAATGTCGCAAGTTAAAAGGATCATAGACAGAGGTTCTCTGGATCAGCAAAGAGATGCCACCGATTCTGGACACTGTTCCAACACTGGACCCTAATATGTAAATGAAAAACTTACAGGGCAATATTTAAACTCTGTAGTTGGTGTGGAGGGGGAGGGGGGTTTGAAATGCAGGCTGTAGTGTTTAACTACATTCTGGATATTCATCATCGATCTCCGGATAGCGACTGACACTGAATGTCTGGATTCACCACTGGCTGCCCGGCACTATCCAGATAGTGGGACTTTTCAGTCTGCTATCCATTTAGCTAGACACATAGCACTTGGGTCAAATGTTTTGCTCTCCTAATTTATGTGGATAATTATCTGGAATGGGATGCTGAAAATCGCCACGCTCCAGATAGTTTCCCATCTCCTCCCCAAATCACCCCGGCACAATGGTTTAGTTTTTTTACTATACCACCCTTTCAAGGGTGTGTTCAAGGGTGTGCAAAGCGGTTTGCAGAACTTCAAAATTAAAAAGTTTAGAGGCACGAAAAGATCTCCAATTCATAGACGGGACAGCGTGAAAGAAGGATGCAGAAAGAAAACAGGCAGCAGGCACACACATCACTGCACAATTGTTGTAGATGAGACAGATAGGCATATTTCCACTGCCTTTCCAGATGGGGGACGCACCCCACTTCGCTAGTCTGGGAGCTTGAACGCCTATTTGAACAGAATGGTCTTTAGCTCAAACTTGAAGCAAAGAAATGTATGTTGAAGCCAGAGTTGACTGGGGAGACTGCTCCATAATAATGAGGCCAAGAAAAAAAAGGCTGCTTGCATTCCAGACTCATAATGCGCCCTATTTGGTGCAGGTAAACACAGCTGGTTGCAGTGTACTGATCGCAGATAGTGCTGGGGCAGTTTGTGATAATATTCCGTGTCCATTCTCAGGATTGTGCCACTTAGTATCATGGTCAGTGGGTGCTTATAAGTGTTGTTGAGAGGGCTTTTCAGCAGCACTATCTGAGCAGTGCCACTGTATATTTCCTCTGACTACCTTGACACTATCTAAATCAGTGGTTCTCAACCCAGTCCTCTGGGACCTCCAGGCCAGTCAGTTTTTCAGGATTTCCACAATGACTATGCATGAGATAGATCTGCATACACTGCTTCCATTGAATGCAGATCTATCTCATGCATATTCATTGTGGATGCCCTAAAAACCCAACTGGGCTAGGGGTCCCAGAGGACTGGGTTGAGAACCACCGATCTAAATAGTGCCAGGGTGATCTGGGGGAGTTGCTGGTACAGGGAGTTATCCGGATAGCAACGATTTACAAAGTTGCGATAGCTATCTGCATAACTTAGGAGAGCAAAAAAGCTGCCCTAAATGCTATGTGGATAGGCTATCTGGATAGCAGCTGAATATTGCCAGTATACGGATATGCGCCAAGCTTCCTGCAAAGTCCCAATATTCATCTTCAACCACTTTCTTGATACCGGCACTTAATATTCAGATTTTATTCAACCATGGCAGATGGCATTTCAATAAAATGCTGATTAGAATAAAGGTAAACATTAGAGGTTACTCTAGATTTAGCTTTTAACCTTCATACCCAAACAGCTGACATTTCTAGATATACCAGATTAACTAACATGTTAACGAGAGTTGTGTGCTTAACTAGTAAATAGACCCTACTGAAAATAATAGGACTTACAGAATGGAGGACTAGCTAGTGGTTAGGGCAACAGCCATAGATTGTGCCATTTTATGAATGAGATATTTCTTGTTTTGTAGGCTGTATTTTATACCTAATTTTTACTTGCACTGTCATTGCAAGTGGAATCTTACATTATATTTGACTGGTAATTCTTTTTACAATACTTTTATTATTATCGCTCTGATCAGCGTCTGTCTACATTTTTAACTGTATCTAAAGTGTTATTTCGTTCATGTGTATTCTTCCTTTCCTTTTTAATGTATACCATTTTGTTTATTTTTTGGGATGTTTTGTACAATCTTTTATACAGCTATGTATGTATATATGCTTTTATGTTTTTAGATCCCCCGATGAAGGCCTCAGTACCGAAATTTGGCCAAGTCGGGTCCTCAATAAATTTGTTGGTTTGTGAAGACATACATGGTGTGGACAAGGTCTTTCCCCCCTCTTGAGCTGGTCAACAGCCTAGGACCAGAAGGACCAGGGTTTATATCTCCCTAGTACTCCTTCTGGCCTTGGGCAAGTCACTTAATCCTCCACTGCCTCAGACTGTAGACCCTTTGGGACAGGGAAATGCCTACTGTACTTGAATGTAACTTGCTTTGGAATACTACTAGAAAGGCATGACCTAACCACTAATAAATAAATAATAGGACACGTTACAAAGGGTGTGCTGGTAGTATGTATTTGAACTGCAAAACTATTGTAGCACAGGTAGCATGTGTGTCCATCCTTATGCTGTTTGGGCATTGCTAACTTGTGGTACTGTGAGTGTGCTTACTATCTGCTGTTGGGATTGTGTTAAGTGTACTTGTGCTAACAACAACATTCACAGTTAGTGTATGCCCCAGACACCTGCCTAGCTAGCCATGATATACCATCAGTCTCCATGCTCTGCCCTAACCCACCCAATCACCATGGAATTTAGCACAGGGCCTCAAACTGTTAGAATGATGTGCTGCATGGTACATCCTGCACTAATGGTTAGTGTATGTTATTAAGCATGCCCCTATATGTTTTAAGCTGTATTTACTACATGTTAATTTGCACTACCTTGTATTATTTATTTAGGCAGTTTTGTATGCCACCTTATCCTTCAATCAAAGTGGTCACAACACAATTGGGGGATACATTTAACACAAGGGGATCTGAGACACATATGCTAGTACTTACAGGGAACATGGGCAATGGAGGGTTAAGTGGCTTGCCCAAGACCACAAGGAGCACCAGTGGGACTAGAGACCCCAGTTCTTCTGGCCCAAGGTTGCTGTCCTCTAGTGGGATTTGAACCCCTGACCTTCATGACCTGAGATAACTTGTCCCAACCACTAGGCCACTCCTCCCTAGGTGCAGGCAAACACAGCTGGTTGCAGTATTAATCCATTAATGTGCACTATTCAGTCTAGCCCTGAGCTTGGTATGATCATAGAGGCTTTAATCATTTCACACAAACTACTGTAACTCCCTTCTTGTGGGTTTATCTCATAACCAAACTGAAATGATTACATAATACTGTAACTAAAATAGTGGTAGCAAAAACAAGGGGAGAAAGATTTTTCCCCTTTGCATAAAGAACTGCACTGGCACAGCTGGATGGAAAGTCAGACTGATAGCAACGGCATACTGAGTTGGCATGAATGTCAGAGTGCGATACTAGCACCTGGACAATGAACACACATTAACAATGCCTGAGACCAAAGTGGCAGGCAGGAATGCAAACCATCCCCACTTTTGCATAACATGGCGATGTGAGTTTGTGTATCTCTCCAGAGTTCTGTAGCCTTTTGTACTGCACTTTGCTCCACATTGCCTAGGCTGTTCCCAGTGTTAGTCTGCAAACGTGCATGATGGGTATGGCCTGAAACAGAGCGGTTTGCCCAGGATGTGTCTGCATTGGAGGTTGGGTCAATGGCTGAGACTTCTTAGTACCCATCTGCCTCATGCATGGCATGGGTGGCCACAGCAGTTCACGCTGCGAGGGCACACTCACTCTCTCTCTGACCAAGCTGTGACCATCTGCTGCATAATTCTGCATAGTGTTTAGCTGTAGTGAAGTGGGTGTTCTCCCTGTTCTGGGAGCCAAAATACTGGATGACTATGCTGTTTGTCCTAAGCCAGGATGTACACGGTTACTCTGTGCACATGCATTGTGTGCTGACCAGCCACAGTTGATATGTGCATGGCTGAAACAGTCTTGTGGTGGGCAGTAGGTGCAGTCTGACAGTGCTGGATTAATATTTCCAGATGGCTGGGACAGCAGTTGTTCCTGTCCTACTCATTATGGTCATGGCTGGACAAACAGGATTGTAGTAGCAGTAGCAGCAACCCAATAGAAACCTAGACGTCTCCACTGTATTTGGTCTCCATGGTATCAGTTGCTGAACACTGGGCACTGACATGCACTGTTCTAGAAGGATCCCTGTCCAACAGAGATAAGATACTAGGCCCACACATGACAAGCACCTATAGCATGCTGCAATTGTGCAGGAAACAAGGTGAATAGCACAACACACTAGCAGCAATGTGAACCTGCAACACAGCCAGAAGAGACAATTTCTAACAGTGCAAGTTCTGGGGACCAGGTGCTGGACCCCCATCCTCACCGTCATGGTGACCACTGAAACTGCTCAGTAGCATGGTTTGTAGCTGTTCTGTACTTGTGCACACACTGTCAGTGCAACTTACTGAGCTGATGTGATGGATCAGTGCATTCTCCATTTGGTGATCAGCTACAGATTGCTGTCTCATGTGTGCACTGCTTCATGGGTACTAGAGGGGCTAACCTATACAGGCGCACACAGCAGACAGTTTAGGTAGTGACCTGTAGTCTCTTTTAATCCAGACATTGGTATGTAATGGGTTATGGAGGTGTAGCCTACTAGTTAGTGCAATTTCTCCATAAACAGGGAACACAGGTTCAATTCCTACTTGTTCATTTTGGGCCTGTGTGCTACTCAGGTCATTTCTCTTCCTGAAAGCTTCAGGCTCTGCAGTGACTTGCAAACACACATCCTTCTACTTTATTATGCATTCTGGCCACACTTTGAGTCAGCAAACATGCTATTCCCCATCATGCACTTCTGAGAGCATGGCTTTATTGGCTCTGCTGCAGCCCATTGCAGGGGGTCAGACATGTTCACCCTGCAGATAGCAGGTACCTGCATGGTGTAATGGTCATGACATGGAACTAATATACCAGGGTTTGAGGTCCACTACCACTCCTAATGTGACACTTCCAAACATATTACTGTCATATCTTATGTCTGCCACAACCTTCATTGACTGACAATGCCTCCTTGTGACCGTGAGCAGGTCACTTAACCCACCAGTGGCTCAGCTAACTGCAGGTCTGTACAGTCCCTGTTTATCATCTGACATTACCAATTTGTCGGTAAGCTGTACCCCGATGTGACTGCACTGATACAGTAGTATACTAACAGGCAGTTACATGCATACAACTGTAACCTACTGTACATGTGAGATATGAGTTATGTCTGACATCATGACTGTGACTGTATAGCTTTGGCTCCATCACATCTCTGCAGTACATGCAGACACATTCCCTCGGATAGCCACCTGCAAGTATCACCTCATGTCCGTACGTGCCCAATTTGGCCAGTTTGGATGACATCTGTCCAGTTATTATCTGCACATTTGTCTAGGGTGTTGTATTTATTTATTTAATGTTGCTTATATAATATACTGCCTTTCTACTATTCAAAGTGGTTTACATGGAACGAACATGTTAACAATGCATGAGCAGCTGTTTTACAGAGAACTGGAACATTCTAGATATACAAATAATGGAACAAACACAACAAACACAATAACTATATACAGTGGGGAGTTAACTGAGAATAAAATATAGGTCATAATCTGTGCGTGGTGTGAGTATAGGAGTTGAGTCTGTGGATTTGTAGAAGGTAAAGTATGTGTCTATAGTTGTGGCAGTGCTGAAGTGATGATTGGCACAACATCTCAGTTGTAGGGGGAGGACATTCCATAAGGTGGGGGGCAAAGAGGGAGAAAGCATGGTTGCATGTGGATTGCTTGCTTTTGGGTTTATGTGCTGGGATGGCTAGAAGGTTGAGAGAACTGTGTCATCGCAGTCTGTCACCCTTGGGTTTTGCGAGGAGTGGGTATAGGCAGGTTGCAGAATCATTGTGTATGGCTTTGTGTGTCATAATGAGTGCCTTGTACTTTATTCTTGATTGGATGGGGAGTCAGTGGAGATGTTGTAGGACAAGAGTGATATGAGCTTGTCTGGAGATTCTGTGGATTATCCTCTCTGCAGTGTTCTGTGCCATCTGTAGAGGTTGTAGAGATTGTTTGGTGTGAGGAGATGGCAAAGAGGGCTCTCCAGTGACTGAGGCAACTCCTGTGGTGAGTGAGACTTCAAGAGCAAAGGAACTTGTGGCTTCAACAGTGGCTGCAGAGATTACATCGCTGCAGACAGGAGTTTTGCCAGCTTCAGGGATTAAAACCTTGGTGAAACCGAAGATGATTTCAATGGAGTCGCTATGGGATGCGATTGCTACTGTGAACTCTTCCTTAGGAGCTCTTGTGGGAACTGTGAGTACTGACTTGATGGAGGTTAAGATAAATTTTGGTACTGTCTCCACTGCCCAGGAGCAGCAAGCAGGGAGAATTCTCGCTTTGGAGCAGGAGCTGGGGCATCTCCGAGAGCTGATTAGAGCTCAGATCAAAGACAAGTCTGGACTGTCTCGGAAGACGGAGTATTTGGAAAATCAAGCCCAGCGTAACATCAGACTTTTGAATTTTCCTATGTCTCCAATTTTGTCAGCTATGGAGATGGTGAGAAAATACTTTGGAGAGGTTTTAAAGATCCCTTTGGAGCATTTTCCCACTTTGACTCAAGTACAATACTTGTCTTTTGGTCAGGGGGTTGCCCCTGGAGCTGTTTCTTTGGGGGGGAAGGGACCTAATGGGGTTCCTAGAGAACTCCTTAGAGATTATTACAGATAGGTCCACCTTTCTAGTTACCCTGACTCTGAAGACAGATAAAGCTATGATTTTCTGCTCTTATTTTAGGGACTTTAATGAGTGTTTTTTGGGGTCACAGGTTAGGATGTTTCCTGATTTGTCTCATGGTTCTCAGTTAAGGAGGAAGAAGTTCCTATGCCTATGTGAGGAGGTTATAAAGGTTAGGCCTCCTCAACCTGTTGGTGAGGCAGCCAGGGGGAGATATGATAGGGTTCTATACAGTACCGAATGGCGTGGAACAGTTAACGGTTGTTAACGCAATCACAATATGGGAAGACTAGGGGACAGGCACTGCCACTACAATATACTGCATTTCAGACACATTGGGGCATATAGTTTGTCATTCAATGCGTTGGCAAACACTGGCACATAGTGGCAGTGTATTTTATCTTTATCTTTATCTTTATTTAAAATTTGATAAACCGCTTTCCATCGAAATATAAAGTGGTGTACAATAAAAGGTTGGCAATGTAAAAATAAGGAAAAGGAACGCCAAAGCAGGATAGGAGAGTAAAAGTATAAAAGCATAGACAGATAAAATGGACAGAACATAACAAAACAAACAAAAGGGCCACTATTTTAAAAGCATAAAGTTACTAAAAACATAAAAATTACAATAAGAGTAATAGGCCCATATTGGGGAAGACAAAACAGCCGATGGGTAAACAAAGTGCAAGACAAGACAAATATACAAACAAACAGCAACTCATATCAACTGAAAACATCAGGGAGGACCATCGGGAGAAAGTTGGAAGGCTTGCTGAAACAGATGGGTCTTGAGTAGTGCTTTAAATTGAGAATAGGAGGGTTCCAATCGGAGAAACGGTGGTAATGCATTCCATAATACTGGACCTAAAAAGAAAAAAGCTGCATGCCGGGTTTGTTCAAGGTGTGCTTGTGACGGGGAGGGGAGGGACAGGCGATTGGCGTGGAGAGAACGAAGCTGACGATAGGGGGTGTGGAGCGAGATCCGGTCTGCTAGATACAGGGGAGTGTTGGTGTGAAGGGCGCGATGAATTAGAATAAGGAACTTATACTGAAAACGAAAACGGAGGGGTAACCAGTGCAGGCGAAAAAGAATAGGGGTGATATGATCATAGCGGTGTGAAAATGTGATGAGACGAGCATCAGCATTTTGGATGCGCTGGAGACGTAGCAGTTGAAATTTAGGGAGGTTAGCAAGAAAAAACATTACAGTAGTCTAAGCGACTTATAACTAAGGCTAGGACAAGAGTGACTAAGGAAGAGGAGGGGAGAAGGGAGCGAACTGCCCTGATCTGACGTAAGGTAGTAAAGAAGCGGCGAATAAGAGAGGTAAGGTGCTGGTGAAAGGAGAGTGTAGAATCAAGAATTACACCAAGATAGCGGAAAGATGACACGAGAGGGAGAGGAATAGAGTCAATCGAGGGAGATAGAGAAGGGCAAGAACCACTCAGTGAGACCCACATAGCTGTGGACTCAGATGGATTTAAGTGCAGGAAGTTATGGGATAGCCAGGAAGAGATCTGGGAGAGACAAAGATTTAGCTGAGTAATATCCAGAGTCAAAGGTGAAGTATGAAAAGTAAGATGATATCGTCAGCATACATATAAAATGACACAGGGAATTGTTGGATCACCAGTGACAGGGGAGCCAGAAAAATGTTAAACAAGAGAGGGGAGAGAACAGAACCCTGCGGTACCCCGCAAGTGAGAGGGAAAGAAGCAGAAGACTGACCATCAGAGTGAACAGAGAATGAACGAGCTGTGAGGAAAGAACAGAACCACTGCCAAACCGTACCGTGAAGCCCCACATCAAATAAACGAGAAAGAAGAGTACGGTGGTCAATCAGATCAAAAGCCGCAGAGAGGTCGAGGGAAACCAGAAGAGTGATATTACCGTGGTCGTGAGCAACATGCAAATCATTTAGTAGTGCAAGAAGAACCGTTTCTGTACTGTGTCCGTGACGAAAGCCAGCTTGACGAGGGTGGAGAGTATTAGTAGATTCAACATGAGAGTTTAGTTGATCAAAGACAAAACGTTCCAAAAGCTTAGCCAGAAAAGAGAGATTTGAAACAGGACGCCAGTGAGATAGAACAGAGGGATCAAGAGAGGGTTGTTTCAGAATGGGACGAACAACAGCTGACTTCCAGGATGAAGGAAAGTGACCGGTAGAAAGACTAGTATTAATGATGGAGGTAATAAAAGGTATGAGTTGCAAGGAAGGTTCTGACAACCAACAGGACGGAATTGGATCGAGCTGGCAGGTGGTCTTATTAGATTTTGTTAGGATCTGTAAAACTTCAGCAGGGGTGATTGAATGGAAGGAAGACCAGGAATGAGCTAGAGAGCAAGGTTGGGTGGAGAAGGGGACAATGATGATTGATGAGCTGCAGCCAGGGGATCAGAAGGAACAGATGGCAAGAAAGAACAAGATGGGGATAAGGGCGGTGGAGGGGAAGGATGTGAGAAGGATAGGCGAAGATTGAGAACCTTATCAAAGAAGAAAGTGGCTAAGGCCTGAGGGTCAGGGGCCAAGGATACTTGCCGATGAGCAGAACCAGTGGTGGAAAGTTTACGCAAAATAGCGAAAAGTTGTTTGGAAGAACTTGCAGCAGTAGCAATCTCAGTTGCGTGAAAATCACGTTTGGCAGCTTGAACGGCTGAGCGGTATTCAGAGAAAAGCTGCTTAAAACGAAGGCGTAAGTCGGGGGAGGGATGGCGGGCCCACCGACGTTGTAAATGCCGGAGCTGAGTTCACTGAAGGCGAAGAGCAGGAGAATACCATGAAGAGTGAGGGGGTCTAGAATGACTAGGGACTGGATGAAGTGGGGCCAGATTGTCCAAAGCATCCGAAAGAAGGGAGTTCCAAAGAGAAACCTGTTCATCAGAAGAGAGCGTAGTAAAGTCTGGCGGGAAAAGGGAAGAAGCGGGTGGAAACGCCCTAAGGGTGTCAGGGGTGATATGACGGTGAAGGGAAGCAGACGAGAGGAGTGCAATGGGATCAGTAGGTAACACAGAAGGAGAAGAGACAGAAAAGAGGACACAAAAATGATCAGACCAGGGAACGCTAAACATAGTGGGAGAAGAAATTACTGGTAGCAGCGTGGAAGGGGAGAGAATCAAATCCAGTGTATGTCCAGCTATGTGTGTTGGGCCAAGCACATGTTGTTGTAAAGGGATATCATGTAAGAGGTCAAGAAAGGCACGGTCTTTCTGCCTACTAGGGTGGTCAACATGGACATTGAAGTCACCCAGGATGATAAGATTGGAGAACTGAACAGTGACATCAGAGATAGTTTGGAGAGCTGCATCCCAGCGAGCAGCTGTCAGGGAAGGAGGAAGATAGAGAAGCAGAAAATAGAAGGGAGGGGAGGAACGAAGACAAAGAAGAAGAGACTCGGAATACAGGACAAAGGGAGAAGAAACTTCTTCAATGTCAATGGAGGCGCGATGGAGCAAAGCCACTCCATCACCACCTCTTCCTAATCTGGGGGTCGAAATTGCAGTAAACCCAGAGGGAAGGGAACTAGATAGAACGGGGCTATCGCCCTCCTTCAACCAGGTTTCTGTAAGGAAACAGAGATCAAGAGAGTGTGAGGAGATAAGATCATGAACAAGCAGGGACTTTGACCGAAGAGACCGGCAATTTAATAGGGCCAGACTAAGTGTTATTGTAGAAGCTACGGATGGCAGGCTGGGGGAAAGAGGGCGCAAGGAGCAATGAATGGAAGAGCCACAAAGAATTAAGTTAGAGGGGCAGCGTGCCAGAGAGCCAGGAGGGACCAATGACGGGAGTGCAGGACGCCGACCCCAGGAAACAGGAATAATGGACATATTTTCAGAGAAATATAATGTAGAGCCTAAGTAGATTGACAAAAGAAAGAAAATACAAAACCAGGGGGCAACAAACTGAGGGGAAGAGGCTAATCTGATATAACCAAGCAAGCGATTCAGAGAAAGAAACAAACCTGATACGTAATGGGGAGATGAAGCTAGCAAGGGAGAAGTCAATCCGGTCCTCGCCTTCCGCTCGCCCCAAGGAGCTCGTCCAAGGAGCAGGACCTGCTCCTTGGGTGCGCTCCTTCGGCGCGCGCCGCCACGGCGTGGACCACCGCAGGCAGTGTGATTAAATAGGTGTCCGAGTACCTGGAGGGACCGCGACCGCGGGAACGCGATCGCGTCACTTCCGGTCTTGGCAGCAAGCTCTGGAGGGTAATGGAGGCAGCACAAATGGAGTACAGGACCAGAAGACCTGGAGGGAACAAACAATAGGTAACAGGCAGGCACAAAACAGCAAAGCAAAGCAACAAAGTGACAGCTCTTCATGTGGCTGGGTTTTGGGAGGGTTTGGTCACCATCCTGAAGGACACTAAGGATCGGCTTCTTGGCCCAATACAGGCCTCTTTGACCATAGGTGTCCTTTCGGAACTCACCTAGGAACCTGTGCTCCTGATTAGCCACTATTGGACAGAGGATAGTGGACTTGAAGGACCCTGGTCTGACACAGTATGGCATTTATTCTGAACGTACGCTCTTATGCGCCTCTGTGCCACCCAGGCAGCTGCCTAGTCCACCATGTCCACCAGCACCCCCCACTGCATGACCATCATGCCACCCCTTGAGCCCCATTTGCACCATCAGAATGGTGCCCTTTCCTACTTGAGCACCGTGCTGTTGCTGCTAATGGAGCACTACTATCACTATCTTGGGCTCCCTTGTCAGTGCATCACATTGCAGACGCTTAAATAGTCTCTGTCCCCTCTACAAACACCCTTTCCACAAGATTTTATTTGGCGATCAGGTTCCCAGCCTTAAAGGGTTTTTCAGGCCATTTTGCAATCCATGGTACGAGAGAACACACTGCAACCGCCTACTCCCCACCCCATTCATACCTACTCTCCGCCCCCTGTGCCCTTAATGCTGCCAGTGACTTTACCGCCTGTTAAGGCAGCATTTTCTCTGTGTTAAGGAAGCATGTGTGCCGATAGCCTGCATTAACAGTAGACATGCTCCCTTTAGTAAATAAACCCCTTAGTTTCTAACCACAGAACATTTTTCCTTATGTTTAAAGAAGAATTTCAAGACCTTGATCTTATCAGCAATAGATACAAAGGAAACTAATAGTGTAACTCATTTAACTATCTCATCGGTAGAATCCTCCAAGAATTTAGTCAGATCCTGATTAATATCAAGTGACAAAATATCTATCCCTTCATGTCCCCGTCCCCCCCACCCCCGTCCATCTGCCACTTGCTAGAGAGCAAATAGAAACATTTTTGAATAGGAACCTTATCAATAAGAAACTAAACTTCATTAAAATATTTATCTAACAAAATTTCTGCAGACAATTGGGATGTTATTGGAAAATTAAGAAAACATAAGTTGGTAGCTCTGGCAGAATTTTCCATAGCTTCCAGCTTGGAATGTATAGACAAGCAATCTTTTATAGTGGAAACACTGGTCTGTTGCACAATGCGGTACTGAACCTCCAACTTAAGGACATTATTAGAAATCTCCATCAATCTATTGTCTGCTTCCTGGAACTTCTGAACAGACTGATCAGAAAATATACATAAGGACTGAACACTATTATATAACTTTGTATCAATGTTCGCATCGCAAACCATATATCCTTTAAGGAAATATCCTGGGAAGGTTCAGCCGACAGAAGCTCCCACAACATATAGAACTGGCTTCGGTAGCGGACATGGGGTAAAGGGAGTACCTATAGCTGGAGAGACAGACAAGACAACAGTAGAGGAAAGTTGTGGATTGGGAAATGGAGGTGGGGTCCTTTTTGGTAAGCTGATAGATGCCCCTTCGAGGGAGAGCTGCAGAGCAGTGGCAGTGCTAAAATACTTGTTCAAGGGCCCCACCACTCTATGAGAGTCTTGAATCAAAAGTATATGTGTAGGCAAAGATTTTTTCGCCCTCCATTTCCCCATTGGAGCGCACAAGCTCTCTGAAGGCAACAAACTTGATCACAGTACCTGCTTGTGGGTGAGCAATAGTAACGTTCCTCTACAGCACCTACGAAGCGCCAAAGGGGCACCAAAGGGGCGTGTCCTGCCCCTTTAGTCCACAGCCCAGAGGGACTCTGGACCAGCTTAAATGCTGTCCTGGGGCCTCAGTCACTGACATCACGGGGAGGTGGTCTCGGCCATGAAGATGCCTGCAGCGGCCCTCTCACCAGCTGGATACTTCCCCGTTCTACAGCACAGCTCAGCTCACAGTGGCCCAAGCGCAAGCTCCCTATCTTCCCAGGGACTGCTTGTTATATGAATGATTAATAGTAGTAGTAGTATTTTCTCTTGTTGCCTTTCTGAGAAGTGAAGGCTGGTGAGAAGTGAAGACTCGTGTCTTTCTGTGTATCATGGGAACTTCAGGGGCAACACGCACACTGTCAGGGGGTACATACATATATGTGTGCATATGTATGTGTTTATGTGTGTATCAAGGGGATTGTTGGTGACCACATGTGTATGTGTATGATGAGTGTCATGTGTTGTATGCCTGTGTGTGTGCAGGGCTGCATATGTTCCTATCTGTCAGGGACTGTATGTGCATGTAAAAAGAGCACACTTACAATGTGACAAAATGACACATTTTTCCTTCCTTCATTTACAAAATCATACATGTCTGGGAGGGGAGTGGGAGAAGAGTTCAAAAGAAATGATAAATTATGTCACATTACGGTCTGTATGATGAATCTTTATAAATAGTGTTATTTTAATATTTGTGTCTATCTTCACATACAGGGTCTTTCTGAACCATGAATAAGCTGTTTGCATGTATGTGTTCGGCACTTGCATGTCTAGACGTGATTCCGACAGTAAGGCGCTTTACACATACAAGTGAGATATACGGCAGTCTGGATGTGGGTATGGAGGGGAGGAGCATGGGCGTTATAGGCCATGTAAACATCTAAACCATATTCTGACGAAAACGTGTATATCCATTTTGGACGTCTACGTTAGACCTGCTAAAATGTGGAATAAAAGCCTATGTCTGTTAACCCTTTCATACCCAGTGATTCCATTTGGAACCCATGTAGTTTTCTTGTAAAAGCTGAGTGGGGATTAAAACCAGTAAACATCAGAAGTCATTTTCTTACTTACTGTTATCATGATAAAATACTATATTCAATTTAGAGTCACTAACTTACTAGGTGGCGCCACTGGCTGTGCTTTTGTTTTGGCAGCCATCTTGAAATTTTACTGCAAGTGTTCTAGTGTTAAATTTTAATGTTCTGAAGGCTTCACGGCATCAGGAAAATTCTCTCAAGTCAAACAGGTATTGTTTTCCCTTTCTGCCAGTTTTATCACCATTTTTTGTTGAAACAGTTTTGAATGAGACAGTTTTGTAGTTGGTTCCATTTGGAACCATTGGTACTTAGTGGTTGTTACATGTTACTGCAGAAATGGTGGTTTGTAATACTTAGGGGTATGTTTACTAAACTGCGTTAGTGCGATTCGCGTTAGGAGCCACGGTAGAGACAGAAACCCCAAATAAGGACATGGGTGGTACATCGTTTCCGAGAACGCGCCGAGAACGCGTGTTACAAGGCGCCATAAATGAACAAGCGCTACAGGGCACGTTACCACGCGTTAATCTTAAGAAGGCACGCAGGCATACAAGCACAGCAACAGAGCTGTAACACAATGGTTACAACACCGACTGATGGTACAGGAGTCATGGGTTCGATTCCCCAGTGGCCCTAATGTATAAGGCTGGCTGAGGCAGCACCCTTTACATTTAAGTAGTGATTGTTGAGGCATTTGACGTGTATTTTAATTAGTGCTGCCAGCAAACACACCCTCACGGTGGCATAACCTAAGGTGCTGCATAAGGCACCCCATAACGCACTCCATAGGGCACATTATAAAGTGTACTGTCCGCCAAGGCACCCTATAATGTCCCCTATGGGACACTTTATAACAGGGATGGGGAACCCTGGTCCTGGAGAGCCGCAGACCAGTCAGGTTTTCGGGATATCCCTAATGAATATGCATGAGATATATATGCATTAGAGATATCCTGCCAACCTGACTGGTTTGTGGCCCTCCAGGGCTGGATTTGGAGACCCCTGCCTTACACCTCTGTCATTTAAGATTATGAGTGGGCAAGGTGCAGATGTCCTAGATATTGAAAGGGTATATAGAATGTGTCACATTCCTCCTCGATTCTCACCACCACAAAAAAGTTGTCTAATAGACAATATTTTGGTGGTGGTGAGAAGTGAGGAGGAATGTGACACATTCTATCTAACCTTTTTGATGTCTTGGACATCTGCACCTTGCCCACTCACAATCTTAAATGACAGAGGTGTAAGGCAGGGGTCTCCAAATCCAGCCCTGGAGGGCCACAAACCAGTCAGGTTGGCAGGATATCTCTAATGCATATATATATCATGCATATTCATTAGGGATATCCCGAAAACCTGACTGGTCTGCGGCTCTCCAGGACCAGGGTTCCCCACCCCTGCCTTATAAGGCTGTGAACAAAGCCCTGGCTGGCTGCAGAAGGACTGCACATGACCACACAAACTGGCTGCTGTGGTTACCAGGATAGGGTTAACCCACCCATACCCATGATGCACTGCACATGCAAATCAGCAGTCGACAGATGGGCACAAGATTGGGTATGCACCCCCACAGCACCTCGGCCTGGTAGGGGGAACAGACCGTGTGTGGTACTGCCACAGAGTAGCCACAGACAGTCACATTGTGCAGGTACTGTGCCCACCCTGAGGTTGAGGTGGGGCGCCCAGCACCAGGTCCATAGCACTTTTCATGGCTGAAATACGCCATGCTGCAGGTCCCCATCAGTGTGTGATAGGTAGTTACGTTAGACACACCTAGGATACATCTGTGTCCTGCTGTATGTCTCGGTCATGTCTAGTCCCTATGGGCGATGCTGCACCCAGAATAGTGCATATCCTGTGTTGGTGCCATGGTGACCTGGGGGGGGAGGAGGGAGGAGGGAGGGGGGGGGGGGGGGAGGGGGGGGAGGAGGAGGGAGGGAGGGGGGGGAGGAGGAGGGCCGGGGAGGGGAGGTGCGGGGGCCGGGGGAGGAGGAGGGAGGGGGAGGGGTGGGGGGAGGAGGGGAGGAGGAGGGAGGGGGGGGGGGAGGAGGAGGAGGGAGGGGGGGAGGAGGAGGGAGGGGGGGAGGAGGAGGGAGGGGGGGGGAGGGGGGGGGGGGGGGGGGGTGGGGGGAGGGGGGAGGGGGGAGGGGGGGGGGGGGGGAGGAGGAGGGGGGGGGAGGGGGGAGGGAGGAGGGGGAGGGAGGAGGGGGGAGGGGGGGGGAGGGGGAGGGGAGGGGGGAGGGAGGGGGGGGAGAGGGAGGGGGGGAGGGGGGAGGGGGGAGGGGGGGGAGGGGGGGGAGGGGGGGAGGGAGGAGGGAGGGAGGGAGGGGGGGGGAGGGGGGAGGGAGGAGGGGTGGGGGGAGGGAGGGCGGAGGGGGGGAGGGGGGGAGGTAGGGAGGGGGGGGAGGGGGGAGGGGGGAGGGGGGAGGGAGGGAGGGAGGGGGGGAGGGAGGGGGGGGGAGGGGGGAGGGGGGAGGGAGGGAGGGAGGGGGGGAGGGAGGGGGGGAGGAGGGGGAGGAGGGGGGGGAGGGGAGGGGGGGAGGGGGAGGAGGGGGAGGGGGAGGAGGGGGAGGGGGAGGAGGGGGAGGGGGAGGGGGAGGAGGGGGAGGGGGAGGGGGAGGGGGAGGGGGGGAGGGGGGGGAGGGGGAGGGGAGTATGGACCCATAGGCAGATTATGTACCACAACACAACCCACCCTCTGGGGCTCAGGGTGGAAAACAGGATCACCCACCAATAGATCCACAGTCTACCTCCCTGCAATGGCAGCAGTAGAGGGGACCAGCAACCCCAGTCCTGCTGGGGAACAGATAGAGTGGTACACATCCATAACACAACAGACAGACGGTAGGCCCGGAAATGCTCAGCTGCCCCCCACCATTATCTGACATTCTCCAGCAGCAAGCCTCCAGCCGCTGCACCCTGCAAGGTGTTCCAGCAAGACACATACTAGCTGCAGACAGTCCACCAGCTAGTCCATAGTGCATGGTCCTGGAGAAGATGCATGTACCCAGAATGGGGATGTCAGCATACACACCAAGCAGATAAGTCAGTGATTGGGCCCCAAAAGGAAACCCATATATATCACATGAGAAAAATACTATATAGCACTATGGGGGAACCTAGCCATGCCATGGTCACTGCTCAGTCAGGGTGAGAGTGACCTCCCAGCAGGACATGCTATGGCCACCATGTCCGTGCAGGTGGTGGCCAGGCACTACAATGTCCGAGCCATTGCCCTATGCCGTGTGCAGATGCATCCAGGCCAGGCCACCCTATCGAGGCTATTCCCACGGTACCTTGCTCCTCATTATGCACATTGGCAGGCCAATACTGGCAACAGTGCTAGCAGTGTGGGCTGTGGAGGGTGTTGGCAGCCACCACACACTGGATAGACAGACACACACTCCCCACACCTATGCCAGCATTGTGCAACTATAGAGGTGTTGGGCAGCCCAGGCCACCACACCAGTCCTGGGCAAAGTGCAGGTATGGCTATGGTACGCAATACTGTAGGAGTCACTCCCCAGGTTGGTAAACACTGTCAGACACAAGACCTGTAGCACACTCCACAGACATCAGAAAGGTTGCTATGATGCAGCTCACTCAGAACAGTGTAATTAACCTAGGAATTGCTATCTGCTAGTACTCATAGCAACCTTTTGATAGATGTGTACCATATTCCCCGGTTTAGGGTGGCATTACTAAGGTATGCAAGTGCTAGTATTGGGAGATGCATGCAGAGCCCAAAGTCCTGCCTCTCCACGAGGCTTTGGATAATGGGGCCTGTGGGTGCGGGTGTGTCTGCCCCTGTTGGCTGCTGCTTTACGGCAGAGGTTCCCAACTCCAGTCCTGCGGTGCCAAACACTGTTCGGGTTTTCATGCTGTCCCTCATGAATATGCATGAGAAACATCTGCATACCATGGGGGTGGCGCATAGAAATGCAGCAGAGGCATCTTTATCAGAGGCAGCATGGAACCGGAATGGTGTTTGGCCCTCCAGGACTGCATTTGGGAGGCTCTGCTCTAGGTAATGTGCATGTTTATGGTGTCTGTGCTCTGTAGGGTAAACTGTAGGTGTCTTGGGCATGTTTATGTCATCTGCAATAAAGGTGCTGTCTGTATTAGCATGTTGTAGTAGTGGGTAAAATATGGGGACTGGGTTGGCAGGAACCACAGCTTGGACTTGAACCTGTGACCCTCTGCTTCTGAATACACTGGTTTTGTGCACTGCACCACCTTGTTGTCACAGAGTCAGTACATTCCTTGGTGATACCATGACTGTTTGTCAGACAGGGCCCGTCTGTTGCAGTACACGGCACCCACCTACACAGGGCTAGTCCACGGTCTGCTCTGGGCAGCTGCCACTGCCCCCTCCACCACCAGTATCCCTCAGCCACCATGCTGACATGCCCTTCTGCTGGTGGTGCTGGTGGTGCGCAGTCTCAGGCCATCCAGTGTGCAGGTAGTCGGCTGCCTATTGTGCGGGTTCTGGGGTAGGGGTGCCTGCATAGGTGTCCACGCTTCCCCCCAGCACTGCCTGCCAATGTTCCGTGCCCTTGGGGGTAGCTGCTGGGTACTATCCCCTGTGACACTGTGGGAAACACAGTTGTGCCCATGTTGGGCCTTCAGCAGTTGCTGTCTGGATGCTCTGCTGCTTCAGCATTCGTATGGGCCACATAGGCATCGCCCTAGTCTGCACTGTGGCCCAGCTGCACCACAGCATGTGCCGCCTGCGGCCCTCTGTATCCCCTTCTCCAGCATCTGTCCAGTTGCCGTTCCGACATGCCTGCCCTGATGTTGCGGGACATGTGCACGCCATATGAACCCTGTCCGATGGTGGGGAAAAACCTGAGCAGCGCTATATCACTGTGGGCTCATTCACCTTGTATGGGGGCGGAGTATAGACCCTTCCACGATTTATATCTGTTCTATGGAGCTTACTCGGAGGGGGGGGGGGGTGGAGGGGTTGATGTTTCTCATTGCTACCACTATTGGCCAGCTTGGTTATGGTCTTTTTCCAGTTTGTTGGGGTCATTTTCAGTGTTTATGTGCCCTTTTGTTCTGTGCACATGTATCACACTTATCACTTTTGTTAAGTTTCCCTGCCTGGGCTGTACATTGCTGACACTGAAATGGTTTCTCTCCCCTGTAATGTGCATTTAACGGCAGGTTTTCATTCGCGTTGGAATTGAGTTCTTCAGATCAGCGCGTTAGTGTGAAGGGAGCCTCTCCCCGCCCACTCTCTGCCCATTGACCCCTTCTCTCTGCCCTCTCTCCACCTTCTGCGGTGTTTTACTGCGCCGCGGGAGTTTACGATCGTTAACTACGGTTAACGCGCGCTATGTAATGTTAACGATCGTAAGCGCGTCATAACGCGTGTTATGATGCGCTTTCGATCGTTAATGTTACATAACACGCGTTATTTACGATTAACGCAGTTTAGTAAACATACCCCTTAGTGAATTTTACCATATAGCAGTTATTAAGATTTAAATTTGAAATTTATATGTTATCTGCTAATTAAGTAGTAATCTAGTAGTAATTCAGTTACATTCTGAAATTTGTTGAATGTTTGATGCAGGCAAAATGATGGATTGTGATATGCATCGCAGACAAAATAGAAAGGGAAAAATGGAATCTCAGCTTGTCTTGTTGCCAGATGCTGACATTTCTGAACCTGAGTGTGATGTTGAGGATCCAGAGATGGAAAATAATATGGATGAATTGAGCGATGATCCACTGAACGAATCAGAAGATTGATCTTCCATAACAGTTAGGGATCATGCAAAGTAGAAAGATCCTGATGTTGCTGGTATAGATGATGATGATGATAATGTTCCATTGAACAGATTATTCAAAAAGAAATCAAAATCAAAAGATGCAGTAATGTTTTGATGGAGGAGAATAAAGCCAAAAGTCACCTCCGATCCAATCTGGTCAGGAAAGTTTTCTGATCCACCTGAGGAGGAAAAGCCTCCAATAAAATATTTTCACAGATTTTTTTCCACTGAACTTATTGAGCAGATTGTGATTCAGACCAATTTACTTGCAGTTCAGTGTGTGTCCTCATTTAGAACAACAACAGTAGAAATCGAACAATACTGTGGAATGTTGTTGAAGATGGGCCTGGTTCCAATGCCCAGTTATAAATGCTACTGGTCAGAAGAACTCAGTTTTCCACCTGTTGCAGATGTTATGAGTCAAAATACTGGAATGCTCTCCCACTGGAATGCTCTCCCACCTGATCTCCGCGCCATAACCGACCTAACCCAGTTCAGAAAGGCCCTTAAACTGCACCTTTTCATCAAATACTACCCTACATGAACCGTAACATAACAGCCTCACCCTAGTATAATCCACAATATCCCTCTTGTTCCAAGCATCACTACTAATTTTATGTAAATAGTTCGAGCATGCTATCTAGCTAATAGATTATATACTCCATGTAAATAGTTCTCCCATGTTATCCAAGTTGATACTCCTGTTATATGTAATACCAAACAGCCTGTTGTTCTGGTTCCTTTCTGTTATTTGTAAACCGCGCTGATGTCAAAGAGTGCGGTATATAAGAAGTTGAAATAAAATAAATAAATAAAATCGTTTTACCGACATCAACAAGTTTTTGCACTTCAACGACAACACCAAGGCTGTCACTGACAGAAATGACCCTTTGTATGATAGATATTTTAAAGTTCACCCTCTTCTGGATTTCATTTGAGAGGCTTGCCTAAAGGTTGAACCGGAAGAAAAGCAGAGCATTGATGAGCAGATAATACCATACAAAGGAAAAAATCCCTTGAGGCAATACCTTCCAAAGAAGCCTAAGAAATGAGGCTTCAAAGTATTTGCTAGATGGGAGGTCAGTAGGGTGACATATGGCTTTCATTTCTATGATGGCAAGGCTCCTGCTGTGCAGAAAAGCTGTGGATTTCAACCAGGAGACTTTGTTATGAAATTATGCAAGACGCTGCCTAGCACTCAGAATTTCAAACTGTACTTTTCTAACTACTTCACTTTTCTGGAGCTTCAGCTGATGCTAAAGGAACAGAGCATCCTGTCTACTGGGACAATACGGTACAACAGGATCAGAGGATGCATTATGAAAATGGAAAAAAACTAAAGAAAAAAGGTCGCGGATCCATTGATTTTATGGTTGATGCAAACTCTGGTTTGTCAGTAGTTCATTGGTATGATAATTCAGCTGTTCAGCTTTCATCAACACTGAGATTAGTTGATCTAATTTCTATGATCAAGCACTGGGACAAGAAACTGCATGCCTATGTTGATGTGCCCTGCCCAGCTGTTGTTCGAGACTACAGTCCGAATATGGGAGGTGTAGATCTCTTTGATATGCTTATGGCTCTATATTGCACTGACCATCGCAGTAAGAAATGGTGCCGTAGAATATTTTACTGGGGCCTTCATCTTGCGGTTGTGAATGGATGGTTGCTTTACAGACGTCACTGTGAGCAGTGTTCTCACTCCTTCAGTTTGTTATCAGCATTAGTGAGTCGCTGATCAAAGAAAACAAGGTGCCGTCATCTGTGCAAAGAAAAAGAGGGCGACCATCAGAAGTGCTAGATTCTCCTGAAGTGAATGATCCTGATGACTCCCCTGCACCGCCAAAACAGAAATCATCTGTTCAGTCTGATCCAAAAGACAGCATCAGAAATGACAGTGTAGGACACTTTCCAGCTCACTCAGACCCGAAACAACGGTGCAAGGTTTGCAAAGCTCATGTCAGGATGAATTGCATGAAATGCAATGTTTTCCTTTGCATTACAAAGGAAAGAAATTGCTTCCTCAATTATCACACTTCAGCAGTTTGAATAAAAACGTTAAGAATTTTCAGTTTTATATATCTTGCCTTACTTTTATTCTTTATATTGAGTTCCGTTAAGTCCCATTGGTGCCAAATGGAACCATGATAAAAAAACCTCTTCTAATTATTAACTCCAGTGCAATGCAAGTAAACATTTCTGTTTCCTACTATCCCTAAGCAAAGTTCTGCTTTCTGGAATTTTTTTTACTGAAATAAAAAAATTTGGTAGTGAAAGGGTAGTAGCAGTCTACTGTAACAACACAGAAGGACATCTATGTGTAAATAAAGCAGGTGGCATAACTGGGTTATAAAAGGATATGGAACAGTATCTGAAGGAAAGGTCTCTACCGTAGACATGGAGAAAAAGAACTACGTACCCTGGGGGTAAGCAATGTAGCATGTTGCTATGTTTCGGGGATGCTACACTGTAATTGTGATCCAGATTGGCCACCTCTGGAAATAATAACAGGCTACATGAACCTCTGATCTAAATCTATATGGAAATACCTATGCCCTTATGTTCAGTTAGGTGCAAGAGCATGCAGACTGAAGGAAAACAAACTGAACCATGTTGAAGCAATAGGGGTCCAATGGTAGCCATAATCAGAGGGACCAAAAGAAGGGAAAGAAATGGCACTCCATACAGCCGAACATAGTATACCACTCTGTGCCCCACCGCATCCCAACAAGAGGTGTGACAGTGACACTACCTGTATGCCTGCCGTAGCAGGGTGCACAGGATGCAGATGTACGGTGATGCACAAAGGAGACACATGTATAAGGTGCATGAGAAATGACAGGCAGTGCCTGAAAAACAGGACCAAAAGATACATATGGCCACGGTGATGGAGGCAACCACATGTGCCTCCTCGGTGTCCACGAGTGTGCTATAATTGGTGAGCACCACCTCAATGAGGAGGGCCTGTTCCCCTTCGGTGAGGTTCCTCTCCTGTGAGCTCACCTTTGGAGCCATTTATATATGAAAGCGCCTGTATTGAAATCTGGTTTGCAGTCAGTAGTATGGAATTCTCAGAGGCGTGTTCATGCCAGAGTTACACGTTTTGTAGCGGTTATACATACAATGACATAAACGTCCATCCTCTCAGAATGCCAAATAAGTGTGCATACACCTTCTGTGGAACACATCTAATGCTGGGATGTGTTCAACGAATCTTGGACATCGTGGTTATGGAAATAGTTCCTTTTGGGCTCCAGGCAAATGAAATTTATTTATTTATTTATTTAGCTGTATTTATATCCCGCTTTTCACCGGGTCAAAGCGGTGGAACATTAAAAGGGGGGGGGGGGAGTGTACAATAATCAATTGCAAGGGTTTGGGGCCGTCACCAGGTGGCCAACAATAATGATTTTAACAAATATTTGGGACATAGACATTGTGTTATATTTACATAGAACATATGTTCGGGGGGATGAAATAGGGTGGTAGGGGGGGAGTCAATGGTAGGTGCTTGTTTCTGGTCCGAGGAATTCCTGGAATAGTGCAGTTTTAGTTGTTTTCTGAAAGATAAGTGGTCTTTGTTGCTTCTGATGTGATTTGGTAGAGAGTTCCAGAGGGATGGTGCATATAGTTCGAAGGTTCTGTTGCAGGTCCGTTGATTGCATTTCGTTCTTTTATGTGGGATGGTGAGGGAGTTGTTGGTGGTTTGTCTGGTTGTTCTGTTGTGGGCTGGTTGAGGCAGTAGTGTGCAGAGCTGGGAAGTTTGAGTTTGGGTAGAGAGTTTGTGGGTGAGTAGGGCGGATTTGTATTTGATTCTAGCTTCTAGAGGGAGTATGTGTAGCTCCCTCAGGACTGGGGTGATGTGGTCCTGTTTTTTTGCATTCTTGATAATTTTTGCTGTGCTGTTTAAGGCAGTTCAGAGTGGGTTGGTATGAGTGGCTGGAAGTCCATGGTAGATTATATTGCAGTAGTCCAGGTGGGGGAGTGTCAAGGCTTGCATCACTTTTCTGAAGTCCTGTGGTTCAAGAAGAGGTCTGAGGCGCTGTACTGTTTTAGCCTTGTGGAAGATTGTTGCGGTGGTTTTTTTGATCTGTTGATTGAGTGTGAGTGCTTGGTCTATGATGATTCCTAGGTATCTTATTTGTGGTTGTATTTGTATTTGTGTGGTCCCAGTGTCGAGGTATGAAGGTGGTGTGAAGTCTGTGTCCTTTGTTACTATGAGGGCTTCAGTTTTCTTTATGTTGATGAATAGGTTGTTCTTTTGTAGCCAGCAGGATACTTTGGTGAAGCATTCTGATAAGTGTTTATTGGTTGGGTTGGAGGTTGTGAATGGGGCATAGAGCATTATGTCATCCGCATAGATGTGATAGTTAATGTTGTGTGTGCGTATGATTGAGCAAAGTGGTTGCAGGTAGATGTTGAAGAGCATGGCAGATAATGTGGATCCTTGGGGTACTCCTTGGTGTTGCTGGAAGGGGGGGGGGGAGGTTGATATGTTTGTGCGGATCAATTGTTGTCTATTGGTTAGGTAGGAACGGAACCATTGGAGTATGTTATCTTTGATGCCGATTGCTTGTAGTCTGTGTATGAGGATGTGTGGGAGATGGTGTCGAAGGCTGCTGATATGTCTAGGAAGATCATGGCATATCCAGAGTGTTTGGCTTGAGTTCCTATGACAAGGGTGTTCATTAGTGACGTTATGAGGGTCTCAACTCCGTGGAGTGGACAAAAGCCATGTTGTTGTGGGTCCAGTATGTTGTTGGCATCTAAATGTTCTTGGAGCTGTCTCTGGACTACCTTCTCAATGAGTTTGGAGGTAAACGGGAAGCTTGCTATTGGTCTGTAGGAGGCGGGTTCAAGGGGATCCAGGTTGTGTTTTTTTAGGGTTGGTCGGATGACTGAGGTTTTGAGGAGATCAGGCATGCGTCCTTGGCTGAGGGATTCATTAACAATGTGGGTTAATGGTGTGCTCAGGTCATCTTTGGTTTTCTTTATCCATTCTGTAGGACAGGGGTCTAGCGGAGAGGTGGTGGTATTTAGGCGAGAGATGGTGGATGATACTTCCTCTTTTGTGACTGTTTCAAATGTGTTCCAGTCTCTGTCTGTGGTGGTGGGGTGGTTTGTTGTTGCTGTCTCTGCGTTCAATTGTGGATTTTGTGGTTGTTGAAGCTGCTTGTATTGTCGTGCTAGTAGTTCAGGTGGGATGTTTGGTAGTTGGTCGGAGTGGTTGGGTGCTTTTGTCAGTGTTTTGACAATATTGAAGAGTTCTCGTGGTTTGTTTATTGACGTATTTATGATCTTTGTATGGAAGGCTCTTTTTGCTTTGTCTGTTTCTGTGCGGTATGCGTCTAATTCGTACATGTAATTCGTTTTGTCGTCCTCTTTTTTGGTTTTTCTCCATTTTCTTTCTGCTCTTCTGAGTTTGGTCTTTAATTTCCGGAGGTTGGGGGTGAACCATCGGGCTTTTGCGGAGGTGTGTCTAGTTTTATTCTTGTTTGTTGTTACGCTGGATGCAGAGGAGATTGTGGTGTTTCAGTTGTGGACCAGATCGTCGATATTGTTGGAGCTTGTTTGGAGTTCAGGTAGGGTTTGTGCCAGGAAATCTTCTTTGATGAACATTTTATCTTTATCTTTATTCGCAGGATTTGATAAACCACCCAAGCCGAGGCGTCAGGGCGGTGTACAATACAAAAAAGCAATGGCTACAGAAAAAACAAAGTCAGAAAAGAACGCCAATAATAACAGGACAGAGAGGGACAGATAAAAGATAGAAAACAAAGGTGGTCCAAAGTGGAAAGGACGACATTAGACGGGAGAAACACAAGGGAGGGGGCAAGGAGACTGAGGGGGTGCTATGAAGAGTGAGGGGCGCGGCTGGGGGGCAGAGCATCACCGGCGGGAGGGAAGAGATCAAAGGCTTGACAGAAAAGATGGGTTTTGAGAAGAGCTCTAAAGCAGGGATGGGACAGTTCAAGACAGAGAGAAAGAGGTAGCGAATTCCACAAAGCAAGGCCAAGAAATAAGAAAGCGGAATGACAAGTGAGTTCCAGACGAGCCTGGGAAGGGGAGGGGAGGAAGAGGCGGTTACCGTGCGCTGAATGAAGAAGGCGTGGGGAGGGTTGAAGATGAATGATGTCTGCCAAGTACTGGGGGGTGCCAGAATGAAGGGCTCTGTGCGTGATGATGAGTAATTTGTAAATCTTCTTGTGTGTTGTTTGTTCTCCTTGCTGTTCATGTGGTGGTAGGTGTGGGATATGTTGATGAGGTAGTGGTCAGACCATGGTACATGTGTGATTTCTGGGTTCTTGTATGAGATGGCGGTTTGGGAATTTAGGAATATGAGGTCCAATGTATTTCCTTTTTTGTGCGTTGGTTCATGTATGATCTGTGATAGGTTCATTGCTTCCATAGCATTGATGAAATTTTCTGCTTGCTTGTCTTGGAGAGATGGGAGATTAAAGTCTCCTAGGATTATTTGCTCTTTTGTGGAGATGGTGCTCTCAGATATGTGTTGAAGTATTCTTGTTAGGTCGGTGCTTGGGGTGGGTGCTCGGTAGACTAGGCAGAGTGAGAGGTGCTTATTGGTGAGGGTGAGTATGTCCGCTTCATTGGCCGTTTCTGATGCGTGGTTCCTGAGGTGAAGGTTGGTTTTTGCTATGATGGCTACGCCTCCTCCTCTGGTGTGTTTTCGGGAGCAATGTTGAAGGCTGTATCCTGTTGGTGTTAGTTGGTGCATGATCACTGTGTCTGTCTCTGTTAGCCAAGTTTCTGTTATTCCTAGGATGTCAATCTTTTGGGTTTCGATCAGGTCTTGTAGCATGTGGTATTTGTTTCTGACCGATCGAGCATTTATTAATGAAATGGATAGGGGGGTGCTGTTCGGGGGGTTGGGGATGTAGGTTGGTGTGTGTATTGTTTGGGTGTTGTTCCGTGTGAGGGGGGGGTTGTAGATGTTGGCAGTTTGGATGGTTGTGGTGTTTGGTCTGGGTAGGTTGGTGAGTGTGACTGCGGGAGGGGGTAGAGGGTCAGGAGGGGTGATAGGAGGTATATAGGAGCTAGGAAGGGTGGCATGGTTTGTAGGCGTACCTTGATGTTGTTTGTAGGCGTGCCTGGTTTCTTGATGTCCCACGGTTGTGTTTTGTCATGGTTTTTTCTGTTGTTTGTTGTTGTGGTTTCCGTGTTTTTTCGGGTTTTCGTTGCTTTTCGTTGTTTCTGGAGTTGTTCTGGGTTCCAGTGGGTTCTGTCGGGGGGTCTGTTCTTTTTTTTATTTTGTTTCTGCTTGTGTGCGCCTCTGTGCCATGCCTAAGGGCCATGCCAAAGGGCCCTCGGGCGAGGCCCTCAGGTGCGGGCGTGCCCTGCTGGGGCGCCGCTTTAATGCTGTCCTGGACTTGAGGCTGTGTTGCTCCCACTGCCCCGATTGGGCAGGAGCTTCTGAGCGGGAGGACTTCCCGCTCAGGCGCTCTACCCCGATCGGGGGAGCTGCTGAGCACTGCGGGCTGCTGGTGGGTTAAAGCGGCTCCCTTTGTGCTGGGGCGCCGCTTTAATGCTGTCCTGGGCTTGAGGCTGTGTTGCTCCCACTGCCCCGATTGGGCAGGAGCTTCTGAGCAGGAGGACTTCCCACTCAGGCGCTCTACCCCGATCGGGGGAGCTGCTGAGCACTGCGGGCTGCTGGTGGGTGTCTTTATTTGGACAGCTATGAATCAGCTATTGCTAAATATACAAACTCAAAAGTATTGGATGTTACTCTGTTTCATTAGTGTTACCTAAACATCTGATGGCAAATAATTACATAGTTCTCATCCATAGGGCCACCAAAATGATCCTGCTGTGTAGCTCAAAGCATAATATTTATTTTCTTTATGTACTCACATAATAGTTGTTATATACCACTTTGTCCTGGTATCAGAGCGGCTTTCAGATAACATTGTAGCTACTGCACAAGGCAGTTTACAAGGAACAATTATAGAATGGTTTACAAGGAACAAGGAACAAGTATGTAACAATTGTATAACTAACAAACGATGACGTGCAATAGATATTTAACAATAACAAAGAAGTGCAGAGCTATTTACAGGAGGTATTAACATTAGTGGTCTGGGTGATATTCTGGAGTAATGTGAGTCAAGTGTATGGAGACAGGAAGTGGTTGATGAGCGTGGTGAAGTGTTGATAGGGCAATGTATGGGGTCTACGATGGCTGATCACATTGATAGTTGTCTGTAAAGATGTATGTTTTGAGATGTTGTCTGAATTGAGTTACGTCTTTGATTTCTCTTAGAGTGTTAGGAAGACTATTCCACAGAGTAGGCGCATAGAGTGAGAAAGCTCTATTGGTTGTAGATTGGTTTAGTTTTCTGGCACTAATAGGAGTGGATAGCATGTTTGTCAGGTTGTCTCTTTTTGCTAATGTTTGTTGTTGAATGTTTATCAGTGTGCTGAGGTATGTTGGTGCTATGTTGTTTATTATTTTAAAAATGATCATGAGAGCTTTGAATTTGATTCTTTGAAGTATCAGGGGCCAGAGGAGCTGAAACAGGGTGAGTGTTATGTGATCAGATATGTCGTCTTTCATAATTGTGCATGCAACTGGGTTTAGATCACATTGTAGGGGCTTTAAGGTTTTCTTTGGGAGACCATGGAGTATGCTGTTACTGTAGTCAAAATGGGGGCTTATGAGAGCTTGGGCTACAGAATGGACATCTGTGGGGGAGAGCAGTGGTCTCAGATACTGAATCATTCTGGTTTTATTGTAAACTGCATGAGTAAACATGTGAATGTGTTTGATAAAGTCCAGGTTTTGATCAAGGTACTGTATATCCCAAGGTATTGTATGTCTTTTTGTATTTCAAGTGAGGCACTGTTTACGTGTAGTGAACTAGAGTGGTTGAATGTTTCATTCCTAGTACTAATGAGTGCTTCTGTTTTCTTCAAGTTAACTGTGAAGTTAACTGAGTTGAGCCATTCAGAGACATCGTTGAAACAGCTGGTAATCTTTGTGTAGCTAGGATCTCTGGTGTCAAAGGTGGTGAATAGCATTATATCGTCTGCATACATTCTGTAGTCTAAGTTCTGTGATTGGCTGATATTGCAGATAGATTGTAGATATACAGGGTGGCCTAAAAAAAGTGAGAACATCTCATAAATTAAAAGCTTAAATAGTTTACTTATTTACTTTTTTAGCTATATAACGTCTTTATTTCGACAATTTCCAGTCACCATCTTTTTTTTTTAAATTTGTCAATCATTTACATCTGTCTTTTTGATTTTTTAAATAACTTATATCCTATGAGATGTTCTCATTTTTTTTTGAGCCACCCTGTATATCAAACAGAAGTGCAGATAATGCAGATCCCTGGGGGGACACCCTGAGGTTGAGTGAAAGAATTAGATAGGTTGTTTTTGACGCAAACCTGTTGGGTGCGATTGGACAGGTCGTCTTGAAGCCATTGTACCACCTATGTCCAGGTGTTTTAGGTGGTTGATTGGGGTGCTGTGGTTTACACAGTCAAATGAAGAAGGTATATCTAGGAGGATAAGGATGAAAACAATTGTCATGTTGCTGATTCCTGGGCCTATCTAGAGGAGCTGAGGGAGAGGACAGGATGGTGGGTATGCTCAGATACAAACTAAGAGTCAGGCTGAATTCAGGGGGAAGCAGGGCCTTGTGCAGTGACTTATTGGGGGGCCTCATTTGCAAATGTCAGGGGTTGAATTGTGAGACTGAAAAGCAGGGCCATGTGCAAAGAACACAGTCTCTCAATGGTAGTGCCAGCCCTGGGGCCAGCAGTAAGCATTAGGCCCATGTAGCATAAGGGATATGAAAATCCCTCTCAGACATTTACTATTAAGAGGCTCCATAAAGGTTGTATGAAAAAGTCCCAAAACCAGTGACAACAGAAGGCCCATCCTTAGTGACATGACAGGTGCCTTATCCAGTATGGGGCTGATGTCGTGCAATATATCCAGCTCTACAGAAACACTGCCACTGACATGGTAGGAACAAGAGGTCTATGATGTGACTGCGATGGTATGTGGACTGGGGCTTCTGCTCCAGATGAGGTCCCTCATAGAGACGCATTTTGTTTGATGTAGGATGCCTGTGCCACTGGGACTGGTGGGTGGGTGGCAAGGCTCGGCAGCTACGAGCATGTCCCATCAGCACAATTCCATTCCGGCCGTCCCGACCCTTTGTGTGTCCAGTCAGAACCGGACACACAGAGGGAGCCACAATACTGATCCCGTGGGGCATACCTGGCCCCACCAGATCAGACTCGCAAACAGACCTGTACATGAAGGACTAGAAAAGGGGACTGCTACTTCTGGAGAGAGATCTGCAATTGTGAGTGTATATTTCTGGGAATTTTTCTGAAGGGACTTATTTGGATTAAAGCTGATTAATCTGTGAACCCAGTGTATTTGTTAAATCAATCAGGGCCTAGTAGCAGCAGTTTAAGTTTAAATTTAAAACACGAGAGCTTTCTGGTTAGATTTAGAACCCAGCAGAGAGCTTGTAGTTTAAATTTAATACTTACTCAGGGCCTAGCAGCAGCAAAGTGCTTTTAGTTTAAATTTAAAACACAGAAGAGAGCTTTCTGGTTAAATTTAGAACCCAGCAGAGAGCTTCCAGTTTAAATTTCATAATAAGTCAGAGCCTAGCAGCACCAAAGAGCTTTAATTTAAATAAAAACAGAATATAACTTAGCATAAAAAGCAAAACAGGGTCAGTATTCTTTGAGCAACAAATAAAGTCTTCTACAGACCTTTACAAAGAGGCCTTCTACCTAGGGAGTAAGAGACCTGTGCAACATTTTCAATAGGTGTTAAAGCCAAGTGGCAGGTCAAACGACCATTTTGAAAGACTCCTTCTATCCAAGCAAGGACTGTTAATCACCCAGGAAGTTGGTCAAAGCTTACCTCAGAAGCACAGGACAGGGTAATGTGTAGCAGACCTCTTTTAAAAAGCCTTATTTTCCTCCATCCCTCCCCAATACCCACCCACCCCTGGGATAATCATAGCTTTACAGGTAATTACATATCTTACGGAAATGAGGTACTCTCAGGTGCAGCTCATTATCCAAATCAGTCATACACTAAGGACCTGAGATTAATTAAGCTTCAGGTGAACAAGGTATATTAAACGTATTAGGTACACTTTTATTAGTATAAGTATTCACAGCAACCCTTAGAAAGCAAAGAACTTAAAGATTTAAACACAAGCTTAAACTAAGATGCAGACAGCAGTACAACAGCGAGATGGGGGCTTTCCAGTCTTTTGCATTGAGTGTCACATGTATGATTTTCTGCCAGTTGATGAGAGGTCTTACGTGTGCACTAGGTGCAAGGAGCTCTTTGCTCTCAGGGAACGAGTCCGTTTTCTAGAGGCTAGAGTAGCAGAACTGGAAGACATAAGAAAGACAGAGAGGTACATAGACGAGACCTACAGGGATATTGTCCTGAAGTCCCACCTCCAGTCTGGCAGCATTCCTGTTGCCATGGAGGAGAGAGGTCACGTGACAGGACAGCATCACCCTGGTGTGGCAGGAAGTGATCATGTAACTAGGACCTGTCCTCCAGGTGATGTAAAACCCTCTCGCACCGAGAAAGATTCTCCAGGGTCATGTGCCCATGAGGGAAGGGTTAAGACAGCCATTATAGTTGGTGATTCGATCATTAGGCATGTAGATAGCTGGGTGGCTGGTGGACATGAGGATCGCCTGGTAACATGCCTTCCTGGTGCAAAGGTAGCCGACCTCACGCACCATCTTGATAAGGTCTTAGATAGTGCTGGGGAGGAGTCTGCTGTCTTGGTACATGTCGGTACCAATGACATATGAAAATGTGGTAGGGAGGTTCTGGAGGCTAAATTTAGGCTTTTAGGTAGGAAGTTGAAATCCAGAACTTCCAGGGCAGCATTCTCCGAAATGCTTCCTGTTACATGTGCAGGACCCAAAATGCAGGCAGAGCTCCAGAGTCTCAATCCGTGGATGAGACAATGGTGCAATGATGAGGGTTTTGGATTTGTTAGGAACTGGGGAACATTCTGGGGAAAGGAGGGGCTCTTCTGAAGGGATGGGCTTCACCTTAACTGGGATGGAACCAGGCTGCTGGCATTAACCTTTAAAAAGGAAATACAGCAGCTTTTAAACTAGATAATAGGGAAAGCCGACAATCGTACAAGAGCTCATGGTCCGGAAGAATGTATCCTTGAAGGATACTACCAAAAGCAGAGAGGTTTCAAAAAAGAGTAAAGTAGCCCAAATGCCCTTGAGTATGGAGCTGACAGAGCTTAACGATTCCAAATTACCCATGCCTACCAATAGCCAAATTAATATGAATAAAATACAATTTTAAAATAATTGTATGCAAATGCTAGAAGTCCAAAAAATAAGATGAGCGAGTTAGAATATATAGCACTAAATGAGAGGTTAGATATGATTGGTATCTCAGAGACATGGTGGAAGGAGGAAAACCAGTGGGACACGGATACCTGGGAGCAAACTATACTGTAATGATAGAGCTATTCAAATTGGTGGTGGGGTTGCGCCCTATGTTAGAGAAGGCATTGAGTCAGAAAGGATTAAAGATTTGCAGGAAACAAAATTTACTGTAGAATCTCTATGGATTGAAATTCCATGTAAAAAGGGGAAGCCGATGGCAGTGGGGGTGTACTATCGACCGCCTGGCCAGAATGAACAAATGGATGATGAAATGCTCAAAGAAATCAAGGAAGCTAACAAAGGTTACAGCACAGTAATAATAATGGGTGATTTCAATTACCCCGGTATCGACTGGGTCAGTATCACGGCAGGACATGCTAGGGAGATAAAGTTCCTAGATGAAATAAATGGCTGCTTCTTGGAGCAGCTGGTTCATGAACCGACCAGAGGGGAAGCCATATTGGACCTAGTCCTTAGTGGAACACCAGATCTGGTGCAAGAGATAAGGGTGTTGGGCCACTTGGCAATAGTGATCATAGCATGATCGCATTTCATTTAATTAATGGAGGAGGGATGATAAGGAAATCCACAGTACTACCCTTTAACTTTCGAAAGGGAGACTATGATAAAATCAGGAAAATAGTTCAGAAAAAAATAAAAGGAGCAGTTGCAAAGGTTAGACTTACATCACGTTTGGGTGTTGTTGACAAATACTATCTTGGAAGCCCAGACCAGCTTTATTCCACGCTTTAAGAAAAGTGGAAGGAAGTCCAAAAACTGCCAGCATGGTTTAACGGTGAGGTCAGAGAGGCTGTTGTTGCCAAAAAAGGATCTGTCAGGAAATGGAATAAAGAGCCAAACGACGAAAACTGGAAATAGCGCAAGCACTGGCAAGTTAAATGCAAGGCATTGATAAGACAGACAAACGGAGAATTTGAGAAGAAACTTGCTGCGGAAGCAAAAATGCATAATAAAAACTTTTTAAAGTACATTCGTAGCAAAAAACCTGTGAGAGAGTCTGTTGGTCCATTAGATGATAGAGGTGTTAAAGGGGCCCTAAAAGGCGACAAGGTGATAGCAGAAAGACTGAATGAATTCTTTGCTTTGGTCTTTACTGAGGAAAATGTAGGGATGTTACCCATGACTGAAGTGATATTTAAAGGAGCGGAAGAATTGAAAGAAATATCAATACATTGGGAAGATGTATTACAACTATTTGATAAAATGAAGAGTAGCAAATCACTTGTACTGGATGATATACTGTACATCCAAGGGTGTTGAAAGAACTGAAATATGAGATTGCAGACCTGCTATTAGTAATCTGTGAACTATCATTAAAATCATCTGTAATACCTGAAGATTGGAGGATGGTGAACATAATGTCAATTTTTAAAAAGGGTTTCAGGAATGATCCAGGGAACTACAGACTGGTGAGCCTGATGTCAGTACCAGGAAAGATGGTAGAAATCATCATAAAGAACAAAATTGTTGAACATGTAGATAGTCATGGCTTATTGGGATCACAAAACGTAATATGGTCACAATTTCTACAGAGTATATATCTATAATAAAAGCACCTCAACTCTGTATTATAGTTAGAAAGACTGGTATGTTCACTTATAGACTAGAAAACTTAATGGATTGAGTGTTCATAAAGCACCATTCTGAATCGGAAGCTAACGTGGTCTCAGTATATTGTAGACAGGAAAAAGATACTTCTAGTTCACAGTCACGGACTTCACATCAACGACCACACTTTCATAGCAACCAATTTTCAAATATATTCCTTAAAACCTCTCTCCATCAACGTAAGATAATCCAAAAAATTTATAATGATGGAGAGAGGTTTTAAGGAATATATTTGAAAATTGGTTGCTATGAAAGTGTGGTCGTTGATGTGAAGTCTGTGACTGTGAACTAGAAGTATCTTTTTCCTGTCTACAATATACTGAGACCACGTTAGCTTCCGATTCAGAATGGTGCTTTATGAACACTCAATCCATTAAGTTTTCTAGTCTATAAGTGAACATACCAGTCTTTCTAACTATAATACAGAGTTGAGGTGCTTTTATTATAGATGGCTTATTGGGAGACAACCAACATGGCTTTAGACAAGGAAGATCTTGTCTTACCAATCTGTTATGTTTTTTTGAAGGTGTGAATAAACAGGTAGACAAAGGTGAGTCGGTTGATATAGTGTATTTGGACTTTCAGAAAGCCTTTGACAAGGTCCCTCATCAGAGACTTTTGTCAAAACTAAAGACTCATGGGTTAGGAGGCAGTGTACTATTGTGGATCAGGAACTGGTTAAAAGATAGAAAGCAGAGGGTAGGGCTAAATAGCCAATTTTCCCAATGGAGAAAGGTGAATAGTGGTGTACCCCAGGGATCTGTGCTGGGTCCGCTGAATTTTGACATATTCATAAATGACCTGGAAAAGGGAATAACGAGTGAGGTTATCAAATTTGCAGATGACACAAAACTATTTAAAGTTGTTAAAACCCATGAGGATTGTGGAAAATTGCAAGAGGATCTTGATAAATTGGAAGACTGGGCATCAAAATTGCAGATGAAATTTAATGTGGACAAGTGCAAAGTTATGCACCTAGAGAAGAACAACACAAACTATGGTTACACGATGCAAGGTACCACATTAGGAACCAACACCCAGGAAAAAGATTTAGGCGTCATTGTGGATAACATGTTAAAACCCTCCGCCCAGTATGCAGCAGCAGCCAAGAGAGCAAATAGAATGCTAGGTATCATAAGGAAAGGAATGGAAAATAATACAAAGGATATTATAATGCCTCTATATCGTTCCATGGTGCAACCGCACCTTGAATATTGTGTGCAATTCTGGTCGCCGTATCTTAAAAAGGATATAGTGTAATTAGAAAAGGTTCAGAGAAGAGTCACCAAAATGGTAAAGTGGATGGAAGGATACCCCCATGAAGAAAGGCTAGAAAGGATAGGGCTCTTTAACCTGGAAAAGAGACGGCGGAAGGGAGATATTATAGACGTCTCTAAATTAATGAACAGAGTGGAACGGGTAAACGTAGATCGATTGTTTACGCTATCAGAATATAGAAAGACTACGGGACATGCAATAAAGCTACAGGTTAAACTACTTAAAACAAATAAGAGAAAATATTTTTTCACTCAACGTGTAATCAAACTCTGGAATTTGTTGCCGGAGGATGTAGTCAAGGCTGTTAGTGTAGCTGGGTTTAAAAAAGGTTTGGACAAGTTCCTGGAGGAAAGGTCCATAAACCATTTTTAAGAAGGGACCCAGGATATCAATGCTTGACCCAGTACAAGCATTGTGGAACCTGTGTCTTTTGGGGAAACTGCTAGGTACGTATGACCTAGATTGGCCACTGTTGGAAACAGGATACTGGGCTTGATGGACCTTGGTATGACCCAGTATGGCATTTCTTATGTTCTTATGTCCACAACGTGGCCCGGCCTGCATGTACAGGCCTTCTCCAGCTAAATTGGTCTGGCCTGTACAATGGAGCTGCGTCCAGTTTCCATGACAGTGCTGCTCCATTGTATGGCCACGATCCCCAGCCACCAGCGCCTGTGATCCTTTACCACAGCCTGACCCCTGATCCTGCCTTCCTAGGCTGGCGACAGGTTGCGGGAGAGTATCTCTGCCCCCACCCACTGCTTTATAGCCCCGGGCCTGTGGTCCATTGCCGCATCAGGGAACCTATTCCACCTCAGAGGTGGACGGTGTTCCCTGTCTATGCTGTTGACCCCGGACGTCCAGGGCTTGCATTGGAAGTGGTCCCATATGTCCGGGGCCAGCAAACACCCATGATCCACATTGATGCCGCCCCCATCTACCATGCAGATAGCGGGGATGGACATCTCAACAGGCCATCGATCACCACTATTTGGGCCTCAGACTGACTCCTTATGCAGATATACACATGGATACAGTGTTTCAAATTAACAGTTTTTATTTGAACTATTCACATATCTACTACCACTATTGAGCATTTATATAGCGCTACCAGTCGCACGCAGCACTGTACAGGCACACATGCAAGAGACAGTCCCTGCTCGTCAGAGCTTACAATTTAGTCAAGACAAAATATATAGTAATAGTCTATTCAGGGCAGTACATATAGCAATAGTCTATTAGGGCCAAAACAAAATATAGCATTTACAATTTAGTCAAGACAAAAGACATAAGTCGGTGCAAGACAGAGGATGGAAGTCAGGATATGAAAGCGACAGTGAAGAGGTGGGTCTTCAACCTGGATTTGAAGAGGGCTAGGGAGGGTGTCTGGTGTATAGACAAGGGTAGGTTGTTCCAGGCGTAAGGTGCAGCAAGGTGAAAGGAGCGAAGTCTAGAGTTAGGGGTGCGAGTGAAGGGCCTGGATAGGAGTAGTTTGTTAGAAGAGCGAAGTTTCCGAGAGGGGTTGTGAGGAGAGATGAGAGATGAAAGGCAGTGAGGTGCTGTAGAGTGAATGCATCTATAGGTCAGGAGGAGAAGCTTGAACTGGATGCGGAAGTGGATAGTGTGGTGACGAAAGTGCATCTGAACCCATGGAACTAGGGGAAAAACAAACATTTACCTTCAACCAGAGGGATAGCCCAGAGAGCAGTAGGTTTCAAATTGCAACCAAGGAAAAAAAAACACACAGAGCTGCTGAGTGCAGGCCACGCCCAAGCTCTGAGGCAAGCTGGGGAGGTAATGGGAGACACCTGGGGGAGGAGTTGGAACCGGTAGTGCAGCCACACTCATTTAAGCTCCAGGAAACAGGAGGAGGAGAGTCCACCAGGGAAAAGGAAGGAGAAAGAACTTCCAAGGGAACGGAAGGAAGAAGAAGCTTCAGGAGAGCTGAAGGAGAAAGGTTTTCCAGGGACAGCCTCACTGGGGAGTCTCAAAACAGCCAGCACACAGAAAGCCACAGTCCAGAGAGAAGCCTGGGCTGCAGAGGAATTGCAGCTAGGTCTGGAGATAGGACGGTTTGGCCTGAGAGAGTTGCTAACCTTAAGCAAGGTACGAGAGCAGCAGTGCAAGAGGCTGCAGGAAAATCATCAGCTGTGAAAAGGTGTGTGAATAGACCTGTGACTAAGAATAATGTGAGCCAGTTAGAGGCCCTGAGCCGTCTAATGAAAGATAAGAATCTCTACAGACCTACTAAAAGCCATGAGTGTAAAGAGAGGTCTCGATGGGAAAAACCTTTCTCCATGGACCAGCAGGATTGCGTCAGCCACACTTGGTGACGTCCTCCGGGCGGAGCCATGCATACGGAAGTGCTCTCTAGAGCTCAGAAAGGAAGGCCTTTCTGAGCCCACCTAGGTAGCCCATCCCACTGGTCCGCCCTCTAGTCCGGTCAGTTTTTGTTCTTACGCCTTGCCAGCAAGACGGACCCTGCTCTCTCTCTTCATTTTTTTAATTTCTTTGTTTTGCGTTTTTACAACTATGCCCAAGCATCTTTCAAAGAAATGCCCCTATTGTGGCAACAAGAACAAGACTTCACATGGATGCACTTACTGTGGGGCAATGAAGAAAGGATACCAAGTGATGTGCCCAGCCTCCGGCTCTGGCCCTCCACTGCCTGATCCTCTGCCGGCCCCGGATGTGCCTGTACGGGCCTCCATCCCTAGCCGAGCCTCCGTTGCTGCAGAGAGTGCCCTTTCCCGGCGGGACGCGCTGTATGGAGCCTCCGTCCCCAGCCCGGTGCACCCGAATGACCTGCTTGCTGCTCCAGGACCCAACACCGTCACCCGCGGAGGCGCGGAGGTAAGCCCTGCCCCTACTGCTGCAGTCTCTCCTGTTTTCATCCTCCTGGACTCCTCTCAGCTCGCCCTGCAGTCAGCTTCCAGGATTGGGTCCCCCACAGCACTCGTCCATGCTTCCCAAGATGGCGACGTGCTGCGGTCCTCCCAGCCTCTGCTGCAGTCCTCCAACTCTGCCCACCTTTGGGGCGAGACCTCTATGCCCGCGAATTCTACCGTCATCGGAGGGAAGCCTGCGCGCAGCTGCGCTTCGCACGGCAGCGCCTCGCGCAGCAACGCATCGCGCAACAGTGCCCCACACAACAGCGCGCCCAACGAAGCCAGCGCGCTGTTGCGCAATGCCAGCGCACTGTTGCAGAACTCCAGTAGCCGCAGCAGCAGCAGCAGTTCCAAGAGCAGAACGCACGGTAAACGGACCAGTGTCAACAGACGCAGCAGCAGCAGCAGCAGAGACTCTAGCCACAGGGACCTCTCTCCCAAACGACGCAGGCACTCCGAGCGCCACCGTCACTGCTCCCAGTGCCACCGGCGGGAGGATCCTCGAAAGGGCAACCATAGCCGGAGCCCTTCAAACCGCAGCAGGGCTAGCAGATCCAGCCATAGTAATTCCTCAGCTATCATCAGCTTATTAACACAGCTCGTGAAGCAATCTGCTTCAGCAATACCCGCCGCACGCTTGTCAACCCCGCATAGCGCGGATCCAGTGCACAAAGCTCCGGAGGCAGCCCTTACCTCTACCCCAGAGAAGAGAACCAGAGAAGACCCACGCGGACCCTCTGATGATCCGGACCCAGAAAATCCGTCCCCCGACAGCACTGCCGACGACCACGACATCGAAGCTGCAGTGGTGGGATCGGCATCCACAGAGCTCGCCAACTCAGAGAAGACAGCTGAGATAGAAGACCCTCCCCTGGCGGAGGATCTCACCTACCCCAAGTTTTTAACAAAACTATCCTCTGCCCTCTCTTTGAACGCCGCTGATGTGCCTGGAGAGGTTGTTCCAGAGGTTCTAAAATACCTCGCCACTCCGAAGCCTGCTTTCGCACTCCCAGTGCATCAGAGACTGCTGGAAAATCACTCAAAACTGTGGCAGACACCAGCATCTGGTCGTCCGTTTCCGAGGTGGCTGGACTTCAAGTATCAAGTGAGGCCTGTGCCTGGCTTTTCTCAGACCCAGCTACCATACAACTCCATCGTTGTCTCTTCAGCGCTCAAATGCACCAAGTCCTCACGTACCCACGCCAATAGCCCCCCGGGCCGAGACAAATTCTTGGATGACATTGGGAAGAAGGTCTTCCAAGGTGCTATGCTTAGTGCTAAGATTGCAGCACACCAATTTCAGCAAGTTCTCTTCCTGGACACCTGCATGGCAATCTTGAAGTCGACAGCTGCATCCCTCCCCAAGGAGTCTCAGAATCAGCTCGCCAGCGCACTTGCCGATATGTCGGAGTGCAGCAAACACCTGGCCAGCGCAACCTTTGACTCTTTCGACACAGCCTCTCGTACTGCCGGTACGGCTATCTCTGCGAGACGATGGGCGTGGCTGAGAGCCTCCGGCCTTCGAGATGACACCCATGACAGCATTGCTAACGCCCCCTGCACGGGGGAATCACTCTTTGGGGACAAGGTTAAAGACACTGTCAACGACATTAAAGAACACTGCACTACCTTACAAACCCTGGCGGAGGATGGCTACGAGCGCCGCAGCGGAGCCCATAAGAACAGTTTCCAGAGGAAATCTTACTACTCCTCCAACAAGAAGTACCCCTCCAGCAGGAAATGGCAGTATAACAAATATAGGAACAACTCCTACAGCGGTCCCCCTCACCAGCGTAACTCTCAGCGTGACCACAAGCAGAAGAAGAACAATCCACCCCCTGCGAAGAGTGGACCGTCCTTTTGACGCCTACTCTCCGGCGCCCACCCCGACCGGGGGTCGCCTGACCTACTTTTTAAACAAATGGAAAGACATCTCCTTCGACTCCTGGGTTCTCGAGATCATCCGAGAGGGTTACCGGATGCGTTTCAGCTCAACCCCTCGCCAAAACACCCAACCCATCAGCAAAACCCCACTGCACCTGTGCCGAGCCATGGCCGAGGAGCTGATACACCTGCTGTCCTCCGATGCTATAGAGCAAGTACCATCGGACGAGATAAACTCTGGCTTCTACTCCAGGTACTTCCTCGTTCCCAAAAGGACAGGCGGAGTCCGCCCCATCCTCGACCTCTGCAAACTCAACAAGTTCATCATCAAAGAGAAGTTCAGGATGTACTCTCTCAACTGCATCCTGCCCTTGATTCAACCCGGCGACTGGATGGCGTCCCTGGACCTGCAGGATGCCTACACCCACATCCACATCCACAAGTCACACAGACAGTATCTTCGTTTTCATGTATTGGGCCAGCACTTCCAGTACAAAGTCCTCCCTTTCGGCCTATCGCCGGCCCCACGGGTGTTCACGAAATGCGTGGCAGTTCCCGCATCGCATCTACGCAAACGGAACGTTTCCATTTTTCCCTACCTCGACGACTGGCTCATCACAGCCCCCTCAGCAATGGAACTTCAGGAAGCTCTAGGGACTACCGAGTCCCTGATCTCCTCCCTGGGGTTCATCATCAATTACAACAAGTCCCAACGCACACCCTCTCAGAGGCTGGAATTCATCGGAGCCGAGATCGACACCACACTCTCGAAGGCATACCTTCCCAAACGCAGGTTGCTCGCCCTGACCTCGCTCACGACCAGATTGGCCTCGGCGGAATCCTCTTCAGCGAGATCCATCCTACGCCTTCTAGGCCACCTGTCCGCTACCACGTCTGTGGTCCACATCGCCAGGTTACAGATGCGGCCGCTGCAGTGGCATCTACGTACGCACTGGAACCAGCACTCGCAGCCTCTCTCCACCCGCATCCCTATGACCTCCAAGATCAAGACTCATTTACTCTGGTGGACTGCTCCAGAGAACCTTTCGGGGGGGAAGGACATGCACCCACCCGAGCACCAAGTCACCCTGACCACGGACGCCTCCAACTTGGGCTGGGGTGCCCACATTCTGAAGTTCAGCACACAAGGGGCCTGGTCACCGCAGGAACGACTCCTGCACATCAACCTCCTAGAGCTAAGGGCCATCAAGTACGCTCTCAAAGCCTTCCTAACGCATGTGCAGAAGAAAACCGTCCTCATCCAGATGGACAATCAAGTGGCCATGTTCTACATCAACAAGCAAGGGGGCACGGCATCTCGGCCCCTCTGCAAGGAAGCCCTGCAGATCTGGTCCCTTGCCCTGACTCACGGGTGCAACATCCGAGCCTCCTATCTGTCGGGCGACCAGAACACCTTAGCCGACAAGCTCAGCAGGCAACTGCAACCTTACGAATGGACACTGCTCCCGGAGGTCACCAACAGCCTCTTCCATCAGTGGGGGCGCCCGAACATCGACCTGTTCGCCACGGAACAGAACGCGAAATGCCCCCTGTTTTGCTCCAGGCACCCTTCCAACAAGAGACTGGCGGCGGATGCATTCGACGTGTGCTGGGGGGAGTGGTCTCTCGTGTACGCCTTTCCCCCGACCCCCCCTCATCCCGGCGACACTCTAGCGGTTGGTCCGCGACAAGGCTCGCATCATCCTAGTGGTTCCCTTTTGGCCCCGACAGATGTGGTTCGCGCTGCTCCAACGCCTTGCGCAAGGGAAACCGAAGCGCCTGCCACTCCGGCCGGACCTACTCACGCAGGACGGAGGCAAAATGAGGCACCCCGACCTCAAAGCCCTGGCTCTCACTGCCTGGAGGTTGAGCGGATGAGCCTTTCTACACTCCAGCTATCATCTGAGGTGCAAGACGTGGTCCTAGCAGCCAGACGCCCCTCTACCAGGAAATCTTATGGCCTCAAATGGAAGAGATTCAGCATCTGGTGCACTGCGCAAGGGCTGGAGCCCACCATGTGTCCTCTTCCCAGTGTCCTGAAGTACCTTGCTTCTCTGTCTAACCTTGGCCTTAAGACTCAGTCCATCAGAGTGCACCTTTCGGCAATTGCAGCGTTTCACGCCCAGCCTGAAGGGGCAACTTCCATCGCAGCACTACCTTTGACAAACCGCTTCATGAAGGGACTGGCTAATTTGAAACCCCCAATCAGGCAACCCGTTCCGTCATGGGACCTCAACACCGTCCTCTGCCGCCTGACCGAGGACCCCTTCGATCCACTACAGTCGGCGGAGATGAAGTTCGTCTCCTAGAAAACCCTGTTTCTGGTTGCCATAACGTCCGCCAGGAGAATCAGCGAGCTGCAGGCACTAGTGTCCCATCCCCCTGATACACAGCTACACCAGGATAGAGCATCCTTACGAACCAACCCGAAGTTCGTGCCCAAGGTGGCATCTGCCTTCCACGTCAATCAGTCCATTGAAGTCCCGTCTTTCTTCCCAGAACCCCATGCCTCCGAGGAAGAAAGTCGCCTACACACGCTGGACTGTCTCCGGGCCCTTCGGATCTATCTGCTGTGAACTCAACCCATTCGCAAAGGCGAACAGCTATTCGTATCCTTCGACCCTAGCCAGCCGGGCAGGCCGGTCAACAAGAGAACCCTCTCTCACTGGGTCGCCTCCTGCGTCTCCCACTGCCTAGACCCCACAGGCACTCAGAATTTGCCAAGAGTGGGCCCTCACAAGCTAAGAGCACTGGCAACCACAATTGCCAACCTTCGTTCTGTTCCTCTGACGGATGTCTGCAGAGCGGCCACCTGGTCCTCCCCGCACACGTTCCAGAAGCACTACTGCCTTGACCTCAGGGCCCAGGAAGACTGCGCCCTTGGGACTGCCATCCTTTCCACTGCAACGGATGGCAGACAGGCATTGGCCCAGTAGCCGGGCCGTCCGTACCTGCTCCTCCTGTAGCATGTCAGCACTGTTAATTGCACTGTTGCACAGTCACTGTTGTTAGTCTGCACTGTTAGTTGCACTGTTACTCAGCCACTGTTGTTCGTATGCTGTTAGCACTAGTTGCCCGTTGCACAACTTCTGTTTGCACAACTGCATGATTTTGTATGCACCTTCACCTATTACGGCAATAAAGATGTTCATCCTATTGCGGCTCAGAGCCTCATTTAGTAACTAAGCTCCTCCTCCACCTCAGCGTTCTCCACAGCTGGGGAGGCACCAAGTGTGGCTGACGCAATCCTGCTGGTCCATGGAGAAAACGAGGTTACTTACCTGTAACAGGAGTTCTTCGTGGACAGCAGGATAAGTCAGCCATACAATCCCACCCGCCTCCCCTGGAGGAGGTCAGCCTGCCGTATCCGCTCCTTGTCCGGGAACTAGCTAGCTAGGAACACACTGACCGGACTAGGGGGCGGACCGGTGGGATGGGCTACCTAGGTGGGCTCAGAAAGGCCCTCCTTTCTGAGCTCTAGAGAGCACTTCCGTATGCATGGCTCCGCCCGGAGGACGTCGCCAAGTGTGGCTGACTTATCCTGCTGTCCACGGAGAACTCCTGTTACAGGTAAGTAACCTCGTTTTAGAGCTGTTGGAAGAAATTAAGCCTATGTTTAGACAAGCTGATTCAACCCCAGAAATAACAATCCCTGGTTATGAAGATATGCAGACAGAAGTTTGTGATTCTGAGCAAGAGTCCGTAGAGTCTTTAATGGATTGTTCCCTTTGTAAAAAGACGGGGTAGAGAAGTGTTGGGTTTTTAAAAAGGAGAAAGAAAACCCAGAAGCTAATTACCTGAATGAATTATACCTTGAATGCTGAAAAGTTTGAGAGAGAAAGTTGCCAATGCCTAAAGCTAAGAGCAAACATTTTAAAGGGCTAATTTGAATATCTGAGGCTTTGAGAAGAAGCTGCTGTCTGACAGTAAAACAGACAGAAACATTTTTAAGATTTGCTTAGAATGTTGGACACTGTGGGAAAAGCAGATTCCTGTTCTTGTAGTTGGAAAGAACAGTAAACGCCATATTCTTGACTGAAGGAAGTCTAGAAGAAGCACCTATCTGTGTAACAACCTGAGTGAAGCCATTGTAACGTTATGTCACTGTAAGAATCCTTTTTGTGAAGAAGTTTTTGTGTTGGAGAAGCATCCTTTTTTTGTTGTCATGCGCTGAACTTCAAAGAAGTTTCTATTGGAAAGGAAGTAAATAAAAATTCCTGTTTTTGCCTTTAAAACCCTCGGCATTCACTATTATTTGATACAACTACAACCTCCAGAAGCCTCGGCTCTGGACCCCTTGCTTGAAAGGGACAACACAAGGGCACGCCCTCGCCCCTAGGCGACCGCCTGGGCGGTGGTGGGTGCAACAGGTGGCGTAGTTTTAAGGATACTACCTTTGCCTATGTATGCACAAAGCTTTTTCAACTACGCAAAAAGAAAACTTCTACAAGAAACCAGTGACGAAACACCGAGCCCTGCTGAGAATTGAAAGACTAGGGTAGCAGTGGAGGTCGGATCTGGAGCTGAGAAACTGAGCTGTGACCTGCTTGCTGACAAAAACGAGTATACTCTTGTATCAGGTAACCCATGCATAAAAAGGGGTTATAAAAGGATACTGGTGCAGGGGTATAGCAGTGCTCAATAGGAGTTCAAGAAAGAGTGGTTATATTTTGGTGCCACACTTGGTGGTTTTTCTTCTTTTTTCTTGTTACAGCACAGACCAGAGATGGAGCGCAACGAGCTTCTCCAGTGGATGGCGGAACAGTTTCAAAAGCAACAGGAGATGTCCGCCAGAACCCGAGAACACATGGCAGCTATGATGCAAGCACAGCAGAAGCCGCTCCTAGAGATGATGGCGGCATGGCTGGGGGCGCAAGAAAAAGCTGCAGAGTCAACCTGGTCAATATCAGGTTCACTAGGAGCTATACAAGGGCTGGGGTTACTTAACACCGGGACATTTCATTTGGACAATTAACCAAGGACGATGACATAGATGACTTCTTAGAAGCTTTCGAGAGGGTAGCTCTCTTAACTGGATGGCCTAAAGACCAGTGGGCAGTCCGCCTAGCTACTTCTCTTACTGGCGAAGCATTGGCTGCATATAGAGCCATGCCCGCTGCCTTAGCCTCCAATTACGAGGAGCTTAAAAGGGCTATAAGAGACCGCCTAGGTCTAACGCTTATGGTCTATCGCCGCCTCTTGAGAAGTTGCAAGTTAAAACCTGGTGAAATGCCGCGAGCACTTTGCCAGCGAATTAAAGGCTTGGCATGGAAGTGGCTAACACCTGAGGCTAGGACCATAGATTCCATACTAGATTGCATTGTGTTGGAACAGTTTATGGAGGCAGTTCCGAAAGACCTGCAAACCTTTCTGATCCTACAGAACTGCCAAAACACCAATGATGCTACCTCACTGGCAGAGCGCTTTTTGGAAGCGGAATTGGTAGGCCAGGTGAAAGGTGGTGTTTCTAAATGGGCAGATGTAGTATCATCAGAAAGGAAGGTCAGGCCAATGATGGGTGAAATAACAAAGGCTAGGCCTATGGATAAAACCTGTTATGCACAAAGAAAATGCTTTTCATGTGGGCAGGAGGGACATCTAAAAAGAGATTGCAAAGCAAGGACAGCCCTAATAACCGCTCATTCTAAGGAGAGTGGGGAGGGATTTCTGTTGGCGGTGGAGGTAGAGGGAATCGCTACGGAAGCCTTGCTGGACTCCGGAGCAGATCAGTCCATGATCTCACGGAAGCTCTGGAAAGGGATTGAATCTCAGGATAGGGAACAGAAGGAAGAAGAAACTTCAGGAGAGCTGAAGGAGAAAGGTTTTCCAGGGACAGCCTCTCTGGGGAGTCCCAAAGCAGCCAGCACACAGAAAGCTTGCCCAACACTTGCCCCGTGTTGAAGCAGTTTTGAAGGCGATGAGGCAGGCGGGCATAACATTAAATCCTGCCAAATGTATGTTTGGAGGGAGGGAAGTAAAGTACCTAGGGCATATGGTGGGACATGGCACAGTTAGGCCACTATTAGACAAGGTAGAAAGTGTGAAAGCCTTTCCCCGACCTTTGACTAAGAAACAGCTACGCAGTTTCCTCGGCTTAGTAGGCTACTACCGTAGTTTTATTCCCCATTTCGCGGATGAAAGTGCCCCTTTGACCGAGATGTTGAAAAAGAACGCGCCGAACCAGCTGAAATGGTCCAGGGTAGCAGAGCAAGCCTTTGTTTCATTGAAGGACAAACTCTGTCGTGCACCCATATTGCGAGGTGTGGATTTTGACAAACCATTTATTATACAGACAGATGCTTCAGAGATAGGCTTGGGAGCCGTATTGTCTCAGAAACATGAGGGCATTGAACACCCCGTTATGTTTTTAAGTCGGAAATTATCGCCACCTGAACGGAAATATTCCACTGTAGAGAGAGAATGTCTGTCCATAAAGTGGGCCGTGGAGGCACTGAGGTTTTACTTGACGGGCCGCAGGTTCTTATTGGTCACCGACCACGCACCACTAAAGTGGTTGAACCACATGAAGGACCAGAACTCTCGCCTAACATGCTGGTATATGGCCTTGCAGGCCTTTTATTATCGCATAGAGCATCGAGCGGGGAGATTACACACAAATGCGGATGCCCTATCCAGAATTACGGGCTGTGCGGGGATTGATACGCCAGCCCATAATATCTTAAGGGGGGATGTGTGGTGACGAAAGTGCATCTGAACCCATGGAACTAGGGGAAAAACAAACATTTACCTTCAACCAGAGGGATAGCCCAGAAAGCAGTAGGTTTCAAATTGCAGCCAAGGAAAAAAAAACCACACAGAGCTGCTGAGTGCAGGCCACGCCCAAGCTCTGAGGCAAGCTGGGGAGGTAATGGGAGACACCTGCGGGAGGAGTTGGAACTGGTAGTGCAGCCACACTCATTTAAGCTCCAGAGAACAGGAGGAGGAGAGTCCACCAGGGAAAAAGAAGGAGAAAGAACTTCCAAGGGAACAGAAGGAAGAAGAAACTTCAGGAGAGCTGAAGGAGAAAGGTTTTCCAGGGACAGCCTCACTGGGGAGTCCCAAAGCAGCCAGCACACAGAAAGCCACAGTCCAGAGAGAAGCCTGGGCTGCAGAGGAATTGCAGCTAGGTCTGGAGATAGGACGGTTTGACCTGAGAGAGTTGCTGACCTTAAGCAAGGTACGAGAGCAGCAGTGCAAGAGGCTGCAGGAAAATCATCAGCTGTGAAAAGGTGTGTGAATAGACCTGTGACTAAGAATAATGTGAGCCAGTTAGAGGCCCTGAGCCATCTAATGAAAGATAAGAATCTCTACAGCCCTACTAAAAGCCATGAGTGTAAAGAGAGGTCTCGATGGGAAAAACGTTTAGAGCTGTTAGAAAAAATTAAGCCTACATTTAGACAAGCTGATTCAACCCCAGAAATAACAAACCCTGGTTATGAAGATATGCAGACAGAAGTTTGTGATTCTGAGCAAGAGTCCGTAGAGTCTTTAATGGATTGTTCCCTTTGTAAAAAGACGGGGTAGAGAAGTGTTGGGTTTTTAAAAAGGAGAAAGAAAACCCAGAAGCTAATTACCTGAATGAATTATACCTTGAATGCTGAAAAGTTTGAGAGAGAAAGTTGCCAATGCCTAAAGCTAAGAGCAAACATTTTAAAGGGCTAATTTGAATATCTGAGGCTTTGAGAAGAAGCTGCTGTCTGACAGTAAAACAGACAGAAACATTTTTAAGATTTGCTTAGAATGTTGGACACTGTGGGAAAAGCAGATTCCTGTTCTTGTAGTTGGAAAGAACAGTAAACGCCATATTCTTGACTGAAGGAAGTCTAGAAGAAGCACCTATCTGTGTAACAACCTGAGTGAAGCCATTGTAACATTATGTCACTGTAAGAATCCTTTTTGTGAAGACGTTTTTGTGTTGGAGAAGCAACCTATTTTTGTTGTCATGCGCTGAAATTCAAAGAAGTTTCTATCGGAAAGGAAGTAAATAAAAATTCCTGTTCTTGCCTTTAAAACCCTCGGCATTCACTATTATTTGACAGAACTACAACCTCCAGAAGCCTCGGCTCTGGACCCCCTGCTTGAAAGGGACAACACAAGGGCACACCCCCGCCCCTAGGTGACCGCCTGGGCGGTGGTGGGTGCGACAATAGGGAGCCAGTGAAGTGACCTGAGAAGGGGAGTAATGTGGGCATGTCGAGGCTGGTGGAAGATGAGTCAAGCATCAGAGTTTTGAATAGATTGATAGGGAAAGAGTTGGCTCATAGGGAGACCAGCGAGGAGTAGGTTACAGTAGTCAAGGCGAGAGGAGATTAAGGAGTGGACAAGCATTTTAGTAGTGTGTTCAGAAAGGAAGGGGCAGATTTTGCCAATGTTGTAGAGGAAAAAACGGCAGGTCTTAGTTACGAGCTGGATATGTGTGGAGAAGGGGGGAGTCAAAGATACCCCCAGATTGCAGGCCGAGGGAACAGGAAGGATCATAGAGCCAACCACAGAGACTGAGATAGGAGGGAGAGGAGGGGAAGTTTTGGGGGGTAATATAAGGAGTTCAGTCTTGGACATGTTCAATTTCAAGCAGTGGTGAGACATCCAGGCAGCGATGTCGGATAGGCAGGCAGAGATCTTGGTCTGGATTGCTGGAGAGATTATAGGCGTAGAGAGGTAGATTTGGGAATCGTCGGCATAGAGATTGTACTGAAAGCCATGGGAGGAGATAAGCACACCAAGGGATTGGGTATAGAGAGAGAAGAGGAGCGGACCCAGGATGGATCCTTGGGGTACACCGACTGGGAGCGGGGTAGGAGAGGAGGAGGAGCCACCAGAGCATACACTGAAGGAGCAATGGGAGAGGTAGGAGGAGAACCAGGATAGTACGGAGCCCTTAAAACCAAGTGAGGAGAGGGTATCGAGGAGATGTTTGTGATCAACAGTGTCAAAAGCAGCAGAGAGGTCGAGAAGGATGAGGACAGAGTAGAGGCTCTTTGGTAAGAGCTGTTTCAGTGGAGTATAAGGGACGGAAGCCGGACTGCAGAGGGTCCAGGAGGGCGTGAGAGGAGAGGAAGTCGAGGCAGAAGCGGTGGACTGCTCATTCAAGTAGTTTAGATATGAAGGGAAGGAGGGAGAAGGGTCGATAGTTAGAAGGACAGGTGGGAACGAGTGAGGGTTTTTTTAAGGAGAGGTGTGACCACAGCATGCTTGAAGTCTGCAGGGACATTGCAGTGGAGGTAACATCAGGTAACATCAACCCCAACCCCGGCCCCCCTCGATTTCTATCCCACTCTAAGAAGCGTTCCTCACGTACTTTGTCTAACCTCATCCATATACCTCTCCTTTCCCCTTCCTCTCTACCTCCCTCATGTGCCCTATGGAACGCATACTCATCCAAAGATACCAACCCTAACCCTGGCCCTCAAGATCTCTGTCTTATTCTGAAAGGAAATCCTCACGCAACAGCCCCCCTAGATCGCCATCCTACTCTGAAAAGAGATCCTCACGTAACTTGTCTAATCTCATCCATATCCACAGGACAGTGTAATGTGTAGCAGCCCTCTTTTAAAAAGTCTTATTTCCCTCCCTCCCTCCTTCCCCAACACCCACCCACCCCTGGGATAATCGAAGCTTTATAGGTACTTACACATCTTAAAGGAAAGGAGGTGCTCTCAGGTGCAGCTCATTATCCAAATCAGTCATACACTAAGGACCCGAGATTAATTAAGCTTCAGGTGAACAACGTATATTAAACGTATTAGGTACACTTGTATTAGTATAAGTATCCACAGCAACCCTTAGTAAGTAAAGAACTTAAAGATTTAAACACAAGCTTAAACTAAGATGCAGACAGCAGTACAACAGCGAGATGGGGGCTTTCTAGTCTTTTGCATTGAGTGTCACACGTATGATTTTCTGCCATTTTGTGAGAGGTCTTACGTGTGCACTAGGTGCAAGGAGCTCTTTGCTCTCAGGGAACGAGTCCGTTCTCTAGAGGCTAGAGTAGCAGAATTGGAAGATATAAGAAAGACAGAGAGGTACATAGATGAGACCTACAGGGATATAGTCCTGAAGTCCCACCTCCAGTCTGGCAGCATCCCTGTTGAAATGGAGGAGAGAGGTCACGTGACAGGAGAGCATCACCCTGGTGTGGCAGGAAGTGATCCTGTAACTAGGACCTGTCCTCCAGGTGATGTAAATCCCTATCGCACCGAGGATGTTTCTCCAGGGCCATGTCCCATAAGGGAAGGGTTCATGGACTATATCCCTGTAGGCCTCATCTATGTACCTCTCTGTCTTTCTTATATCTTCCAATTCTGCTACTCTAGCCTCTAGAGAACGGACTCGTTCCCTGAGAGCAAAGAGGGAGGAGTGGCCTAGTGGTTAGGACAAGGTACTTCAGGCTGGAGGGCCGGGGGTTCAAGTCCCACCTGGGGACAGCAATCTTAGGCCGGAGGGACTGGGATTTCTAGTCCTATAGGTACTCCTTGTGGTCTTGGGCAAGCCACTTAACCCTCCATTGCCCATGTTCCCTGTAAGTATTAGCGTATGTGTGTCATATCCCATCATGTTAAATGTATCTCCCAATTGACCGCTTTGACCCGGTGAAAAGCGGGATATAAATACAGCTAAATAAATAAATACAGCTAAATAAAAGGGTTAGGATAGCCATTATAGTTGGTGATTCGATCACTAGGCATGTAGATAGCTGGGTGGCTGGTGGACGTGAGGATCGCCTGGTAACATGCCTGCCTGGTGCAAAGGTAGCGGACTTCACGCACCACCTAGATAAGGTCTTAGATAGTGCTGGGGAGGAGTCTGCTGTCTTCGTACATGTAGGTACCAATGACATAGGAAAATGTGGTAGGGAGGTTCTGGAGGCTAAATTTAGGCTTTTAGGTAGGAAGTTGAAATCCAGAACTTCCAGGGTAGCGTTCTCCAAAATGCTTCCCGTTCTACGCGCAGGACCCAAAAGGCAGGCAGAGCTCCAGAGTCTCAATGCGTGGATGAGACAATGGTGCAATGATGAGGGTTTTGGATTTGTTAGGAACTGGGGAACATTCTGGGGAAAGGAGGGGCTCTTCCAAAGGGATGGGCTTCACCTTAACTGGGATGGAACCAGGCTGCTGGCATTAACCTTTAAAAAGGAGATACAGCAGCTTTTAAACTAGATAATAGGGGAAAGCTGACAGTCGCACAAGAGCTCATGGTTCAGAAGAATGTATCCTTGAAGGATACTACCAAAAGCAGAGAGGTTCCAAAAAAGAGTAAAGTAGCCCAAATGCCCTTGAGTATGGAGCAGACAGAGGTTAAAGATTCCAAATTACCCATGCCTACCAATGGCCAAATTAAAATGAATAAAATACAATCCCTAAAATGCTTGTATGCAAATGCTAGAAGTCCAAAAAATAAGATGGGAGAGTTAGAATATATAGCACTAAATGAGAGGTTAGATATGATTGGAATCTCAGAGACATGGTGGAAGGAGGACAACCAGTGGGACACTGATACCTGGGTACAAACTATATTGTAATGATAGAGCTATTCAAATTGGTGGAGGGGTTGTGACATAATGGAGGAGAGGTATGGAGAAATGGTGGAGGAGAGAGTCAAGGGATCAATATTATGAAGGTTTCTAAATAGGTTGGAGGAGATAGGATGAGGTTGAGACAGCGGGAACTGAAGATTGAAGCTTAAAAGGTGGAGGTCAGATAGGGGAAGGATTGAGTTACGGAAGTTTGAGGGTGAGGAATTAGAGAAGAATATTAGGTCAAGGCAGTGTCCGTGCTGGTGGGTGGGGGTTGTGGAACAGAGTTGGAGGTCAAATGAGGAGGTAAGGGCGAGCAGTTTTAAAGCATGGGGATCAGAGGGGTTATCAACGTGAATATTAAAATTGCCAAGAATAAGAGTGGGGGAAGAGGAATCCAGAAAGATGGAAAGCCAGGAGTCAAAGTCGGTAAGGAAGGTAGAAGCAGACTTGTCAGGAGGGTGATAAATAACAGCTACTCGGAGAGGAAGTGGTGTGAAGAGGCGAATGGAGTGGACTTCAAAAGAGAGAAAGGAGTGAGACTTAGGCAGCAGGAGGGATTGGAATTGGCAAGCGGGAGAAAGTAGAAGTTCAACACCACCGCCCCGGCCATTGGAACGAGGCGTATGGGAGAACTGATAGCCCCCATGACAGAGAGCAGCAGTGGATGCGGTATCATCTGGAAGGAGCTAGGTCTCAGTTAGGGCAAGAAGATGTAGAGCATTAGAGATAAAGAGATCATAAGTAAAAGCAAGTTTATTAGAGACCGATTGTGCATTCCACAAGGCACATGAGAAAGAGAGAGTGGAAGGGGAAAGGAGAGGGATATGGATGAGATTAGACAAGTTACATGAGGATCTCTTTTCAGAGTAGAATGGTGATCTAGGGGGCTGTTGCGGGAGGATCTCCTTTCAGAATAAGACAGAGATCTTGAGGGGCCAGGGTTAGGGTTGGTATCTTTGGATGATTGTGCGTTCCATAGGGCACATGAGGGAGGGAGAGAGGAAGGGGAAAGGAGAGGTATATGGATGAGGTTAGACAAAGTACGTGAGGAACTCTTTTTAGAGTGGGATAGAAATCGAGGGGGGCCAGGGTTGGGGTTGATGTTACCTGATGAGAGAAGAAGAAGGAGTAGCAGAGAGCGGGGTAGAGAGGAGATAGTACAGCAGAAGCGAGGGTGGGGTTGCCTTAGAGGGGATGGTTGAATGAGAGGGAGAATGTGATGAAGCTCAAGAGCTGATGATAGGTTAGAAGACAGAATGGCAGGAGAAGTAAGGGAGGTAAAGGGGGAAGAGGTGGGGAAGGAATGAGGGTGCCGGTAGGAGGGGAAGCAGTTGGGGAGTATGAAGAAAAGAAGGACAATGTGATGTGGGGCCATGGAGAGGAATAGTGGGGCTATGCAGCGTATGTTATCTTACAAGCCATGAGGTGGATCCTACACACTATGTTAGTTAGATTATCTGGGTGTCCCCACTAACACTTCTGCAGGCAGACATCCCAGGGCACTGGCAGAACAGCAGTAATGCTGGGAGTAGGCTCGGAAAACCTCAGCTGCCCCCCCACCCCCAGGTCTGACATTCACCAGCAGAAGGCACAGATGGAGGGAGGAGTGGCCTAGTGGTTGGGACAAGTTACCTCAGGCCAGAAGGTTGGGGGTTCAAATCCCACTAGAGGAAAGCAACCTTGGGCCAGAAGGAATAGAGTTTCTAGACCCACAGGTGCTCCTTGTGGTCTTGGGCAAGCCACTTAACCCTCCATGTTCCCTGTAAGTATTAGTGTATGTGCCTCATATCCCCTTGTGTTACATGTATTTCCCCCATCCTCCATTGTGCTGTGACCAATAAGGTGGTACACAAACACACACAGCTATGTGGACCCAAATTTGGGATATACAGCACAGCCACCAAGCAGATATCTCAGTGATTGGGCCCGCAGGACAGAGAGCACACAGATATCACCAAAGACAGAAACTATACAGCACTATGTGGGAACATAGCCATGCCATGGTCACTGCTTGCTCAGGGTGAGAATGACCTCACAGCATGCCACCCACATGCTGTGGCCACCCTGTCCATGCAGGTGGTGGTTGGGCACTACAGTGTCCCAGCCATTGCCCTATGCAGACAAACAGTGTAAGCATTGTGGGCCCAGTGAGGAGTAGGAGCCACAAAACAATGGATAGACATACTGTGATGCCCAAAGCGTTTCTGAGCCTATGGAAATAGGAGAAAGACACACATTTACCTGTAGGGAGAGAAACAGGCAGGAGGCTTGTAGATCTCAAACTGCAGCTAAGCAGAAAAAAACTCATCTAGTTCCTAGCTGCAAGCCACGCCCTAGCTCTGAAGCAAGCTGTAAAGCTAATCAGAGCCAGCTGGGGGAGGAGCACGAGGCTACACTTCAGGCACATTCAAATAGAGTCACCAGGGAAACAGAAGGGGAAGGAGTTACCAGGGAAGCAGAATGCAGCAGGAGTCCTAAGGAGTTGGAAGGAAGGAAGACCTTCAGAGCAGCAGAAGGAAAAGGAGTTTCAAAAGGCAGCCCGAGGGAGGGTTCCAGAGAGAAGGAACCAGGGAGACAGAGCCACAAGAAAAGCTCAGCCTCAGAGAACACTGAGAAATGCATTGGAACTCTCAGGGGTAAAAGGCATAATCCAGAGAGGAGCCAATGTTGCAGAGGAACTGTTTTGGGCACTGGAGATAGGAGACTGCTAGCTGAGAGAAGCCCTGACGAGGAGCCAGGCCCTTCAGCAGCAATCCAGGAACTTGCTGGAAACATGCCTGCTACAAAGAGGACTGTGAGTAACTCTGTGACTAACAGTAGACTAGGTCAGCTAGAAGCACTGAGCCACTTAATGAGAAAGAAGAGGTTGCCAGTGTCTGCTGAAAACCCTCTAGATAAGGAAAAGTCTTGTTGGAGAAAATTATTAGAGTTGCTGGAAAGTGAAAAGCCTGAGTTTACACAGGGAGGCTTAGACCACGATACTGAAAGCATAGCGTCAGAAGAAATGCAAACAGAAGGCTATGGTTCTGATCATGACTCAGAATCTTCTGTGATGGATTGTTCTCTCTCTCATAGGACCTTATAAATGTCTAAGCAGTAGAAAGAGAATAGCTTAATGAATTTCATTTCTGTGGCAAAGCAAAAGGAAACAGGCTGGACAATGTGGACATTGTGTTAAGAATCCTGTTTGCCTTTAAAAATGTTTCACGCTGAATGAAGCAAGTAAAGCTTTATCCTGAATGTTGAAAGTTGTAAAACGGAAACCTCTACGTGTGTTAAATGCTGAAGGAAGCAATGAAAGTCTTATTTTGAATCCTGGAAGTTATGGAAAATATGGTTTGGGAGAAAGAATCCTATTTTGTTTAATTTATCATGCGTTGAGCTTTCTAAAGACTCTTTTTGGAGGAGTAGAAAACCAAAATAAATAAATATTCCTGTGTTTGCCTTACAACCCTCGGGTCTCAATTTCTTTTGAAACCCACAACTACAAACCCCAGCAGCCCCGGCTCTGGACTAAATAAAGGTAGTCCCTACCCTAGGCGTCCACCTGGGGTAGTGGGCACCACAATACACACACTCCCACTTCAGCATTGTGCAAAGATAGGGGTGGTTGGCAACCCTGCCTGCCACACTGGTCCTGATCCTAATGCAGGCATTGCTAAAGTGTGAGGAGCTACTAGTAGTGCTCTGGTGATAACTGCTGCTCTGTGTTGGAGCAACAGTCTCACTCCATGAGGCTTTGGATAGTGGAGCCTGTGTGCAAGTGTTTGTACCCCTGTTGGCTGATGCTTTGGGGATTGCACATGTTGATGTTGTAGTTGCAATGTAGGGACATGCTCTGCAAGATCCACAGCTGGGACCAGAACCTGCGACCTTCTGCTCCAAGACACACTGGTTGGGTGTACTACACCACACCACACAGTTGCTATGAAAGCATAGCAATCTCTGGGGCTACCTTTGATTTTCATCCACCAGACCTTGTCTGTTGCACTGCACAACATGCACTGGAACAGGGATGACCTTGGTCTGCTGTAGGCAGATGTCACTGCCCCCCTCCACCACCAGCACCCCCCCCCCCACCATGCTGACATACCCATATGCTGTTGGTGCTGGTGGTGTGCAGTCCCAGGCCATCCAATGTGCAGATAGGCAGGTGCCTATGGTCTGGGGTCTGGGGTGGGGAGGCATACATAGACATCCACACATTCTCCCCCACCCATCACTTCCTGCCAATGCCATGTCCCTTCCACATGGGGGAGAGAAATGGCTGGGAGGTGTCAGGGTGGTGATCTAGCAACTATTGGTTAGGGTGGACCTGGTAAACGTAGGTAGATTGTGTTATGCCAGCAGACCATGGAAAGGCTAGGGCATGCAATGTGGGTACAGTGTACCCACTTTGGATTACTGGGTATATACATGTTTCAGCCAATGCGTGGTCACACCCTACACTGCCTTACCAGGGGCTGTAGTAAAGGGTATTTGTTTAGCTGGGTTTATGGACAGTTTGGGACATATCCTGAGTCAGGTCCATAGACTCTTGTTAGAGTGGTCCCCAGATGTGCACTGCTTGCCCCATTACAGGCATTACATAAGAACATAAGATATGCCATACTGGGTCAGACCAAGGTCCATCAAGCCCAGTATCCTGTTTCCAACAGTGGCCAATCTAGGTCATACGTACCTAGAAGTTTCCCCATAAGACACAGGTTCCGCAATCCTTGTACTGGGTCAAGCATTGATATCCTGGGTCCCTTCTTAATAATGGTTTATGGACCTTTCCTCCAGGAACTTGTCCAAACCTTTTTTAAACCCAGCTACACTAACAGCTTTTACTACATCCTCCGGTAACAAATTCCAGAGTTTGATTACACATTGAGTGAAAAAACATTTTCTTTTATTAGTCTTAAATAGTTTACCCTGTAGCTTCATTGCATGTCCCCTAGTCTTCCTATATTCTGATAACGTAAACAATCTATCTACGTTTACCAGTTCCACTCCATTCATTAATTTATAGACTTCTATCATATCTCCCCTCAGCCGTCTCTTTTCCAGGTTAAAGAGCCCTAACCTTTTTAGCCTTTCTTCATAGGAGTATCCTTCCATCCCCTTTACCATTTTGGTGGCTCTTCTCTGAACCTTTTCTAATAACGCTATATCCTTTTTAAGATACGGCGACCAGAATTGCACACAATATTCAAGGTGCGGTCTCACCATGGAACAATATAGAGGCATTATAATATCCTATGTTTTATTTTCCATTACTTTCCTTATGATACCCAGCATTCTATTTGCTCTCTTGGCCGCCACTGCACAGTGGGCCGAGGGTTTTAACATGTTATCCACAATGACGCCTAAATCTTTTTCCTGGGTGTTGTTTCCTATTGTGGAACCTTGCATCGTGTAACCATAGTTTGGGTTGTTCTTCCCTAGGTGCATAACTTCGCACTTGTCCACATTAAATTTCATCTGCCATTTTGATGCCCAGTCTTCTAATTTATCAAGATCCTCTTGCAAGTTTCCACAATCCTCCTGGGTTTTAGCAACTTTAAATAGTTTTGTGTCATCTGCAAATTTGATAACCTCACTCGTTATTCCGCTTTCCAGGTCATTTATGAATATGTCAAAAAGCAGCGGACCCAGCACAGATCCCTGGGGTACACCACTATTCACCTTTCTCCATTGGGAAAATTGGCCATTTAGCCCAACCCTCTGCTTTCTATCTTTTAACCAGTTCTTGATCCACAGTAATACACTGCCTCCTATCCCATGACTCTTTAGTTTTGCCAAAAGTCTCTGATGAGGGACCTTGTGGTTCCTGTGTGACGTTTGGGGTACCTGCTGGGTACGTGTCCCCTGGATGGGACACTGTGGAACACAGACTACTGGGCATGTTTGACCTTGGTCAGACACTGTCTTGCTGATTTCCATTTGCTGTGTTCCTAGGCGACAGCCTAGTCCACCCTGTGCCCCAGCTGCCCCCACTGCATGTCCTGCCTTCAGCTCCCTTTGCCCCATTAGCACCATCACCATAGTGGCCTTTCATACTTGGGCACTATGCTGTTGCTGCAAATGGAGCACTACTATCACTGTATTTAGGGCTCCCTGTCTCTGCTGTACATTGCTGACACTGAAATGGTCTCGCTCTCCTGCAAATGTGCATTTACTGACAGGTTTTCACTAGCAGTAAAGTCCTGGCATTAATGTTCCAGTGTTAGTGTAGCAGGGGCTTCTCCCCGCCCACTCCCCTCCCCCTTCTCTCCACCCTCTGGGGCATTTACCACTGCCGGTAACGTTACTGTGCGTTAACGTTATATGAGGTAACATTACCGCGCATTAACGTTATCAGTGCTACATTACCGCGCTTTAGTAAACATGCCCCTAAGTATTGACATGCACTGTTCTAGGTGGGTCCCTGTCAGACAGGGGCAGAGCACAGGGCCACATGTGACTGGCATAACACACTGCAGATCACACCTGCCACACAGTGGCAGTGCTGGGGATCTGCAGCATGGGCATCAGAGACCATTTCTAGCACTGCATGGTATTGGGGACCTAATACTGGGCACCATCCTCACCTGCAGTAACAGCTCGGTAGCACGGTTTGTATCTGCTCTGTGCTTGTATCACACACTGTCAGTGCATCTTATATATCTCTTGAGGTGCTGGTTATGTGCATTCTCCATTTGGGGATCAGTTGTAGACTGCTGTTGGGCATGTGCACTGCACATTGGGTACTGGTGGGGGCTACCCTATGCCGGCACACACAGCAGACATTCTAAGCAGTGACCTGCAGTCTCTTCATATCCAGCCATTGCTGTGTAGTGAGGTGTGAGAATATGTGCTGCTGAAAATCCTGCTGCTGATACTCCAGTAGCAGGAGTTTCAGTGGTGACTGGGAGTCTGCAGACGGTGGTGGCTTGGGAAGATAGGTGTTCCTTTTTTTTTGTTTTTTTCTAGCATGTGTAATGCTCTGAGAGTTTGCAGGGGGCAGCCACTATTGATAATGTTGATTTGGCATCACTATTGAAAAAAACCCTGGAATTATATTGAACAGGCAATTGGTAGGAGTATTTTAGAGCCATTGATGTGGGAAGGATTGGGCCTGGTTCGACGTTAACTTTTACCATTGCCCCTCCCTTCTTGGATCCTGTGTCTTTTTTCTCCTTCCGTATCCAATGTTTACCTGATGTGATGTGTGACAAATGGTAGAGTGGTATCTCTTGCAGTATTCGTATGCTTTACATTCTGGAGTTGACCTTTTTGGGCTTGTGCATGTTGTGCTGCACAGTGTCATGGGATGGGGGTGGTAAGGATTATACTCTGATGTCATATACAGGGATGTTTCTTTATGGACACAGTGGTGGCTGCATGGGGAAGTTTCCCATTGGAGGTGGTGCTGTTGTGGACAGTCTCAGACTTCATGGGACAGGAGGCAGACACAGGGTTCTCTCAGGGGACTGGTGAGGTGATGGTAGTGGAAGTCAGCCATGTGTTGTCTTTTACTAGCATCATTTATTTATTTATTTATTTAACAGTATTTCTAAACCATCTTATCATAAAAATCAAGGCGGTGTCACAACAAAACAATCAGAAGATGTGGAGGGGGTTCATGCAGTGTTGGGGGAGTAAAGTGCGGGGGGAAGTTCATGCAGAGAATGCAGGGGGGTGATGTGCGTGTGGGGGGGTGTTCTAGATTAGGGGGGCTATGTACAGTGTGCGCTATGATACAGCATGTTCTATAATACTAGGTACTGTCCAGATAGGTCATGAGATAAATCCTGTGCCGATATACAATCTCTCGTCAGGGTGGGGGGGTCTTTGTTGATCAGACCTTGTTGATTAAGTGACGTGTCCATAATGTTCTATGAACAGAGCTGTCTTCAGCTGTTTGCGGAAGTCCTTGAGGTCCGTTGTCGCTCTCAGCTCGTCTGGGAGGGAGTTCCAAATAGTTGGGGCTGCCAGGGAGAGGGCTCTCTCTGTGGTGTCCTTTCGTGTTTTTCTGAGGTCCCTCGGTGTTTCCACTGTGTTTCATGCCTCTATGTTTCCACTGTGCTGTGTGTTGTCTGACAGTATTGGGACACATTGCTGCACTGTTACACACAGTAAGGTTTTTTTCACTGTGTTCAGGTTTCCTTTCCATATGTGCTTTCCCTTTTGTCCATTCTGCATTTTTTCCATCTTGCTTTCCTCTTAGCCATCGTGTTTCTGTTTGCCTGTTTCTTGTGTGGGCCCTGTTTTGTGTGTTTACTGTCATTTGGTTGTGTGCTGGGTCCAGCTTACCCCCTGCTCCTCTTGCCCTTTTACTTTGCAGCTACTTCCTGGCTCTTTGCAATGTTCTTGTCCCACCACATGCATTTCCCCTGCCTCTCCCCTTTCCTGCTTTGCCCTACTTACTGCACCAGGGTGGTCCAGATCCTTTCTCAGCCCCTGTGTGCTACAGCTAGGGCTGGCCTTCTGCGTCCCATGGGGAGCAGGTCTCCCTCATTTACTATTACTAGCCTGCAGAGCAGGCAGGTCTCCGCCTCAGAAAAATTTACTTGGCAGGTGGCCATTTCAGCTCTGGCGGTGGCGGGGGGGATTTACTGTATCCTGTTTCCTGTCGCACATGGACAACTGTGCAGGTAGACACGCTTTCAGAACTACACGTCTGCAGCATATCGTGGGTTACACGTGTTATGTGCACGTATAAGGAACCCGCTGTTGGCGGGTTGCACGTTTAGTGGCTAGATGTTAAACCGCCCGGCCAGAGAATCATGTCTATGTTTCAGATGTACATGTTTTGGATGTACACATCCGCCCTGCACGTCTTTCTCAGAATCAGGCCCATAGTGTGTATATAGTGTGGGGGTGGGGTGCCTGTGTGTAGTGCAGGGGAGGGAGTGCCTCTATATGTGAGTGTATGTGTGTGTGTGTGTGAGTATGACATGAGGGTTGGGTGCATATATGTATGTGTGGTGCAGGGATTGGGTACCTACATGTATGGGCAGGAAAGGAGTACGTGTGTGTGTGTGTGTGTGTGTGTGTGTGTGTGTGTGTGTGTGTGTGTGTGTGTGTGCGCGCGCGCATGCTGTGGGGGCATGGTGTGTGTGATGCGGAAGTGAGGTGCCTGTGGTGTGGATGTCAGGTGCCTCTGTGTATGTGGTACAAGGGTGGGATGCCTGTGTGTGTAGTGGTGTGGTGGAGGAGCGCCTGTGTGTGTGAGTGCACTGTGGGAGTGAAGTGTCTCTGTGTGTGTGGTGCGAGGGTTGGGTGCATATGTGTGTGTGTGTGGTGCAGGAGAGGAGTACTTCTAAGTATATGTGTGTGTGTGTGCGTGCACGTGCGCATGCTGTGGGGGAGGGGTGTGTGCATGGTGTGGGGGTGACATATCTGTATGTGCATGTGGTACAGGGGTGAGATGCGTGAGTGTGTGTGTGTGTGTGAGTGGTGCAGGGATCAGGTACCTGTGTGTGTGGTGTGGTGAAGGAGTGCCTGTGTGTATGAGTGCACTGCGGGAGTGAAGTGTGTATAAGCGTGTGGCGCAAGGGTTGGGTACCTGTTGTGTATGTGTGGTGCAGGAGTCGGGTACCTATGTATGGTCCAGGAGAGGAATGTGTGTGTGTGTATATGTGTGTGCATGCTATGGGGGAGGGGTGTGTGTATGGTGTGGGGTGAGATGCCTGTGTGTGCATGTGGTAAAAGGTTAGGGTACACATGTGCGTGTGTGTGTGCAGTGCAGGTGTAGGGTGCCTGTCTCTGTGTATGGTATGGGTCTGGGGTGCCTGTGTACCTTTTGGGTGGGTGGTGCACCTTTGACATATATACATTGAGGCCTCTTTTTCCCATGCATTTATCTTTTCAACCTACTACCCCTTGCACTCTTCCCTTCCCCCTCCAGGCCCTAGCCTTCTTTCCCCCTCCCCACTCTCTGATCCCCTTCCCAGCTTCTATCCCCTTCTCCCTCCCTTTCTCTTGCATGCCCACCCCCATCCTCCATTCTCCTCCACCCATCTTCCTTTCCCAAACCCACAGCCCCTTTCAATTTCTCCTACCTTCTTTATGTCTCTCTGGCCCCGGCTCGTCTTCCTACAGCACTCTTGGCCACAAGAGTAGTCTTCTTTTCCTCTTCTGCCTGCAGGGGTTGCTGCTCCTGTGGGCAAGATGAAGCACCCTTGGATGGAATCTTGGTCTTCCTCTCCTGTTCTGCCCGAGGGAGACTCTGCTCCCATGGGCACAATGAAGCACTCTTAGCTACAATCACAGCCCATGATGCTCTCGTATTCTGTTGCTGGGAGAATGCTCTTGTCTTCTGTTGCTGGGGAAAAGCTAGCATAGGCATGTTTGCTTGCACACTTGTATAGACAATTTCTCTGCGGCCCGATGAACCTTTGACAATAGGCACTACTCTAATCAAAATGCACCTAAAAACTAGAGATGGGCATTGTTTAAAACTTGATCATACAATTAAAACCGTAAATCACATAATTAATTCTAACTGATTGCACGGTGTTATCTGGTCACAGAGAAATTAAAGTCTGTTAAGAAATGCATGGAATATATATAAAGGGGAATTTTAAAAGGGATGTCCAAGTGCAATTTGGGATGTCTAGGGCAGAACATAGTAACACAGTATATGACGGCAGATGAAGACCAGTATGGTCCCTCTAATCTGCCCAATAAGGTGGCTACAGTGGTTGTAACTGCTGTTCTGTGCAGGTCAGTCCCCTCTATTAAAAGATATTTATGTTTGCTTTGATTTCATCCTCTTGCTATAAAGAGATCCACTGTGTCTGTCTGTCCCATACCAATTTGGATTCCGCCACTGTATTTGCCCCCACTACCTCCATTAGGAGGGCATTCCATGCATCCTCCACCCTTTCAATGAAAAATATTTCCTGATGTTGCTTTTAAGTTTATCGCCTTGCAGCTGCATTATATGCCCTCTAGTCTTACAGCTTCCCCTTAAAAGGTTTCTTTGTTCATTGATACCCTTTAAGTATTCAAAAGTCTGTATCATATCTCCCCTCTCCTACTCTCCTCTAGGGTATACGTATTTAGGCCCTCAAGTCTATTCTCAAGCATCTTCTGACAGAGGTTCTGAATCATTTTGGTCGCCTTTCTCTGAACCATTTCAAGTCTTTTTATATCTTTTGTGAGATGTGATCTTCAAAACTGAGCATAATACTCTGTGAGGCCTCACCAATGACTTGTACAGGGGCATTAATACCTCCTCCTTTCTGTTGGTTATTCCTCTCTGTATGCAGCCCAGCATCCTTCTGGCATTGGCTACCACCATGTTGCATTGTTTTGCCACCTTGAGATCCTCAGGCACTAGTACTCCGAGGTCCCTCTCCTGGTTCGTGCATACCAATCTCTTTCCCCCTATGGCATACATTTCCTTTGGATTTCTGCATCCCAAATGCATGACTCTACTTTTTGCATTAAATTGTAACTTCCAAGCATTAGACCATGCTTCCAGTGTTTTTAGATCTTTCCTCATGTTGCCTACTCCCTCAGAAGTGTCCACTCTGTCGCAAATTTTTGCATCATCTGAAAAAAAGCAGACTTTTCCATTCAGTCCTTCCACAAGTCACTCACAAATACATTGAACAATATCAGTTCCAGGACCGATCCCTGGGGCACACCACTATGTATCTTCCTTTCTTCTGAGTGAGTTTCATTTACCACTATCTTCTTTCGTTTGTCAGTCAACCAATTTCTGATCCAGTTCATCACCTTGGGACCTATCCCCAGGCTGCTCTGTTTATTGATAAGCCTCTTATAAGGAACAGTATCAAAGGCTTTGCTGAAATCTAGGTAGACCACATCCTTTGCATGCCCTTGATCTGGTCACCTAGTCAAAGAACTCAATCAAATTTGTTTGGAATGATATTCCCCTGGTAAAATCATGTTGCCTCGGATCATGCAATCCATTTGTTTCCAAAAAGTCCACTATTCTTTCTTTTAAGAGTGCCTCCATTTCTTTTCCCACCAAAGAGGTAAGGCTTACCGGCCTATAGTTTGTCACCTTCTTCCTATTACCACTTTGTAAAGAGGTACCACAATAGCCCTTCTGAGGAACCTCTCCTGTCTCCAAGGATCTATTAAAAACATCCTTTAAAAGCCCTGCCAGAACCTCTCCGAACTCTTTCAGTATCCTGGGATGTATTCCATCTGGTCCCATGGCCTTGTTCACTTTTAGTTTTGCAAGCTGTTCAAACACATCATCTTCTGTGAATGGTGTGGTATCTACTCCATTCCCATTTGTGTATGTGTCACTCATGAATACAGAAGTATTTGTTTAGCATTTTTGCTTTTTCAATATCACTTTCTGCAAATCCTTCCTCAGCACTTTTGAGTCTTGCATTCCACCTTTGATCTTCCTCTTCTCCCAAATATAACTGAAAAAGTTTTGTTTCCTTGCTTCACATCTTTAGCCATCTTTTCTTCTGCCTTTGCTTTTGCTATCTTTATTTCTCTCTTTGTCACTTTTAGCTTTATCCTGTATTCTTTTCTGTGTTCCTCTTTTTGAGATCTTCTTGTCCCGACATCCTCTGCATTTCAGTAGCTTTTATATTGACATATAGGGCTACTCCTCCTCCTTTTCTGCCTTTTCTATCTCTTCTAAATAAATTATAGCCAGCTATGGCTATATCCCATTCATGCAATTCGTAAAACCATGTTTATGTAATGGCAACAATGTCCGAGTCAATTTCCACCATCAGGCTTCCAGGTCAGGAACTTTGTTGGCTATATTTTGAGCATTTGTGCTCATTGCCTTCCAGCTATTGTTGGTTGGCTTGCTTGTATTTTGGACAGATTTTATTCCAGAATGTGCATAAAAATGCCAGGGATGTCTATATCTCTGGACAATTTCAGGACATCGATCTCCCTGATGTGGACATCTGCAGCCCTGTCCACATAGACGTCCTGGCTACAGAATAGTGGGGTGGGGATGCCTAGTGCAAGCAAGGTTAAATATGGAGATGTCCAGCAGTGTTGCAAACTGGAAATATGAGCCTCCATTCCTTAGCAGAGTTTGTTGTCAACATGGAAAACATATGGGGTAAGATATTTTGAAGGCAAAATGAGCACTTTTCCGCTGCTCATTCGTGCCTGGAGCAAGTATAAACTTGGATGCGGCATAGGACGTACAGGTCATTTCCTCTATCAGGCGAGAATGTCCAGGACCCTGGTAATACCTAGGACACACCTCCACCATGCCCCTGTTCAGATTTAAACATTCTCTTGCTGGGAACGTCCACAGAACCAGTTGCTAAAATGGCTCCAGGGACATCTCCATGCTTTGGGCATCTATATGCCCATTTTCAGACATCCAAATCACGAACAGGGCTCCTAAAATAACCCCCATAATTCATAAGTAGACAAGCACTATATTAAATGAATCTGACTCAACTAAAAAATCAGCCAATCAGGACTACTACATCCTCCAGTAATGAATTCCAGAGTTAGATTACACATTGAGTGAAAAATTATTTTCTCTGATTAGCCTTAAATGTGCTTCATCGCATGCCCTTAGGCTTTCTATATTTTGGAGGAGTAAAGAATTGATCTACTTCATTCATTATTTTATAGACCTCTATTCTATCTCTTCTCAACTGTTGCTTTTCCAAGTTGAAGAGCCCTAACAATGAACAGCAATGGGATTTGAACATGGCTTCCTTGATTTTCAACCTGCTGCTCCAACCATTAGGCTGCTCCTCCACTGACAGGCACAAGTAACATGCAACTTTAATGAATAGGAACAAAGATTAGAGGACAAAAGCAGGAAGCTGCTTGCTTAACAGGCTGTCAGTACAATATGAACTAAATATAAACATGCACACACAACTGTGGGGCAGAACATTCTTGCTCTTCAGACACAGATATACACACACACTCTGTCACTCTTAGACACACACCCACACACACACACACTTTCTCTCTCTCTCATAGAAGCTCCCTCATATTTCACTGGTTAAATAAGGCAGGCAAAGAGAGAATTTGAGAATAAGCTTGCTGCAGAAACAAAAACGTGTAATAAGACTTTTTCAAGTACATTCGTAGCAAAAAACCTGTGAGAGAGTCAGTTGGTCCATTAGATGATAGAGGGGTTAAAGGGGCACTAAGAGGCGACAAGGCGATAGCGGAAAGACTGAATGAATTCTTTGCTTCAGTCTTTACTGAGGAAGATGTAAGGATGTTACCCATGACTGAAGTAGTATTTAAAGGTGCGGAAGAATTGAAGGAAATATCGATACATCGGGAAGATGTCTTACAACTATTAGATAAACTGAAGAGTAGCAAATCACCTGGGCCGGATGAAGAGCCGTAACAATGAACAGCAATGGGATTTGAATGTGTTTTCCTTGATGTTCAACCTTCTGCTCCAACCATTAGGCTGCTGCTCCACTGACAGGCACAAGTAACGTGCAACTTTTAATGAATAGGAGCAAAGCTTAGAGGACACAAGCAGGACGTTGCTTGCTTAACAGGCTGTCAGTACAACATAAACTAAATATAAACATACGCACACGACTGTGGGGCCAGAACATTCTTGTTCTTTAAACACAGATATACACACACTGTCACTGTTAGACACACACACACACTTTCTCTCGTAGAAGCCCCCTCACACTTCAGTGGTTCCACTGGCTCTCTCCAAGGTCAGCCTAATGCCCCCTGCAAATCCTATTTCCTCACCTCACTTGTGCAGCACAGGAACCCCCCTCATTCACCCACTCCCTTCCTGTTACTAAAACAATGTTCCCATTGGCTGGAAACTGCCCTTAATTTCTGCTGCTAGTGACACTGGAAGCAGGAAGATCAGAGGGAAGGATCAGAGAGCTATAGAGGTCAAGAAGAGATGTTAAGTGCACCAATCTCTTTGCAGCAGTTAACCCAGCCAATGTTTAAAAAAAACAACAACTTGATCCCCCAACTGCATCCCAAACCCCTTCTAAAGCTCTCAATATGCCTCAGCATCACTCCATTTTCCTCTGATCCCCACCTCCTAGTACCTGCATCACTCCCCCTCCCTCCAATCTCCACCTTCAAGAGGCATCACCACCACCCTCCAATTCCTGCCAAGTGTCTGAAACACCCACCCACTCCCCTTGCCCTCTAAAAGGCAGCTGAGCCTCTCTCCACCCCCGGTCGTCTTCAGTACTTACCAGGGTTTCCATAGTGGTAGTAACAGGATAGCAGCAATCCCTGGATGCTCCTCACCTGTTGCCTTCCAGGTTCAAAATGGAAGATCTGATCCCTAGCAATCATCTTGCAGTATTACCAATTGGGGGGGGAGGGGGGTCCAGCTGCCAAATATGGAGGATTAGTAGATCTGAACGGAGTTTATTGTAAATAGTCAACTTCCAAAGATCGCAGCAAAAAACTGTAAGGTTACTCTATTTCTGCTTCATGGCCCCTGAGTGTACACAAAATTGATTGAATGTCATTAAACTATGAATTAATACACAATTAATCTGTGCACATTGAAAAGGTACGTGTGCTAAACAATTTTTATTGAAATGAATGTGTGAAATAAACCAAAAAAGTCCAAAATTTGTCCAAAAATTGTTGAATAAAGGGCTAAACATTCTTTTCTGTCTACATCCCTAAGAACTGGTATTAAGAAGGGAGCTGAAACATTCTTCAAAAGTATTGGAAATGAAGAGGCGGTGAATTAGGATGGCCTTACTTAGTAAGGAATATTGGTCATTCATGTTCTGTAGAATACTAAAATAGGAAGCCTTCAGGAAGATGGATGCCTGTTATAATTATTCAGGATATAATTTTCCAGCTTGTCTTTTTTTTTTAAGCATCAAGTCAATGCTGATGAAGTAAACGCTGGGTTTTCTTGGAAAGGTATGACCAGAAGAAGATTGCAGGCCTTTTCTTCCAAGGCAATGTAGGACAATGTAACTGTGATTAGGCTATTGCTCTAACCACTAGGCTACTCCTCTGCTCTAAAGGTTGCCTTAGAATATGAGAACTAAACAACCAGAGTGCAATGAGGCTGTTGAAATCTGGTTGCCAAGGAATTCTTCAGTTCAACAAATGTACAACATCACCGTCAGCCACTGAGCAGCAGAACAGGAAAGTAAACCGTCCAGCAATGAGAAACCGAAATGGAACAGGCAAGGCATAAGAGCTCTGGGTCAAGAATCTGTTAAATTTTAGAATTTTTACAACTAAGAACTGGAAGACAACGCAATATCTGTAGAATTCTCCTGTCAAGGAGGAATCTTAACTCAACTGGGTGTTCTGAGCATATCACAGGGAATTCATCAAGCTCATTGTTAAAAGAAATGAAGCTTGTTTACATGCATTTGTGCGGAAGTAAACTTAAGGATCCTGCTAAAGAAGACAGTCCCTACCTCCAGCAGATTATGGTGCTCCTGTGACACTCTTACTTATAACTGTATCATGCCTTTCTCTGTAAGAATTTTTTGTATTAAAAGAGACAATTGAAAATCCTGCCTAGTCCAATTTACCGATAATAAATTGACAGTTAAATAGTTTTGCTACAGAAAGAGATTTCATCAGTGCCCATAATAAGAACATGACAGATATGTATACTCCTGTCTGTGCTGTTTGTGGAGCTGCCATTTCTACGGGTTCTATGCCTTCCAGCAGATCAGATGATCTAAAGGACCTGACTTCGATTGTATGTACATCTTTCCTGCTGTCAGTCCACTATCCTCAGTTTACCCACGAGCAGCTAGAGGAGAAACTCATAAGTGGGAAGATAAATCGACCTTTTGAAGCTCTAACAAGAAAATTGATTGCAGAGAGGACAACATCAGAAACGTATGAGAAAAGCAACCAGAGTTTTTTATTCTGGAAGACTCAGAAGCAGTTAGAGAAGGCTGAGAGAAGTATTATGCCTTACAAACCACATGAATATTTCTTTATCAACCTAGCACATCTGCAGAAACAACTGATTTCAGGTAATTTTCTTCATGTTTCTGTGAACTATTTATGATTATAACCAACAAGCCTTAATTTCAGTTGTCAACTACTACACAATTTTGGCTCTAATTTAAAGAGCTTAATCTGGTGTTAAAACCAGAAATAATGCAGAAGCATTAAAGCCATTGATAATGTAAGACCCAACGGAGTCCATGGTCTCTGCCTCCCCCCCCCCCCCCTTCATTTGAGGGAGGAGCAGGAAGCCCTCCAAAGAGAACACTGAATTCTCCTGGGCCTTCAGCCTTTCATCCTCAACTCAGGTAATGTGGATCTGAGTCTCCTTCTCAAGCCTACCATTTCCCTCCTTGACATCCTGATAATCAGGTGGCTCCTAGCCCCTGATTCACCTTGTAGGTTCCATACCCCAATAATCTAACTTTTCTGAAGATTTTAGCTGTCAGGTTGAGGCAAAAGGGAGGGCTCTTGACTCATTTGTATGCCAGGACAAAAGAGCATATGACTTCATCATCGGGTGCCATTTTTAAATGTGGCACCAATGAGAGAGGATTCTGGAGTGTTCCTTCCTGCCTCAGTCTTGCAGTTGAGGAATGTAAAGGGGTAGGCTGTGAAAGGTACAAAAAGGGTTGGATCAGGGTCCAGAGGTCACTCATAAGAACATAAGATATGCCATACTGGGTCAGACCAAGGTCCATCAAGCCCAGTATTCTGTTTCCAACTGTGGCCAATCTAGGTCATATGTACCTAGCAGTTTCCCCAAGGGACACAGGTTCCACAATGCTTGTATTGGTTCAAGCATTGATATCCTGGGTCCCTTCTTAATAATGGTTTATGGACCTTTCCTCCAGCATCAGGATGTTGAGCAAAGGAGTGGGCGGAGGACTTGGGCCCACAACCTTTGGGGGTTTTGGAGTATGGTGGGAAGATGAAGGCCCAGGGAGACTTCATTGTTCACTGGGAAAGTGTTGAGGATTAAAGCCAGAAGAGATTCTTGTCATTCACTCCTGGGGCTGCAAGGAGTGATCAGAGCCCCCACCAGATAATACCTGAATTTAATTACTCCTCTGGGCAATTGGGTGGCTTAATTCAGGTTGTGTTAACCCTTTAAGACATTAATGAGATGCTTTACACGCATTTGTGAGTGACAAACCCCAATAACATTTTTTGTGGAAATTATTATTATGGTGTTAATGGTACTGCAAATGTGTGCATTACCGGTAACATGCATTATTATATTAACACAGTTTAAATAAGAACATAAGATATGCCATACTGGGTCAGACCAAGGTCCATCAAGCCCAGTATCCTGTTTCCAACAGCAGCCAATCTAGGTCATAAGTACCTAGCAGTTTCCCCAAAAGACACAGGTTCCTCAATGCTTGTATTAGGTCAAGCAGTGATATCCTGGGTCCCTTTTAATAATGGTTTATGGACCTTTCCTCTAGGAACTTGTCCAAACCTTTTTTAAACCCAGCTACACTAGCAGTTCTTACTACATCCTCCGGTAACATATTCCAGAGTTTGATTACATGTTGAATGAAAAAATATTTCCTCTTTTTAATCTTAAACAGTTTACCATGTAGCTTCATTGCATGTCCCCTAGTCTTTTTATATTCTGATGACATAAACAATCGATCTATGTTTACCCGTTCTGCTCCATTCATTAATTTATAGACCTCAATCATATCTCCCCTCAGCCGTCTCTTTTCCAGGTTAAAGAGCCCTAACCTTTTTAGCCTCTCTTCATAGGAGTATGTATCCTTCCATCCCCTTTACCATTTTGGTGGCTCTTCTCTGTACCTTTTCTAATAACGCTATATCTTTTTTAAGATACGGCAACCAGAATTGCACACAATATTCAAGGTGTGGCCGCACCATGGAATGATACAGAGGCATTTAGAACATGAGTCTCTTACGTTTTTTTGTGTACTGCAGTAACTTACTAGATTAGAACATAAAACAGAATGTTTAATAGAACCAAATATTTGCCTCTAGTTCATAGAGAGGTAGTCATACTTAGCAGTCCCACTTAAAAAGTTAAACTCAAACAAATGATGGATTACCCACTGCTGCTATGAGTGAAAAGTACTCTGCGAATGCAGCATTTTATGCTCGGTAAGCATTTTTTTGTATAATACACTACAGTATATTTGAGCAGAAAATTGACTTAAGTGCAGTAGGGGTCATTAGAAATGTTTAGGTTACATCTATCCTCTTCCTTGAAAAGGTAAGCTTCCAGACTGCAGTAGAACCCTCAGTTACCTTACCACTTGGCAATGGCTACCTCAGTTATGCCACACACAAATCCCCTTTGGAAAAAATATTACTAGATATTCATTTGGAAGTTTATTTAATTAGCATATTTGGGAATCACCTTAAAGGTGTTTAAGGATGCACATTTTCGTTTTGGTCATTTTTTATTTTATTTTAGTGCACGGTGAAATGAAATAGCATGTTTTAAAGCAAAACAAAACAAAACTGACCAAAATGAAATAAAATCAACCATTTCTATTGCATAACAATGTTGTCTTTTTTATAGTACATGGCTCTCTTTGGCCGCTGGTTTTTCAACAGATTTATCTTTAATTTATTAATCTGGTAGTGTAGGGGTAGCAACACAGTGCCCCCGAAGGCCAACATCGGAGGCGCAAGCCTCTCTTGGAAATCAGAAAGGAGATGATAAGTTCATACTAACTGAGACTAAAAGGGTCATTCCAGAATATGAATAAGGGGTTTGTACGTGCGTCAAGGACGTTTATGTGCTGAAAACATCCCCGATCATATTCTGAAACACTGCTGACATGCACGTCTATGGCACTAGCAGGGGGTTCTCAGAATGTGGGCGTGAGAGGGCGGAACAGGGGGGTGATCAGCTGCGGAGATGTATAAAACATATTCAGGAAAGTCCCATGTACATATTAAGTGTTTCCTGGACACGTCCACGTTATTCCTGATGAAACATGGTATAAGGCTAGGACTTAGAAAATATTCTGCTGTGCTCTGCAATTCGTCCCATTTGGAAGAATGATTATGACAAGTATGTTTTGAACTGGTGTGACTGCAGTCTAGAAAAATACAAGATGCAGTCTTAAGCTACAGGGAGCAGCAGAGGTGAGGGAATGTTGTAAGACAAAGAAACATTTCTAAATACCCTTACAGAAATATGAAGAAGAGCAATAGTGTTTATTCAGGCTCTGCACCTATGTGCTGTTTGCACTAAAGGAGCCAATCTATGGCCAATCTAACAATTCCCATGTTCCAAAAAATGGGACTGATGATGAAGGGAAAGTATGGGTGTGAGCAGGGAAAGAATTCCTTTCTGGGTGAGAAACAGAGATCATATTTGTAGTTCTGGTACACCATGCAATTATGCTATGTCATAGCTGTTGTGTATAGGTTCGAGGCACCTTTCGGGCAGAATCATGGTGTCAGAAAGTGAAATTGTGTGTGTGTGTGTGCGCGCGCGCGCGGCGGGGGGGGAGGGGGGGGTTGAGGGGTGCATACGGGGATCTGGTGTGCTTATCTGCAATTCAAGGGGGACATGAAAGCCTGGCCAGTACCTGGACCATATGGATGACCACAGCACCACCAGGTGCCAGTGTGATTGGGCAATCAAACTCAGAGAGGGTTCACTATAGCTAAATGTCAAAACATATCCCCATCAATGATAAGGGATCCTCAGAATAAGGGCACTCAATAGTGCAAGCAGCACTAATGCATGCCCATAATGCACATTTTGTGGTACCAATGGTGTTGCTGTTGAGCACGTATCAGTGCTGTTTGCACTTCTGAATGCCCTTATTCTGAGGGCCCCTATTATTGACAGGGATATATTTTGACATTTAGCCATAGGGAACCTATGCTGATTCTTTCTGGATTATTGTACATAGGGTACTCTACTTAGATCAGATATTGTTGGCAGTGTGACAGGGCAGCCATACATCCGCTGAGCCTGGCACTGGGAGACACGACTGATGTGGTGCCACCATTCCCCGGATTGTGCCATGCGGCCTACATCCCTACCCAGGCCAGGATCAATGACAGCTGTGAAAGTGGTGATATATCTGGAGTCTGGTTACTTGGTGTGATGGCACAGGGATCTCTTCACCCCCCCCCCCCCCCATACCCACACACCCCTGACCAGGGAAGCAGTGCCACAAAGCAGACTGTGGGAAGGCAGACAGGGTTGCCCCACAAGTAGCAGATGTATACTAATCAACATACACCATGATGGGACAGGTGTAGCTTCCGTGAGAAATGCCAGTACCCACATAGGTGGGCCTCAAATGGCATAGCCAGCAGGCCCTCCTAGAACTACAACAACTACTACTGATCATTTGTATAGTGCCACAAGGCATATGCAGTGCTGCACTGACACACATAACAAATGGTCCCTTCTCAGTGGAGCTTACAGTCTAGTAGGGACACAGTAGCTGTGAACAGGATACATCCAGGGGGAATGGTCAGGCAACACAAGGGAGTATAGGAGGATCTGATCCAACAGCAGCACCGATGGGGTGAGTGCTCAGCCTGGATTTGAGAGGGGCCAAGGACGAAGCCTGATGTGCAGACTTAGGTAGTTTGTTACAGGCATGAGGAGCTGCAAGGTGCAAGGAGCGATGTCTGGATTTGGCAGTAGAAGAGAATAGCAGAGATAGAAGCAATCTGACAGAAGAGTAGATTTCATGGGGAGGGGTGTAGGGAGAGATAAGAGTGCAATGGTAGTGCAGAGCAGCAGATTGAGTGAGCTTATAGGCCTTAGGCACAAAACAGGCATACATTTGTTGCTCAGCAATATTATGCATCCTTTGGGGACCTGCAATGTTAGTTTAGGGTTTTGTGCACTTGGTGAGGGTCCATCCCTAGCAGTTTAAGGCATGTTTGTAGAGATTACCAGGGCAGGCATCACTGGGACTGGTTCCTAATGCCAAGTACCATTTGATGTAAGGTACGTATGTCCTGACATACATGTTCACATGGAGTGGAGGAGTGGCCTAGTGGTTGGGGCAAGGTACTTCAGGCCAGAATGTCAGGGGTTCAAATCCCACTAGAGGACAGCAACCTTGGGCCAGAAGGACTGGGGTTTCTAGTCCCACATGTGCTCCTTGTGGTCTTGGGCAAGCCACTTAACCCTCCTTAGCCCATGTTCCCTGTAAAATAGTTATCTCCAAGTTATAATGCCCTGTTCAATGTAATTTCAGTTTGTTCAATGTAAACCACACTGATGCAGAATAGCACAGTATGTGAGAATGTAAATAAATGTACATTCTGGTATACCATATTGGGATGTACTGGGCTTACCTAGCACTTTTCAGGGCATGGGGGGGGGGGGACTGGTATATGGTCTAGTTTGTAGCAGCTGTAATTTCTCATTGGTATTTATGTCTAGTGTGCATCAGCAAACTATTGTCTGTGATGGGCAGCTTAGGGCAGCACATTTTTCCCGAGGGGTTTGGCATCTACTGATACTTCATGGGGACTGGCAGGATCCAAAACGTGTAACATTTCAGAATACGATGGGTGTGGGGACGTCCAAAACGTTTATCCGCATCCAAGACATGGGACCGACTGAATAGCGCTTGCAAGTGCTCACCGAACATGTCTATCACCCTGATTCTGGACCCATGGGAACATCCAGACCTGTGGATGCGGCATTGGGGTCAAAGAGGGACTGTTTTTGATTTAGACTTGTCTGTTGGCCGGACATGCATGTTATGGGATCGTGCTCTATGCTTTGCAATGAGGGGATCATAGGACAAAGGTGAAAGGGGTAGATTCAGGAGTAATTTAATGGCTTAATATTTAACAGCGATAATCAGCATTTTTTTTAAGCTTCAGCCAGAACAATTAAATAAAACATGCATATTCAGCACTACTATCCAGATAGTGAGCAGCACTAAATATATGTGTCAGAGCTGTCCAAATGGTTGTGATACTCAGTCTGCTATCCAAATAAATTTAGGACAGCTATTGTGCTATCCAAAATTTATCTAGAAAATGATGTGGAGGTGGACTGAATATTAATGTTTTCCACATACACTGTAGATCCTATATAACAGATCATGAAATCCAAATTTTTGGCCCATTGGGCCCCTTCTCTAGCCCTATTCAAATCCAGGCTTGAAACTTACCTCTTTGGAGCTGCTTTTGGATCCTGATGCTCCTCACTCTTTTGCCCACTACTCATGTGTATCTTATTTATTTATTTAGACAGTTTTGTATACCACCTTATCCTTCAATCAAAGTGGTCACAACACAATTGGGGGATATGAGACACATTTACTAATACTTACAGGGAACATGGGCAATGGAGGGTTAAATGGCTTGCCCAAGACCACAAGGAGCACCTGTGAGAATAGAAACACCAGTCCTTCTGGCCCAAGGTTGCTGTCCTCTAGTGGGATTTGAACCACTGACCTTCCAGCCTGTGGTACCTTGCCCTAACCACTAGGCCACTCCTCCCTCTATCTTAGTATACTCTAGTCTTCAGTTTCACTATGGTGGTCATTCCAAACAGTGATTAACAGGGATATATTTCCAATCTGGACATACATCCCCCGCTAATTGTTGTTAGCCAATTCTATCCCCTAAGCTCCCTGCATGTACAGGGCCGATGTGCGGGAAGCTGTGGACGGGGGCAGCGACAGGGCAGAGAGTGGGTGATGTGGAGGCAAGCCCAGAACCCTGGGCCTATCCAGGTCACAGCCCTGTATGTCCAACTTGGGGGAGATGACCGAGGAACCTATTCCACCTCAGAGGTGGAATAAGTCCCCCTGACATTGGCAACCAGCTCTAGAGGAACCCCCTGAACAGGACGAGGCAGGAGGATCCCCGCCACCCGATCCCGGCCATGGGTGGCTCCTCTGGAGGTCAGGCAGCAGGGAAATGCAATTTCAGTGTGTTGTGGAGCATTGGGGCTCCTGCATGGTGTCCCAGTGCCATGGCGTCAGAACGCCGTGATACTGGCACTCCAGCAGAAGATTGGGGAGGGCTTGCCAGGGTAAGTGCAGCACATCTGAGCTAAATGCCCCGATCCTGCTCCCGTGGGAACATCTAGATCCCACAGATGCAGGATTGGGACAAAATCCAGGCTGTTCAGACTTCGGACATCCGGACGGCCCGGACATGGCCCAGACGTGCCTTGATCACAATGGGCCTCCACATGTTTTGTCTTGATTAGACTGTAAGCTCTGATGAGAAGGGACTGTGTCTTACATCTATATGCACAGCGCTGCATACACCGTGTACAGTTACAGTTGTATTTATTTGATATACCGCCTATTATACTGGATGTCTAGGCAGTTAACAATTAAAATAAAAACAATGTAAATTAATTAAAGGAAATAAAATAAACTAATGACTAAAGATAAGACAACAAATGGCGAAGAAGAGGAAGAGGGCCTAGGTTACAAAGTGAGCATAGCATCAATAGTAACATTAGGCACAAAAGGGGAGAAGGAAAAGTGAGAGGACAGGACAAGAGTAAGAAATAACTACAGGGTCAGCGTGCTGAGAAGCAGCAAAAAAAAAAAAAAAAAGGGAAAATAGAGATGAGCCAAGAATCAAGTGGAAGCTGCAGATGGAAAAGCTTTGACAAAGTAAGAAGTTTTAAGAAAGGATTTAAAACTTATATGAAAACTGAGATCAGAGGCCTAGTGAAAATGTTGAAAGGACAAATGAATGGTTAAAGTGGAAATTCAGCATCACCTTAGGAAGGAACTGAAAGAGAGCTTACATCTACTGGCAGTACTATATTGAGTGGCGCTATACAAATGATTACTAGAGAAAGTATCGGAGACCAGAGCAGCAGCAGCAGCAGCACAGATCGCATGGTGCAGCAGAGACCAGCCGCACTGAACTCCATGTCCAGCATCTGCCAACCCAGCTAAACTCCACGCTGTACAATCACTACCGGGACACCATCACAGAGGGGAGGCAAGCTTCTCCCTCTGACCAATCCACTGCTCCAGCGGGAGATTTAATCCCCCACACCCAAGACAAGCCCACACATAAGGGCCTTTAGATGTGGCCCTTGGAGTGGCACAAGGAAAAGAACACAGTGAAACCAAACTAGTGAAACTAATCAAACACTCACAAAACTGCACCATGGCATTCAACCGCAGAAGCTCTCCTGATGGGGACTGGAATTAACATCACCCTTCTGCATGCCAACCTCCTATTACCCAAAGCTACAGCACCAAACTGACATCCAAACATGGCACCACTAGTCACCCTACTGAGCCTTCTATACCTTTCAGCTCTCATAGTACACAGCACACTTCAGGCTCCTCACTCCACTCACACATCACTCTTTCAACTGTACCCACATCAACTATTAATCTCCCCTTTCACCAGATCAAGACCCAAACCATACCACTACCTCATTACAATCAAACCACAACACGCTTTTCCCACCCCCAATGCAGATACTACAAGCAATACATACCAACTCAGATGCACCCTAATCAATGCACAATCCACACGTAACAAGATACAGATACTTGCCGAGTACCTCATGGACAACAGCCTGGACATTATGGGGAGCATTCCAAGCTGCGAATAGCAGGGTTGGATGTGCGCGCTGGATGTTCAACCAGCGCTCAGCACCTTACCCCAATTCTACCGCCAGCTCTCCCTGCACATATACAGCATTTGTGCAGGGAGGACTGTACGTGGGCAGAAGGGGACAGTGCAGGGGTAGAGCAGGTGCGGAGCGGGGGAGTGGCTAGCTGCCAGAACGTAAAGGGACTATTCATAACAGGGCCATGTACATTCCCCGGCACCATACTGCGCATCTGCATTATTCCACCCTGATGGTGGAATAAGCCCCAGGGTCCCCTCGGCACAGGCACCACATACCCCGCACACAATGCTGTCAACCGTGCTGTGCACCTGCAGCCATATCTGGGCCATAGAGGCCTCCAGTGCCACCCGGACAGTGGTCTGCAGGTGCCGATGTGGTGCATGGCATTCCGAGCCATCATGTAGACAGCTCGTTGTCATGGTGCCAGGAAGCCACTGCTTCCTTGCACCAGCAGTGGCGTTCTGGCATGGGGACAGGCAGCTTCCCATATGCCGATCTCCATGGTATATGTGAAGCACCTGGATATGCATCTCCCTGATTCTGCCTTCGCGGGTACATCCAGGCCCTGCAGCGGCAGAACTTGGTCTATCTTGGCCCGGCTATGTTTTGTGCAGGCAGGGCGGCCATGCGTGTATAACAGAATCATTGTCCATATGTTCAGATAACCTGCTCCTCAATCAGCTGCTAACACCCAATTGCAATATTTTCAGTTGCATAAGAGACAGGCACCGAGATAAAGGAGTATTCATTTTAGCCAGAAAGCACCTCAAATTCCGCACCCTCAACAACAGCACAGACAAGGTGAAGTGGCCACCAATGAAAAAAAGGTACTTCAGCCCACCTGAGTCCAGTAGCTGAAAGAGAGCTTACATCGACTGGCAGTACTATGTATTGAGTGGCGCTATACAAATGATTACTAGAGAAAGTATCGGAGACCAGAGCAGCAGCAGCAGCAGCACAGATCACATGGTGCAGCAGAGACCAGCCGCCTTAAATACCATAGCCATCACCAACACCGCCTTAACCCTTTGCCTAGCATACAGACCCCCAGGTGTTTGCCCAGATGTCCTTGCTGCTCTCCTAAAAATAATATGCAGCCACCAAACTCACTCCAATCAATTTCTTCTCCTAGATGATTTCAACCTCTCATCCCTTAACCCCAAGACTGCTAAATCCTTCCTAGAAGCCATAGATGCACTCAAATATATACAACTCATTGACAAACCAACACACAGCAAAAGGAAATATACTCAACATGATATTTGCCCCACAACAAATGCTCATGACCAACAACTTCCATACACCTACAACACACATAATTCCATGGTCAGACCACAAAGTAATCCACTTTCAGCTACTATCCATGCAATATAACTACACTCAGGCCACAATTCGAAGATTCTACCACCTCAAAAAGAAACAATTCCTACAGAAAATCCTACCACAAATCAACCACAACTCAGACAACCTTGACATACTCATCCAGGACTGGAACCGGACAATAGACAAAATAGTCATAAAACCACACTCTCCAGCAGACCCACCAAACAACTAACAGATATGAAGCACATCCTCAGACTACTTCAAAGATGGCAATGCAATAACTTACAAATGGCCAAGCCACTTAACACTCCATTGCCTCAGAAGAATCCAAGTTATCATTGTCCCTGTTTAATGCACATTACCACGTTTAAGTTACAATGTAAACTGCTTTGGCTAAAATAATAAAGCAATATAAAAACAGTTAAATAAATAAAATAAATAGAAATAAAATATATCTCCTAACAACCTTAACACATACATAGCCAAATTACAGGTGTACCAGGCAACCACCTACAAAGTGTGAGAGCCAGAAGGGAAAGAGTTAACACAAAGAGCATCTAAAATGTGTCCAAATTACTTGCATTGTACTGAATATGCATTGTGGGATGCTACGGGTAGTAGGTGACATCAGATGTGAGAAAAAACACACTTATTTACAGAGCACAGGAGAGAGAAAGACATAATTTAGCATAGTTATGCCAGGTTGACATGGGGTCTATTGAGGCCTAGTGTGGAAACTGTCAGAATATCAGAGAACTAATAAGATATATATTTTCTATATTTCTTAAAAATAGGGGATGGAAAAACAGACAAGGTGGGGTTGGATAGGTGGGAAAAGGGTCAGATAACAAGGAATAAATCTGACAAAGGCCTGAGCACATGTTTATACTCAAGGCCATAAGGGTCACAGGTCAGCAGGAATGGGGAGTGCAGATATGACAGGACAAAGAAAGGAATGAAAGAGAAAATCCAGATGCATGGAATCGAAAACAAAGGGACTATTTGGAAAGAACACTATATAACAGGACAGAACTCTTAAAAAGATTGGGAATTTACACCCCATTATCTGAAGAAGGTGGTTTGTAAATTCACACTGTATGTCTGCTAATGAGTGGGCATGATTGTGTGAAAGTCTCCTTAGTTTATCTTTGAGTATAGTTAGGAATCTCACTGTCATGTATCCTTCTCTTTCACTGTGCTAGGATCTGTCTATAGGCAGGAAATCTCTTAATTACTTTATAGCTGTAATAAGAAGAGGATGAAGGAATCCTCCAAGTTACTTTGTATTTAGTTCATTTTTGTTGCGCTTCCTGTATGTTTGTTTCTGTGATATAAGAAAGAAATAAAGGATTTTATTTGTAAGAAGAATATGTGAGAATTTTGTGCCAGGTATGAGTATAATCTGCATGAAGTGTGATTTATTGGGAGGAGGTGGTAGGCCCTCCCTGTATGTAAGATTTTTGTTTTCCCTTTTGCACGGAGGAGGAGGGGTGGCAATCTGCCTGGCCAACAGACTGCCCTCCCCCCCCCCCCCCCCACTGGTTCCGTACACAAGCCAAAAAGGATTACCACATCAAATTTATACAAATTGCCCTCAACAAACCCAGAGAACTATTTGAACTAATCAGAACCCTGGTAAAAAAATCCCATGCAACAGCAGGAAGAAATAACCTTATCACTACAGCTCATGGCACACCACCTCCAAATCCAAATGCATCCACAAAAGAATGCAACACCCACGATGACAAAATAGATAACACAAAATCACAAACAAACCAAAACATATGGGACTCGTTCACTACCACCTCGCCTGAACAATTAGAAAAAATCATCAATAACAATAATAACACCACATCCCCACTGGACCCCTGTCCAATGAGCTGGATTAAGATCGCAAGAGCAGAGCTGAGCCCTACAATCCTCAAAATAGTAACTCTATCACTCCAACAAGGATAATCTACACCAGAACTAAAGAACACCTCCATCCACCTAATAATAAAAGGGCCTATTCTGGACCAAACACAACCAGACTCTTACAGACCAATCGCAAGCCTGCCATTCCTGGCAAAATAGAAAAAAATCATACAAACTGAGGATCAGGATCACATCGACTCTCACATTCCACTCAACCTCCAATAATAAAGATTTAGACCATAACATGGCATGGAAACACTACTTACTGCCCTCATTGACAATTTAATAAAAGGCCTTGATAAATCTAATGGAGGGTTTGTCCTGGCCATTACAGAAACATGGTTTAATGAGTCACATGAATGGGATATAGCCATAGCTGGATATAATTTAGGAGAGACAGAGAAGGCAGAAAAGGAAGAGAAGTAGTCCTATATGTCAAAAGCAATATTAAAGCTATTGAAATACAGGGGACGTGGGGAAAAGAAGAAGTGCTGTGGATTGTGTTGGAAAGAGGAGATGGCACTATCATCCATACTGTTCTACAGTCCTCCAACTCAAACCAAAGAAATTGACAGAGACTTGATTATTGATATTACAAAGGTAGCCATGAAGGGGGAAGTGATCATTTTGGGTGTCTTTAATCTACCCTATGTGGATTGGAGTATTCCTTCTGCAGATCTGGAAAGAAGTAAAAAAAAAAATGTGGATATCTTCCAAGATGCTTTGCTTGGACAAATGGTGATGGAAACGAACAGAGAAAGTTTGATGTTGGATTTAGTACTCACCAACAGAGATAGTGTGTCTGGATGGGTGCCCATGTGAGCAGCAGTGATCATCACATGGTGTGGTATGAGATAAAAGCCAAGGCGGAGTCCAATCACAGCAAGCTCAAAGTCCTAGACTTCAAAAACTCTAGCTTCAGTAAAATGGCCAAGTGCCTGAAGGAGGAATCGGCAGGGTGGGAGGAGATAAGGGAAGTGGAACTGCAGTGGGCTAAACTAAAGGAGGCAATAAAAGGAACAACAGATAGATATGTAAAGAAAGTAAATAAAAACAAGAGATAAAGGAAACCTATCTAGTTCTCCAAAGAAGTGGCTGCACAAATATAGGTAAAAAACACAGCTTTCACAAAATTCAGAAGTTCGCAAACAGGAACACAGAAAAGAATACAGGATCAAACTAAAAGAGACAAAAAGAGAAATAAGGATAGCAAAATCAAAGGCAGAAGAAAAGATGGCTAAATATCTAAAATGGGATGACAAAACCTTTTTTGGGTATATTCAGGAGAAGAGGAAGGTCAGAGGTGAAATTGCAAGATTCAGAAGTGCCGAGAACGGATTAGTGGAAAGTAACATTAAAAAAGCGAAAATGCTAAACAAATACTTCTGTTTTTACTAAAGAAAATCCTGGAGAAGGACCATGTGTGATTGACAAATATACAAATGGGAATGGTGTAGATACCACACCATTCACAGAAGATGATGTGTTTGAACAGCTTGCAAAACTGAAACTGAACAAAACCATGGGACCAGATGGGATACATGCCAGGATACTGAAAGAGCTCAGAGAGGTTTTGGTAGGGCCTTTAAAGGATATTTTTAATAGATCCTTGGAGACAGGAGAAGTTCCACAAGACTGGAGAAGGACTGATGTGGCACCTCTTCACAAAAGTGGTAATAGGGAAGAAGTGGCAAACTACAGGCCAGTAAGCCTTACCTCAGTGGTGGGAAAAGTAATGGAGGCACTCCTGAAAGAGAGAATAGTGGGCTTTCTCAAAACCAATTGGTTGCATGATCCGAGGCAACATGCTTATATGAAAGAACAATCATGCCAAACAAATCTGATTGAGTTCTTTGACTGGGTGACTGGAGAACTAGATCAAGGGTATTCGATGAATGTGATCTACCTAGATTTCAGCAAAGCCTTTAATACTGTTCCTTTTAGGAGGCTTATCAATAAACTGAACAGCCTGGGGATGGGTCCAAAGGTGGTGAACTGGATCAGAAATTGGTTGACTGACAAATGACAGAAGGTGATGGTAAACAAAACTCACTCAGATGAAAGGAAGGTGATTAGTGGAGTGCCCCAGGGATTGGTCCTGGGATCAGTACTGTTCAATGTATTTGTGAGTGATCTTGCTGAAAGACTGAATGGAAAAGTCTGTCTTTTTGCAGATGACTTGAAAATTTGCAAGAGAGTGGACTCCCCTGAGGGAGTGGATAACATGAGGAAAGATCTACAAAAGCTGGAAGAATGGTCTAATGCTTGGCAGTTCAGATTTAATGTAAAAAAGTGCAGTGTCATGCACTTGGGATGCAGAAAACCAAGGAAATTTTATGCGATAGGGGGTGAGAGGTTGGTGTGCATGGACTAGGAGAAGGACCTCGGAGTGATTGTTTCTGAGGATCTCAAGGTGGCAAAACAGTGTGACAAGGCAGGTGCCAAAGCCAAAAGGATGGTGGGTTGCATACAGAGAGGAATTACCAGCAGAAAGGAGGAAGTATTAATGCTACTGTACAAGTTGCTGTTGAGGCCTCACTTGGAATATTGTGTTCAGTTTTGGAGACCATATCTCGCAAAGGATATAAAGAGACTGGAAATGGTTCACAGTAAGGCGACCAAAATGATTCGGTGTCTGCGCCAGAAGACATATGAAAAGAGACTTGAAGACTTAAATATCTAGAGGAGAGGAAGGACAGGGGAGATATCATACAGACCTTTAAATACTTAAAGAGTATCAATGAACAAACAAACCATTTTCAAAGACGGGGAAGCTTCAAAACTAGAGAACATAATATGAAGCTTCAAGTGGATAAACTGAAAGGTAACGTCAGGAAATACCTTTTCACTGAAAGGGTGTGATTGCTTGGAATGCCCTCCTGATGGAAGTGGTGGGGGCAAATACAATGACAGAATTCAAAATGGCATGGGACAGAATTCAAAATGGCATGGGACAGATATATTGGATCCCTTTATATCAACACCTCTCCTCACCTCACAGACTGCCTAGGAACTGCCCTGCTCACCGGCATTTAAACCGCTGCTCCGGAGGCGGGCCCGCGCCAGAGGGCCTCGCCAGAGGGCCCTTTGGTGTGGCCCTTAGGCGGGGTCCGTGGCGAATGATTAAAATCATACAGAAATTGTGAGTCTATTTGTCATGCCTGTAGTTTGTGAAGGTAGTCTGCTGTTCTGTTTTCTCCTATCTGTGCTATCACTTTGTCTATCTGTTTCTCCTACTCTGTCCTATCTTATTAATGGCGTTCTTTTCTTATTTTCCATAACATAAATGTAGGATTGTAAACCGCTCTGATGCTTCTTGGCCTGAGCGGTATATCAAATGTAATAAACATAAACATAAACAGGATAAAATCAAAATAACCTTAACTGTCTCTGCTAACTCAACAAATAGGGTGACCTGCACAGAGCGGTGGGTACACCCCTAAACAAAGGCATGGGGAGGGGTGAGCTGCACAGAGCAGCAGGTGCACCTACTCTTGCCACCTTGCTGGGCAGACTAGATGGACCATGATGATCTTTATCTGCCGTCAAATACTATGTTACTATATTTTTCTTTGACATCAAGTTAGCATTTGACTCCATTCCACATAACATCATCCTCCAAAGACTGCAACAAATAGGACTGGATGGAATCATGCTAACATGGTTCAGATCCTACCTCACTCATCGGCAACTCCAAGTAAAAATCAAAACTACCAACTCAGCACCCTTCACACCGAACCAAGGTGTCCCACAAGGATCCACTCTCTCATCTTTGCTCTTCAACATCTTCCTGCAGCCTTTATGCACAATCATGCGGGCACACAACATACTATACCACATATACGCTGATGATGTCATGATCTACATCCCATTCTCCACAAGTAAACCTGCAAGTAAACCTGTGCTCACAACCATAAAGAAATGTCTCACAGCAATCGCAGCCTGGCTCACGCAACACAAAATGACCATAAACCACAAGAAAACAAAGACAACAACTTCAAGCCACTCCCAACTATAAACATCGACGGCAACCAACTCCAAGTAAAATTTTGAGTCCGCTACCTAGGAGTAACATTAGATCAAAACGTAACCCTCTCCCCTCAAATCAGTAACATCACAAAAACCATATATCACAAGCTAAAGACAGCCTCAAACCACTACTAGATGCCCATGACTTCCATTCAGTAGTTCAAGCGCTCATCTTCCCACACTTGGACTACTGAAACCTTATCCTTCAGGGCCTGCCAAAAAGCACAATACATCTGCTCCAATTAGCCCAAAATACAGCAGCAAGGATTCTCTCCAACACCTCCAGAAGAGAGCACATCACCCCAATCCTCAAAGAGCTCCAATGGCTACCCATCGCACAAAGATTCAAATATAAATCTTTAATCACCATCTTCAAAACATTACACAACCTATCAGCAACCTACCTAAAATCTCTCAGACAGAAAATACTCAGCACCAGATCCAGAAGAAAACACGCCATTTATTTATTTAATTGTGTTTCTATACCGCTTAGTCAGGAAATCAAAGCAGTTTACAAGTAACTGAGAACTTTAACTTTACATAGAACAAAGAGTTTAATATAACATTGAGAACACTATAACATCAATTTACATTTTTAAACTTATATATACATTTATTTATTTATCTGTATTTATATCCCACTTTTCACTGGGTCAAAGCGGTCAATTGGGAGATACATTTAACACAAGGGGATATGACACACGTATGCTAATACTTACAGGGAACATGGGCAATGGAGGGTTAAGTGGCTTGCCCAAGACCACAAGGAGTGCCTATAGGACTAGAAATCCCAGTCCCTCCGGCCTGAGATTGCTGTCCCCAGGTGGGACTTGAACCCCCGGCCCTAAGTACCTTGTCCTAACCACTAGGCCACTCCTCCCACATATATTTTATTTATTTTATTTATTTATTAACAATTCTTATATACCGCACTATTATCCATCAGCGCGGTTTACATTGAACAGAAACATCCGACAATTTACAAATGTCTGGTCATTACATTTAACAGGGAGTAGAAATTGGAGAAACGGGAAAACTATATACATTGGTGGTTCACCTGATAATGGACATGGTCAACTATATACATATGTGGTACAACCATACAGGAAAATGCTTGTTATATACATTGTGGGGTAAGCCTATTGCAAGGGTCTGCCTGTTTGACTACTTCTGCTACTCGCTTGGTGGATATGTTCGGAGCTGTCATTGAGATATTTAAGGAAGAGGAAATGTTTTAATGCTTTTCTGAACTGGCTCAAGTTGGGGATTGCTCTGATTTGTGCTGGTAAAGCGTTCCATAGAGTTGGGGCGCAGAGTCGGAAGGCTCTGTTGGCTGTTGATCTGGTGCATCTTGTGGTTTCATTTGGGATAACTAGCATGTTCAACTCTGCGGTTCTTCGTGGCCTGTTTGGTGCAAGTGGTTGGATGAGATTAGAGAGAGAGGATGAGGTGAGCCCCTTAGCAGCTTTGAACGTTAGCAGTAAAGTCTTGGAACTGATCCTTGCTTGAATGGGGAGCCAGTGTAACTGTCTTAGGAGGGGGGTCACATGGTCTCTCCTGGATGCCCCAAAGAGTACCCGCACTGCACTGTTCATAGCCAGTTGCAGGGGGTTCAGGGTGGACCGTGGGAGTCCTTGTAGTATGGAGTTTGAGAAGTCGAAATGAGGAATTATAAGGGCTTGATAAATGGTGCGGAAATCATCCGGTTCGAGTAGCGCTCGAAGGTGTCTGAGGGATCTGATTTTAAAGTAGATTGTCTTGACAGTATTGGCTATATCTAAGGAAACCCTACTCACTGTATATAGTTACATTGTTATCAGCACTATTTATTTATTATTTATTTATTTATTACAGTTTCTTATATACCGCGCTATTTAGAATCAGCGCAGTTTACATCATAACAAAACGACCATAACGACAAACTGTCAGGTTTTACATTGAACTATGGATTGTTTATCCATATTGTAAAGTAAATAGTTTTCTATGTTACATATAAAAGGTTCATAAACGTTCTATGTGATTTGGTACCCATTCCTGTTGTACCAATCATCCCATTGTTCTTTGTAAACCGCTCTTGAACCACAGGAAAGCGCTGTATATAAGTGTTTAATAAATAAAAATAAATAAAATAAGTATAGCTGTGAGGAGAGTACTGCATTGCTGTTAAGGGAGTGTAGTGTTAGTCCTTAAAGAGGTCTTTGTATAAATGAGTTTTTAGCTTCATGCAGAAATCTGAGATTGCTATTATGACTCTTAGCTCTGTGGGGAGCGCATTCCAGAGGTCTGGGGTGTATAATGAGAAGGATCTCTTCCAAGTTTCCTGATTGCACTCTGTTAACTTGGTTGGTAAAACTTATTTTGCATACATTTCCTTGTTTCTCTGTCCCTTGCAACTGTGTAAATTGTAGATCTCAGGCAGGGCATCGAAATATTGTGGATTATTTTGCATATGATTATTATTGCTTTGTATCTTATCCGGCTTACGAGTGGGAGCCAGTGTAACTGTTTTAGTATAAGTGTGATATGGTCAGATTTTTTTGCTCCCATTATGATTCTAGCTACTGTGTGTTGTGCTAGCTGAAGCTGATGTAGTGTATGCTTGGCGAGACCTTGAAGTATGTTATTACAAAAACCTAGATGAGGAAATATCATGGCCTGGTATACCGTTCTGAAGTCTTCTTCACTGATAAGAGGGTGGAGGTTCTTTAGGACTCTTATTTTATGATAGATTGCTCTTGTGGTTTTGATGATGTGTGATCTGAAGCTTAAATTTCACACACTCCCAATGATCACCAAGATAAATCTCAGAACCATCAGGAGGGCTTTTTCTCTATTTGCCCCAACACTCTGGAACACACTACCAGATGAACTCCGTGCCATTGATGATATAGCAAATTTCAGAAAAAAGCTGAAAACACAGTAACCGAGTACGGTGGACCGGTCGCCCCCCGGGCCTCCCCCCACCTCCTATCCTCCCCCCTTTACCACCTCCCCCTTTTAATAATACACCACATCACCTTTGGGAATTAAACTGGTTGCAGCTTTATTAACCTTTAACAATAACCGAACAACATTCCAAACCACAACATACTTGCCCCCCCCCCCAGCAGAGCGAGCCCACACCAGCCATGTGAGTAGCAAGGTGAGGCCATTTCTGCTTCCGCCAGGTACAGGCCCTGGCTATTTGGCATACCCCTCCCTCTTCCAGCTTCGCCATATTATTAGCAAAAACCCGAGGGATTGTCCGGGTCGGGGGTACCCCACCCCCGCCCTAAGGATTGCCTCCGGCTCCGGACCCCGGAAACCTCCAGGATCCCACCACCCCCTCCAGCTGCAACACCCCAACACCCACTCAGGCCTTTGCCCACCCCTAGCCAGGGAGGGAGGGTGGGACGACCGCCGCCTCGAGCTCCGACTCCCGGCGTGCTGCCCGCCGAACCCTCGCTCCGCCCCCCCTAGTCGGGACCTCGTTTAAACTCATTGGCTCCCATGTCTTCCCTCAGTCCACGGGAGCCAATGAGATACCAGATGCTCTGCATCTCACTAGACGGCCCCCCACGCCGCCGTCACAACGGGAGGGGGCAACATGCTGCCCCCCGGTTATCGGGGGCCGCGCGGACCTAGGCCCTGTGGCCTCCCCGCTCTTGAGCACTTCTTGGACCCAACATAAGAGAACTCATGAAAGGGACGACTACAATCAATTATCCCTCTCCCCTTCCACAATCCCAATGATGAACTCAGCAAATGTATTAAGTTACCTCATACAGTTCCATTTATTGTTGTTATAAGATTATTATAATGTTCTATGTCCATTTTATTAATGTTATAACGTTCCATGTAAAGCCATAAAGGCTACTTTGTTCTTATGTAAAGTGTTTAGACTTGTAGCTTAAGCAGTATATAAAAATAGCTAAATAAATAGTAGTAGTAGCAGCAGCATTATAAGTGAGCCCACATTATATTGAGTTTATATATTATTGCTGGGGATTTTTGTCATCCAACAGCTCCCTTCATATCTTTCAGGTTCCTGTCACAACTCCTTCCTATGGTTGCAACAGCATCAGCATCAGCTGGAAAAGAAAACTTAAGGCGCCATGGAACCTTGACGCTCAAGTTTCTGTCAGTCTCTGATGAGTCCTTCCTCTCAGATGCACACTTTCTGTGGCCGTGTGTGGGTGGGACTCAACAGAGATTGCAGAGACTTGAGTGCTGAGGAATCAGAAAGGCTTGAGGGAAGAAGAAGGGTCAGGTGGGATGGTCAAGAGGAGGGGCTGCTGGAAGGGAGAGAGATCTTACATGGGGCATGGAGTGGAGGAGTGGCCTAGTGGTTGGGGCAAGGTACTTCAGGCCAGAAGGTCAGGGGTTCAAATCCCACTAGAGGACAGCAACCTTGGGCCGGAAGGACTGGGGTTTCTAGTCCCACAGGTGCTCCTTGTGGTCTTGGGCAAGCCACTTAACTCTCTATAGCCCATGCTCCCTGTATAATAGTTATCTCCAAGTTATAATGCCCTGTTCAATGTAATTTCAGTTTGTTCAATGTAAACTGTACTGATGCAGAATAGCACGGTATATAAGAGAATGTAAATAAATAAATTTTGGAAAGAGTATTGCCTCATTGGTGTTTTGGAGACAAAGACGGCAGACTGAACATAGGGAACAGTTTTGGATTTTTAAATACTGTTCAACCTAATGGACTTAATTATGAAATTGAATGGATGACAATTTAAATTTGAGGTAGGTGGACCTTCATTGGTTAAAAATAATCAGCTGACCTTGAATTGAGACAGCATTTTTGGTCAAGAAGAATATGAGTTTTCTTGAGATAAGTAGAAATTGTTTGATCCCTAATGCAGTTATTGACCAATGAAACATAGTGCTATGTTGGAGAGATAATGAATTGGATTTAATAAGAGAATTTTTGATAGCAGATCACTTTAGTATCAGTGAATTTTATGGGAGATAGCAGCATGATTGATCACTAATTCAAGTAAAAAATTAGAGTTGGACCTTGTTGATCCCCTTTCATTTTAATAATGGTTTGGATATAAATTAGATCCCATTATTATATATAGTATGATACATGAATTATAGCTGTAGGAAGGGAAAGAGAGACATGTCATTCCTTGCCTCAGCCAGAGTTACTCTGTCCTATATGTATTATAATTGGTTTTCTCCATTAGAAGATGTGAAATTGGGAGTCAACATTTGACCACATTATGAGTGATTTCACATTATATCGAAGCTGCATTATATTGGGTCTAGACTGCAGGGGTTCTCAACCCTGTCCTCGGGACCCACCTAGCCAGTCGGGTTTTCAGGATAACCACAATGAATATGCATGGAAGAGATTTGCATATAATGAGGCAGTGTATGCAAATCTCTCTCATACATATTCATTGTGGTTATCCTGAAAACCCAACTGGCTAGCTGGGTCCCAAGGACAGGTTTGAGAACCCCTGGTCTAGAGGGTACCTTGCACCACCCTAGATACTGTCTAGTGACAGCTAGAGGAATTATCCAGATAACAGCCGGATAATTCTCTTTGAATATCAACCTGTAAGGAAATAATTCTTTACAGAAAGGGCATGAAACAGCCTTCCAGTGGAGGTGATAAAGACAAGGACAGTATCTAAATTCAAGAAAACATGGGATAGAAATTACTTTGTTGAAGTCAAACACTTGTAAAGAAATAGAGAAAGCATCCTAAGAGCACAGAGCTCAGAGAGAGAGAGAGAACATAGCAGCGCTCTTTCTCTCTGTGTGTCAGAGAAAACTGACATTTCATCTTAAAAATCACTGAAGTTCATCACTGTCCAGATCATTTTCTAGCTCACCCTCACCCTGCCTCAAACCAGATCCTTGAATATTCATATATCAGGCCACTTAGCAACTTAAATGGTCCAATATCATCAGTATATTAAAAAAATATATACTAAGAGATTTATAAATTTGCCACTCAGCAACCAACACATAAATCCCTTTGAATATTGGCCCATGTGGGTCAGGGGCGGCCCAAGGGGGGTGCGAGGCCTCATTTGTATAAGGTGCCTCATTTGCATAAATATTTGCATAATGTTACCATACACTAACTTTTAGTAAACATGCCTCTTAATGAGTATATGGATAAAGAAAGACTAAAAGATTTCTACATTACTATAATCCAGTACCAACCGCCAGGCACATTAGGAACTACTACAAACACTGCCCATTTAGAACCCATAGCAAACCTGCTGTATCCTAACAGCACTACCAGGACTCACAAAGCACCATACCCTAACTATCAAAAGGCAACACTGCAAATATTAAACCAATATAATTCAGAGAATAACAATACATGACCTACTGAGGAAAGAGAACAAGTGACAATGTCAAATAGGAATTATATAAACAGAATACCTCAGCTCAGTTACATATGCAGAACATAGACCATCACCAAACAAGGAATCACAATTTAGAAACAGGAAGACAATAATTAAACTGGGCACCCCAAAAGCCAAACTTGGAATGTACAACACTGTAGAAATAAAACTATAAATTAATTTTCTCTTGTACTAAACAAAGCGCAGACGTTAATGGTGCACATTTCCCAGAGCTGACATATTCCAGTTAATAAATTCAAAATAAAGAGATATCTTTCTACCTTTTGTGCATTTTTTTCAGTTACAATTGTTCCAACCACTTTCTTCTAGTTTCTTCGTGTCTTCTGCTAACTCTCCATCTGCTGTCCATTTGTCCTTTCTTCTCTCTTTTAGTTTTTTTTTCCATTCTCTCTTTACATCTGCTTTAACATACTAATCTTTCTCCTTTTGCTCTTTCCTCATTCCTATTTCATCCACTCAAATTTTACCCCTCCATCCTCAATCCCCACTTACTCTCCCAATATCTGGCCAATTGTAGATTTGTCTTCCCTCCCACACAAAATATTTTCCCTCTCCATTTCACTCAACCAGCTCCATCCCATTCTAATCCTCCCCCAACATCAGCTCCCTTCTAGTTCCAGCCCCACCCAGCATCTGCTCCCTTCTAGTCCCTGCATCAGCCCATTTCCAGTCCCAGCCCCCATCAATCCATTTCCAATACTATCCTAGCCCCACCATCAGCCCATTTCCAGTCCTAGCTCCCCCATCCATTTCCAGTCCTATCCGAGTCCCTCCATCAGCTCATTTCTAGTCCTTTCCTAGCCCCACCATCAGCCCATGTCAAATCCTAGCTCCCCTCCACTCAGCCCATTTCCAATTCAAATCCCCCATGAGCCTACTTCCAGTTCTAGCCCCTCCATGAGTCCATGTCAATTCAAGCCCCCACCACAGCCCATTTCCAACCTTAGCAGCCCCCAACAGCCCATTTCCAGTCTTATCCTAGCCCCTCAATCAGCCCATTTCCTGTCCTAGCCCCCCCCACTCAGCCCATTTCCAGTCCTAGCTCCAACCCCTCACAGCCCATTTCCATTCCAAGCCCCCCTCCCAATCAGCTATTTGCAGTTCAAGCCCCCCTTCCACTCAGCCCATTTCCAGTCCTAGCAACCCCCCATCCCTTTACCATTCCTAGCCCCCCATAGCCCATTACCAGTCCTAACCCCCCCATCAGCTCATTACCAGTCCTAGCCCCCCATAGCCCATTACCAGTCCTAAGGCCCCCCATCAGCCCACTTGTAGTCTTAGCCCCCCCCCACAGCCCATTACCAGTCCCAACCCCCATCAGCCCATTACCAGTCCTAACCCCCCATCAGCCCACTTCCAGTCCTAACCCCCCATCAGCCCATTTCCAGTCCGTGCCCCCCCATAGCCCATTACCAGTCCTAAGCCCCCCATCAGCCCACTTGTAGTCTTAGCCCCCCCACAGCCCATTATTTTATTTATTTATTTATTTATTTGCATTTCTTATATATCTGTCATAACCCCCCATCAGCCCACTTCCAGTCTTAGCCCCCCCATAGCCCATTACCAGTCCTACCCCCCCCCCATCAGCCCACTTCAAGTCCTAACCCCCCCATACCCCATTACCAGTCCTAAGCCTCCATCAGCCCACTTGTAGTTTTAGCCCCCCCACAGCCCATTACCTGTCGTAACCCCTATCAGCCCACTTCCAATTTTAGCCCCCCTACAGCCCATTACCAGTCCTAACCCCTCATCAGCCCATTTCCAGTCTTAGCCCCCCATAGCCTATTACCTGTCCTAACCCCCCCCCCCCCAATCAGCCCAGCTAGGTTAAAAAAAACAGAAACCGGCTGCTGCTGCTGTGGCAGCAGCAGCATTGAGCTTCCCGCGGGGACCCCCCCCCCCCCTGCAGTCTTCCATGTGGCCTCAGCGCAGGCTTTTCAGAGCCACGCGAAGGGAGAGTTTCCCTTTTCTCGCAGCTCTGTTAATCCCACCACGGGGCTGATGGGAAATCCCATCAGTCCCATGGCAGGATTAACAGAGCCACGAGAGGAGAAGCTCTCTCTCTTCGCGCAGCTCTGACAGCCTGGAAATGCTCAGCTGCCCCCCACCACTATCTGACATTCTCCAGCAGCAAGCCTCCAGCTGCTGCACCCTGCAAGGTGTTCCAGCAAGACACATACTAGCTGCAGGCAGTCTGCTAGCTAGTCTATAGTGCATGGTCCTAGAGAAGATGCATGTACCCAGAACTAGCTATGATGCAGCTCAATCAGAAAATTGTACTTAACTTCGGAATTGCTATCTGCCAGTAATCATAACAACCTTTTGATAGATGTGTACTGTATTCCCAGGTTTAGGGTGGCATTGCTAAGGTATGCAAGTGCTAGTATTGGGAGATGCACGCAGGGCCCAACATCCTGCCTCTCCAGGAGGCATTGGATAATGGAGCCTGTGGGTGCGGGTGTGTCTGCCCCTGTTGGCCACTGCTTTAGGGCAGAGGTTCCCAACTCCAGTCCTGGTGGGCCAGACACTATTTGGGTTTTCATGCTGTCCCTCATGAATATGCATGAGATACATCTGCATACCATGGGGGCGACACATAAAAATGCAGCACAGGCATCTTTATTAGAGGCAGCATGGAACCTGAATGATGTTTGGCCCTCCAGGACTGCATTTGGGAGACTCTGCTCTAAGTAATGCGCATGTTTATGGTGTCTGTGCTCTGTAGGGTAAAATGTAGGTGTTTTGGGCATGTTTACATCATCTGCAATAAAGGTTCTGTCTGTATTAACACGTTTTAGCAGTGGGTAAAATATGGGGACTGGGTTGGCAGGAACCACAGGTGGGACTTGAACCTGTGACCTTCTGCTTCTGAACACACTGGTTGCGTGCAGACCTCTCATTCACACTTCGTTCACACAATCATGCTAGCAACGTATCCCAGAATGCATTTGTTTCTATCTGTTCTGACTAGTCTTTTCCAATTTCCCAATTACAAAAAGGATGGGGGTTTCACCCGGCGAATTCCCATGCGGGGTTACTCGGCCCTTCCTTGAGAGTTGATCATGCTCTCTTACCAATTCCCAATATCTCGAGATTACAAATTCCAAAGTTCCAAGTTCCAATGGCAGTACTGCGCTTTCTATTTTCTGTCTAGACCCAAAATCAAAACTATACTCACCGGATCCGGTCCTCAAACTTCCCAAGCAGGCGCATGAGTTGGACCTCGGACTCCCCTCACTCGGGTTCGAGGCGTTGACTCCAGCCGGGCTCGTCACCCGCCGAGGTCCGACCAGCTCCCTCCGATACAAGGGACCGGTGGCGCCAGGGAGCAGCCCTCGTCGGAAGGGCGCGATCCCGGCAGGACCAAGCCTATAGAGGCGGAAAGTCGTGGTATATTGCCCTATATACACTTTGATTCCACAACTTCCCGGCCAACGCACCAAGGAATATGTAGCAGCAAAGCGCAGACAAACCAATGATACCAGGAGTCTGTTCAAAAGGTCCAAATCATTTATTTGTGCACAAGTCTCGAACCAGTCAATTTCAAAATGGCTGAGCAAAGTTTTCAAGCATTACAACAACTTTTATAGACTTCTGTTCCATTCTAGGTATAGAAAAACATTTCATTGGTCCCGGTAACCTCCAGTACCTCCCGTACCTCTTCTATTGGTCCCGGTACTGATAAGTTTATCCAGTTATGTCCCTCCAGTGGGCATGACACCTGCATACCCCCCTTCTAGTCCCAATTACAATGGTCAGTTCATCAACTTGTTACTTTCACACTCTCAAGGTTATAGAACCAATTTGTACGTGCAGAGGAGCTGGGCTCTGCAACTCATCTGTCAGCACTCCTAATTATTTCTTTGCAGATGTACTTTTTCTTATCAGTAACTTTTAAACATGTCTTTTCTGTATTTTTCCATCTTTCAATACTGCAGTTCTGCTTACCTAAGCTAATTCAATACTTCTACTGGGTTCTATCTTACAATAGCAGCATATTGGGGGATGTGCAATCCTATATGCCTCTCCACAGGCCTCATTTACAGGTCAAGCTAGCCATGCTGGCCTGCTTATGTTCAGACACTGTGGGTCACAGGCCTGCACCTGCCACATTCCCCCCTTTGATTAATCTCACCCTATTACTTAATAAGGTGTGAGAATTAAATCACTTTCTGAAGAATCACATCCTGGCTAAAGGATCTCTACCAGGACTGGCTGTATATAAAGCCATGATTTTTGTTGCGGTCTTCCGCTCTACTGTACTATCAATAGTGTTATGAATGGAACGCATACAACATGGGATTAAACATGGTAATAAGAAAATAACAGCAACAAGGATTAGTACCAATACGATGAAAGTCTTAAATCCTCCACCCCATGAAAAGAGGTTAGCAAACCAATTAGGAAATTTCAATGAGTGCCACGTCTGTACTGGCACATAAGCATGTCTTTGCATATCTTTAGCAATTTCTTCAACTACTTGACCTTTATCATCTATTTTCAAACAGCAATTGGTTAAGTTCAGTTTACCACATACTCCTCCTTCAGCTGCTAACAAATAATCAAGTGCTAAGCGGTTCTGATATATCGCGGTGCGCATCTGTGTACTTTGTCTAGCTAAAAGCGTAAGAGCATGACTAGTTTCGTTAGTTATTATTTCAACTACTGCTTGTAAGCGAATAATACCATATATATACCATCATCATTCCAAGTGGCGGGTCCATAATATTCAATGATTCTTTCTGGTGGCCAATCATCACCTTGCCATTTCTCCCACTTGCCTATCTGTAAGGCCTCTCTCTTCTGTCTTAGTGCTCTTTTGTGTCGGTGGGTAGTGTATACTGGGTATCCTAATTGTTCTCCATGTTCAGTGTTTAAAAGAAAGAAAGAAGGTCTGATGGTTCCTAAGACACATGCTCCTCCCCAGTGTGGTGGGAGTTGTGCATATGCTCGGTTTCCACAGATCCAATATAGGCCAGGTGGGGCTTGCCAGGCTTGGACTTTAGCAAGGTTAGTCCATAGACCTGCAAGTTCAGGAAATCTGGCTAATGGGTTAGGAGGTTCAGGATGTCCGATTCCTGACCACCATGCTATCTTCTTGGTCGTGGCATTATAGTACTTCTGGCTAAGACAGACCAGTTGTCCTACTTTTTGGGTGAACTGGGGTCCAGTTCTGGCATAGCAAAGACGTCCAACGATTGAGTGCGCTAACACCCATTCACTGGTAGTCTTGTGTAATTCAGTCTGATTGTAAATCATGGAATAATTCAATTCTTGGGCTTCCCATGGCCACTGATCTCCCATTTGGGTTCCGCCACAGAAATAACAATCTGTGATCTTAAGACTAGATACTACTGCTCCGGCTAATTCTAGAAATAAATTCTGTGAGGGGTGAGGGATCTCAAACTTATTTACATGCATGGCTTCATAAAAAGTATTATGAATATGATATTTAGATGACTTGTGGGCTTGGGTATTCAATCTGATATACACAATGGTCCCTGGATCTATTGCTCCTCCAGCAATACGTAAACCAAACTTATATCCTTGTTTCCATGCATGGGGATTGTGTATACGTAAGTGTAAGGGGTTACAAGCATCTTTCTGACATTTATCATTTGTGGTTGGCTTGGTTAAAGTAGCCATTCGTTTATCTATTTTCTCATCAGTTATACCAGTGTTCCAGGTAGCATAAAAAACACATCCCCAATACGGGCAATAGTAGTCTGCTGCTGGGGCAGTACTATAGCCTGGTTCCTTTTTGCCTGTACACTTTCTCCATCCTGTGGCACCTTCTGGACACATATACTTATGGTCATTTCGATACGCTTTCTCCCATGTACCACAGGTGAAATAACTATCTCTATTAATAGCATTGCATGCATCAAAATTCAAAACAGCAGGTTTAGTAATGTCCTTAAGTGGTGGCGTTGCAGCTAATATAGGTCCATCTGCATCCTTCCATCTTATTTCCATCGTGTAATAGGATGGATTCTGATGCGGATTATAGCATGTTTTAATCTTTCCATGAGTGCAAACATTTAGTTCAGTGGTGTTATAGATACACCGAGTTACTGTCCCCTTGCAGGTATAGTAAGAATGATAAAGCAAAGTCTGAGTTACTTTCAGTCCAATTCTAGTAGAAGTAATGCAGGCAGTGCATGGAGGTAAAGCATGAGTCTGTTCAAAACCTCCAAAGAAGGCAACCAAAGCAAAGCAAAAGTAAAGATACATGTCAATGTTGATTGGAGTTCTTCTGAATCCTCAGCTTGCTGATCTTGATCACGACGGTCTTTTATTCTTCGTCCCGTTTGCTAATGAAGCAATTTAACGGTTGCTGAGTGTTGATTGAAGATCCTCAGGTTGTCCAGTACACATTGACCAACTTATTAGCAATTTCAGTTGGCTTGTGGAGTCTGGCTTAGTCAATGTAGTCTCAAAGTAGTGTGTCAAATCACACACAAATTGGGTTCGTTGAAACAAAGCTGTTGCTGCATGGAAAACAGCAATCCTCTTCGAAAGACTTGGCTGCTGCAAAGCACTTGTGATGAAGTGTCTAAGTTGCTGGTTGCCGTCTCAAAGTAACTCGCAAGGGTGCATCAAGATGCTGTTCTGCTGTCCACTGCTCAGGTTCAGGATCGGCGGCGGGCTTGACTCTGCTGTGGTGGATCCAGGCGTCGATCTCGGCTACCTTTACTGCAGTTGGGGTAGACAGGATGACGGTGTACGGTCCCTTCCAATGGGGTTCCAACGGTGTCTTCTTCCAATCTTTGATCCACACCGAAGTACCAGGCTGGTAGGGATGCAAGGGTTCCGTCAAGTTGATAGGCAACTGGTCTTGGATCCACGTATGGAGAGTCTGCAGAACAAAACTAAGAGCTAGAAGTTCTTGTCTGGTTATTTCTGAACCAATTTGGGCTAGACTTCCTTTGATTCCCTGCACTATTGGTGGGGGTTTACCATACAAAACTTCAAAAGGGGAAAATCCTGTTGACTTTACAGGAGCTGAGCGTATTCTGAATAAAGCTATGGGGAGCACTTGGGGCCACTTCAATTGTGTCTCCTGACAAAGCTTAGACATTTGGGCTTTCAAGGTACGATTCATTCGCTCAACTTTCCCTGAACTCTGGGGTCTGTATGCAGTGTGGAGTTTCCATTGTATCTGCAAAGCTTTTGCTAACTGCTGAGTAACTTGGGAGACAAATGAGGGTCCATTGTCTGACCCTATTACTGCTGGAATTCCGAATCTGGGGACAATCTCTCTCATTAAGACTTTGGTAACTTCTCGGGCTTTCTCAGTTCTGGTTGGGAATGCTTCTACCCACCCAGAGAAAGTACATACTAATACTAATAGGTAATGGTACCCATTGGCTTTTGGCATTTCGGTGAAATCAACTTGGAGGTTGTGCATGGGGGTCACACCTCTTGACTGAACTCGGGGTGCTGTAATAAGGCCTTGCTTGGCATTATTCTTGGCACAAGTTTGACATTGTCGTGCTACTGAAGCTGATATGGTTGTCATCAGAGGGATGTAGAAATGTGGTCTGAGTGCTTTTTCCATAGCACTTTTCCCATAGTGGGTGGCTTCGTGGAAAGCTTTGACAAAGGATGGTCCTAACAGTTCAGGGATTACTATTCGTCCAGGAGGTTGACTGCCCTCTTCTGGAGGCAGTTCAATCCATCCATCTTTCAGTACTCCATTTTCTCTGTCACAATAGTAATCCAATTCTTTGGTGGTATATCGTGGGGTCCATAGATTCAAAGGTACTGGAAACAATGCTGCTTGCATTGGCATAGCTTGTGGGGCAATTTGTCCTGTCATAGCTGCTTGTCGTGCTGAGGCATCTGCAAATCTATTCCCTCGGGCAACTTCTCCTTTTCCTGCTTGATGTCCTCTGCAATGCATGACAGCTACACGTGTTGGGGCCCAAACTGCATCAAGTAACATCAATATTTCGGGACCATATTTGACTGATTTTCCTCCGGATGTGATGAGTCCTCTTTCTTTATAGAGAGCTCCATGGGCATGCAGGGTAGTGAAGGCATATTTGGAATCTGTATATACATTCAGTATAAGTTTTTCTCCTAACAACAATGCTCTGGTGAGTGCTATCAATTCGGCTTTCTGGGCTGATGTGCCTGAGGCTAGGGCTGATGATTCAACTACTTCATGTTGAGTGACGACTGCGTATCCGGCACAGCGTCGTCCATCAAGGATGAGACTGCTCCCATCAACATAATAGGTTTGGTCAGGATTGTCTATGGGCACATCTGTCAAGTCGGGTCGGCTGGAGAACACAGTCTCCATGACTTCGATACAGTCATGTTCTGGGAGTTCTTCACTGATGGGTATCAAGGTGGCTGGATTCAGGGCATGGCTCACTTCGAGTTGTATCTGTGGGTTTTCACATAACATGCTCTGGTACTTCAACATTCGGGAATTGGTGAGCCAATAATTTGCTTTCTGTTCCATAAGGGCAAGGACTGCATGTGGCACAGTGACTCGTATGTTCTGTCCTAGTGTGAGTTTGTCTGCTTCACTCACTAGTAGCGCTGTAGCTGCAACTGCTCTCAAGCAAGGTGGCCATCCTTTGGCCACAGGGTCCAATTGTTTCGATAGGTAGGCTACAGGTCGCTCCCAATTTCCCAATTTCTGAGTCAACATGCCTAAGGCATTTCCCTGTGCTTCATGTACAAACAAGTGGAAAGGTTTGTGGACATCTGGTAGTCCAAGTGCTGGTGATGACATCAATTCTTCTTTTAACGTCTTAAAGGCTGTATCCTGCTCAAGTCCCCACTCCAGTGGCGACTTTTCTTCTCCTTTTGTGACTTCATACAGTGGTTTGGCAATTTGGGCAAAGTTGGGTATCCAAATTCGGCAATATCCTGCCGCTCCCAGAAAGGCTCTGACTTGCTTTCTGGTTGTTGGAGTTGGAATTCTGCATACTGCTTCTTTTCTTTCTCTGCCTAATCTTCTGCTTCCTTGGGTGATACGAAAACCCAGGTATTTCACTTCTTTTTGGCATAGCTGTGCTTTGGCTCTGGAAACTTTGTATCCAGCTTCCTCTAGTAACTGCAAGAGATCTTTGGTGGCTAGTATACATTCACTTTCTGATACGGCAGCTATCAACAGATCATCCACGTATTGGAGAAGCACTCTCTTCCCCGGGGCTACTGGATAGCTTGAAAGGTCTTGATTCAGTGCGGCACTAAAGATGGTAGGCGAATTCTTGAATCCTTGGGGTAATCTTGTCCAGGTAAGTTGGCCCCCTCTTCCAGAGATGGGGTCCTGCCATTCGAATGCAAACAATATTTGGCTTACAGGGGCTAATCTTATGCAAAAGAATGCATCTTTCAAATCCAGTACAGTGAAATGGGTAGCTTCAGCAGGTATCAGTCCTAGGAGGGTGTAAGGATTGGGTACGACTGGATGTATGGTCTCAGCTGCATCATTTACTCTTCTCAAATCTTGCACTGGGCGATAATCATCTGTCCCAGGCTTCTTTACTGGCAAAAGTGGAGTGTTCCATGGGGATTGGCATACTTTTAGTAGGCCATACTCAAGCAATCTTTGTAGGTGGCAATGAATGCCTTCAATTGCGGCTCTTGGGAGAGGGTACTGTTTGACGTGCACTGGTGTAGCACTAGGCTTGAGGGTTACAATCACTGGAGCTATATGTTTGGCTAGGCCTGGGGGGCTGCCTTCTGCCCATACTCCAGGTGGTGCATCAATACTTTTCAAAGTTTGTTCAAAATAGGTATCTTGTATCGAATCATCAATGTAGTATCTCCATTCTTCTTCTCGGGGAACTGTCAGCAGCATCACTCCTGCTGGTTTGGTTTGGGGATTTACTGTCATTTGCATTTCTCCTTGCTCAGAGAAAGATATTTGTGCTTGAAGCTTGGCTAACATATCTCGTCCCAGTAGTGGCACTGGACATTCGGGCATGTAAAGGAATTGATGAGTTACTTGCTGTCCTCCCAGACTGCATATTCGGTTTTGAAGAAAAGACTTTGTGGCTTTGGCACCAGTTGCTCCTATAATGGTGACTGCTTTTGTAGTGAATGGGGCTATCTTTTTGTCTATTACTGAATGTTGTGCTCCAGTATCAACCATAAAGTCCATAATTTGGTCTCCTATTTGTATTCCGACCATAGGCTCCTGGAGACCTAAAGCAAACTTGGAGCCCGGTCTGTCCTAATCCACGTCATTCTCATCATGGGCTGGTGTGGCCAATGCTTGAATGGCTCCTCCTCTCTCTCGCTGGAATTGTTCTCGATTGGCTCCTCCTCGGCTTCGGGGATAGCTTCGTCTTTCTTCTCGCCACTGATGGCTGCTGTCGTCATCATGCTGGGCGTCTTCGAGTTGCGGGCACGTATCTCTCCAATGTCCTTCCTCTCTGCAATAGGCGCATTGGTTCACGCCTAGTCTCTGGGTCCGGCCTCCGCCTTGACCCCGCCCTCTTCCTCTGCTCCTTCGACTAGGGACACCTCCCCTTTTCTGTTCCACTATGGCCGCAGCCAAAAAATCAGCTTTCTTCTTCATCTTTCTATCACATTCTCTCTGTCTTTCAGTATCACGATTCACATACACCTTATGAGCGACTTCCAATAACTGTGTTGCATTCATGCCCGCAAACCCTTCTAACTTCTGTAATTTTATTTAACAATTCTTATATACCGCACTATTTGCAATCAGCGCGGTTTACATGTAACAAAAAACATCCGACAAAATGCATATGTCTGGTCATTACATTGAACAGGGAGTGGGATTTGGAGAACATTGCGTCTAATGTCTGGTTGAGACTGGTTTACAAAAGCAGAATTCACCATACATAAACTTCCTGGTGCCTCGGGATCATAGGGAGTATACATTCTGTATGCTTCAGTTAATCTTTCATAAAAATCTGCTGGGCTCTCATCTATCCCTTGGATAACTCCTGCAACTTTGGAAAGGTTCATAGCTTTCTGGCCCCCCCTTTTCAGGCCTTGTAAAAAGCCTTGGCGAAAACGGGCTAGGGCTGTGGATCCTTCATCTGTATTTGGATCCCATTGGGGGTCTTCATTCGGGAATTCTCTCTGAGCTGCTTCTCGACGGTCTATTATATTCTGCCCCTGTGCCGGAGCTACAGGGTTCTCTGCCATCCATTCAATAGCTGCTTTTCTAATTCTTGCTCGCTCTTCTGTCGTGAATAGGGTGGTCAGGAGCTGACGGCAATCTGGCCAAGTGGGTTGGTGAGTTTCCATAATACTAGTTACCAATTCTGTCAGCTCCTGGGGCTTACTAGTATAGGAGGCGTAATGCGACCTCCAATTTAATAAATCAGTTGTAGAGAAAGGGATATACACATAAGTTAGGGGTCCCGCTACCACTTCATCATTATCATTCTTTACGGGCACTCCCGGGACTTGCCGTAAGGGAAAGAGTTTGGCTGCCATGGGTGTCTTTTGGGATCTAAGGGTTATCGTTGTTGCCTTTGCAGGAGTCACTTTCTTTTTCTCAACAGGTTTTGCTTTGGGTTTCTCTCTCACTGGCGTGCTAGTGCTAACGCTAGCTTTCTCAATTATTTGTACATTTTCCTCCTCATCTGGGGGATTCTCTCTTTCTCCTTCTTCGGTCTCCACTTCTGACTCGCTTTTTAGGTCCTCCTCTTCTTTTCCCGCTAATTCTTCCTCTTTCTCTCCTCCGGGAGGGGGATCAGGGGTTGGGTCCCGCCTCGGCTCTGGCCGTCTCTGGGGTTCTGGGGCAGGACGCCGGGCTACTCTTACTGGACCTGGGGTTCGGGGCTGCCTGAGAATTATTTCTGGGGAATCAGGATCTGCCAGGATGGGCTTCTTTCTGGCTTTCTTATCCTGCTCTTTCATTCTAGGCTGTTCCGTTTTCTGTCTAGAATCTGCTTTAGCTAACATTATTCTGCACTGTTCCTCATAACAGCGCTGCGCCCAGGGGGGCGGATCTTCACAAATACTTAACCAGGAATCTATATAGGGGTACTGGTCGGGGTGCGCTATCCGCACTCTACGGTGTATTGACTGAATAATCTCTACTTTGAACGTTCCCTCTCGGGGCCAGATGGGGTCTAGATCGGGCCACTCCCTAGTACACAAAATCTGCAAACGGGCTGCTGTCATTTTAATACCATAATCTCCTGAATATCCCTCTTTAAAATGTGCGATCATACATTCTAATGGAGTGTTTCTAGTAGACCCCGCCCCTCCCATTTCGATGTGTGCGCGCAACAACAGACAGAAGGGAAAAGGAGGGCGGACCGTGGGTAAGGGGTCCACACGGCCCTGGAAACGTATAAGGAGTACAAATAACAAGACAAGACGACAATCGCTTCCCCCTTTTCGCGACCTGAACGCGGTCGCCCCGGTCAGGAAATGCGCTAATCAGGGGTCCGCCTTCACTTGGTCCGTGCTGCCAGACGTCTCATTCACACTTCGTTCACACAATCATGCTAGCAACGTATCCCAGAATGCATTCGTTTCTATCTGTTCTGACTAGTCTTTTCCAATTTCCCAATTACAAAAAGGATGGGGGTTTCACCCGGCGAATTCCCATGCGGGGTTACTCGGCCCTTCCTTGAGAGTTGATCATGCTCTCTTACCAATTCCCAATATCTCGAGATTACAAATTCCAAAGTTCCAAGTTCCAATGGCAGTACTGCGCTTTCTATTTCTGTCTAGACCCAAAATCAAAACTATACTCACCGGATCCGGTCCTCAAACTTCCCAAGCAGGCGCATGAGTTGGACCTCGGACTCCCCTCACTCGGGTTCGAGGCGTTGACTCCAGCCGGGCTCGTCACCCGCCGAGGTCCGACCAGCTCCCTCCGATACAAGGGACCGGTGGCGCCAGGGAGCAGCCCTCGTCGGAAGGGCGCGATCCCGGCAGGACCAAGCCTATAGAGGCGGAACGTCGTGGTATATTGCCCTATATACACTTTGATTCCACAACTTCCCGGCCAACGCACCAAGGAATATGTAGCAGCAAAGCGCAGACAAACCAATGATACCAGGAGTCTGTTCAAAAGGTCCAAATCATTTATTTGTGCACAAGTCTCGAACCAGTCAATTTCAAAATGGCTGAGCAAAGTTTTCAAGCATTACAACAACTTTTATAGACTTCTGTTCCATTCTAGGTATAGAAAAACATTTCATTGGTCCCGGTAACCTCCAGTACCTCCCGTACCTCTTCTATTGGTCCCGGTACTGATAAGTTTATCCAGTTATGTCCCTCCAGTGGGCATGACACCTGCATACCCCCCTTCTAGTCCCAATTACAATGGTCAGTTCATCAACTTGTTACTTTCACACTCTCAAGGTTATAGAACCAATTTGTACGTGCAGAGGAGCTGGGCTCTGCAACTCATCTGTCAGCACTCCTAATTATTTCTTTGCAGATGTACTTTTCTTATCAGTAACTTTTAAACATGTCTTTTCTGTATTTTTTCATCTTTCAATACTGCAGTTCTGCTTACCTAAGCTAATTCAATACTTCTACTGGGTTCTATCTTACAATAGCAGCATATTGGGGGATGTGCAATCCTATATGCCTCTCCACAGGCCTCATTTACAGGTCAAGCTAGCCATGCTGGCCTGCTTATGTTCAGACACTGTGGGTCACAGGCCTGCACCTGCCACAGTTACAGAATGTTTTTTTCCACATCATCAGTTGGGGTGCCTGTCCCCATGCACTTACCTCACATGGGTAGTCTGAGCTCCTGTTGTATCGGTGAGACAGACGCTCCCAGGCCCTCCTGACCCTGGCTAAATTCTGCCTCCTGGATGAGCCCGGAAATAAGCGCTGCTGGCGGAGGCAGAACAGCTCAGTGAGGAGATAGAGGTCTCTCTGTGTGAAAGCTGGCTTCCTCGACATGGCTGCCATTTGCTCTGACTGTATCAGTGCTGCATAGCCACGTGCGTTAGTGAGGGCGTAGCCACGTGCGTTGGTGGGGGCGTATCCATGTGCGTTGGTGAGGGCGTAGCCACGTGCATACCCACATGTCGTTATGGGCGTGTCACCGCACGTGGATACGTGCGTTGCTGCGGGTGTGAATACGTGCGTTGGTTCCGGCGTGGGCGAGCGTTACTACGTGTGTTGGTTCAGGTGTGGGCACTGTAGATTACATATCCTTGAGGGTGTATTGCACCTAACATTAATGCTACCATCTCTGATTGTGATGGCCTATTGCCTATCAGAGCCTGTGAGCAGGAGCTGGACTTTCCAAACCCCACTTCTTAGTACTGCTGCTACATTTTGCAGCATCGGCATCATGTTTTATACCACCACCTGCTGCACACATCTCACATTAGGGTACATTCTGGGGGGAGGGGGAGGGGGAGAGGGGGAGGGGAGGGGGGACAGACCGTGTGTGGCACTGCCACAGAGTAGCCACAGACATTCACATTGTGCGGGTACAGTGCCCTCCCTGAAGTTGAGGTGGGGCACCCAGCACCAGGTCCACAGCACCTTTCATGGCTGAGATATGCCATGCTGCAGGTCCCAATCAGTGTGTGATAGGTAGCTCCATTAGACACACCTAGGATACATCTGTGCCCTGCTGTATGTCTCGGTCATGTCTAGTCCTTATGGGCGATGATGCACTCAGAATAGTGCATATCCTGTGTTGGTGCCAAGGTTACCTGCTGTAGGTGAAGGGGGGGTGTATGGACCCATGGGCAGATCATCTACCACCACACAACCCACCCTCTGGGGTTTAGGGTGGGAAACAGGGTCACCCACCAATAGATCCACAGTCTACCCCCCTGCAATGGCAGCGGTAGAGGGGACCAGCAACAGCAGTCCTGCTGTGGAACAGACAGAGCAGTACACATCCATAACACAATAGCAGACAGACGGCAGTCCTGGATATGCTCAACTGCCCCCACCATTATCTGACATTCCCCAGGGGGAGAGGGGGGAGGGGGGGAGGGGAGGGGAGGGGATGGGGGGAGGGGAGGGGAGGGGAGGGGGGAGGGGAGGGGGGAGGGGAGGGGGGAGGAGGTAGGGAGGGGAGGGGGGAGGGGGGGAGGGGGAGGGGAGGGGGGGAGGGAAGGAGGGGGAGGGGGAGGGGGAGGGAGGGGGAGGGGGAGGGGGGGAGGGGGAGGGAGGGGGGATAGGGGGAGGGGGAGGGGAGGGAGGGGAGGGGGAGGGAGGGAGGGGGAGGGGAGGGGGAGGGGGGAGGGGGGGGAGGGAGGGGGGGATAGGGGAGGGGGAGGGGGGGAGAGGGGGAGGGGGGAGGGGGGGAGGGAGGGGGGGATGGGGGGAGGGGGGGAGGGGGGAGGGGGAGGGGAGGGGGAGGGAGGGGGGGGGATAGGGGGGGAGGGGGAGGGAGGGGGGATAGAGGGGGAGGGGGGGAGGGGGAGGGGAGGGGGAGGGGGAGGGAGGGGGGATGGGGGGAGGGGGAGGTAGGGGGGATAGGGGGGGGAGGGGGAGGGAGGGGGGGATGGGGGGAGGGGGAGGTAGGGGGGGATAGGGGGGGAGGGGGGAGGGAGGGGGGGAGGGGGGGAGGGAGGGAGGGGAAGGGGGGACAGACCTTGTGTGGCACTGCCACAGAGTAGCCACAGACACTCACATTGTGCGGGTACAGTGCCCACCCTGAAGTTGAGGTGGGGCCCCCAGCACCAGGTCCACAGCACCTTTCATGGCTGAGATACGCCATGCTGCAGGTCCCCATCAGTGTGTGATAGGTAGCTCCATTAGACACACCTAGGATACATCTGTGCCCTGCAGTATGTCTCGGTCATGTCTAGTCCTTATGGGCGATGATGCACTCAGAATAGTGCATATCCTGTGTTGGTTCCAAGGTTACCTGCTGTAGGTGAAGGGGGGGGGTGTATGGACCCATGGGCAGATCATCTACCACCACACAACCCACCCTCTGACATTCCCCAGCAGCAGGCCTCCAGCCGCTGCACCCTGCAAGGTGTTCCAGCAAGGCACATACTAGCTGCAGACAGTCCGCCAGCTAGTCCATAGTGCATGGTCCTGGGGGAGATGCATGTACCCAGAACCCAGGGGATGTCAGCATACACACCAAGCAGACAAGTCAGTGATTGGGCCACAAAAGAGAACCCACAAATATCACATGAGAAAAATGCTGCATAGCACTATGGGGAACCTAGCCATGCCGTGGTCACTGCTCAGTCAGGGTGAGAGTGACCTCCCAGCAGGACATGCTGTGGCCACCCTGTCCATGCAGGTGGTGGCCGGGCACTACAATGTCTGAGCCATTGCCCTATGCCCTGTGCAGATGCTTCCAGGCCAGACCACCCTATCCAGGCTATTCCCACAGTACCTTGCTCCTCATTATTCACATTGGCAGGCCAATACTGGCAACAGTGCTAGCAGTGTGGGCTGTGGAGGGTGTTGGCAGCCACCACACACTGGATAGACAGACACACACTCCCCACACCTATGCCAGCATTGTGCAACTATAGAGGTGTTTGGCAGCCCTGGCCACCGCACCAGTCCTGGACACAGTGCAGACATGGCTATGGTACGCAGTACTGTTGGGGTTACTCCCCAGGGTGGTAAACACTGTCAGACACATGACCTGTAGCACACTCCACATACATCAGAAAGGTTGCTATGATGCAGCTCACTCAGACACTTGTACCTAACCTAGGAATTGCTATCTGCCAGTAATCCTAGCAACCTTTTGATAGATGTGTACCATATTCCCCGGTTTAGGGTGGCATTACTAAGGTATGCTAGTATTGGGAGATGCACGAAGAGCCCACAGTGCTGCCTCTCCAGAAGGCTGTGGATGATGGGGCCTGTGGGTGCGGGTGTGTCTGCCCCTGTTGGCTGCTGCTTTACGGCAGAGGTTCCCAACTCCAGTCCTGCAGTGCCAAACACTGTTCGGGTTTTCATGCTGACCCTCATGAATATGCATGAGATACATCTGCATACCATGGGGGTGGCGCATAGAAATGCAGCACAGGCATCTTTATCAGAGGCAGCATGAAACTGGAATGGTGTTTGGCCCTCCAGGACTGCATTTGGGAGGCTCTGCTCTAGGTAATGTGCATGTTTATGGTGTCTGTGCTCTGTAGGGTAAAATGTTGGTGTTTTTGGGCATGTTTACATCATCTGCAAGAACGGTTCTGCCTGTATTAGCACGTTATAGTAGTGGGTAAAATATGAGGACTGGGTTGGCGGAAACCACAGCTGGGACTTGAACCTGTGACCTTTTGCTTCTGAATACAGTGGTTTTGTGCACTGCACCACCATGTTCTCACAGAGATGGTGCATTCCCTGGTGATATCATGACTGTTGGTCAGACAGGGCCTGTCTGTTGCAGTGCATGGCACCCACCTACACAGGGCTAGGCCACGGTCTGCTCCGGGCAGCTGCCACTGCCCCCACCACCACCAGTATCCCTCAGCCACCATGCTGACATGCCCTTCTGCTGGTGGAGCTGGTGGTGCGTGGTCTCAGGCCATCCAGTGTGCAGGTAGGCGGCTGCCTATGGTGCGTGTTCCTGGATAGGAGTGCCTGCATAGACGTCCACGCTCCCCCCCAGCCCCGCCTGCCAGTGTTCCATGCCCTTGGCGGTTGCTGTAGGGTACTCTCCCCTGTGACGCTTTGGGAGACACACTCGTGCCCATGTTGTGCCCTCATCAGCTGCTGTCTGGCTCTACTGTTTACGCATTCCTATGGGCCAACTGAGCATCACCCTAGTCCCCACTGTGGCCCAGCTGCGCCACTGCATGTGCCGCCTGCAGCCCTCTGTATCCCTTTTTCCAGCATCTGCCCGGTTGCCCGTTCCGACATGCCCACCCTGATGTTGCGGGACATGTGCACGCCATAGGAACCCTGTCCGATGGTGGGGAAATCCCTGAGCAGCGCTATTTCACTGTGGGCCCATGCACCTTGTATGGGGACGGAGTATGGACCCTTCCACGAATTATATCTGTTCTATGGGGCTTACTCTGGGTGGGGGGGGGGGTTGATGTTTCTCATTGCTACCACTATTGGCCAGCTTGGTTGTTGTTTTTTTCCAGTTTGTTGGGGTCATTTTCGGTGTTTCTGTGCCCTTTTGTTCTGTGCACATGTATCACACTTATCACCTTTTTTTGGTTTCCCTGCCTAGGCTGTACATTGCTGACACGTAAATTGTTTCTCTCCCCTTTAAAGTGCTTTTACTGGTAGGTTTTCATTCGCGTTGGAATTCAGCTCTGAAAATCAGCGCGTTAGCCTCTCCCCGCCCACTCTCCACCCATTGACCCCTTCACTCCGCCCTCTCTCCACCTTCTGCGGTGTTTTACCGTGCTGCGGAGCATTACGCGCGTTAGCGCGTGATAGCGCGCACTATAGCGTGTTTATGATCGTTAATGCGCTATAGCACGCTAACGATCGTTAATGTCGTAAAACGCGCGTTATTCACGTTTACCGCAGTTTAGTAAACATACCCCTAAGTGTACTTGAGGCAATGGAGGGTTAAATGGCTTGCCCAAGACCACAAGGAATGACCATGGGACTAGAGACCCCAGTCCCTCCGGCCTGAGGTTACTTGTCCCCATGCAGGAACTGAATCCCTGGCCCTCTGGCCTGAGGTAACCTGTCATAGTAACATAGTAAATGTCCCAGCCACTGAGCCATTATCATTAGAAAAAATGGAGACTTTCAACTAGGTGTAGTGTTTTTATTCTTTCATACCCAATGGATGTTTTAAGAAATTATACAAAAGGGATTCAAAATTTCTGGTTGTCTGATGGCAAAATAATTCGTAACAGAACAGGACCAAATTTGCATGCAAAAAAAAGAAAGGTGAAAAGACACATCATATTAAAGTCTCACAAAAAATATCTCAATGCATTTCTATAGAAGAAACAGTTCCAGCTTCTGCAGAATGGAAACTTTGATACACTAGAACCTAGCAGTTAAGGCTTCTTCCTTTCAAACTGCTCTTTTTTATTTTCCTACTCTCCCAGTCACAGGTATACATAGAGCCAGCACAGATACATGTGCCACCCCCCCCCCCCTCCCCAAACACACACACCGGCAGACACACACATATTTATTTATTTAGCATGCTTACATACTGCTTTTCACTGGGTCAAAAGCAGTGTACATTCAGGTATGGTCTATATTTCTCTTGTCCTGAAAGGGCTCACAATCTATGCTTTCTACCTGAGGCAACAGAGGGCTTGCCCAAGCACTACCTGCAGGACTAGAAGCCCAGTTCTTCCAGCCCAAGGTTGCTGTCTTCCAGTCTGAGGTAACTTGCCCCAACCATTAGGCCGCTCCTCCCTACATGCACCCTTTACACAGACACACAAATATACTACACAACTACATACTCACAGATAAACACAGACACACAATTAGAACACAGACACACAAACACACAGACACAGACAAAACACACACAATACAGACATACAAACAAAATCCATAAACATAAATGCACATAAACACACTTGTACATACACACATGCACAAGCATACAGATACACCCACCCATTACAAATATAGACAAAACATGCACACATACAAATAAAATACAGATACACACATGCTAACAAAAGACATACATACATGCAAACACATATTTAAGGCACTGGCACACATACAGAAAGACTGGAAATAATTCCATGAAGTATGCTCCTCATGCTCTCCCCCCACCCCCCCAGTGCTACCACTCCCTTATCCCTGATGGGCTGGCTCGTACTGATTCAGATCTGTATTTCATTTTCTTTGTTGTAAATTTTACTGTGAAACATAGGGGTCTGTTTACTAAACATTCCTAATGTGCGGGGCCGCGGTAGTGTGCCTGTGCCATATAAGGAGTGGGCGGTTCAGGCAGAGAAAAGAAAAAAAACGGGAGTAAGCGATCGCACATTTGCGCGGGGCGCTATTGTGCGCCGTGCTATTGTGCGCCGTGCATAATAGTGCGTGGGAAGGCTAAGTGGCGCCCTGATATGCACACACAAAGGAGCAGAGCCATAGTACAATGGTTAAAACACTGACTGTGGGTGCAGCTGCCATGGGTTCAATTCCCCATTGTGCACAACAAAAAGGGCTGGCTGAGGCATTAACTGTAATGGGTAAAAGTGCTTTAGGAGGCATATTAATTTTGGGCGGCATAAGGCGGTGCACTGTTAATTTTGGGCGGCATAAGGCGGTGCGCAGATGCCCAAGCATAGGAACAGAGCCACAGCACAATGGTTAAGACACTGACCAATGGTGCAGAGATCAGGGGTTCAATCCCCCACAGTGCCCAATGAAGAAGGCTCACTGAGGCAGTGTGTATTATGGGGATGAGTGCTGTAGGGGGCAATCTATTTTTATTTCAGTTATCACTACTAGCAAACGCACTCACAAAGCGTGTTAACATAAGGCGGCCCATAAGGCACATGTTAAAGTTCACTGTCCGCCAAGGCACCCTTGAATGTCCCCTATAGGGCACCATATATGTTGCGTCACAGGATAATGTATAGTGCACCTTATATGGACGGCAACCATAAGGTGCCCTATAGGGTGCCCTATAAAGCACCCTCAGAGGCACCTTATGGGTACAGTACACTGAGGGTGTGTTTGATGGCAGCAACATATGTACATGAAATCTAAAAAAAGCTTTGGACAACCCTATCAAATAACCCCACTGTGGGCTCAAAACCCATTACCGCTGGCTCCACAGGCAGTGAAGTAACCATTGGGCTACAGCTATATAGCTGCCAGCAAGCCCCTGGCTGGCTGCAGAGAGCCTGCATGTCACCACACAGACAGTCTGCTGTGGGAACCAGGATAGGGTTAGGCCACCCATACCCATGATGCACTGCACATGCAAATCAGCTGTCCACAGATGAACACAAGATGGGGAATGCACCCCAACAGCTCCCGGCCTGGTAGGGGGACGTGTCCGTGTGCACCCACACAGCACCTTGGCCTGGTAGGAGGTACTGACCGGGTGTTTAATTTGCACAGAGTAGCTACACACAGTCACACTGTGCGGGAACTGTGCTCACCCTGAGTGTGCGATGAGGCGCCCTGGACCAGGTCCACAGCACCCTCCATGGCTGAGAGAGGCCATGGCAGAGCTACAAAACAGTCGTAATCTGTGAGATAGGTAGTTTCTGCAGGAACACCTTGGATATCTCTGTCTGTCTCAGTCAGGGGGAACCCCACGGACCCCTAGGTGGGCCATGCACCACCAACCTCCTCTCCCCCCCCCCAGCCGAGGGTGGCAAACAGGCAGGGTCTCCTATCAACAGATCCCCATTATACTACCCCCCCCCCCCCCTGCAATGATGGCAGTAGAGTGGACCATCAACCCCAGTCCTGTTGGAGAACAGACACCCTACAGGGCAGTCCAAGCAGCCCCACACACACCCAGACCACAATATCAGACAGACAGTAGGCCTGGATATGCTAAGATGCAACCCACCACTATCTGATATTCCCCTGCATCAAGCCATCAGCCACTGCAAGGCACTCCAGCAGGGCACATACCAGCTGTGAACAGTCTGCTGGTTAGTCCCACTGGAAATGCACGCACACACAAGCAGATACATCAGTGACTAGGCCCCAACAGGTAACCCATATATATCACATGAGGGAAGTGCTATGAAGCACTATGGGGGTGCCTAGCCATGCTGCCATCACTGCACAGTCAGGGTGGAGTGAAAGCCCAGCAGCACATACAGAGGTCACCCTGTCTGTGGAGGTGGTGGACGGCCACTACAATGTCCCTGCCAGTGCCCTATGCCCTGTGCAGATGCATCCTGGCCAGCCCACCCTGTCTGAGCTATACCCATGGTACCTTGCTGCTCATTATGCACATCATCAGGCCAAAACTGTGGACAGTGTTTGCAGCCAACACACACTGTATAGACAGACACACACTCCCACATGTATGCCAGCATTGTGCTACTATAGAGGGGTTCAGAATCCTTGCCCACCACACCAGTCCTGGGCACAGTACAGGCATGGGTATGGTATGCAATACCGTTGGGGGTCCCTCCCTAGGGTGGTAAACACTGTCAGGGGCCAGACCTGACGCACACACCGCAAACATCAGATAGATTATTATGATGGAGCTCATAGAGCAGACTGTGCGTAACGTAGGGATATCTATCTGCCAGTACTCATAGCAAACGTTTGAGAGCTGTGTACCATATACCCTGGTGTAGGGTGACATTGCTAAGGTATGCAAGTGCTGGTATTGGGAGATGCACGCAGGGCCCAATGTCCTGCCTCACCAGGAGGCATTGGCCAATGGGGCCTGTGGGTGTGGGTGTGGGTGTGTCTGTCCCTGTTGGCTGCTGCTGTACGGCAGAGGTTCCCAAATCCAGTCCAGGTTTGCAATACACTGGTTGGGGTTTCCTGCTGTCCCTCATGAATATGCATGAGCTACATCTACATGCCATGGGGGTGGTGCATAGATATACAGCACGGTTATTTGTATGAGTGGCAGCATGGAACCTGAATGGTGTGTGGTCCTCCAGGACTGCATTTGTGAGACTCTGCTCTAGGTAATGCCCCTGGTCATGGTGTCTGTGCTTGGTGGTGTAAAAGATAGGCGTATGACCAATGCGTATATCCCCAGCAATAAAGGATTGCCCTTACTAACATGGTTTAGTTGTGGGGAAAATATGTGGACAGGAATGGCAGTAGCCCCAGCTGGGCTTTGAACCTGTGACCTTTTGCTCCTGCACACACTGTCTGTGTGCACTGCACCACTGTGTTGCCACAGATGTGATGAATTCCCTGGGAAGTCCATGACTGTACATCCGACAGGGCCTATGTTGCAGTGGACGTGCCAGCCTGCACATGGCTCGGCCACTGTCTTCTGTGGCTAGCAGCCACTGCCCCCTCCACCACCTGTACCCTACCGCCAACATGCTGGCATGTCCGTATCTTGGAAAAGCATATGACCTGATTGAGTTGTGGCACTCCAGGACTGCATTTGGGGGACTCGGCTGTCGGTAATGCCCATTGTTATGGTGTGTGTGCGGTGTTGGGTACAAAATGGGTGTGTGAACCATGCTTATGTTCTCTGCAATAAAGGAGTGTCTTTACTATCTCTGTTTAGCGGTGGGTAAAATATGGGGACTGGGTTGGCAGGAGCCCCAGCTTGGATTTGAACCTGTGACCCTCTGGTCCTAGAGGTACTGTCTCTGTCTGCTGCACCACACTGTGGCCACAGTGATAGTGCAGTCCCTGGGGGTGGGAAACCTGACCAAAGGAGTCAAAAACCCTGCTCTGCACATTTGTACTGTGGGCTCAGTCACCTTGTCTGGTGACAAAAGTGCAAATAAACCCCTCAACCGACCACGACGAACTGGGGATAAATATAACCAAGCTGGGCAACAGTGATATTAATGGGCAACCATAGCAAACACTCCCAGGAAGGCTCAGAAAAAAGGAAAATGGTTTTTGGACGGGTCTCCGCTCCGTAGCCCCTTCCATACTTCATTTCATTTTTTGGAGCTTTCCTGGGTGTGTTTCTTATGTTTGCCCATTAATATCAGGGTTCCCCAGCTGACTTCCTATTTTTAATATGTTTGTTTGGGTCTTTTTCTATCTTTATTTGCACTTTTGTTCTGTGCACATGTATCACACTGCTCACGTTTTGCAGGTTTCCCCGGTTTCCCTGTACATTGCTGACGGAAATGGTTTCTCTTCCCTTTAAATGCCCTCTACCGTGAGTGTTTCACTCGCGCTATTTTTAACCTGCAAATTCGTCCCCGATACTGTGCGGGGAGCCTCTCCCCTCCCCTTCCCTGCCCATTGACCCCGTCTCTCCGCCCCTCGGGAGCCTTCCTCCGCCCTCAGAATGCCTTTCCACGCCTCTATCGGACATTTGCGGGCCGGGTACTTGTGCGGGGCACGTTAGTGTGGCGCGCAATTGTGCGGGGCCCAAGCGCACTTGTGCGGGGCGTTTAAGAGCGTTTCTGAGCGTTTGAGTGCCGCGTTTCCGTGCGCTATTGTGCGGCACGCAATTGTACGGCTTTTAGTAAACATGCCCCATAGTGACTGAACCATTTGGTTTGTTACTGGTTTCAATGTGTATGGCCTCCTAGTGGTGGTGAAGCATGATAATATCTATTGCCTTGGGACAGGGACAACCTCTAGTTAAACTATAACATCAATCTGATGAAATACATTGACAGTGCTATCTATGATGTAATTTTGTAAAGTCATTCCTATGCATACGTAGCCACATACATCCATAAATGACCTCTTTTAAAATGCCAACTGGTATAAAGGTATGCACTTTGGTATCAAGATATGTACTTTGCTGGTGGGTGTGCACACATGCAGAGTTTAGTCTTATAAAGACAAACAGCTGTCCCTTATAAAATTACCCTCCTAGTGATTACACATATTATCACACTTGGTTTAATTCTATTATTCTTTCAAAATCAATGGACTTTGTGGCTACCACACACACACAAACACACTGTAAAATAACTATGGGACAGGTGTACTAATGTGTTGGAGTGGAGGAGCAGCCTAATGGTTAGAGCACTGACTGGGCTTGATTCCCACTGGTACTCTTAGGGCCAAGGGCAAGTCGCTTAACTCTCCATTTCCTCAGAAGAAAGGCCAGGTAATCAACTTCTGGTGACACTGCCAAGAAAACCCAGACTTGCTGGGTCACTATGAGTCAGCATTGACTCAAAGGCACACACTGCATTTTGCACTACTCAGGAAGCGTGGGGTTAGCACAAGGTATCAGCTCCATGCTAAAAACAGTGCACATCTGTGTAGTGGTGGGATGGGGACATTCCCAATGTAGCACTGCTAGCATGGGCGTTAGAAGTCTCTGCCACCAGCAGATAGTGCAAGTGCAATTAACACCACATCAAAGAGTGGCACTAGTTAATCCCATAGTGAGTTTATCATGGCAACCCAGGATAATCGTAGGGTATGTTTGTACCTGCCCCGCTGCTCTTAATGTGAAGCCCAGCATTAGTAATGCAGCCCAAGCCCACATTACCAGCAGGGGTTTAGTAAACATGCCCCTATATGAGCAATGCTCTGCATGATTTCCCCACATGTTAGGTCAAGCCAAAGATTTGAATCTGTAATTTATGAGATAATGCTAATGAACTGAGCTTCACTGATAGCACAGCATGCTGGTTTACAGCATAGCTGTCGGACAGAACCAGCAGGGGAAGATGAGTAGCATGGAGTCAGATCTTAGACATATATCTATGGTGCTTCCACGCAATTCATTCCAGACCTCTGCTGGTCACTCACAAGAACATAACATCATAAGATATGATATACCACATCAGACCAAAGGTCAATCAGGTCCAGTATTCTGTTTCCAGCAGTGGCCAATCCAGGCCACAACCTATCTGTCAGGTCATCAAAACATAGACCAATTCTATGCTGCTTATCTCAGTGGTCATTCTGAACAGGGAATAGCGGGGATGAATGTCTAGATTAGACGTACATGCCCTGCTATTCTCTGTTTGGTGATTCTGGGCCAGGAGCTCCCCACATGCATAGGGCATTTATGCAGGGAGCTCCAGACAGGGGCGGCAATGGGGAGGAGAATGGGCAGTGCGGGGGTGTGTCACACAACCCGGATGTACAGGGTCTATCCAGCTCATGAACCTGTATGTCCGGCTTAGGAGAGATAGACTGGGGACTTATTCCACCTCAGAGGTGGAATAGGTCCCCCCCCCATCTGTGGCGATCTGGGCGGTGGGCCCCCCCAAAGTGGCAATCAGTGGTAGGTGAGGACTCCTCTGCCCGACCCTGGTTGGGTGGTGCGGAATAGCTGTGTTTTGGTTTCATGGGGCAGCGGAGCTTCTGCATGGCATCTCGGTGCCATGGCGACAGGATGCCATGGAACAGTGATTCCATGCAGGAGCATAGGCAAGGTTAGGCAGAGAGGTTGCTGGTCATGCAGCACTGCAGAACTGGGGCACATCCGGCCCATCCATTTGCCCCGATTCTGCCCCCATGGGTACATATAGCTCCTGCGGATGCAGAATTGGTGCAAAAACTGTCCATCCAGATTTTGGACATCTAGACGGGTCGGGCGGGCCCCATTCAGAATTGTCCTCCCCAGGCGTAAGCAGTGGATTTAACCAGTCCACTTTAATAGTGGCCTATGGACTTTTCCTCCAGGAACTTGTCCAAACCTCTTTCAAATCCAGTTACACTAACATCTTTTACTACATCCTCCGGCAACAAATTCCAGAGTTTGATTATGCATTCAGTGAAAAAATATTTTCTCCAATTAAATGTGCTCCATTGTAGCTCCATTGTGTGTCCCCTAGTCTTTCTAATTTTTGAAATAGTAAACAACCAATATATGTTTACCTGTTCTACTCCACTCATTATTTTATAGACCTCTATCATATCTCTTCTCAGTCATCTGTGTTCCAGGCTGATGGGCCCTAACCTTTTAAGTCTCTCCTCATAGGGGATATTCTTCCAACTGCATTATCATTTTGGTCATTCTTCTCTGTAGCTTTACTAATTATGCTATATCCTTTTTAAGATATGGCAACCAGAAATGCACTCAGTAATTCAAGGTGTGGTCACACCATGGACTGAGACAGAGGCATCATAATATCCTTGGCTTTATTCTCCATTCCTTTCCTTATGATACCTAGCATTCAGTTTGCTTTCTTGGCCACTTGCTGTACAGTGAGCATAGGGTTTCAAAGTATTATCCACAATGATGCCTAGATCCTTTTCCTGGGTGGTGATTCCTAATATGTAACCGTGCATCGTGTAACTGTAATCTGGGTTGTTCTTCCTTAAGTGCATAACTTTGCACTTATCCACATTAAATTTCATCTGCCATTTGGATGCCCAGTCTCACAATTTCTCAAGGTACTTTTGCAATATTTCACAATCCTCTTGTATTTTAACAACTTTGAATAATTTCATGTGATTTGCAAATTTGATCACCTCACTCATTCTCATTTCCAGGTCATTTATGAATATTAAAAAATAGTGGACTCCGGCACAGATCTCTAGGGTACTCCACTATTCACCTTTTTCCATGGAGAAAAGTAGCTATTTAGCCCTATTCTGTTTTCTATCATTTGACCATTTCCCAATCCACAATAGTACAGTGCCTCCTATCCCATGACTTTTTAATTTCCTCAAGAGTCTCTCACACTGTATATCAACTGGTTCACCTTTAACTGCCTGTTTATTCACACCTTCAAAAAATATACTGTAGCAGATTAATGAGACAAGACTTTACTTGGCTAAATCCATGTTGACTTGTACCAAAAACAACATGGATTATCTATATGTTCAATAAATTTGTTGTTTATGTTTTCTACCATTTTGCCCATCGCTGATGTCAGGTTCATTGGTCTGTAGCTTTCTGGATCACCCCCAGAACACTTTTTAAAAATTGGCATTTCATTGGGCACTCTCCAATCTTCAGGTACTATAGATGACTTTAGTGAAAATTTACATATTACTACAAGTAAGTCTGCAATTTTAATTTTGAGTTCTTTCAGCACCCTGGGGTGTATACTATCTGGTCTAGGTAATTTGCAACTTTTCAGTTTAGAGTATCAAATTGCTGCATTAGATCTTCCAGGTTTATCGAGATTCGATTCAATTCTTCTAATACATCACCTTTAAATAGCATTTCTGGCATTGGTAACTTCCCTACATCTTCTTCAGTAAAGACCAAAGCAAAGAATTAATTCAGTTTCTCTACCATGGCCTTGTCCTCCATTAGTATCCCTTTTACTCCAACTGACTTTCTTACAGTTTTTTTTGCTATGAATATACTTGAAAAGGTTTTTAATATGAGTTTTTGCTTTCACAGTAAGCTTCTTTATGAATTCTCTTTGCTTGCCTTATCAGTGCCTTACATCTAATTTGCCAGTGCTTTTGTTGTTTCCTTTTTCCATTTTCTGAAAGATAAGAACATAAGCTATGCCATACTGGGTCAGACCAAGGTCCATCAAGTCCAGTATCCTGTTTGCAACAGTGGCCAATCTAGGTCATATGTACCTAGCAGGTTCCCCAAAAGACACAGGTTCCACAATGCTTGTATTGAGTCAAGCATTGATATACTGGGTCCCTTTTTAATAATGGTTTATGGACCTTATCTCCAGGAACTTGTCCAAACCTTTTTTAAACCCAGCTACACTAACAGCCTTTACTACATCCTCCGGTAACAAATTCCAGAGTTTGATTACACGTTGAGTGAAAAAATATTTTCTCTTATTTGTCTTAAATAGTTTAACCTGTAGCTTCATTGCATGTACCCTAGTCTTTCTATATTCTGATAATGTAAACAATTGATCTACATTTACCCGTTCCACTCCGATCATTAATTTATCATATCTCCCCTCAGCCGTCTCTTTTTCAGGTTAAAGAGCCCTAACCTTTTTAGCCTTTCTTCATAGGGGTATCCTTCCATCCCCTTTACCATTTTGGTGGCTCTTCTCTGAACTTTTTCTAATAACGCTTTATCCTTTTTAAGATACGGCGACCAGAATTGCACATTATATTCAAGGTGCGGTCGCACCATGGAACGATACAGAGGCATTATAATATCCTTTATTTTATTTGTCTCACCTAAACGTAAGTGCAGTTCCCTGGTCAGATCACTTCCTGATAAGATTCCAGATTCCAATTTGCACCAACTCCTCCAAATCCATACCTGAAGATAAACCCATATCAGAACATTTAAAGCGCTTCCACCCTTTTAACAGAGAAGATATTCTAAAGAGGACACACAATCTATTTGACCCTCCTCTTCAAAGCCTTGATGACATAGTCGCCGCTTGGAACTCAAGCCTAGATGCCGTGATCCACTCACCTACCACGAACAAAGCACCACATAAGAAAAAGAATGCCCCATGGTACTCCCAAGAACTACGTAATTCGCTCCTTCAACTCAGATGACTTGAGAGACGCTGGCGACGATCAAGAACAGCTGAGAGCCATGAGGCATTCACAGCACAATTAGGAAAACATCGGTTATCTGTAGCATCAAGTATGAAACAATATCATGCAAAAAGACTACAACGCTCCTTGAACAAACCCCACGAGCTTTTCCAAATTGTGAAATCTCTAGCAAAGGAGCCATCTCAAGAGAACTTACCCTACCCAGACTCACAAGAATATGCTTATTACTTGCGTAAGAAAAGTAATCAGCTTGCCCACACTGCTAAGCCCCCCATACCAGCCAGCCTACCTTTCTCCATCCCACAACCTCCTCTTGGTCATTTCTTGAGTGGGTCCCAACACACTATCACATCATTTTCTACTCCATCTGACAGAGTCATTCAAGACACTATCCTAAACATAAACACTACAACAGCACCCTCCGATCCGTGTCCAGCTCCCTGGATAAAGGCCCTGCGTGCCGAGCTCAGCCCATTCCTATCCAAATTGATTGATGTATTGTTCTCTACTGGAACATTTCCTCGAAGCCTGAAACAGACGGCTATCAGACCACTCCTAAAAAACAGTAAGTTGGACCCTTTGATGATGGAATCCTACAGGCCTATCTCCAGCATACCTCTCCTATCGAAAATCATTGAAAAGATTACCCAACGCCAATTACAAGATCACATAGATACTAATGCACCCCTGCATCCCTGCCAGCATGGATTTCGCGAAGCACATGGTGTTGAAACATTACTCACAACCTTATTCAACACCATAACCTTAGGTCTCGATAACATCAGACAAGGCTTTGCACTGATCTTCATGGACATTGCTGCCGCATTCGACACCGTAGACCACGAAGTTCTCCTGCTACGCCTCAGAGAGAAGGGAGTTCAAGCTTCAGCTTTGTCATGGTGCGCTTCATACCTCACTGATCGCTGGCAACATGTCCGTTCTGGCCCCTCCAACTCCGATTCCTTCCCCCAAACTAAAGGTGTTCCACAGGGCTCATCTCTATCCGCCTTGCTATTCAATGTCTATATGCAACCCATTTGTGATCTCATCCAATCATTTAATATCAACTGCCTGGTCTATGCTGACGACGTCTTGATGTACATGCCAATTTCGACAGAACATCTTGAACTATCCCCACTTATCAGGTGCTTTAACGCTGTCACAGACTGGCTAAATGCACAAATGCTTAAGTTAAATTTCAAAAAGACAGAAGCCCTCTTCCTAACCAGGAATCCGGCTTTTACTCCACCCCTGTCTATCAAGGTTCGCGACGCAGAGATCATATGCAAGACTACAGTAAGATACCTAGGTGTAACGCTTGATCAGCAACTTAATATGAAGGCTCATATCAAAAACATAACAAAGTCGGTGTACCATAAAATCCGGACCCTCCGCAATTTGCGTCAACTGTTAGAACCTGATGACTTCCGAACTGTCTTTCAGGCCCTAATAATGCCTCACTTTGACTATGCCAATGCGATCTTGTATGGTCTACCTAAGTGCACGACTAACCCCTTACAACTTGCAATGAATTCAGCTGCAAGAATCCTTCATGGAGCCTCAAGAAGTTCTCATATTACCCCAATACTAAAACAATTGCACTGGCTACCCATACAAGCCAGGATCTCATTCAAGATCCTAATTATGACCCATAAAGCCATCAATAAATACCCTGCTACTGCCATTACTGATCTAATTTCAATCACACCTCCCAATCGAGCAAGGAGATCGAATGCCGCAAATACTCTCATATTACCTAAGGCAAGCACGAAGTGTTCTCAATTCACTAGATCCAGAGCCTTCTCCTTCTTTGCTCCATCCTGCTGGAACGCACTACCAGCAACTATCAGAACCATCAGTGAACTCTCCCAATTTAGGAAGGCACTGAAACGGCACCTCTTTCTTCATCACTACGATGATGCAGTCTTCTCCCCACACTCAACCACTCTCAATGCAGCACCTCAAACTCATGCACGTCACATTCCCAGACTGATCACTCGCAATCACACCTTCCCCTCCAACCACCATGAGAAACTTATGCAGTGCCGCATAACTCATTATATTGTTGCATAAAGTAGACTGTATTTATTCATCGTGTCTCCTTGTTAAGGGACTGGTTATTTATACCCTATTTTACCTGTTATACCTGCTTAATGCATACCCAAGTTTAATTTTCCTGTTTAATGTATACCCAAGTTATTATACCTGTTTCATTGTAAGCACAAATCAAGAAATTGAGATGTGCAACTCTTATGTTCATTGTAAACCGCACTGATGTCGAATAGTGCGGTATAAAAAAGACTGCAAATAAATAAATAAATAAATTTGCCATTCCTTTCCTTATAATACCTAGCATTCTTTTACTCTCTTGGCCGCCGCTGCACGCTGGGTGGAGGGTTTTAACATGTTATCCATGATGATGCCTAAATCTTTTTCCTGGGTGGTGGTTCCTAATGCGGAACATTGCATCGTGTAACCATAGTTTGGGTTGTTCTTTCCTAGGTGCATGTCTTTGCACTTGTCCACATTAAATTTCATCTGCCATTTTGATGCCCCGTCTTCCAATGTATCAAGATCCTCTTGCAATTTTCCAGAATCCTCATGGGTTTTACCAACTTTAAATAGTTTTGTGTCATCGGCAAATCTGATAACCTCACTCGTTATTCCCTTTTCCAGGTCATTTATAAATATGTCAAAAAGCAGCGGACCCAGCACAGATCCCTGGGGTACTCCAATATTCACCTTTCTCCATTGGAAAAATTGGCCATTTAGCCCTACCCTCTGCTTTCTATCTTTTAACCAGTTCCTGATCCACAATAGTACACTGCCTCCCATCCCATGACTCTTTAGTTTTGCCAAACATCTCTGATGAGGGACCTTGTCAAAGGCTTTCTGAAAGTCCAAATACACTATATCAACCGACTCACCTTTGTCCCCCTGTTTATTCACACCTTCAAAAAAACATAACAGATTAGTAAGACAAGATCTTCCTTATCTAAAGCCATGTTGACTGTCTCCCATTAAGCCATGACTATCTACATGTTCAGCAATTTTGTTGTTTATGATGGTTTCTACCATTTTTCCCTGTACTGACATCAGGCTCACCGGTCTGTAGTTTCCAAGATTACCCGTGGAACCCTTTTTAAAAATTGGCGTTACATTGTCCATCCTCCAATCTTCAGGTATTACAGATGATTTTAATGATAGTTCACAGATTACTAATAGCAGGTCTGCAATCTCATATTTCAGTTCCCTCAACACCCTTGTATGTATATCATCCAGTCCAGGTGATTTGTTACTCTTCAGTTTATCAAATAGTTGTAATACATATTCCCGATGTATCGATATATCCTTCAATTCTTCCGCACCTTTAAATACCACTTCAGTCATGTGTAACATAGAAACATAAAAACAGAGAAATATGATGACAGAAAAAGACCACATTGCCTATCTAGTCTGTCCTTCCATATCAACAACTACAACAGTCCCCTCTTTACCTTTAGAGATCCTCTGTGTTTGTCCCATGCTTTTTTGAATTCAGTTACTGTCCTCATCTCTACCACCTCCACTGGGAGACTATTCCACAGATCCACTACTCTTTCCGTGAAGAAATATTTCCGCATATCACGCCTGAATCTATCTCCCTTCACCCTCATCCCATGTCCCCTCGTAGCAGAACTTGCTTTTAATTGAAAGAGGCTCTCTCCCTGAACATTTATGCCACGGAGGTATTTAAACATCTCAATCATATCACCTCTATCCTGCCTTTCCTCTAAGGTGTACATATTAAGATCCTTCAGTCTGTCCTCATATGCTTTATAATGAAGACCACTAATCATTTTAGTAGCCACCCTCTGCACCGACTCCATCCTGTTCACATCCTTTTGAAGGTGCGGTCTCCAGAATTGCACACTATACTCCAAATGAGGTCGCACCAAAGACTTATACAGAAGCATTATCACCTCCTTTTTTCTGCTAGCCATTCCTTTCCGTATGCACCCAAGCATCCTTTTAGCTTTTGCCGTCGCCTTTTCTACCTGTTTAGCTACTTTAAGATCATCAGACACAACCACGCCTAGGTCCCGCTCTTCTTTAGTGGACAAAAGTACTTCACCCCCTATACTATATTGCTCCCTTGGATTGCTACAGCCCAAATGCATGACCTTACATTTTTTAACATTAAATCCCAGCTGCCAAATTTTAGACCATTCTTCAAGCTTAGCTAGATCCCTCTTCATGTTATCTACACCTTCCTGGGTGTCTACTCTATTGCAGATTTTGGTATCATCCCCAAAGAGGCAAACCTTACCCAACAGCCCTTCCGCTATATCACTAACAAAGATGTTAAAAAGAATCGAACCAAGGACAGATCCCTGGGGCACACCACTGGTAGCATCTTTCTCCTCAGAGTGAGCTAAACTTACTTGTACTCTTTGTCGCTTCCCACCCAACCAATTTCTAACCCAAGCAGTAACTTTAGGGTCCATCCCTAGGGTGCTCAGTTTGTTTATAAGTCACCTGTGAGGAACAGTGTCAAAGGCTTTGCTGAAATCTAAATATACCACATCTAGGGCTCTCCCTCGGTCCAACTCCCTGGTCACCCAGTCAAATAAATCAATCAGATTTGTCTGACAAGACCTGCCTCTGGTGAATCCATGCTGCCTCGGATCCTGTAATCCGCTGGACTCCAGAAACCTCACTATTTTCTCTTTCAGCAGCGTTTCCAATAATTTACTCACCACCGAAGTTAAACTAACCGGCCTGTAGTTTTCAACCACATCCTTACTTCCGCTTTTGTGTAAAGGCACCACATGAGCCACTCTCCAGTCCTTTGGCACCACTCCCGACTCCAATGAGGCATTGAAAAGGTCAGTCAATGGAGCTGCTAGAACGTCCCCAAGTTCCATCAGTATTCTAGGGTGTATCCCATCCGGTCCCATCGCTTTGTCTACTTTAAGTTGAGCTAGTTTTTCACGAACACAGTCTTCTGAAAATTGTTCAAGATGTCCCTCGCTTCTGTTCCTATTTGTGGGTGTTTTCTGCTCCTGGTTCTTCACCTGTGAACACAGAACAAAAATATTTGTTAAGCAATTCCGCTTTATCCTTATCAGCTTCCACATATTCCTCCCCTGCACCCTTGAGTCTGACAATACCACTTTTGCCCTTCCTCTTCTCACTAATATATCTGAAAAATGTCTAATCAAACTCTGGAATCTGTTACCGGAGGATGTAGTAAGGGCTGTTAGTATAGCTGGGTTTAAAAAAGGTTTGGACAAGTTCCTGGAGGAAAGGTCCATAAACCACTATTAAAAAGGGACCCAGGATATCAATGCTTGACCCAGTACAAGCATTATGGAACCTGTGTCTTTTGGGGATATTGCTAGGTACGTAGGACCTAGATTGGCCACTGTTGGAAACAGGATACTGGGCTTGATGGACCTCGGTCTGACCCAGTATGGCATGTCTTATGTTCTTATCCCCCCATTTTATTGCATTGGCTATTTCCTCCTCCTTTTGAATCTTTGCTTTCTTGACTACTTTGCTAGCTTCTCTAAGCTTTTCCAAATAAAGATGCCTGTCTTCCTCTCTCTGTGATCTCTTGTATTTCATGAAGGCCTCCCTCTTTTTCTTCACTTTTTCAGCTACTTCTTTCGAAAACCATAGCGGTCTCCTTTTCCTTTTACCTTTATTTACCATTTTAACAAAAAGGTTGGTTGCCCTTAAAATATCCCCTTTCAGTTTTGTCCACTGTTTTTCTACATCCCACAGCTGTTCCCATCCCACAAACGACTCCCTGAGGTATTGGCCCATCTTCGCAAAGTTAGTCTTCCTAAAGTCTAAGATCCTCGCCTTTGAATGGATTCTAACAGCCCTAGTCCTAATACTGAACCACACCATCTGGTGATCACTGGATGCAAAATGATCTCCCACTACAACATCAGAAACACTTTCACCATTGGTAAGCACCAAGTCCAGTATGGCCCCTTCACGTGTGGGGTCTGTTACCAATTGCCTGAATAGTTCTTCCTGTAGAGAATCCAGGATCTCCTTACTTCTAGATGATACTGCAGCAGGAATGTGTCAATCAACATCTGGCATATTGAAATCTCCTATCAGTAGCACTTCCCCTTTCCTAGCAATGCTGCGTAACATACCTACATCTTCCTTAGTAAAGACTGAAACAAAGAATTCTTTCAGTCTCTATTGCCTTGTCGCCTCTTAGTGCCCTTTTAACCCCTCTATCATCTAATGGACCAACTGACTCTCTCATGGTTTTTTTGCTACGAATGTACTTGAAAAAGTCTTTAATACGTGTTTTTGCTTCCGCAGCAATCTTCTTCTCAAATTCTCCCTTTACCTACCTTATCAATGCCTTGCATTTAACTTGCCAGTGCTTGTGATGTTTCCAGTTTTTGTCATTTGTCTCTTTTTTCCATTTCCTGAAAGATGCTTCTTTGGCAACAACAGCCTCTCTGACCTCACCATTAAACCATGCTGGCAGTTTTTTGGACTTCCTTCCACTTTTCTTAAAGCGTGGAATACAGATGTCTGGGCTTCCTAGATAGTATTTTTCAACAACACCCAAGCTTGATGTAAGTCTTTAACCTTTGCAACTGCTCCTTTTAGATTTTTCTTAACAATTTTCCTCATTTTATCATAGTCTCCCTTTCGAAAGTTAAAAGGTAGTACTGTGGATTTCCTTACCATCCCTCCTCCACTAATTAAATCAAATACAATCATACTATGATCACTATTGCCAAGTGGCCCCAACACCCTAATCTCTTGCACCAGATCTGGTGTTCCACTAAGGACTAGGTCCAGTATGGCTTCCCCTCTGGTTGGTTCATGAACCAGCTGCTCCAAGAAGCAGCCATTTATTTCATCTTGGAACTTTATCTCCTTAGCATGTCCTGCTGTGACACTGACACAGTCGATACTGGGGTAATTGAAATCACCCATTATTATTACTGTGCTGTAACTTTTGTTAGCTTCCTTGATTTCTTTGAGGATTTCATCATCCATTTGTTCATTCTGGCCAGGCAGTTGATAGTACACCCCCACTGCCATTGCCTTCCCCTTTTTATTTATATTCTCTTATGTACTGCACTATTCTGCATCAGTGTGGTTTACATTGAACAAACTGAAATTACATTGAACAGGGCATTATAACTTGGAGATAACTATTTTACAGGGAACATGGGCTATGGAGGGTTAAGTGGCTTGCCCAAGACCACAAGGAGCACCTGTGGGACTAGAAACCCCAGTCCTTCCGGCCCAAGGTTGCTGTCCTCTAGTGGGATTTGAACCCCCAACCTTCTGGCCTGAAGTACCTTGCCCCAACCACTAGGCCACTCCTCCACTCCACTCCACTTTTTGCATGGAATTTCAATCCATAGAGATTCTACAGCAAATTTTGTTTCCTGCAAAACTTTAATCCTTTCTGACTCAATGCCCTTTCTAATATAGAGCGCAACCCCTCCACCAATTTGATCAGCTCTATCATTGCAATATAGTTTGTTGCTAGGTATCAAAGTGTCCCACTGGTTGTCCTCCTTCCACCATGTCTCTGAGATTCCAATCATATCTAATCTCTCATTTAGTGCTGTATATTCTAACTCACCCATCTTATTTTTTAGACTTCTAGCATTTGCATACAAGTATTTTAGAGACTGAAGTTTATTCATATTAATCTAGTAGGTATGGGTAATTTGGAATCTTTAAGCTCTGTCTGCTCCATACTCAAGGGCATTCGGGCTACTTTACGCTTTTTTGGAACCTCTCTGTTTTTGGTAGCATCCTTCAAGGATACATTCTTACGAACCATGCGTTCTTGGGCGACTGTCAGCTTTCCCCTATTATCTCCGATCTCTCACCTCCCTCCGTCCCATTTCCTCTTCTACACCCTCTCATCCTACTCCTGACCCTTCTCTGTTAGCTTCTACTTTTAGTGCAAAAGTCGCCTCTCTAAGAGCGTCCTTGCCGGTTTGTCCCTCACCTATTTCCTCTCCACCCCCCGTAGCTTCCCCCCCTCCTTCATCCCACCTCTCTCACACCTGGTCATCATTTGCGCTAACCTCATCTGCCGAAGTTCATAAATTCATCTCTACCTCTAACAAGACTTTCTGCCCCCTTGATCCCATCCCATCCTCGTGGTTGCTTACACCCTCTCTTGCCGTCCTTCCCTACATCCTTTCCATATTAAACAATAGTCTTTCCACAGGAACCTTTCCCCAACCCTGGAAACATTCTCTAATCCATCCCATCCTCAAGAAATCTTCCCTCGACCCGCATGATCGAAATCATTACCGCCCTGTTTCTCACCTCCCATTCCTTTCTAAGCTTCTCGAAAAGATTGTCTTCGCCCAACTCTCTCACCATCTCGATTCTACTAACTATCTTCACCCCCGTCAATCAGGTTTTCGTCCAGGGCACAGTGTCGAAACCACCCTTCTCGCTTTCACTAATTCCCTGCATGTGGCACATGATCGTGGGGACATTTCATTGGCGGTAGCACTTGATCTCTCTGCGGCCTTTGATCTAGTTGACCACTCCCTCCTTCTAACCCGTCTCCGTGAAGCTGGTCTTTACGGCAATGTCTACAGGTGGTTTCACTCCTTTCTCTATGCCCGCTCAGCTTCAGTTCTTCCTGCCTCCTCCACCATGCCACCCTCCGCTCCCTTTCCTCTACCTTGTGGGGTCCCCCAGGGTTCGGTCTTGGCCCCTCTTCTGTTTAATCTGTTCCTGGTACCCCTTATACTAGTCATCCAGCAATTCGGGATATCTGCTTTCTACTATGCGGATGACATTCTTCTTCTTCACCACACATCCCCTTCCCACCCCGACCTCACTCCTCTAAATAACTGCCTCTCAGCCGTCACACACTGGCTGACCCAGAACTGTCTTCACCTTAACCTAAATAAGACCACCGCTATTTGGTTCCCTCACAGTCACCCTTCCCCCCCTCTGGCCCCTTCCCTTTCCAACACCCCTATATCCTTGGTCACCTCTTTTCGTTATCTCGGTGTTCTCTTTGACTCGGACCTCACTTTTCACGCTCATATTTCCCATATCACTAAAACCTCTTTCTATTTTCTACGCCAAATTCGGGCCATTCGTCCCTTCCTCTCCATTTCTGCTCTTTCCACACTACTTCTCTCCTTAGTTATGTCCCGGGTCGACTTCTCTAACTCTATCCTCACTGGTTTGTCTTCTTCCCAACTTCATCGCCTTCAGAGAATCCAAAACACCGCAGCTCGCCTTCTCACACACTCGTCCCCCTATCACCACATAACCCCTCTTCTCATCCATCTACACTGGTTACCCGTTTCCTTTCGTTCCCAGTACAAACTACTCACCTTAGTTCACAAGGCCCTTCACACCAGTACCCCACAATATCTAGCTGACCTTATTCATTTTCACACTCCCAGGCACACCCCCCGCTCATTCCATCTGAACCGTCTCACCCTTCCTTCCCCTGCTGCTGCCCGCCTCCAATCCACCCGCTCTTCAGCTTTCTTCTTTATTGGTCCCGCACTATGGAATTCCCTTCCCACTTCCCTTCGTTTAGAACCCTGTCATGCAACATTCAAACAGCAGCTAAAAACCCACCTTTTTTCCATGGCCTTTAACCTCCCTACCTCCTCTTCCCCCCTATAATTCTACTTCTCTCCCCTACTGTTTCTTACCCTACTTTACTTTTAAATTGTAAATTTCTTTTCCTTTCCGGCTTCATGCCTTTTATTGATTTTTATTTATTGTACACCGCTTTGCTTTTACTGAAGGGCGGTCAATCAAGTTTTAATAAACATAAACATAAACATCTAGTTTAAAAGCTGCTCTATCTCCTTTTTAAAGGTTAATGCCAGCAGTCTGGTTCCATCCCAGTTAAGGTGAAGCCCATCCCTTCAGAAGAGCCCCTCCTTTCCCCAGAATGTTCCTCAATTCCTAACAAATGCTTTCTTGGCTATAACAACTCTCTGACTTCACCTTTAAATCAAGCCGGTAGTCATTTGGACTTCCTTCTACTTTTCTTAGAGCATGGATGATCTGGTCTGGTGATCCAAGATAGTATTTTTAAACAATGCACAGTTGTTTGCAGTTTTTTTCTTAAACATTTTTCTAATTTTATCATAGTCTCCCTTTTTGAAAGTTAAATGCTAGCACTATGGATTTCCTTGTTGTCCTCCCTCCCTTTATTAAATTAAATGTGATCACATTATGATCACTATTACCAAGTGAGCCCAACACCATTATCTCTTGCATCAAATCTTACCTTCTACTAAGGACTAGGTCTAAAATAGCTTATTTGCATTATCGGTTCCTGAACAAACTGCTCCATGAAAGAGTCATTTATTTCATGTAAAACCTTTATCTCCCTAGCATGTCCTGATATGACACTGACCAAGGGCCTTATTCTGACTGGCAAATAACGGGATTGTACATCCCCAGTGGGACGTCCAGCCTTGCTATTCACCAGGACTGTATTCTGCCCCAATTGCTCTCCACATGCACAGTGCCGCTGTGCATGTAGCACTGGACGAGGGCGGTATGGGAGCAAAGGGTGGGTGGAATGGGGGCAGGTCAGGCATCCGGACATTCAGTACAGGGCTGATTCAGGTAACAGTGCTATACATCCAGTGGGGGGAGGATGGCTGTGCTGCTTATTCCAGCTTGGAGGTGAAATAAGCAGCAGCAATGGTGGCGGTCATGCTCGGCAGCACCACAGCAGTACAGCAGCCGTGGCAGGTGAGGCACCTCCACCTCATCCCTGCCCTAGCAGGGCCCATCGAGGGTCGGGCGGCAGGTAAAGCCACGTTTTTGCCATGGCAGGCTGTTGGTGCTCCTGCTGGGAATCCCAGTGCCATGGCGGCAGGATACCATGGCACTGGCACACCAGCAGGGGCATAGGGCAGGCTGGATAGGGTGTTGTGAGGACGCTCTACCCCCGTGGGATAGGGGCATCACTGGGCCATCTGGGTACCCGATTCTGCAGCCGCATGTCATCTGGCTCCCATGGTTGCGGAATCCGATATTAATTGGGGCTGTCCATTTTTCGGCCATCCAGAGGGCCCAGACGTACCCTTTCCTGAATTGGGCTCCAAGTAAACACTGGGGTAATTGAAATCACCCACTTTTAACATAGGAACATAAGATTTACCATACTGGGTCAGACCAATGATCCATCAAGCCCAGCATCCTTTTCCAACAGTGGCCAATCCAGGTCCCAAATACCTGGCAGGATCCTGAAAGGTACACAAATTCCGTGCTGCTTATCCCAGGGATTAGCAGTGAATTTCCCCTAGTCCACTTTAATAATAGTTTATAGATTTTTCCTTCAAGAACTTGCTCAAACCCTTTTTAAACCCAGCTATGCTAACGAACATAGTTAGTGCCCATTGAATACCCCGATTATGGCCCTTATGCCCTCCTCCCCCCCCCCCCCCCGATGCTAACCGCTTAGCATCAGGATGTGTCTGAGGCATTCCGGGGAGCAGCAGAGATAATCGATAACTGGGCAGCAGCAATATTGCATGCTGCCCGGTTAACAACCTGCACCTAAAAGATATATTTTAGGCACAGGAGCTAACCAGGCACCATGAAACATCGCTGCTGCCTGGTTAGCTACTGTGGCTTCTGGCGTGTGCGTCGATCCCAGGATATTCAATGCCGGGGCCGCATATGACCCAATATTGAATATTTGGAGTTAAGGGTCCAGCGGTACGGCAATGCGCTGTAGTGGCACATAGCCTGCCCAAGTGAATATCAGGCCCTATACTTTTTGAAGGAGTAAACAACCAATTCATGTTGTTTACTTCTTCAAAATGGTCTAGACTATCAGGTGCTGGATCCATTACCCTATTAAAATGTCCTGCTAGTAACAAGGGAAGATGAGTGTACTGGGTGCATTTCTTTCTTTTTTTTTTTTTTCTTAAGTCTTTAATTATATTTCAAACAATATACAACATAAACCGGAACATGTCATATGTACCTTTCCTCAGGATCAGTAAACGTACTCAAGACTTTAACAGAGGTAGACTTACTAACTAGGATAGCAACTCCAGCTCTATGCATCCTTGCCCCCACCCAACCTCTCTTCAATTTTTGATGCTTTTTGTTATTTATGTGAGTTTCTTGCAGAAAACAGATGTGCCCCATGACTCCTCAATGTCTGCAAGATTTTAGGTCTCTTAATTGAGCACCCAATACCACGTATATTTCAGGATAGACACCACAAGCAATCAGACATCAACAAAACATATTACTCAAAGATACAAAAAGAAAAGTGAAATAGCACTTTAAATTAAGACAATCATTGCCCCAGCCCACACCTTGATGTCAAAAACCCAAAAGCTCTATGCTGCCCAAACCATTGATATATTATTCACAGCTGCGGTACCTTTGCCCACCCTCTCCTACAGCTCTCCACCACACCTCCTCCTGCTCCCCATCACCCCAAACATCCCAAACTCTGCCGTTGTAAATTATCAGGTTCCCTTATTTCTGCTAGCATTTCATCACCAGTCTGTTCATTCTGGTCAGGAGAGCAGTAGTGCACCCCCACTGCCATGCTCTTCACCCTTTTTATATAGAATTTCTATCCTTAGAGATTCTACAGTTAATTTGTTTCCTGCAAAACTTTCATCCTTTTTGATGAAAGCCCTCCTTAACATATAGCACCAGCCCTCCACCAATTCGATCTACCCTATCATTGTGATATAATTTGTATCAAGGTATCACAGTGTCCCATTGGTTATTTTATTTATTTTATTTATTTATTTATTTGCAAATCTTTTATATACCGCCACTTCCTAAGATCAGTGGCGGTTTACATCAAACAACATGAAATACATAAAACATTGCTGTGATAAACAGGTACATTGAACAGTAATCAAAACTATATACAGGTAGTTAAAATCAGGTTATCCTCCTTGCACCAGGTCACTGAGATGCCAATTATATCTATCCTTTCAATCAATGTTATATACAGTTGTGGTCAACATTATTGGTATCCTTGCATTTTAGGTATGTTGAGCCCAATTTTGAGTTGAGCCAATGTTGAGCCACGGCAGCGCATAGCCTGCTCACCAACCCCTTTAACCTGGAGTTTCACTTCTGCGGTTTTCAACCTCACCTCTTTAAGATGCAGAGGGTTACACGAGTAGCACAAAAAAATCACTGCTACCCATGTAACCCCTTCCTCCGCTCCCGCTCTACCCCGGAATGCCCCTAACATGCCCTGATGCTACCCGCATAGCATCTGGGTGCATTAGGGACTTAGCTGGGATAAGTCCTTTACGTGGATAACTATGGAAGTTACTCATGTAAAGGCCTTTGAAAATCGGGCCATTTGTGTACAATGTCTTGAGAAATAATTGCAAATATTCCAACTGTATGTCGTCATAATATTTTAAAAGTATGTTCAAAGATATACAACAAAAAAAGATGTCTGTGCAACGTAGTCATAGTAATTTCTGAGAAAAAAAATGAAAAATGACCTGAGCAAGTTTAATGGCACCCTTCACTAATATTTGGTTGCACAACCCTTGGCAGTGATGACAGCCTCCAAACATTTCTTATAGCCATCTGTAAGTTCTGTACAACTATCTGCTGGTAGTTTCTCCCACGCTTCAACTGTGATTTGTTCCAGCTCATGAATATTTCCAGGATTCCTTTTATCAGTGGCAGATTTCAGCTCTTTCCAAAGGTTCTTGATTGGATTGAGATCAGGACTCATTGCTGGTCAATTTAAAACAGTCCATTTGTTCCTTTATAATCATTCTTTTGCAATTTTGGATATATCTTTTGGGTCATTGTCCTGCTGGAGGACCCATGACCTTCAACCCAGACCTAGCTTTCTGACAATAGGTAGCAAATTTCAGTCCAAAATACCTTGGTAGTTCTCTGACTTCATGATTCCTTTAATATGTTCCAGGCCTCCAGCAAAACATCCTTCATGATTCCTTTAATATGTTCCAGGCAGCAAAACATCTCCACAACATTATGGAACTTCCATCATATTTAACTGTAGGAAGGGTGTTTTTTCCCTTATAAGCTTTATTTGATTGCCTGAAAATATATCGCAGGTCTGCATTGCCAAAGAGCTCAAGTTTAGTTTCATCTGTCCACAGAACATTTTCCCAGAAAGATTGTGCTTTCTCAAGGTGGGTTTGGGCAAAGATCAGGCGTGCCCTTTTGTGTCTGTCTTTGAGCCATGGGGTCCTCTTTGGCCATCAACATGAAGTCCTTCTTTGTTTAGTGCATGGCATATGATGCGGCTTGAAACCGCCATGCCAGATTGCTACAGGTCAGCTTTAAGTTCTCTGAATGTGATACATGGTGTTTTTCCAACAGTTTGCACTAACCTTTGAAGACTTCTTGGTTTAATTTTCCTCTTCCCGTTGTGTCCTGGGAGATTCTTGACAGTTCCATGAGCAGAAAACCTCCTAATAACATTGCGAACTATATGCATAGGAATCCCGAGGTCTTTGGTGATGGCCTTGTGTCCCTTTGAAGTTTGATGTTTGGTAATAATGACTTTTCTGATAATCTCAGGAAGCTCTCTTGTCTTCACTGTTGCGAAAACGGAACAGGGAGTGAATGTGGCCATTTTAAACAGAGCCATCATTCATTGTTTAATTCAAGTCAAATGAGTATTGATAATTTGATGGGTGTGTCTAATTTTACTGCAATGGAAATGTGGTTCTTCTGTTCAAACTGATTTGTTTATAAGGAGTCCTGGAAATGTCCCAGTTTTTATACTATTTCCTAGTATTTGCAGCACTGGCTTAGGAAGCAAAAGACCAGTATTCGATTCCCACTGGCACTCTTTGTGGCCTTGGACAAGTCACCTAAACCTCCATTGCCTCAGAAAAATCCAAGTTATCAATGTCCCTGTTTAATGTACATTTCCAAGTTTAAGTTAAAATGTAAACTGCTTTCACTGAAATGATAAAGCGATATAAATAACCTGCTAAATAAATTAAAAAAATATTTCCTTTTTTATTGTGAAAGTTTTTAAATAAGTGCTAAAGCCAGGTGGCAGATTAAAGGGGCATTTTGAAAGACCCCCTCTATCCAAGTAAGGACTGTGTTAATCACCCAGGAAATTGGTAACAACTTACCTCAGAAGCACAGTCATAAATAGTTCAACCAGAGTTATGTGATTCTTAGTCTTGAAGGACTACAAAAGGGGACTGCTACTTCTGGAGAGAGATCTGCAATTGTAAGTATTTACGTTTGGGAATTTTTCTAAGTCTTGGGGAAAAAGGAATTCTTTAGATTAAAGCTGATTAATCTTTGAACCCAGTGTATTTGTTAAATCAGTCAGGGCCTAGTAGCAGCAAAGAGCTTTCATTTGAAATTTAAAACACAGCAGAGAGCTTTCTGGTTAAATTTAGAAACCAAGACTCCCTCTATCCAGGCAAGGGCTGTGAGACAGCCCTGGAAACTGGTCACAGATTACCTTAGAAGCACAGGACAGGGTACTGTGAAGCAGCCAGCTTTTAATAAGTCTCTTTACCCTTCCTCCCTCCCCAACACCCACCCACCCCTGGGATAATTGTAGCTTTATAGGTGCATAAACCTCTCAAAGGTAAGGAGGTGCCATATTCACTCTGAGATGCAGCTGTTTGTCCTCATCAGGCATACATTAAGGACCTGAGGTTAATTAAGCTTCAGGTGAACAAAGTATATTAAACATATTAGGTGTAGTTTTATTAGTATAAGCATCCCTACCAATCCTTAGTAGGTAAAGAACTTAAATACCTAAACACAACCTTAAAACTAAGATACAGATAACAGTCCAGCAGCAAAATGGGGGTTTTCCAGTCTTTTGCATTGAGGGTCACATATATGATTTTCTGCCAGTTGGTGAGGGGTCTTATGTGTGCACTAGGTGCAAGGAGCTCTTTGCTCTCAGGGAACCAGTCCGATCTCTGGAGGCTAGAGTAGCAGACTTAGAGGAGCTAAGGAATACAGAGAGGTACATAGACGAGACCTATAGGGATATAGTCCTGAAGTCCCACCTCAAGTCTGGCAGCATCCCTGTTGCCATGGAAGAGAGAGGTCACATGCCAAGAGAGCATTACCCTGGTGTGGCAGGAAGTAATCCTGTATCTAGGACCTGTCCTCCAGGTGATGTAAACCCTCTCACACTGAGGAAGATTCCATGGCCAAGTACCCATGAGGGAAGGGTTAAGACAGCTGTTATAGTTGGTGATTCGATCATTAGGCATGTAGATAGCTGAGTGGCTGAAGGATGCGAGGATCACCTGGTAACATGCCTGCCTGGGGTGAAGGTAGCGGACCTCACACGCCACTTAGGCAAGGTCTTAGATAGTGCTGGGGAGGAGTCTGCTGTCTTGGGACATGTCAGTACCACTGACATAGGAAAATGTGGAAGGAGGTTCTGGAGGCTAAATTTTGGCATCTAGGTAGGAAGTTGAAATCCAGAACTTCCAGGGTAGCATTCTCCGAAATGCTTCCCAATCCATGTGCAGGACCCAAAAGGAAGGCAGAGCTCCGGAGTCTCAATGCGTGGATAAGACGATGGGGCAAGTATGAGGGTTTTGGATTTGTTAGGAACGGGGAACATTTTGGGAAAAGGAGGGGCTCTTCCAAAGGGATTGGCTTCACCTTAACTGGGATGGAACCAGGCTGCTGGCATTAACCTTTAAAAAGGAGATAGAGCAGCTTTTAAACTAGATAATAGGGGAAAGCTGGCAGTCGCCCAAGAGTTCATGGTTCAGAGCAATGTATCCTTGAAGGATACTATCAAAAAATGAAGTCAGGGCATATCAGCAGAGAAGTTCCAATAAAGACAAAAATAGCCCAAATGCCCTTGAGTACAGAGCAGACAGAGCTTAAAGATTCCAAATTACCCCTGCCTACCGATAGCCAGATAAATATGAATAAAATACAGTCTCTAAAGTGCTTGTATGCAGGGCCGGCCCGTCCATTGAGCAAGAATGTTTTTTGCACAGGGCCCCGCGTTTCAGGGGGCCCCGCGCAAAAAACATCTTGCATCCCAGATTCCCAGCTAAGTTTAAAAAAAAAAAACCAGAAACCGGCTGCTGCTGCCGCTGCCGCCGTGGCAGCGGCAGAATGGAGAGGGGCCCATTTACAGTCCTTACCCCCCCCCCCCCCCCATCAGCCCAGCTAAGTTAAAAAAAAAAAACCAGAAACCGGCTGCTGCTGCTGCTGCCGCCGTGGCAGCGGCAGAATGGAGAATCCCGCGGGGCCCCCCTGTCCTGAAGTCTTCTATGCGGCCTCCGTCGGCTGTCAGAGCTGCGCAAAGAGAGAGAGCTTCTCTCCTCTCGCAGCTCTGTTAATCACGCCGCGGGGCTGAGGCCAAACCCCATCAGCCCCGCGGCGGGATTAACAGAGCCGCGAGAAAGGGAAACTCTCCCTTCGCGCGGCTCTGAAAAGCCCGCGCTGAGGCCGCTTAGAAGACTGCTGGACAGGGGGGCCCCGCGGGATTCTCCATTCTGCCGCTGCCACGGCGGCAGCGGCAGCAGCAGCCGGTTTCTGGGTTTTTTTTTTAAAACTTAGCTGGGCTGAGGGGGAGGGGGGGGGAGGGGTACGGACTGTAAAGGGGCTGATGGGGGGGGGGGAAGGACGGTAAATGGGCTGATGAGGGGAGGGAGGGGGGGTGGGTTAAGGATTGTAAATGGGCTGATGGGGAGGGAGGGAGGGAGGGGGGAGGGGGGTAAGGACTGTAAATGGGCTGATGGGGAGGGAGGGTGGGTAAGGACTGTAAATGGGCTGATGGGGAGGGTAAGGACTGTAAATGGGCTGATGGGGAGGGGGGGTTAAGGACTGTAAATGGGCTGTTGGGGAGGGAGGGGGTAAGGACTGTAAATGGGCTGATGGGGAGGGAGGGAGGGAGGGGGGGGGGTAAGGACTGTAAATGGGCTGATGGTGAGGGAGGGAGGGGGGGGGGTAAGGACTGTAAATGGGCTGATGGGGAGGGAGGGAGGGGGGTAAGGACTGTAAATGGGCTGATGGGGAGGGAGGGAGGGAGGGGGGGTAAGGACTGTAAATGGGCTGATGGGGGGGTAAGGACTCTAAATGGGCTGATAGGGAGGGGGGTAAGGACTGTAAATGGGCTGATGGGGACGGAGGGAGGGGGGGTAAGGACTGTAAATGGGCTGATGGGGAGGGAGGGTGGGGGGGTAAGGACTGTAAATGGGCTGATGGGGGGTAAGGACTGTAAATGGGCTGATAGGGAGGGGGGTAAGGACTGTAAATGGGCTGATGGGGGGGAGGGAGGGGGGGGGGTAAGGACTGTAAATGGGCTGATGGGGAGGGAGGGAGGGGGGGTAAGGACTGTAAATGGGCTGATGGGGAGGGAGGAAGGGAGGGGGGGTAAGGACTGTAAATGGGCTGATGGGGAGGGAGGGGGGTAAGGACTGTAAATGGGCTGATGGGGGGGGTAGGACTGGTAATGGGCTATAGGGGATTCGGACTGGAAGTGGGCTGATTGGGGGGGTTAAGACTGGGAATGGGCTATGGGGGGTTAGGACAGGTAATAGACTATGGAGGGGCTAAGACTGGAAATGGGCTGATGGGGGAAGTTATGACAGGTAATGGGCTATGGGGGGCTATGACTACAAGTGGGCTGATGGGGGGATTAGGACTGGAAACGGGCTATGGGGCGGTGGGCTAAGACTGGAAATGGGCTGTGGGGGGCGTTAGGACTGGTAATGGGCTGTGGGGGGCATTAGGACTGGTAATGGGCTATGGGGGGGTTACAACAGGTAATGGGCTAAGTGGAGGAACGACAACAAGTGGGCTGATGGGGGGAGTAGGACAGGTAATGGGCTGATGGGGGGTTACAACAGGTAATGGGCTATGGGGGGGCAAGGACTACAAGTAGGCTGTTAGGGGGTTAGGACTGGTAATGGGCTGTGGGGGCGTTAGGACTGGTAATGGGCTGGGGGGGTTAGAACTGGTACTGGGCTATGGGGGGGGTTACAACAGGTAATGGGCTATGGGGAGGTACGACTACAAGTGGGCTGATGGGGGGATTAGGACAGGTAATGGGCTATGGGGGGGTTAGGACAGGTAATGGGCTGATGGGGGGTTTACAACAGGTAATGTACGACTACAAGTGGGCTGATGGGATTAGGACAGGTAATGGGCTATGGGGGGGTTAGGACAGGTCATGGGCTGATGGGGGGGTACAACAGGTAAGGGGCTATGGGGGGGCTAAGACTACAAGTAGGCTGATAGGGGTTTAGGACTGGTAAGGGGAGGGGGGTTGCGTTAGGACTGGTAATGGGCTGTGGGGGCGTTAGGACTGGTAATGGGCTGTGGGGGCGTTAGGACGTAATGGGCTGTGGGGGCGTTAGGATTGGAAATGGGCTGATGGGGGACTAGGACTGGAAATGGGCTGATGCAGGGACAAGAAGGGAGCAGATGCTGGGTGGGGCTGGAACTAGAAAGGAGCTGATGTTGGGGGAGGATTAGAATGGGATGGAGCTGGGAGAGAGTGAAATGGAGAGGGAAAAATATTTTGCGTGGGAGGGAAGACAAATCTACAATTGGCCGGATATTGGGAGAGTAAGTGGGGATTGAGGATGGAGGGATAAAATTTGAGTGGATGAAATAGGAATGAGGAAAGAGCAAAAGGAGAAAGATCAGTATGTTAAAGCAGATGTAGAGAGAGAATGGAAAAAAAAAACAAGAAGACAGAAGAAAGGACAAATGGACAGCAGATGGAGAGTTAGCAGAAGACACGAAGAAACCAGAAGAAAGTGGCTGGAACAATTGCAACTGAAAAAAAATGCACAAAAGGTAGAAAAATATCTCTTTATTTTGAATTTATTAACTGGAATATGTCAGCTCTGGGAAATGTGCATCATTCATTTTTGCGCTTTGTTTAGTACAAGAGGAAATTAATTTATAGTTTTATTTCTACAGTGTTGTGTATATTCCAAGTTTGGCTTTTGGGGTTCCCAGTTTAATTATTGTCTTCCTGTTTCTAAATTGTGATTCCTTGTTTGGTGATGGTCTATGTTCTGCATGTGTAACTGAGCTGAGGTATTCTGTTTATGTAATTCCTATTTGACATTGCCACTTGTTCTTTCCCCAGTAGGTCATGTATTATTGTTCTCTGAAATGTATTGGTTTAATATTTGCAGTGTTGTCTTTTGATAGTTAGGGTATGGTGCTTTGTGAGTCCTGGTAGTGCTGTTAGGATACGGCAGGTTTGCTATGGGTTCTAAATGGGCAGTGTTTGTAGTAGTTCCTAATGTGCCTGGCGGTTGGTACTGGATTATAGAATGTAGAAACCTTTTAGTCTTTCTTTATCCATATACTCATTAAGAGGCATGTTTACTAAAAGTTAGTAGTGTATGGTAACATTATGCAAATATTTATGCAAATGAGGCACCTTATGCAAATGAGGCCCCGCACCGAGTCTCCGCACATGGCCCCGCACCCCCCTTGGGCCGCCCCTGCTTGTATGCAAATGCTAGAAGTATAAAAAATAAGATGGGAGAGTTAGAATATATAGCACTAAATGAGAGGCTAGATATGAGTGGTATCTCAGAGACATGGTAGAAGGAGGACAACCAGTAGGACACTGTGATACCTGGGTACAAATTAAATCATAATGATAGAGTTGATCAAATTGGTAGAGAGGTTGCACTCTAAGTTAGAGAGGGCATTGAGTTACAAAGGATTAAAGTTTTGCAGAAACAAAATTTTCTGTAGAATCGCTATGGATTCAAATTCCATGTAAAAAGGGGAAGGCAATGGCAGTGGGGGTATACTATCGACCGCCTGGCCAGAATGAACAAATGGATGATGAAATGCTCGAAGAAATCAGGGAAGCTAACAAAAGTTACAGAACGGTATAATAATGGGTGATTTCAATTACCCCGGGATTGACTGGGTCAGTGTCATGACAGGACATGCTAGGGAGATAAAGTTCCTAGATGAAATACATGACTGCTTCTTAGAGCAGCTGGTTCATGCACCAACCAGAGGGGAAGCCGATTTTGAACCTAGTCCTTAGTGGAACACCAGATCTGGTGCAAGAGATAAGGTGTTGGGAGCCTCTTGGCAATAGTGATCATAGCTTGATCGTGTTTGATTTAATTAATGGAGGAGGGATGATAAGGAACTCCACAGTACTAACTTTTAACTTTGATAAAATTAGGAAAATAGTCAAGAAAAAACTAAAAGGAGCAGTTGCAAAGGTTAAAGACTTACAGCAAGCTTGGGTGTTGTTTGGAAGCCCAGACCAGCTGTATTCCATGCTTTAGGAAAAGTGGAAGGAAGTCCAAAAAACAGCTAGCATGGTTTAAAGGTGAGGTCAGAGAGGCCATTGTTGCCAAAAAAGCATCTTTCAGGAAATGGAAAAAAGAGCCAAATGACGAAAACTGGAAACAGCACAAGCACTGGCAAGTTAGATGCAAGGCATTGATAAGGTAGGCAAAGAGAGAATTTGAGAAGAAGCATGCTGTGGAAGCAAAAATGCGTAATAAAGACTTTTTCAAGTACATTTGTAGCAAAAAGCCTGTGAGAGAATCAGTTGGACCATTAGATGATAGAGGGGTAAAAGGGGCACTAAGAGGGGACAAGGCCATAGCAGAGAGATTGAATGAATTTTTTGCTTTGGTCTTTACTGAGGAAGATGTAGGGATGTTACCCATGACTGAAGTGATATTTAAAGGTGATACTGTGGAAGAACTGAAAGAAATATCGATACACCAGGAAGATGTATTACAATTATTTGATAAAATGAAGAGTAGCAAATCACCTGGACCAGATGGTATATATCCAAGGGTGTTGAAAGAACTGAAATATGAGATTGCAGACCTGCTATTGATAATCTGTGAACTACCATTAAAATCATCTGTAATACCTGAAGATTGGAGGATGGCCAATGTAACACCAATTTTTAAAAAGGGTTCCAGGGGTGATCCAGGAAACTACAGACCGGTGAGCCTGTCATCAGTACTGTGAAAAATGGTAGAAACCATTATAAAGAACAAAATTACTGAACATGTAGATAGTCATGGCTTAATGGGTGACAGCCAACATGGCTTTAGACAAGAAAGATCTTGTCTTACTAATCTGTTATATTGTTTTTGAAGATGTGAATAGACAGGTAGACAAAGGTGAGTCAATTGATATAGTGTATCTAGACTTTCAGAAAGTCTTTGACATGGTCCGTCATCAGAGACTTTTGGCAAAACTAGAAGGTCATGGGACAGGATGCAGTGTACTATTGTAGATTAAGAACTGGTTAAAAGATAGCAGAAGGTAGGGCTAAATGGTCAATTTTCCCAGTGGAGAAACGTGAATAGTGGAGTACCCCAGGGATCTGTGTTGGGTCTGCTGCCTTTAAACATATTCATAAATGACCTGAAAATGGGAATAACGAGTGAGGTTATCAAATTTGCAGGTGACACAAAGGTATTTAAAGTTGTTAAAACCTATGAGGATTGTGGAAAATTGCAAGAGGATCTTGATAAATTGGAAGACTGGGCATCCAAATGGCAGATGAAATTGAATGTGGACAACTGCAAAGTTATGCACCTAAGAAACTACAACCCAAACTATGGTTAAACGATGCAAGGATCCACATTAGGAACCGCCACCCAGGAAAATGATTTAGGCATCATTGTAGATAACATGTTAAAACCCTCCGCCCAGTGTGCAGCGGTGGCCAGGAAAGCAAATAGAATGCTAGGTATTATAAGGAAAGGAATGGAAAATAAAACAAAGGATATTATAATGCCTCTGTATTGTTCCATGGTGCGACTGCACCTTGAATATTGTATGCCATTCTGTTCACCGTATCTTAAAAAGGAAATAGCGTTATTAGAAAACGTACAGAGAAGAGCCACCAAAATGGTAAAGGGGATAAAAAGATACCCCTATGAAGTGAGGCTAAAAAGGTTAGAACTCTTCAACCTGGAAAAGAGACGGCTGAGGGGAGATATGATAGAGGTCTAGAAATTAATGAATGGAGTGGAACGGGTAAACATAGATCAATTGTTTACATCATCAGACTATAGAAAGACTACGGTACATACATGGTAACCTATTTAAGACTAATAAGAGAAAATATTTTTTCACTCAACGTGTAATCAAACTCTGGAATTTGTTACCGGAGGATGTAGTAAGGGCTGTTAGTGTAGCTGGGTTTAAAAAAGGTTTGGACAAGTTCCTGGAGGAAAGGTCATAAACCATTATTAAAAGTGACCCAGGATATCCACTGCTTGATCCAATACAAGCATTGTGAAACCTGTGTCTTTTGGGGAAACTGCTAGGTACTTATGACCTAGATTGGCCACTGTTAGAAACAGGATACTGGGCTTGATGGACCTTGGTCTGACTCAGTATGGCATATCTTATGTTCTTGTGTTCTTATGTATTCAACATGCCCTACTTACCTTCTGAGTTTAATAAGCCTTGCATACATGAAGCACTCATGGAGTGGCTTCCTCCATGCTGTATGGCCAGCAACCCTCCATGCCTATATATACACCAGTCTCAATAATCATCAGCAGGAAATTATTAGCTGGTTCTGGTCAGATGTCAGGATAAAACTTCTTAGTACATAACAAATTATCTTTCCAGAAAACACATTGATTGTACAGTGGGATTTTTCTTAACATGTAGGATAAAAGTAGCATAACAGAAAGTATACTCTTGAATCACAGCCAAATACAAATGCGCTTAAGATGGGGGAAAAGCTCCATTCCTTATGTTATTTATAAAGTTAATATTTAAGTTTTATAATACTAACAAGACAAGCTTCTACAGTAAAGGGATTCCCAAAGCAATCATGTGAGAAAGCTGAGAATACATAAACAAAAAAACTAATGATGAAAATCTCTGAAGTTTACATGAGATAGGGGACGGGGAAAACAAATGTGGGATAGGAGGCTAAATCCCACATCTCTACATAGCAAAGGGAATAACCGAAGTATCCGGATGCCCCATCCTTTGGCTGGTGGCAGTCATAACACTTTACCACCACTCGAGCCAAACCCCTTTTTTTCACATCCCCCCCCCCCCACAAAGACACACAGACCACAAAATTGGTGAACAATTAGTTGGTCGCAGCTTTATTTATAACATTGTAAAACCGGCCGAACATAGGCCAACAAACGTTGTTAGTCAAAACGTTCCCCCCCCCCTCCACCTCCCGAATTCCGGATGATACCCCACCAGCCATTTCTAGCAAAGTGGTGCATCATCCACCCCCCCATTGCCCCTCCGCCCGCCTCGCCATGTTATTAGCAAAGGCCGGCATTTTCCCACCGGGCAGAGATCACAACCGTGATGTCTCCCCAACCTGGGGCAATGCCGCTGCTCTGCCAAGCGGCATTCACCTCCAATGCCCCCACCGGGTCGGCGAGCGCCGGCTCGCTACCCCGCCACACCTGCAACCACTACCCCCATACCCTGCTGCGAAACCACCCCCCACCCGTTAACCACGAGCATGGGGTGGGTGGGTGGTAAACCTTTTCCGCGGCTGGCCACGCTGCAAAGAGGGAGAGCGCACGCCAGCGATCTCCCTCGCGTGCCGCCGCTCCGCCCCCCGACCGGCACCAGCACCAATCGTGAGGCACTACGTGTGCACGTCACTTGCTGGTGCCGGCCGCACTCCTCCTACGCTCTTCCCCCCCCCCCCCACCTACCCACTGCCGCGAATGCACCGCCGCCAGGCTGGGGCCCCGGGAACCCGGTTACTGCCGGCCTCGGGACCCTGCCCCAGCGGCGCGGCGACATTAACCGAAGTATCCGGATGCCCCATCCTTTGGCTGGTGGCAGTCATAACACTTTACCACCACTCGAGCCAAACCCCTTTTTTTCACATCCCCCCCCCCCCCACAAAGACACACAGACCACAAAATTGGTGAACAATTAGTTGGTCGCAGCTTTATTTATAACATTGTAAAACCGGCCGAACATAGGCCAACAAACGTTGTTAGTCAAAACGTTCCCCCCCCCCCTCCACCTCCCGAATTCCGGATGATACCCCACCAGCCATTTCTAGCAAAGTGGTGCATCATCCACCCCCCCCATTGCCCCTCCGCCCGCCTCGCCATGTTATTAGCAAAGGCCGGCATTTTCCCACCGGGCAGAGATCACAACCGTGATGTCTCCCCAACCTGGGGCAATGCCGCTGCTCTGCCAAGCGGCATTCACCTCCAATGCCCCCACCGGGTCGGCGAGCGCCGGCTCGCTACCCGCCACCGGCACAAGGTAGTTCACCTATCCTTGTGCCGCCCCCCCCAAAGAAAGCTGCGACCAACACCAACATTCAATAGCCTCCTGCCAGTCATTCAGCAACAAATCCTGGCCAACAGGAGCAAGGTGCACACCGTCCAAGCGGTACAGACCACTGCACCGGACTTCCGCCCAGGGATGTAACACCTGCCGTCCACCTGTTTGCTGAAGCCACCGCCCGATCTGCCTATTGATTTTGATCAGGCCCCTCGACCACCGCCGCTGGGTCCAACAGGCGGGGCGAGGGATTATGTCCGACCACAAAATGGCCACATCCGGAAAAAGTTCTTGTAGCAGACCAAGGTCCCTCTGAACCACGCGAATGAGCTGCCTGCAGGACCAGCTCGCCAGGTCGTTGCCTCCCAAGTGAATCAATAGCCCGACTGGCCGCCGACGCTGTGCCATTTGTGCCTGGACGAAGTCCACGAGCTGCCACCACCGCATTCCACGTTGTCCCATCCAGCATAGGCGAACTCCAGAAGCCGCTAGACCAAGATGTAGTCCCAAAGGCCTCGACACCGCCCTCCGCTCGGCCCAATAGACGAATGAATGGCCGATGATCCACCATTCGCTGGAACCGGCACCATCTGAAAGGACAAAGCGGACTGCCACCAGCAGGCAACTCTGAAATAGGAAGAAAATGTTGTTAGCAGCCCCCCACCCCCCCAGGACCCCGCAACCCCGTGCCACCCAAGCAACCCCAAGACATCGTCGCCGCACCACCCGGATGCAGCGATCAACCCCTTAAGGGCGCACATACCCTTCGTACGCTCCAGAACGCCACCTCCCGATCCGTTGAATCACCGACCCCCCCAACCCCGCCGCCGCCGCACTGGTGGCCGCGCCGATCCGGAAAGAATGCGACGCAAAGCTCCGGTCATCGTAACCCAAGGACCGCAGTGCCAGGCGCAGCACCGCTGTAAACTGGAACTGCGTCACCGGCCTACCGTCCTCATGTAAAAAGAAGTAGGAACCATGCAAACCCGAGCGCCTCAGAGAGTAAAGGCTCAAAGCTCGCACGGGGCACGAGGGCAAGGGGTATATGGCGCCCAGTACCACCCAACTCCCTTTTCCCGTCTGATCGGTCTTGGACCGTGGGAGGAAAATACGAACTTGAGACCCCTGGATGGTGACATGGGAGGGCTCGAGACCCCCAGGCGCACCCTTCCTGGCGGAGCGTGGCACCAGTTCGCACACGCGAAAGGCCCCAAAAAAGGCAGTCACGAACAATGCATGGAACAAAAGGGCCTCGAAAGGAGAAGCAGCAACACGAGGTAAGACCTCGCAAACACGCAGCAACAGTTCGTGAGAAACCGGACGCCGCCAGTCCTGGGGCCTGGGGTGAGCCCTAGCCCAACCCGCCAACAGATACCGAACAAGAAAAGAAACCCTCGGGTTCCCCCACCCCGCCGCCTTGCAGAAAAAGGAAAAACCAGCAACTGCGGACGTAGCAGCCGTGCGAGTCCAACCCGCCTTCTTCGCCCAGAGGACGAATTGACCTATTAGCCCCTCGGGCACCTTCCCCCCGCCCCAGCCCCAAGAGCTCAGGAAAGCACTCACCTGGGAGTAACCACGCCGATACAGGGCCCACGTGCTGCGCGCCACGGACGTCGACAACAGTGCCATCAACTCTGGATTCCAACTTTCCAGAGATGCTCCGGGACCGGGGAAGCCGCCGGATCCGCCTTCGGAGCCAGCCGCCGAAATTGCGCCCACTGAAAACGGGATAGAGCGTCAGCAATGGAATTCTGGGCCCCAGGCACATGCCTAGCCCTGGCAGTGACATTCATACGTAAGCAGGCTAACACAAAAATCCTCATTAAAGCAGCCACCTTCGGGCATCGAGGCGCATGGCGATTAATAACCTCCACCACTGCCGCGTTATCGCACCAAAATACCACTCGCCGATCCCGTAAGCGCTCAGGCCAGACCCAGAAAGCAACCACTATGGGAAAAAGCTCCAAAAAAGCAATGTTCCGCGTCAAGCCGGACTGCACCCACTCGGAAGGCCACGGCTCCGCACACCACGCCCCCTGACAATAAGCCCCGAAACCAAAACCGCCGGCCGCATCAGTAAATAAATGCAGATCTGAATTCGAGATTTCAGGGAACTGAATGACCGAGCGACCGTTAAAATCAGCTAAAAAGGAATCCCAAACCCGTAAATCTTCGCGCATTCCCGCCGTCACCCGAATACGGTGATGCGGGAGCTGAACTCCTGCCATGGCGAGTGACAACCGCCGAGCGAAGGGGCGCCCCATGGGCAGCACCCTGCACGCGAACGTGAGATGCCCAACCAAAGATTGCATACCACGCAATGTAGTTTTGTGCGCAGATCCCACCACAGCAACCAACCGCCGCAGACGAGCCACCTTCTGCTCCGGCAAGCGAACCACCATTTCCACGGTATCAATCTCGATCCCCAGGAACGTCAAGCAAGTCACAGGCCCAACCGTTTTATTAGCTGCTACTGGAATACCGAAGTCCCCCGCCACGCGCAAAAAGGTCTCCAGCAAGGTGACACAAGTTGATTCCCGATCCGGCCCGACGAACAAGAAATCATCCAGATAATGCACTATAGTACGCAACCCCGTCAAGGTTTCCAACACCCAATGCAAAAAGGTGCTAAACGCTTCGAAGTAAGCACAGGATATGGCACAGCCCATAGGCATGCATTTATCAAAATAGTACTGCGACTCGAAGGTAAAACCCAACAAAGGGAAGGACGCAGGATGCACAGGCAGCAGCCGGAACGCAGACTCTATATCGACCTTCGCCAAGGACGCCCCAGCCCCGCATTGCTGCACCAACGCAACAGCGGAGTCAAAAGAAGCGTAGCGCACAGTACATCGCTCTCGAGGGATATGGTTGTTCACGGAATCCCCGACAGGAGAGGATAAGTTATGAATTAGCCGGAACTTGCCCGGCTCTTTCTTGGGCACCACCCCCAGTGGGGACACCGTGAACGGGGAGAAGGGAGGCTCGCGAAAGGGCCCGGCCACTCTGCCCAGCGCGCACTCCTCCGCAATCTTCCGCCGCGCCACCTCCCCCAGAGAGCACACCGAACTAGCGTTACGCGACCCCCCTTCCGCAGGGGAACCCTGACACGGGATCCGAAAAACCCTCCGAAAAACCCTCCAGTAAAACCCTCCACGCACCCCCCCGGCTCGTCCTGCCATACTCCACCAGCCATGGGCGCATGACTTCGACTCGCACAGGCGTGGGAGCCAAAGACACGAGACCGCCCTCACTTGCCCCCCGCGGGAGCACCTGCCACGCCCCTCCTACTGCATTTAAGGGCCGCGTGTCCACTGCCACACAAGGAAACAAGCATGTTTAAACTTGCAGTCGGGGAACGGGAACGAGGATATATAGAAACGCCAACACACGTCCGTGCCTGCCACCCCACCCCAGGGCTGAGTCGCCGGGGTGGCGGCCGACCGAAAGGGCCGAACGCCCCCGGCGCCGCAGCACCTCCGGCCTTCCCACCTCCCCCTGCGGCCCCAGCCGCCCGGCCCTTCGAGGACATCTGCGTCAACCACAGATTGATATCCTTCGTGCCCCATGATAGTTGCTTACTCTCCTCCATCATGTCCCTGAACTCCTCATCGTAGTTCAGCCAAGCCCATCCGTCCTGCGCCTGCGCCGCCGCCAAAATCGTATCGCCGTAAGCCAAGAGCGCTCCGTACTGTTCCGGGAAATAATGACCCCAAACGCTGGCCAACCTTAAAAACGCCCGAGTCCAATTAAGGGTGTTGCGAGAAGGCTTGCGCACCCGACCCGCCTTCTCATCCTCCTTGCGCTTTTTCCTACTCTCGCCGAAGCGCCTACGGCCCTCAAGCAGGCGAAAGATATCAATATACTTTCGACGCTTGATCCGGTGCCGCAACTTCCGAGGGACACCCTCCCAAAGTTCCGCACAACGCACCACTGCCGACCCGCCGCCTGCCTCCTTTTCACCCCCCGCAACCACCGAATCGTCAGAGGAAATCGTGGAAGAGGATGAGGAGGACGAAGAAGCCCTCCGGCAGCGACGCCCGTGTTTTCGCTTGACGGTCTCCTTTCCCCCGGCCACCGGAACCACCTCAGGACCTTGCCCTCCCCCCACTGAACTGTCTGCGCCCGCAGTATACTCACCAGCCGCAAGAGGAAGAGGCGAAGACACCGGCAGGTGCGGAGCCGCAGCAGCCGAACCGTCACGCTCCTCCACCGCACTAGCGGAGCCCGCTCGACCAGGGTCAATGCTGTCCATTCCGGGCAAATCCCGCCGAGGAACCTGAGGCAAAAGAGGAGAAAAAGCGGCAGGCCCTGCCCGCAAAAGGGTTGGAAGCAACATTGGGTCCCACTCCCCAACCCCAGGCTGAGGACCCAAGGCCCCCCGCCTCCCACGCCGCCACCCCCTCCCCCCCGGAACGGAGGTCCCGCCACCCCCACCCCCTCTCCACCCATCCCAGGCCCCACCCCACTGCGCCGGCCCACACCATGCGCCCCCCCAAGCGGCCAAGCCCCCGGCGTTCCAAAAAACCAGCAGGCGGAGCATGCCCGCTCATAAACCCGGGCTGGACCAACCGGAGGGAGGAAGGGGATACGTCCCAACCAACCCGCCGCCCTCTGCAGGAGAAGCTCCCACCTCCGGGTACCGGGCCCCCAACGCAGCCCCCGCCCCGGAGCGCACCACCGTGGCATTGTCTACCTCACCCGAGAGTCCGTCCCCACCCTCCGAGCCGGAAGGCCCAAGCGTCCCGCTCCCCTGAGGCGCAGCCGAAACCGCCGGAGCACGAGCCCGCGCGGGCCGGCCCGCAGTACCAGAGCGCGTCCTCGGCGCCCTTCCTCTGCCCCGCCCTCCCTGCGGGACCTGAGCCACAGCCACCACCGCCTCCACCTCGAGGGCAGGCACAGACCCAGGCCTCCCACGCCCCTTCCCCTTACGTGCAGCCCCTTTAGCCCCCACCTTTGCAGGAGCGGCCTTGCGAGACCGGCGAGCCATACTGGCAGCGCAGCCCTAAGCGCAGAGTAGTGCCAGGAAGGCAATTAAAATTAAGAGTACGGGTTGGCACGTGCCCCCGCTGGGCCTGGAACCTGCGACCCACAGGTCCCACAGGCGCTGGCGGAGTCCGCTGCACCACTGTGGGCACCTCAGGCGCAGCCCTCCCCTCAAAGGGTTATAGCTATAGAAATAGCTATATACATATAATGAGGTATAGCCCTGCAGTAAGACCTGCTGAAATTTATTTAGGATTTTTTTTTTTTTTTTTTTTTTTTTGTAGAATTATCCCGTTCGTCTATGCAGTTAGGGTTATTATTATTAATATTTTTTTTTTTTTTTTTTAAGATACCGGACCCAGCAGGAAGGCCCAGGCCCTCCACAGAGCCAGCCAACCGGGCAATCAATGCCCAACAAAGAACCCCCCCCCCTCGCGCCGACACGAAGGGGCCCTGCCGCCGAAATTGAGCACCCCCGCGACGGGCAGCCGGCCCGAAATCCGATGCCCCCTTAGGCCCAGGAAAACCCCAAAATGCGAACACAAACCTTTTCCGCGGCTGGCCACGCTGCAAAGAGGGAGAGCGCACGCCAGCGATCTCCCTCGCGTGCCGCCGCTCCGCCCCCGACCGGCACCAGCACCAATCGTGAGGCACTACGTGTGCACGTCACTTGCTGGTGCCGGCCGCACTCCTCCTACGCTCTTCCCCCCCCCCCACCTACCCACTGCCGCGAATGCACCGCCGCCAGGCTGGGGCCCCGGGAACCCGGTTACTGCCGGCCTCGGGACCCTGCCCCAGCGGCGCGGCGACATTTACATTCATCCTAAATAGATAGATAGATGCAGAGGGCTCTGGGCTGATTACACCATGTACGATCAAGCAACTCCTTTTTGGTCAGTAGAAGATGGTACACTAGACAACCTGGTGTTGATAAAGGATAATAGATCGTTAGGTTGGAAAAAAATGTATCTTTGCGTCTTATACACCATTAAACATTTACACGGAAATTGTAAATACACCAGATTTTAAAAACAAAAATTGCTTTGGAAAGATAGAAACTGTTATACCAAAAAAGGGGAGAGAACGTTTGTTGAAATTTCAGTAACTAGTCTCTATCCAAAACTAAAGCACAGGTAAGAGACTTGCAGAGAATCTGAAATAGAAGAACTCAATAAATCAGAAACATTGAGGGTGTCCCAAGATGGTATCTATGCTCATAGCTCCTGGCTCTTTTTTTATCCCGAGTCAAGCAAAACGCTTTCAAAATAGGTGGTATCAATTCTTGTAGAACAGAGAGAGTCTCAGTCATATATTTCTTAAAACTTATCCAACACAGATATCCCAGTAATTCAAAAAAAAATTTAAAACCCACAGATTTGCAGCCCAGGAAGAATTTTCCAGCATTTCAACTTTAGCTCTAAGAGCTACAGTATATTATCTTTAGATAGAGCAACAGTTAAATCAGAAAAAGAAGCTAACTTCTGGGTGCTCTCATCCATTTTAAACTTTAAATCATTAGTCACACTCTCGTACAACTCCAATTTCAGCATGTTCTGCTTCACCTTGGACGATATCACTGCAGTCTGCTGAAAAATAGCTGCAGATAAATTAGCAATTGCATTCCTTATGTTTAAGAAACAGAAAAGCTAATTAACACACCTCACCTGGTCAAAGGTCAGGCTAAAAACTCACTTCTTTGAGGCTGCTTTTGGATCCTGATCCCCCTAGTCATCTGTTCACCTCCTATGTGTTTCCAATACCATTCCCTAGATATATCCTAGTCCACAGTTGTTGTGTTGTCTTTCTCGACTGTTATGTTATCTGTCTTGACTAGACTGTAAGCTCTTAGAGCAGGGAGTCTCTTTTACATGTCTCTTACATATACAGCGCTTTGTATGTCATGTAGCACTATATAAATGATACTGTAAATAGTAGTAGCAGGTAGTAGTAATAGTAGGATAAAGTTTAACAACCTCTGACCCAGGCACATTGAAAAAAGGGGAAAGAGGAAGAAGAAGGAAGCATGGGGGAGAATGGGGAAATGAAAGCTGCTCAAACTCAAAATGAACTACAGCGCCTTTTGTAATACACCTTTCATATTATACAACAGAATGTACAACTCAGCCTTGGTCAATCCACTTCACCCTCCACTGCCTCTGGTACAAACTTAGCTTGTAAGCCTCCTGGGACAGGGAAATTACTGTACCTGAATGTAACTCTCCTTGAACTACTGCTGGAAAGGCGTGAGTTAAATACTAATAAATACAAAATAAATAAATGTGTTCTCCCCCTTTTCAGTTTATGCATTGGAAGAGTCCAGTTACCCTCACTGCGGGCTAGAATGAAAGTCAGCTCAAAAATGCCCCCCAAAACTCATTCAAACCTAAAGACAAGAGAATAAAAATTCAGCAGAATACACAGTAGAAAAATTATTTCTCACATTGCTTGTTTCTGTTGTTTGCATCTGCTACACTTACTTATATGTACCTCAAGTCCTAGCAACCTTTACGGTACAGTGATTTAAACTGGCATGTGGAGATGTATTGCCACCTTCCAAAACTGTTTTCATCTCAAATATTCTGACTTTCTTGGAAGAAACATGGAATTAAGAAGAAAGGTACTTTTATGCCTTTGGAATGAATTCTCACTATGAGGCTAATTTTATAAGAGGTTGCCTATGTGAAAAGTCCTAAAAGGTATGTATTGCAGGTCTATTTTATAAATTGAAGACAGGCATCTATGTGCCTTTATAAAACAGCCTCCCAAAACCAGCTGGTGCACAAATGCTGCTGCATACGTTGATACCTGCCCCAAAGCTGGTATAAACAAGGTGTGATCAAAAAGTATTGAGACTTGTTATGTAGCTATATAACAATATGTCGCACCATGATGCTATTAAGCATGCAGTGACCTAGTTATGTGCTCTGCATGTGCAGAGTGTAACATGGCTGCAGCATACCTGTACTTTTTTAATCATGTGATGTTTGGTATCAGCAATTCATCAGATTTATGATGAGTGAAAAAATTGAACAGCGAATTTGCAATAAATTCTGCCGGAAACTTGGAGATTCGTGCAAAGAAACTTATGACAAGTTACAGCAGGTGCATGGCGATGAATACATGAGTCGTGCTCAAGTTTATGACTGGTACAAACATTTCCAAGAGGGCTGCCAAAGTGTTAACAATGACGAATGTTCTGGAAGGCCATCCACGAGCAGGAAGGAAGACAAAGTTGAAGCAGTGCATGCCGCAATATGCTCAAATCATCACTTGACTATCAGGGAGCTTGCTGAGGACATGGACATCAGTTTTGGGTTGGTTTCTTACTGTTGATTTGGGGATGAGACATGTGGCTGCAAAATTCATGCTGAAATTCCTGTCCCCTGACCAAAAAGAAGATTGACTGTCTGCAGCCAGGGAATTGTTGGAATGTGTTGAAAATGGCTCAGATTTCATCGAAAAGATTATTACTGGTGATGATCATGGGTTTGTGGTTATAACCCGGAAACTAAGGCTCAAGCCTCACAATGGAGGACTCTCCCAGACCCAATAAAGCCCGTCAGTTTTCTTTGATTACCAGGGTATTGTTCATCATGAGTATGCTCCAAAAGGCGAAATCATCAATAAGGAGTATTACGTCCAAGATCTGACTCGTAACCGAGGCAAGCGTACCCGGTGCTCGAGCCCTGCCAACAAATAACCCCCTCCCCCCCCCCCGTCCACCCAACCCCCCCCCCCAAACTGCCAAGAACACACTACGTGGCTTTCATGGGAACAAACTGGTCGCAGCTTTATTAATTATTAACCATTAACAATATTCAAACAACATAACAATAAACTGCCACATAACGGAGTAGTAACCACACCAGCTATGCCTTAGCAAAGTGCATTACCACCACTACGGCCCTACACTTGCCCCCCGCAAGTGTCCAATCCCTTTCCCCGACTTTGCCATGCCCATAGCAAAAGTTGGCCAGGGTTTATCCGGGTCAGGGGCACCCCACCCCTGCCCAAGTGTACCTTGGGGCCCCGGACCCCGGAAACCTCCGGGTTCCCGCCCCCCCCCCCCCAAGCTGCAACACCCCATTTCTACCCTCCCCCACCACACCAAACCCCCAAGGGCGGGCGGGAGGGAAGCTGGCACCTCTCAGGACTCCGACGCCACGACTGACCACACGGAGTCCAACAGCCTACTCATCCCCCTCCAGCCGCACTCCCAAGGCAGCTTCCCATTGGCTCCCATGCGGCTGCATTCGCCAGGAGCCAATGGGTTTAAAATTCACCCACCCACGCGCCTCCAGCCGTGGCCGCGCGCAGGGTCCCCGCACCGGGCTGCGTGCCCGGTTACGGACGGCCACCGGGACCCTGCCCGTGGCCTCTCTAGTTTGAGAGATGCAGTTCATCGTAAGAGGCCAGAGTTGCACAGGAATGGTGAATGGTTGTTTCATCATGATAACACCCCAGCTCATGCATGACATCTTGTCCAGCAGTTCTTGGACAAACACCAAATTGAGCAAGTCAGTCAGCCTCTGTACTCACCTGACCTTGCACCCTGTAACTTTTTCTTCTTTCCAAAGCTGAAATTAGTACTGAAAGGAAGGAGATTCGATGACTTGGAGACCGTTAAGCAAAATTTGACACAGCAGCTTCACAGAATAATGAAAGAGGCATTTCAAAATTATTTCTAGTAGTGGCAGGAACGCTGGAGGAAGTGTGTCTTATCAGAAGGGGACTACTTTGAAGGAGACTGAGTGCAATAACTGTCAGTGTTATACTTCTTGTGTTATTGTACAAGTTTCGATACTTTTTGATTGCAACTCGTATAAGTGTGTGTACTCACGCATGCATTTTATAAAACATGCATGTACAGTAGATTGCAACTCTTTCTCTGCTCTGCCTCAGACTACCCCCGGGGGATGCCTACTGTAGATGTTGTCTTACAATGCACCTATTTTTTTATGTGTGTATTCCTACACACGATTTTATATGTCTCACACATAGAGAAAGCATTACAAAATTGCCCTCTATCTGGGCAATGCTCATATCTTAGTGGTTTATGATCTGTTATGGATGGCTACCAGTTAGTGAAACATATTTGTAAATTACTTTTTTAAGTATGCAACTGTGATAATGTAATTAATTGTTCTATGAATTTGTTTGATGGGTTCTATGCACCTGTGTTGCCCCATGGGACCCAAATGAAGGCAAGAATTTTGTTTTAACATAACTTTTTCAATTGAAAATACAAATAAAAATGTTAGTTAAAAAATACATATTTTCTAAGTAACAGATGAAACACAAACCAAGTTCATGAATTCAGAGCAATGCATCTGGCTGACCTTTGCGAGAAGCACGAATACCAATAGTTAAAATATGGCCTAATTTCTCTGTGCCTTTTTGCTGCTTCTCACGTAGGATGGTTTTGTGATGCAATATGGTTTTCTACCTAGCAAGAGCAGATCAGCAATTTGTGGTTTGTGCCACAAAATATCTTTCCTAAACCAGGTTCAACCAGTCTTTTTCAGTTATACTACTGACCAGAACAGTAAAATGTCAGTTTTGTTTCTTGTGTGATCACTGTGCAGAGCTCACCTTGGAGCTACCTTTGCCTTTGCTCCCTTTCACTAGAGCTGGTGTGTGGGCATGTGTGTTTGTCCTTAATGTGTTCACTCTCTACCAGATAAGAACAGGAGAGGATTGGGGTAAAAGGAAAGCTTGTTAAATTCAATGTCCAGGGATTCAAGATGATGATTGCACCCTGATGTGTTCCAGGTCGTCTCTTATTCTTTGCCTTAATTACCTTCTGATATGATCAAATGGAAAGGAAGGACTACGATCTTTCCCTCGGAGTCCCGCTCTCTTACCTCCGTCAACGCTAGTTGTTGAGCACTCTGGGTCCCAGGGACTTCACTCCAGAGCAAGTCTACTTGAGCTCCCAGGGAGCACCAGGCTGCACATTAGCAGTTCGATATTCCCACAAACTGCATCATTCATGCTGCATAACAATGAGCCTCTTTGCATGTTTGGCATCCCATTATTAGTTAACCTGCCCTGCACTAAAAAAAAAAAACATTAAAGGCACAATACATGATTTTTGCCTTTTAACTTGGGGTATTTGGAAAAAATGTGCATTATTTCCCTTAATGTCCATTTATAACTATGACCCTTAGATTGCACATCTTCTGGGCATAGTGAAATACTTACACTGTACTTGAATGTAACTTACCTTGAACTACTACTAGCAAGGCATGAGCTAAATGAAATAAACAGACAAATAACATTAATGTGGGCTAACCACCATTAGCAGATACATTAATTAATGAACAAGACCTCTAATGTGGGTAAAAACATGCTTTGTTTAGCATTTCTGTAAGCATGTTATATTTTAACATGTCTGCATACAGAATAGCATGCTAAAAACCTTACTAGTTATAGAGTAAGGCACCATAAGCAGGTGCTGTATTTCACATGCCTTTTAAGGGGGTCATTTTATAAGCCCTAAGTGTAAAATTTGTTCACTTGTTCAATGTAAACCTGTTCTATGTACTGAGTTGTTCTGCTGTAAACTGCGCTGATTTAAAATAGTGCTTTATGTAAAATCAAATAAAAAATCAATAAAACACTGAATTATACATGTAAAAGGCCTCCTATAAAATTATATCAGGCACAAAAATATACATGATGCACTTAGCTAAATACTTGAATGCAACTTTAAATGTGTGTGTGTTCCAGGGTAGAGTTTGATCACAATTTTGGCAGGATTGGTAAAGCACTTGGGCAAATTTGGAGCCTGATTCCACTAGGGGAACTTCCGGGCCGTCGGGATGGCCCTGAGCAGGACAGGCCCATTAGGACCTAATTCTGAACTGCGGGAGCCAGATGTTCCCATGGGTGCTGGATCAGGCCCTGCGACAGCCCAGTGTGCCCCTACATACAGGGACATCCTCCCAGCATGCACCTCTATCCCCTGCAGCACCAACCACCTCTAACGCCACCACCCATCCCTGGGCTGGGCAGCCAGGGCCCGGATCAGGACCTACCGTCCTACAGTCCTGGCCGTGGGAGCTGTGCCGATCCTGGCCTCTCCAATTCCAGCTGCTTATTCCACCTCTGAGGTGGAATAAGCAGCACATTCCCCCTGACCTGCAGGACATACAGGGCCGTGACCTGAATTGGCCCTTTATTTCCTGCCACCTCGGCCTGCTCCCACTCCGCCCCCTCCCGCCAACTCTCCCCATACTGCTGTTCTGGCTGTGCAAGGAGAGCCTTTGGGGGAATACGAGCAGCCCTGCAAGCTGCCTTGCAGAATCGGGGCCCTAGTGTTTCAGAAAGGCGGTCAGTAAAATCACAAATAAATATGAAGATAGCTGACCCCCTCCAAATACCCTAAATATGAAGATTCCTGATATCAAGACCTCCCAACTTCCCCAGACCTCCAAATACCAAGCAGCCCACTTCCATCAGACACCATCAAAATAAGAGGAGTCTTGTTCCCCCTAGACCCTCCTCAAATACAAAGATTCCCTAGATCCCTCAGATATCAAAACCACTGCCCTGCCCCCCCAAAAGCAGGCAACCTCCAGGCCCTTCAAAATGCCCTACATGCCAAGCAGGGAGAGGAGTCCCTTAGCTGCTACTGGCTTGATGTCTATTGATGATCACTTCCTAGTAATGCTTCTGACTTTGAACTGCATGCACGTGATATCAGATTGCTGATGGCCAGGGAGATCAGGGGCCTTGATGTGGAGCATATGGATGAGAAATCATGGCATTTGGAGGGAGGGAATCCATGATGAATGTCTTTTTGGGGAGGGGGTGGGCCGGGCTGTCCTTTCTAGTGTGAGAGAATTCTGGGCCTCTGTTTGCATTGTGAACATGCTCTGTGCATATCCTTGCTTTGCTGCATTGGTAGAAAAGGAGTTTTTAACGTGTGCAATAAGAAATATTTGCTAAGTAGTCTACTCTTGGTAGATAGGCCTCATTGATAGCTGTCCCTAGATCTTCTCATTTTGAAGATGAAAGTTAACAGAGCTGGGTGGAACATACGAGCTTTCAGCTACCGTTAAAAGTACAAAATACTGCTAGATACCCTTTCTAGGGAAATAGATATAAAAAGAGAAAGGAGGGGCAAGAGTGCTCACCATTATGCAATAGTATGCACACTCGTGATGCTCAATAGCGTGCACTCTTGTGAAAGAGTGCACGCAATTGACGAGAACCAAAAAATGACAAAAGCATCATTTTCTCTTTCTCCACAATCTCAGCTTTCATTTGAAGTGAAAGCACATCCCTATTGGATCATCCAAAACAAATTAGTAATATTCAGGGGCGACTCAAGGTACTCTGCTGCCTGAGGCGAGGAATAAGATGTCCCCCCCCCCAAACCAGGGGGGGAGGCTTTCTCAAAACTGCAGCCAGGGACTGAACCAAATCAAAAGTTAATTAATGTGGAGGAAATAAAAAGATGTTTGCACACCACGGAACTAAAAGAGAGAGCGAGAACCACTGTACAGTTTATAACACCAAATTAAATAACTCATTTTTATTTTGTTGTTATAAACTGTATTATGGTTGTTGCTTTTTCTTTTTGAATATACATTTTGCATTCACTAAAACCCTCCCCCCCCCCCTCAACAATGGGTGCAGCCCAGAATTAGGACATCCACCCACAAAACTCAATATCTAATTTAAAAAAAAATCTGATTCTGGTCATCTCACTAACAAACATTCTCCAGTACCAGGGATATTGTGAACTAGTACAAAACCCTACAAAAGTCACAGATGATCTATAAGGCCAAATTAATCATATCATACCAGTATAAACTTACAAAACTCATACAACAAGGGGCCTACCCAGATAAAAGCAGCACTATAAATACTGAAACGGGCGCTAGAACATCCATACACCGATTGAAAAGCTAACTAAACAAGTCAAATTACTACAGTACAGGTCGCTTTGTACAAACTCCATGTTAACAGAACTCCTGGCCTCAGTCACACACTCAGAACACAGACCCTTGCCAAGTACAGAATAAGTGAGGATAGCCGAAAGTGAAAATAAAAATATGTAGACAAAAATTAAACTGAAAGCCCAAGAAGACAGACTTTGCATGAGATGCAATACCAGAGAAATAAGACTCATTTCCCTGTACTGTGTAAAATATAAAAACAGTGCAAAGTCCAATCACTCATTTGAAAATAAAATTATTTTTTCTACCTTTGTTGTCTAACCATTTTATACTCTGATCATGCTGGTCCCGATCTGAAGCTTCTGCTTTCTTCTGTCTTCTCTTAGCTCTCTTTCTACGGTCTCAACTCCATCTGCCATTTCTTGTCTCTCCTTTCCTTTCCTCTTAGATATTGATTTGTTTTCTTTCCACCTTTCTGGCCACCCAGATTTCACCACTCCTTACTCTCCATTTCTCATTCTCCCTCTTTTTTTACACCATCTTCCTACTGCTTTTCAGCCTTCACCCCCAGTCCTTCCATTCCCCAGCTCTTCTTCCCCTCTGTGTTGTCTAGCATTTGTCCTCCTGTCTCCCCCCCCCCCCTTGTCTAGCATGTCTCCCTACTTTCCTCCATCCAACATTTGTCTCCCTGCTTCCCCCTCAGCATGTCTTCCTGTCCCCCTCCCCTTTTGTCCAGCATTTGTCCCCCTGCCCCCTCAGTGTTGTTCAGCATTTGTCCTCTTGTCTCCCCCCTGTTGCCCAGCATTTGCCTTCCTGCCCTGCTTCCCCATTGTCTAGCACTTGCCCCCTGTTTTCCTCCTTGTCCAGCACTAGCCCCCCTATCTCCCCCTTTCTCCAGCATTTGCCAAATATCCCCCTTTGTCTAGTACTTGCCCCCTATCTCTCCCCTTTGTTCAGTATGTCCCCCTGTCTCCCCCCTTTGTCCAGGATGTCCCCCTCCCTTTGTCTAGCACTTGCCCCCTGTCTCCCCCTTTCTCCAGCATTTGCCAAATCTCCCCCTTTGTCCAGCACTAGCCCCCCATCTCCACCTGCACTTTTCATTCAGCAGTGGCAGCACTCTGACTGTTTTTATTTATACCATGCTTTTTAGAATCAGTGCAGTTTCCATGTATACTAACAGGTACTTTTTATTCCCTTGTCCCTGAAGGGCTCACAGTCTAAGTGTACCTGAGGCAATGGAGGGTTAAGTGACTTGCCCAAGGCCACAAGGAGCGGCCATGGGACTAGAGACCCCTGTCCCTCCGGCCTGAGGTTGCTTGTCCCCATGTGGGAATTGAACCCCCAACCTTCCAACCTGAGGTAACCTGTCCCAACCACTGAGCCACTCCTCATTGTACCACCTCTGGTCTGCCTCTGACTTCTCACTGTTTTTTTTTTCCTCAAGATTGCTTGCAGCGAGAAAGAAAAGCAGCGGGAAGGCAGAGGCAGGCCAGAGGCAGCAAAATCTAAAATAAAAACAGCTGGAATGCCGCCACCACCTCACAAATTAGCCTGATCGCTTGCAGGGTTCCTGAAAATGATCAGGCTGATTTGTCCGATGAAGGCGGCACTCCGGCTCTGTTTTAATTTTAGATTTTGCAGCCTCTGGCCTGCCTCTGCCTTCCCACATGGGAAATCAGAGGCAGTGTGCCATCAGAGTACCACCTGAGGCTGTCACCTCAGGTGGCCTAATGGAAGAACCGCCCCTGGTAGTATTGTTTATTCTGTAAATGATAAGCTTCGTGCTCATGTGCTGTCCATCCATGAGCACAATACCACTCTCTCTCCCCCCCCCCCTTATCTACCTCTTTGTTGACTATAGAGATGTCGTTAAGCAGTACTCTCAAATTTTTCCATTGAATATAACTTAAATTGGCATCTTGTTAATTAAAAGACTGTATTATTTCTTTCTTTGCCAGTCCTTCAAAACCTGTGATAGATGGATTGATAACTCCTGGTGGCATCCAAGATGATTTCTTCATCACCCTGGAAGCGTCCACATTAATACCTTCATTTTATTGAAAATATAAAAATCAATTGTAAGCATCAAATAAAGCAAAAGAAATAATGGTGCAATTCAAATAAATCGCCTTTTCAGAAGAGCTCAAAAGCAGCTGCAGCTCCATAGAAATTTAATTGAGCAATTGACATCTGTGATTGAGTTCTCCATTGGTCCAAAATGGAGGGAAGATGACTGTTTCTATTCTAAAAAATGAATTTTCTTCTTTCCTTGTTTGTGTATAACTCCTTGCTTTACCTCCTCATCAGAAGTATCACTTAAAGAGGTTTCAAATGTAACCTTTTTATAAGGAAAGTAAATAGAAGGAGGAAAAGGAGGCCACTATGCCCCTGTATATACTCACACTGAAAGTATGCACAATAGAACTTATGAATGAACTTGCAGATTTGTGACTTCCTAAAGCATGTATGTGTCTACTCATGCATGCGAGTCCTTTAAAATAGGGACTTACATATGTAACCAGCATGTAACTTTTCGTGCGTCCCTTATCAAATTAGCCCTTTCATGTGTACAGCACAGCCAGTGGTAGTGGTGGAAAGACAGTTTACTGTATCTAAATTTAGTCCATTGCACAACCAGACGATAAGATAGAAAGAGAGATAGTTTTGTCGAAATAGTCTTGTTCACCTTTTGTCTGTGACAGCAGATGTGGGGGTGGGAGAGTACCTTACTGTATCTATCTATTTCATTCCATGTTCATAGAATATAGCTAGATAAAGCTAAAAGACAAATCAAAAAGTTAAACAAAAGCTAAAAGATAGGAATCCAGCCCCATAGGAGCATTAGTATGCCAAACATTATCCCAGTCTCCGTATCCTTTGAGTGGTGTGAGCAGCCAGGCGACATAACTGGGCACTGCAGGCTTTACCTCAGGTACTGTGTAATATAATGCTTGGGAGCAGTATGTCTGGAAAATTAAATGGTTGTAGAAGGAAAGAAGAGAGGGAAGGTGACAGCATACTGGTACAATTGAGCAGAGCATGTTTTTGGGCTCCTCTAGTTTGCTGCCCAAGTTAAAGAGAGATATCTTTAGGAGGAGAGTAGAAAGGAGCTGCAGCTTAAGGTGGAAGTGTCCATGAGCAGGTGTCTAGTGTCATCTCCACAGAGGGGCAAAGGGAGGTTGACATGGTACAGGGTGGCGGGCAAGAGAAAAACAGCAGGTCAAGCAATTGATCCTTGCAGCAAGTGCACTGTATTTCCTGCTGAAAAGTGTGTGCAGATAGTCTTTGCAGATACAGAATATGAGAGAACCACATGGGTGTGATTTGCATCTGAATCATCAGATATGGAATGTGTACCAGCTGAAGAAGGTGTTGAAGAGGTTGTTCTTAGCATGCTAATGCATATGGAGATAGAAAGTGATACTGGAAGTGCCATGGCCAAGTGTACCAGAGAGAGAGTGGATACTATATAGAGTGGGAAGGATGCCATCCTGTCCTCCATCCTCAGCCTCAGGTCCAACAACAGCACCAAGACCTCCCCCTTCCTCCCCCCAGGAAATAGAGGTAAGTCTGGTAAAGTTTTTAAATGCAATTACTCTAGGAAGAATATTAGTAGAAGGAAGTTGATGGGTCATATGAACAAAAGCAGCAGTCTTTCCAGTTCTTCAGTACAAAGGACGGTGCTGATCCTAAACGAGGGACTTGATCCAGGAATATAAATAGCAGTATTGGGTAAGGTACATGAAAAACAAAACCCCTTCCACCTGTCAGATGACACAGTAGCAGGCTCAATGTCCACAAAAGCACGCCATCAATGAAGAGATGGGGTGGTGTTCAGTAGCAGCGTCATGGGATGGATGGCAGGCAGCATTGAGAGTGTGATGTGGTACATCAGGAAAATGAAAGCCCTGGATGACCATCCCTTGAAGATAGTTGAGAAGGTGGAGTTTAAGAGGCTGCTACATCTTTTAGCCTGATTACCGAGTGCCCTGCAAGACAATTTTTAAAAGGCAGGTGATCGCCAGCCTGTATAATCAGTTGTGTCACACACTGCAAGTAGAGGTGGCAAAAGCAGAGGCCAGTAGCAGGGTGCATTTCACCACTGGTACTGTGCACACTTACCTCTCCCTAACAGCATACCAGTGGCAGCCATATGCGGCACAAACAGACACTAGATATAATGGTGGAGCAACAGGAAGAGGGTGGGGCTGTGCTGCACAGTCAGGTAATGGATGACAGCCATACTTGGATCCATATCTTAGCAGATATGGAGGAGGGAGAAGTGGATTTAGTTCATACCTTTCTCAAATGTTCAAGGCAAATTGCATTCAGGTAGTGTAGGTATGTTCCTGTCCCCAGGAAGACTTGCCATCGAAGTCTGTACAGTACCTGAGGCAATAGAAAGTTAAGTGAATTGCCCAAGATCAAGGAGCGGCAGTGGGATTCAAACCTGTTGACACTACTTCCCTCACTCCTCCACTGCTGATTTGGGTAGTTCATGCCACCCTTCTAGCTGTATGACTCTGTGACTGGTGTACTTTGGCTTTTTGGGGGCCAATCCTCATCTATCTCCTGCTTTGTGGGAGCCTTTGACTTGTTATTATGCACCTCTTTGGGTATTCTGCCACCCATTTTGGCGTACAGTTCCTACCAACCCGAGCCTGGGAGAAACAACCTGGCACAGTGAGGGGACATGCCCTGCCTACCATCATCGATAATCCTCAAGCTCTGTCTTCAGAGTTCTCTTCAAAATTTCCATTACTGTACTTGTTTTGGAGGTTCTAGCAGGGGAGTGCTGCTACTGTTACATCCTTGACTGAAGAATGGTATTTCTATCAGGAGAGATGAGCATGAAATGCTGGTAGAGGAAGGGGACACCAGCCTGGCCAGTCTAATAGCCGAATCAATCTTACAGAAGCGCTTACAAGCTGCAATTTTATAAAGACAAGTAAGCAGATGTGACAGAGAATGCACCTTGAATGTAGACATAATCACTCAGACCTTCATCTTAGCTGGCATTTGGAGAGAAGGCCATCCTCTCAGCCAATACGCTGCTATAGGTGCCGCTGGATTCCATGTGCTACTCACAATATGCTTCCAACCTTGGCGATCAGTGGCAACATTTCTGGCCTCGCTGATAGTCAGTAATTGGTTCCTTAGGTCTTCCTCAATGTGGTTGAGCCAAGTTTTCTCTGGTGCTGCTCGTGGAACTCTGCAGTGGACAGGTCGCTCTTGCCAGAGGAGTTTGTATGGCAGCCGACTGGTGCTCATTCTGTAAACCTGGCCAAACTAGTGCAATCTGCATTTTTGGATTTGTTCTTTGACTGAGGATTGATGGTTGCACCTTGTCTGAATTGTCTCATTTTGATGGCAATCACAAAGAGAGACACCCAAAATCTGTTTCAGGCATCACATTTGAAAGACTTTGAGTTTGTTCGTCAGGTTTGAGCAGATTCCATGTTTCCAATCCGTGCAGGAAAATAGGCAGGATCGGCATTCAGAAGAGCCAAATTTTGGTGGATATATTGGCCTTTTTCCAGAGGCACCATCTGAGTGAGGCGAATGCTATTATTGCCTGGCCAATCCTGTTGAGGATTTCATTGGTGGATGCCACCTTCATCTCCTGTATCAGCGATCTCAGGTATTTGAATTCTTGGACCTGCTCAATTTGAATTCCATCAAGGTGAACAATGGCGTGTGACACATCCATGGTCATAACTTTGGTCTTGTCCACATTGATTCTTAGGCTGTAAAATTGGGCGTTGCAGGCAATATGGAAAAGGATGTCAGTGGCTTCTGCATTCATGTCAGCAAATATAGCTCTGTCTGTGAACATCAAGTTGGTCAGGAAGTTGTTCACACTGTACTGGACCCTGCATCTGTCCTTGAATGATTTCTTCATTATTGCTTTGATCACAATATTGAAAAGCAGGGGTGAGGCCACATCTCTCTGGTGAACCACAGTTTGGATAGGAAATGCCTTGGATAGTTCATTTCTGATCTTCATGCTACTGGTTGAGCCATTGTATGACGCTCGGAGAAGTTGGATGATCTTGAGTGGCACATGTTCATTCTCTAGTGCCCTCCAGAGGGTGGTCCAGTGAACATAGTCAAATGTGGATTTGAAGTCAATGAAGATGATAATGGTTTACTTTCCACACCCGATCCTTTCCTCCTCCAGTTGACAAATGGTGAATAGTTGATCAGTGCAACCTCGATATGGCCTAAATCCTGCTTGCTCTTCTTGGCTGGTCTGTTCATGATGTTCCTGCAGCCTTGATTGTATGATCTTCATGAACACCTTGTCAATGATTGAAAGGAGGCTGATGCTGCAGTAGTTCTTACATTCCTGGCTATCACCTTTCTTTAGAATTGGCACGATGATGGCTTCTTCCATGCTGATGGAATTCATTCCATGCACCAGATGAAAGTTAGAAGGATGTGAAGTCATTGCAATAGGATGTCTCCCCCAGCTTTGATCATTTCAGCAATGATTTGGTCCACTCTGGGCATCTTTCCGTTCTTCAATGATGTTATGGTACACTTCACTTCATTGACTATTGGCTCACCATTGAGGAATGAATTCTCTAGCAGGTTGATGGGTGGTGGCTCTGGTGATGGTCCGTGGGGCAGATCATGGTTGCAGGAAAAATTCTTTCCACTATTGCAGGCATTCACCAGGGGCACTCATGAAGATGCTTTCTGCTTTCTTGATATCTCCTAAGAGTCTGATGCAGAGTCTGGTACTCGTGCCTGGATGCTGCTTCTTCCAGTTTGGCTGCAACACCATTCCAGTAGGCTTCTCATTCCGCCTTCATCTTCTGTCTGACCTCTTTGTTCAGTCGCCAAAATTGCTTGAAGTCAACGCATTTGATTAGTTTCCATTTATCCACCAGATCCAGGCACTCATCTAAAATCCATGGCTGTGTCTGACGATGGATGAGTGGGCACAGAGGGGTGTTGCATTCCAGGATGGACTCCGATATCTGCTTTTCTTTTGCATCAACATCATTCGATGGTTCAAGTGCTGAAAATTTGTTGAATAGGGTGATTTGGAACTCTTGTTGAGTGCTGGATCCCTTAGACAAGCTCAGTTCAATTGGCTGGTGGAGGTACCTTGTGCTGTGCCCATTGTAATCATAGCTGTATCATAGCAAGGACAAGGTAGTGGCTGGATCTACAGTCGGGCCTCCTCATTGCACGTATATCTTTGAGCGATGATCAGAATCGAGAGCTGATCAGGATGTAGGCGCGAGTTAAATGCTAATAATAAATAAGAACATAAGAATAGCCATACTGGGTCAGACCAAAGGGCCATCAAGTCCAGTGCCCTGTTTCCAAAAGTGGCCAATCCAGGTCTCAAGTACCTGGCAAAATCCCATACTTAGATTCTATGCTACCTATCTGCGGGGATAAGCATCAGCTTTCCCAGGTCTACCTTAATAAGGGTTTATGGACTTTTACATTAGGAATTTGTCCAAACCTTTTTTAAACCCAGCAGCGCTAACTGCTTTTAACACATCCTCCAGTGGAGATGTAGCGAAGGTTGGGCCTGGTGGGCCGTGGCTCGACCTATTCTGAGTCGGGCCCACCCAGTCAGTAGCAGGTAGCATGGGATAGGGAGAAGAAAACAAGAGGCAATGTCAACATCCAGACTGCCTAATGTCTCTCCATGTAAATTTCAGCTCCCCGCCTCCTAAAACAATCAATCAATCTTGCCTACACCACTGTCCTCCACCAATGAATTCCAAAGTTTAACTATGCATTGAGATAAAAAAATAGTTTCTCCTATTTGTTTTAAATGTTCTTCTTTGTAACTTCATGACATGTCACCAGCAGGATCCCTGGTGTATACCATTATTCATCTTTCTCCATTGAGAAAATTGGTCATTTAGCCCTACCCTCTGCTTTCTATCTTTTAAGCAGTTCCTGATCCACAATAGTACACTGCCTCCTATCCCATGACTTTTAATTTCCTTGAGAGTCACCCATGAGAGACATTGTCAAAGGCTTTTTAAAAAGCCAAACAAACTATATCCTCTGGCTCACCTTTATCTAGCTGTTTATTCACACCTTCAAAAATATTTAGCAGATTGGTGAGACAAGACTTCCCTTGGCTAAATCCATGTTGGCTTTGTCCCATTAAATCACGACTATCTTTATGTTCAATAATTTTGTTCTTTATAATGGTTTCTGCTATTTTGCCTGGCATTGATGACAGGTTTGCTGGTCTGTAGTTTCCAGGTTCACCTCTGGAACCATTTTTAAAAATTGGTATTATGTTGGCCACTCTCCAATTTTTAGGCCCTATAGATGATTTTAATGATAGTTTACAAATTCCTATAGTAGGTCTACAATTTCATTTTTGAGTTCATTCAGCATCTTAGATATATACCATCTGGCCCAGGTGACTTGCTGCTCTTCAGTTTATCAAATTGCCCTATTACATTTTCCAGGTTCACCAAAATCTGTTTAAGTTCTTCTGATTCATTATCTGTAAGTATCATTTCTGTCTTGGATAGCTCCCCTACATCTTCTTCAATAACAATCAAAGCAAAGAATTCATTTAGGGGCTTGTTTACAAAGCCGCGGTAGTGGTTCGTGATCGCGATCGCAACCGCGGCCCCATTGAAATCAATGGGGCCGCGGCTCCGATTACGATCGCAAACCGCTACCGCGGCTTTGTAAACAAGCCCCTTAGTCTTTCTATGATGACTTTCTCTCTTAATACCTCTTTCACTCCTCTATCATCTAATAGCCCAACTCGTTCACAGACTTTTTTGCTTCAAGATTACTTGAGAAAAGTTTTTATTATGAGTTTTTGCTTTCACAGCAAGTTTCTTTTCACATTTTTTCTTTGCATGGCTTAACAATGCTTTGCATCAAACTTACCAATACTTATGCTTTTTCCTATTTTTTTGACTGAGATCCTTTTTTCATTTTTTGAAAGATGTTTTTTTTTTTGCTATAACAGGCTGTCTTACCTCATCTATAATCCATGTCAGCAATAATTTGACCTTTCTTCCAATACATCTGGTCTGGACTTCCAAATAAATTTTTTTAAACAACATCCAGGCTGATGTAAACTCTTAACCTTTGTCCACTACTTATGTGAATCTTCCATATTCTAGACTCCAGTTTTGTGGAGGATTTTTTTTTTTTTGCATTTTGATTAGATAGTAAGCTCTGCTGAGCAGGAACTGTGTCTTATTTATTTATATGTATGTATTTATTTATTTTATATTTATATGTACAGTGCTGTGTACACCTTGTAGTGCTATACAATGATTAGTAGTAGTAGCACTAGTAGTAGTAATAGTAGTAGCAGTAGCAGCTGCTCCTTTTAGTTTTTTCTTAATTATGTTTCCCATTTTATTATTTTCTCCCTTTTGAAAGTTAAATGATAGTTAGGTTGATTTTTTTTTTTGCTGTTCCCCCTCTGTTTATTAAATCAAATTTTATCATGTTATGATCACTATTGCCAAGTCACTTGAACAAAATCACCTCCTGTACCAGATCCTGTGTTCCACTAAGGATTAGGCCCAAAATAGATACCACTCATGTCAGTTGCTGAACCAGCATATCCTGATGAGACATTCACCCAGATGATACCAGCATAATTGAAATCACCCATTAATACTGTGTTGACAATTTTATTAGCTTCCCTAATTTCTGTTAGCATTTCATAACTTGTCTGTTCATCCTGTCCAGGCAGACAGTAGTACACACCCACTGTTATTCTCTTATGCTCCTCACATGGAATTTCTATCCATAATGATTCTATAGTACATTGTTTCCAGCAAAACCTTTATCCTGTTTGACTCAATGCCCTCTTTAAGATATAGCATCAGACTTCTACTAATTTGTCTAACCTATCAGTGTGATATAATTTGGTCAGAATGAACAGATAGATGATGAAATGCTCAAAGAAATCAGGGACGCTAACAAAAGTTACAATACAGTAATAATAGGTGATTTAAATTACCCCAGAATTGACTAGGTCAATGTAACAGCAGGACATACTAGAGAAATAAAGTGTCTAGATGAAATAAATGACTGCTTCTTGGAGTAGTTGGTTCATAAACCGATAAGAGGGGAAGCCATTTTGGACCTAATTCTTAGTGGAACACACAACTTGTGCAAGAGATAAGGGTTTTGGGACCATTTGGCAATAGTGATCAGAACATGATCACATTTGATTTAATAAATGGAGGAAGGATAACAAGGAAATCCACAGTACTAACTTTTAACCTTCAAAAGGGAGAATATGATAAAATGTGGAAAATAGTTAAGAAAAAACTTATAGGAGCAACTGCAAAGGTTAAAGAGTTATATCAAGCATGGGCGTTGTTTAAAAGTATTATCTGGGAAGCCCAGACCAGATGAATTCCATGCTTTCCAGGCCAAGCCCAAAACTCTCGGGATCCAAAATTCTGACTAAATATTCCTATCAAATGGTATATAATACATGATCATAGCAGAAGGAAAATCACTGTTAGAACATATTGAATAAGATGGGTACAATTTTCCTGAAATATGCAAAAAGTAACCCGGCTGCAGAATGTGGATTAAAATTTTAAAGTAGGCCTTCAAAGGGTTAAGAAAAGAAGAAGGAAAGCTAAAAAACTGCCAGCATGGTTTAAAGGCAAGGTCAGAAAGGCTATTATTGCCAAAAAAACATCCTTACGGAAATGGAAAATGACAAACACCAGAATAAACATAAGCATTGGCAAGTTAGATGCAAGGCATTGATAAGGTAAATAAAGAGAGAATTTTAAAAGAAGCTTGCCATGGAAACAAAAATGCATAATAAAAAGCTTTTCAAGTACATTTATAGCAAAAAACCTGTGAGAGTTGAACCATTGGATGACAGAGTGATAAAAGTGGTGCTAAGGGAGGACAAGGCCATAGCAGAGAGATTGAATTAATTCTTTGATTGAGTCTTTACTGAGGAAGATGTAGGGAAGTTACCTATTCCTGAAATGGTATATAAAGGTGATGTAGTGGAAGAATTAAAAGAAATATCAATAAACTGGGAGGATGTATTACAACTATTTGATAAACTGAAGAGTAGCAAATCACCTGGACCAGATGGTACACATCCAAGAGTGTTGAAAGAACTGAAATATGAGATTGCAGACCTATTATTCATAATCTATAAATTATCATTAAAATCATCTGTAGTGAGGTTTGCTGTTGGTTTACCTGCTTGGATTCCTGTGCTGCTGCATAGAGGAGGATCAGTTGATGTCACCATCTCCTCCTGGGCCGATATAAAAGCTTCGGCCCACCATGGAATGCCAGGTTTGCTGTTGGTTTATCTGCTTTGATTCTTGTGCTGCTGCGTGGAGGAGGATCAGCTGACGTCACCATCCCCCACTGGGCCGGTATAAAAGCTTCGGCCCGCCGCGGAACGCTAGGTTTGCTGTTGATTTACCTGCTTGGATTTCTGTGCTGCTGCATGGAGGAGGATAAGCTGACATCACCATCTCTCCCTGGGCCTGTATAAAAGCTTCAGCATGCCATGGAGCGTGGCCTGCAGGCGCGTACCCATGGGCACATGTCTGAAGGGGCGTGACCAAAGGGACACATCCTGCCCCTTTGGAGCCCCTTCAGAGCTTCGAGGAGCTTTCTGGGAGTACTTATGGGCAAAAGAAAGAAGAAGGTGTTTCCAGCCTTGGGTGCTAAGTCTGTTAAAACTCTTGGCCCTATGGATCGTCATCTGTTGAGGGCCCCGGCTGACTTATCAGTGAAGGACTTATCAGCGGAGTCCGTGAGTATTACCCCAAACTCTACCTCGTATATGTTGGGTTTTAGCCTACCCAGACAGGAAGTGACTAACAGGACTGTCCCGTCCCCCCCAGTGAATTTCAACTGGTGGGGGAACTCTCTGCTGGTATACAGGAAGCTTCTCCTCTGTTGAATCTTAGTTTGGATAAAGAAAAGACTACTTTGCCTTCGTTATTGAATCTGTCTTCTCCTGTTGCAACAGTGGCTCCTCCTATGGATATTTCCCTGTGAGATGTCTGGGAGGTGGTGGCTCACATCGAGATGTCTTTGCGGTACTCCCTCTCTCAGATATCTCAATTTTCTAAGGAAGTTGTACAGACGTTTTCAGATCATGATGATTCTATTGCTAAATGTAATTCTTCTTTAAATAAGTTGGAGGGGCAGATCTCTGTGGCTCAGGCTGCTATTTCTTCCTCAATTCGGGATAGTATTACTATTCATCATCAATTGGAGTTGTTGGAAAACTCGGTACGGGCAAAAAACTTGCATTTTTTGAATTTTCCGTGGACTCATTATATGTCTCCTACTATTCTATTACACAAGTATTTTAAAGAGATTTTGTTAATTGAGGATTTTGAAGCTATAAAATTTTCTTCAGTTTACCATGTTCCTTTGTTGCCTACCACTGAGACCTCCTCTCTAAATAATGATAGAGGGAATCCCCCTCCTGCAGAGTCTTTGGATGTTTCGGCGTTTTTAGAGTCATCTTTAGATGTGATTCTGCAGCGGGCTGCCTTAATAGCCTCCTTTTTGTCTTTGGTTGATAAGAATTTGATTATGTGATTGTATTTTTCAAAAAAGGATCAGGCTTTTTGCGGTAACCCAATTTAGATTTTTCCTGATGTATGTAGACTCACTCAAAAGCACAGGAAAGCTTTTTTAGTTTTGAAACCTAGGATTTTGGTTATTGGGGCTTCTTTTTTTTCTTAAATACCCCTGTAAATGTATTTTAATTTAGCAGGGTGTCAAGTATGTTTTTTTTTAATCAGAGCAGTTGGAGGCTTTTCTGTTGGTTAAGGAAAACGGTTGAGTTTTGTGTCCTCTCTTTTCTAAATATAAAGGGTGAAATATCTATTTTTTATGGGGATCCATAATTATGTTTATTTATAGGCGATTTAGTTCAAAGTATATGATTCTTTTTGTATTGTTTTACTTTTTGTCGATGGAATTCTTGTTGTCTACATTCAGCTTTCCTCTTGATGTGGACTTGATTATATTGCCTATTTATTCTTAAATAAAGAAAATTTGAAACTTGGGGGGAAAAATCATCTGTAGTACCTGAGGACTCCAATTTTTAAAAATGGTTTCAGGGGTGATCTGGGAAACTACAGATCAGTGCACCTGATGTCACTACCAGACAAAATTATGGACATTATAGGAACCATTACAAAGAACAAAATTATGGACATGAAGATATTCATGGTTTTGGTAGATTAAGATGATCTGGTTGATATAGTGTATCTGGATTTTCAGAAAGCCTTTGACAACATCCCTCATGAGAGACTCTTGCCGAAATTAAAAAGTTATAGGATCGGAGGAACTGGTAAAAAGATAGAAAGCAGAGAATAGGGCTAAATGGCCAATTTTCTCAGTGGAGAAAGGTGAATTGTGGAGTACCCCATGGATCTCTGTCGGGCCCACTGCTTTTTAACAAGTTCATAAATGACCTGGAAATAGGAACAATGAGTTAGGTGATCAAATTTGCAGATGACATCAAATTATTTAAAGTTGTTAAAATACAAGAGGATTATGAAAAATTGCAGGAGAACCTTGATAAATTGGAAAACTGGAAGTCCAAATGGTAGATGAAATTTAATGTGGACAATTGCAAAGTTATGTACCTAGAAAAGAACAACCCAAACCATGGTTACGTGATGCAAGGTAGCACCTTAGAAACCACCACACAGGAAAAAAGATTTAGGCATCATCATGGATAATATGTTGAATCCCTCCACCCAGTGTGCATTGGTAGCCAAGACAGCAAATAGAATGCTAGGAATCACATGGAAAGGAATTGAAAATAATACAAAGAATATTATAATGCCTCTGTATCGTTCCATGGTGCGACCACACCTTGAATATTGTGTGCAATTCTGGTTGCCATATCTTAAAAAGGATATAGCTGAATTAGAAAAGGTACAGAGAAGAGTGACAAAAATGGTAATGGAAATGGAAAGATACCCCTATGAAGAGAGGCTAAAAAGGTGGGGTTCTTTAACTTGGAAAAGCAATGGATGAGGGGGAGAGATGATAGAGGTCTATAAATTAAAGGGTAAAGGGACTTACATTCCCAGAAGGCCTTGCAGAGTTAAAGCAAGCCCGCGCTCTCTGAAGCAGGAACACCACAGGCAGACCAAGTCTCAGCGCCCTAGGCGTTGGGCTGGCCACCGTGAGGGTGACAATATTGATATCTGTTTATCAGTTGGTAGGGGTAATTTGGAATCTTTAAACTCTGTCTGCTGTTTACCTAAGGAGACATGGACTACTTTAACCTTTATTACAGCCTCTCTATCGAGATGTCCTAATCTCCCTGTTTCAGGGGCAGCCCAAGGGAGGTGTGGGGCCATGTGCGGAGACTGGGTGCAGGGCCTCATTTGCATAAGGGGCCTAATTTGCATAACTATTTGCATAATGTTACCATACACTAACTTTTAGTAAACATGCCTCTTAGCTCCCCCCCCCCCCATAGCCCAGGTAGATTTAAAAAAACAAACAAACTGCAGCGGCAGAATCGAGCATCCCACGGGGCCCCACTTGCCCGGCAGAGTCCTCCATGTGGCCTCAGCTCCCTTAGCGTGGGCTTTTCAGAGCCGTGAAGGGAGAGTTTCCCTTTCTCGTGGCTCTGTTTAAACCTGCAGGGCTGATGGGAAACAGGAAATCCTGTTTCTCATCAGCACCAGCGACTTAACAGAGCCACGAGGGATAAGCTCTCCCTTCGTGGCTCTTAAAGCCAGCACTTAGGGAGCTGAGGCCGCATGGAGGACTCTGCCGGGCAGGGGGGGGGGGGCCCCGCGGACGCTCGATTCTGCCGCTGCCATGGCGGCAGCAGCAGCAGCAGCAAGTTTTTTTTTAAAAAGTTACCGGCAGATGCAGAATGTTGTTTGCACGGGGCCTCCTGAAACACAAGGCCCTGTGCAAACAACATTCTTGCACAATGGACGGGCTGGTCCTGCCCTGTTTTGATAGTGGAATGCCTCAGGGAATGATCCTGAGACCAGTTCTCTTCAATATCTTTGTGATGATATTGCTGAAGGGTTATAAGGAAAAGGCTGCCTTTTTGCAGATGACACAAAGATTTGTAACAGAGTGGATACCTTGGCGGAACTAGACTGCATACATAGGGGCAGGTATGAATGCCTCTGTACAAGTCCTTGGTGAGGCCTCTCTTGGAGTACTATGTACAGTTTTGGAGACTGTACCTTGCATAGAATATAAAAAGGCTTGAAATAGTTCAGAAGAAGGCAGCAAACATGGTATGAAGCCTGTGTCAGAAGATATATGAGAAGAGATTTGAAGACCTAAATATGAATGCCCTAGAGGAGAGGAGGGACAGGAGAGATAAGGTACAGATGTTGAAATACTTAAAGGTATTAATGAACAAACAATCCTTTTTCAAAGATGAGGAAGCTCTACAACTAGAGGACCTAAAATGAAACCACATGGAGGTAAACTTAAAAGCAACATCAGGAAATACTTTTTCACAGAAAGTGTGGTGGGGGTGAAAACAGTGACAGAATTTAAAACGGCATGGGACAGACAGAGGATCCTTATATAGCAAGAGGATCAATCAAAACAAACCTGAATAACTTGTGCACCTCGAAAAATAGAGGGGGGTAACATGCATGAAGCAGCAAAACCTTAAACAAAGGCATGGGAGGAGGGGAACCTGCATGGAGTGGCAGGTACGACCGTTGACAGGGGCATAGAGGGGCCTACACTGGGAGGTAGGTGCGGCTCTGGTGCTTTGTTGGGTGGACTGGATGCTGACCTTTATCTGCCATCGTTGCATTCACTATATTAGTGATGTCTCCACTGCCCCCTCAAACTGTTACTTGTGCAAGTGCATGGTTTGTACAGCAAGTTGAACCAGCCCTGATTAGTGTGCTATTGGCATTGGATCTGTGTGCCTAATTTATAAAGAGACCTAGGGGCATGTTTACTAAACCACATTAACCAGTAGCATGGGGTTTAGCATGTCATACAAGCACCATGCTAAATGTTAGCACAGGACACATGCTAATCCCATTCTAACAGGTTAGTCCGCGATTGGGCAGAGCCCAGGCGGGTTGGGGGCAGAACATAGGCATTGATGATGCATCGGGGTTACTGCAGGTGTGAGGATCGCTACCTTAATGGGTGGTGTTAGATGCACCCATGTGCCAGATTCCATGATGCTGTGCATTAGCAAAGTGCCAAATGGCAGAGAGATGGACACACATGCTCCCTGAGTTGGTGCAGGCCTCTACATTGGTTTCACAGTTCAACTACATGCCACTGGCACACCTTTTAGTAAACATGCTGCATAGACCGTTATAAAATAAGCATTAAAAAAAGCACATTGGCACCTTGTTATAAAATTGCCTCCAAATGTCTAAACATAGCTCCCTCCCCATCTCTCTCTCTTCCATTCATAGGGATTTAGTGCAGGTTCGCAATGTTTAGGTGGTCCTTAGGACCACCTCCACTCTAATCTGTACCCATTTGAAGATATGGCTTCAAAATTTGGACAGTTCCATAAATGAGATCTCATAACGACCTGTACAGAAGCACCTTTGCCTCTCTCTGCTAGCTGCTCTCTCATGCACCCTAGCATTCCTCTAGCTTTGGCTACTTCCTTGACACACAGTTTTTCTCATCAGATATAACCACCCCAAGGTTAATTTATTAATTTATACAGATCAATATCGCACCACATCACATAAGACTTCTTCGGATTTCTGCACGTCTCTTCACATTTTTCCTATTGAACTTTACCTGCCAAGAATTTGACCACTCTAAGGGGCATGTTTGCCAAACGTTAACGTGCATTAAGTGCTACAATGGCCTACTGAAATGAATGGGTAGTGGAAGCACTTAGCGTGTGTTAACCTTTCGTAAATATGCACCTACGATTTTTTTTAGATTCCTTGCCATTTTCTCAAAGTGCCCTCTCCGGTGCATGCTCCTGGTTGCATTTTTACTTGCTTGCAGTTATTTTGTATTTTTGCTCGCTTGCAATTTTGGTTTGTGAGTACGGGCGACAGCAGAATATTTTGATGCATTGGTAAAGATTCTTTTGCAAACGCAGGTGATATCTAAATTCTGCCATGACCCTTAAAAGCATCAGGAATGAGTTATATCAGAAGCATCTTTTACTCTTATTTTCTTTCAGCTTGTACAGCAAAGCAAATTCTGCAACCTGTTGACAGAAAGCCACTTCCTGCACTAAGATCCAGCCGTTAAGAAAACTGGTTTCTCAGACAAGCCCACATTTACCAGGTATGGGTAAACAAAGCTGGTAGGCAATATTTTTAAACTCACAAAACTAAAAATAATGGGGTCAAACAATAGGAAAGAAGTTTCTAGGGGGCCCTATTATCAAAAGGATTTCAGCATAAATACAGGTAGAGGAGAGCATGCAAATATTTACAGCATTTATTATGCATACATTATCCTGGATTTTGCAAAAAATGCAAATAATTGAAAAAGATTTTCCTGTTTTCCAAATGCGAAATAGAACCATCAATGCGAAATCAAACAATTATAGAACAGGTGTCCTCATCCGATGGCTCAATACTGCATGCTAGCATGTTGAACATCTCGATCGTAGTAACATATGACATAGCAAGAAAATAAATGACCGCAGAGAAAGACCAACCAGCTTATTCATTCTGCCCAGTTATTCTGTTCACACTGCTAAGGATTCCAGTTACTATCCACAGTGTATTTGTGCGTTCCCACAGTTGAAAAATTACCTCAATAATGTAACAAATATTAGAACCAAATGATAAAAAACCGTCAAATCTATAATGTATATATTGCTAACATTTTCATTTTGAGGAGACGTTTAGTAAGGCGCATTAATCAGGTAACGTGCGTTTTAGTGCATGATAACTTTTAGCTTGGGCATGCGTTAATGGTTACCATCAGTGTATTACAGATCACCCACTAACAGTTTAAGAGCTTGCAAAGCGGGAGCTGGACAGAGTACAGGCAGAGAATGGGCCTGGAAAGAACTGAGAGTGTGCAGTACATTACCACATGCTAACTGTCACAGTTGCCAATAGCATGGGTGCACTTAAAGCCACCTTAAGAGGTGGCATTAAGTGTATCTGTACTACTGGCAAACTAGGTGGTGTAGCCACTGCCCAACCAAAGAAAAACTTCAGTTTACGGCTGAGATATTCAAAATACCTGAGCAGATAGTCACTCTGTCTGACCCCTTCTTATTTATTTTATTTATTTATTTATTTGGTTCTTCTATACCAACCCTTCCAGAGATCAGGGGTGGTTTACATTTAACATAACCCCCCCCCCCCCTCAGTGTTAGACACATCCAAGCAAACTGTCCATGTCAGATCCCAACTGAACAACGCCCATCCCTTATCAATCCTCCCCTGATGTCAGATGCCTCCAGAAAAAGGCCCCCAATCATAATCTTCCCCCAAGACCATCAGGTAGGGATGTGAAGGTCCAAAAGAAAGTTCAGTTAATATTCATGTAAAACTATTTTTGTGGGGTTTTTTTTCATATTTTTGCACATACTTATCTTAATTGCACAGCTTCTACAAACACTATAGCTTTTTTGCATGTGCAAATCAATTGCATGCATGTTAATTTCTGAATGAATGCTCAAATAAGCCCAAAATACACATCCGTACAATGAGATGATCTTCCCCACCCCCTGACTTTCTCCCCAGCACTTATCTTAGTGTCCCTGGTAGTCTAGTGGATAGGCAGAGTGATCCCCCTCCACTGCTACCCTATTGCCATCCAGGTTCAAAATGGCGGCTATGACCTCTAATGGTAGTCTCATGGTACCACCACTAGCTGTCCATTTGCCAAATAAAGAATGATTCGCCTTATTTGGTAAATTGACCCCTAATGATAGTAGTGCAAGAGTACTGCTAGGAGTCACAGCCACCATTTTGAACCCAGGTAGCATCGGGGTGGGAAAGGAGGGGGGATCACTCCGCCTGTCCACTAGACTGCCAGGTTTATCCCAGTAAATGCCAAGGAAGAGGAGAAGAAGGGAGGTGGGGGAAGAGTTGAGGAAATTGTGTTTTGGGAACTATCAACCAGGGGGGATATGTGCAAGGGGCGGGTCTGACACCAGAATGGCTATGTGCTCAGGAAGTTGGGTATTGGGGCTTGAAAAGGACAGGGGGGGGGGTTCTTTTGTTAGTATGGGGAGCTATGTTAAATGCATCATACCCATGCTGGGATCCTGTTGTATGCATTTAATACAGGCCTATGCGATAAATGTGTGTCCTGTGTCCTCTGCAATAACTGCCCCTGACAATGCACAGCCTTTGCACCTATCACATGTTCGTTTTTGCTCCTAATGCATTGTTAGTGCAAAAACTCTTTTTCCTTTTCCATTTATTTACTTTCCTAACAAAAAGGGTTCTTGTCCTTAAAATATCCTCTTTCAGTATTGTCCATTGCCTTTCTATATCCCACCCTCAAGTCTAGGAACTCTCACTTTTATTTATCTATTTATGAGTTTTTCTATACCGCTATTTCAGGTAATCATAGCGGTTTACAATTGGAACAACAAATACATTGAACATTTAACAGTATAACTGGTGCTGAAATCAAAAATTTACATAATTTAAGAGAGATAACTTATTTACAATTCTAATGACATGAAATGTCATTAATACCTCAGGGGGGGTTAAGGTACATGTGAAAGAGAAGTAACTATATAAAGAAGTTTGTTAATTTAGATGCAGGAGAGGAGCAGTTAGCTATGTGGGATCAGTATTTGGTGAGGGTATGTTGGGACCAAAATGTTCAATGTAGAGGTGAGTTTTGAGGTGGGAGCGAAAAGATGATAGGTCTGTAATGTTCTGAAGGCTGGCTGGTAATGAATTCCAGAGCACTGGGGAAATATATTCAAAAACTCTGTTGCTAGTGCATTGTTTGGTTTTATGGAATTCTGATGGAGTAACAAGTGTCTTGATCAATTGGCCTCTTCTTAGCTGGTCATTGGGTATGGCTTTGATTAATTGTGAGAGGGTTATGGGGGCTATTTTTCTGATGATTTTGAAGGTAGTCATCAGTAACTTGTATTTTATACGGCTTTGGATGTGTAATCAGTGTAAGTCATATAAGATCGGTGTTATATGGTCAGTCTGGCATGAGTTATGGATGATTCGTGCAGCTGTATGTTGTGTCATCATGAACAGGTGAAGGGATATATTTAGTAGACCATATAGAAGACTATTGCAATAGTCTATATGCGGGGTTATCATTGCTTGCATTATGGTTCTAAAGACTGAGAGCTGTGGTAGAATGAGCTTATCAGAAAAATAGATATATAGAGAGATGGGAAGTTTACCGTAGCAGGGGTTGTTAGAGTCATCAGTGTAGTTTTGTTGATTGGGAGATTGTGTGCTTTCTTCTTCGAAATCCTCTGTAACTACTGCTTGAACTATCTCAGCCTTGTCCTAATATTGAACCACATCATAGTAACATAGTAAATGACAGCAGATAAAGACCAGTATGGTCCATCTAGTCTGCCCAGTAAGATGGCAAGAGTAGGTGCACCTGCCTCTCTGTGCAGGCCACCCCTCCCCATGTCTTTGTTTAGGGGTGAACCCACCACTCCATGTAGGAAACCCCTATTTGTTGAGAAGTTAGATGGTTCAGAAGTTAGATGGTTTCGTTTATTTTGTTTTTATCATCATATGGTGATTACTGGATGAGAGATGATCAACTACTATAAGACCAGAAACATCTCCCTATTTGCAATCACCAGGCCCCTCACATGTGGGTTCTGTTACCAGTTGCTATAATAGTTCTCCCTCTAGAGAATCCCGGATTTCAGATGACACTGCAGCAGGGATGTGCCAATCACCTACCAGCAGCATTTCTCCTTTCATAGCAATACTGCAAATGTCTTCAATTAAATCTCTGTCCATGAAGGAGGCCTGTACATGGCACCAATGCAAACGGATGCTCCATTCCCTCTTTCCAGTTTAACCCATAGTGCCTCCTACTTTCCTTGTAAGCACTGCAATTCTGTAGATTTATAATTATTTTTATATATAGTGCCAGTCCTCCTCCCTTTCTTCCTACCCTGTCCTTCCTCAATAAATTATAGCCTGATATTATTATTCCAGTCATGATTCTCTGTTAACCATGTCTCTGTGATCCCCGCTAAGTTGGTCTGCCTCACCCATTAAAGTCTCAAGATCCAGAGTCTTCTTTTTCCGTACTATGGACATTGATACACACTGCTTTTCAGATGTTGCCCCTTTTTCTCATTTAATGTTTTACATACTGCTTGAAAAGGTGTCCTAAATTGGAAGCCGGATAAGTGATGGCTGAAAATCACTGACTAAGGTCACCAGAGACACTCAATCTGGATATTCAGTGGCAGTTCCTATCCAGATGTTGCCACTGATATTAAGCGCTACCGCTAACTGTCATGGTGTCTGAATAGTGGCCATTTTGAAAATTGGCCCCTTAGTATTTTTTTTCTGGTGAGTAGTTGATACAGAAAATAGATCACATAACTAAAAATGACTGAAAGTATCAATGCATGGGATGATGATTCGGTGCAGCTCAGCTAATAGAGTTGAAATTAAATAATTCAGAGAAGGCCTTGAGGACAAGATCCAGGGGGGAGCATATTCAAAGTGATTTAAATGGTTGGCAGACCTCCTAACTGGTTAAACTGAGGTCAGCAGGATATTCGGTGGCACTAAACCATTCAGTTCTGCTGACTGTCCCCTGCTACATGATTTGTATGTCCCGAGACTAGTCAGTTAGTGTCAGAGTATTTTGGGGGAGTTCTGGGACCAGCACTAGTGTTAACCAATCAGTGGCAATATTCAACCACTGGCTGGTTAACTTAAACTGTCTAGATAGGCAGAAAAAAGGCTGTCCTAACTTTAACTAGTTTAGCTATCTGGCCAACGGCTGAATATTGCCGCTGACATTTACATAAAATGCTAATCAGGCAACCTGGCTATTCAATGACAGTGGTTGGATATGTCCCCAACACTGAATATCCAGGCATAATTTTAGCGGGGACAGCCAGCTGCTTTAATATCACTGGCTACCTCCATTGAATATTTCCCACACTGAGTACAAAAAGATAACTGAGTGCCTACTGTCATCCTATCAAAAGAACGTTGTTGACTGTAGGCCATCACAATCAACTCAGGTTTAGTGGTCCTGTCCTCTTGGATTGCTGGGTATGAGCAGATTCAGTGGTGAAATACGAGTTCTACTGATGGTCTCCCAGAGCTGATGATGCTGATGCCAAAGGTCTAGAGCAGTGGTTCTCAACCCAGTCCTCTGGGACCCCCCCCCCCACCCAGGCCAGTCAGATTTTCAGGATATCCCCAATGAATATGCATGACATAGATCTGCATGCACTGCTTCCATTGTATGCAGAACTATCTCATGCATATTCATTGCGGTTATTTTGAAAACCTGACTGGACTAGGTCCCAGAAGACTGGTTTGAGAATCACTGCTCTAGAGATATTCAGAGATTTGAGAACGCACAGGGACATCTTAGCAGTGTTTTGATTTGATTGCTTTATATCTTTTTCAAAGATATTTCATCTACTTCTCGACTTTGTAGCCCAGATCCTTCACAGGGAAAACTGTACGTATAGCTTTGTAGCCCTCTAATAACATTTAACCCATTCATCCAACTTCTTTCCAAGTTCTGTCATATATAGTGGAGCATCAATTGACGCCCCGACTTGCACTTTTCACTTGCTCTTGGTAACCCCTGTATTTATACATCACTGTTTTTCTACCTTATTTTCCTAGAGAAAAATAGGTCATTTTCTCATTCCTAACCTCATAGAAGACAGAATATATTGTCATCAAGCAATTTTAAAACTTGGGGGTATGTTTACTAAACTGTGGTAATGTAGCAGCAGTAACACTAACATGCGTAACGTAACATTAACATGCGCTAACGTAATGTTAACATGCGCTAACGTAACGTTAATGCGCGCTAACGTTATGTTACCGCACGGTAACATTACATGCCGCACGTTAGAATCCATGTTAAGCCCTGAAGAGGGTGGAGAGAGGGTGGAGAGATGGGGTCAATGGGCGTGGAGTGGGTGGGGAGAGGCCCCTGCTACACCAACGTGGGGATCTGAAGGACTGAACATAAGAACATAAGATATGCCATACTGGGTCAGACCAAGGTCCATCAAGCCCAGTATTCTGTTTCCAACAGTGGCCAATCTAGGTCATATGTACCTAGCAGTTTCCCCAAGAGACACAAGTTCCACAATGCTTGTACTGGGTCAAGCATTGATATCTTCGGTCACTTCTTAATAATGGTTTATGGACCTTTCCTCCAGGAACTTGTCCAAACCTTTTTTAAACCCAGCTACACTAACAGCCTTTACTACATCCTCCGGTAACAAATTCCAGAGTTTGATTACACGTTGAGTGAAAAAATATTTTCTTTTATTAGTCTTAAATAGTTTACCCTGTAGCTTCATTGTATGTCCCCTAGTCTTTCTATATTCTGATAAGGTAAACAATTGATCTATGTTTACCCGTTCCACTCCGTTCATTAATTTATAGACTTCTATCATATCTCCCCTCAGCCGTCTCTTTTCCAGGTTAAAGAGCCCTAACCTTTTTAGCCTTTCTTCATAGGAGTATCCTTCCATCCCCTTTACCATTTTGGTGGCTCTTGTCTGTACCTTTTCTAAAATCGCTATATCCTTTTTTAAGATACGGCGACCAGAATTGCACACAATATTCAAGGTGCGGTCTCACCATGGAACGATATAGAGGCACTATAATATCTTTTGTTTTATTTTCCATTCCTTTCCTTATCATACCTAGCATTCTATTTGCTCTCTTGGCCGCCGCTGCATACTGTGCCGAGAGTTTTAACATGGTATCCACAATGACGCCTAAATCTTTTTCCTGGGTGGTGGTTCCTAATGTGGAACCTTGCATCGTGTAACCATAGTTTGGGTTGTTCTTCCCTAGGTGCATAACCTTGCACTTGTCCACATTAAATTTCATCTGCCATTTTGATGCCCAGTCTTCCAATTTATCAAGATCCTCTTGCAATTTTTCACAATCCTCTTCGGTTTTAACAACTTTAAATAGTTTTGTGTCGGGGGGCGGAGCCTGATGTCCAGCGGGTAAGACGCTTCGCGCTGAAGCTCCCGAGAGGCCTACTTAGAATCCTGACTTAATACCTATACAAACTTACTATTTCGCTCCGGGCTGACCGGGGTACCTCGGGGGGGATGGCGGCCCATAAACCAGCGCGCTTGGACTTCGGGTCTCCTTCTTCTTCTCACGGAAAACGCTCCAAAACAGAGGTGTCCTCCCCACAGAAGATGGTTCCATTTCGGGAAAACCCCGAAATGCACCTGGAGATTTTAGAGGAAATACGCGGCGTGAAGGAATTGGTGCAGTCCAATGGAGAAGCGCTTAGAGCCATGCGAGAAGACTTTGGAGTGCTCCAGGACCGGCTTGAAAGTCTCTCATTACGGCAGGACAATATGGCGGGGTCCTCGACTCGCACGCGGTGCGCTTGGGCACACTGGACAAGGCTGAGCGCCAGATACAGAATCTTCAAAAGGAGTTAGAAGATAGCAATAATCGAGCCCGTCGCAACAATGTGAGGCTCATTGGAATACCGGAGGGGGTGGAAGCGGGAGATATGAGAGAATTCCTGCTCAAAACTCTTCCCTCCTTGCTGAAGATCACCTTTCATAAAGAACTGGAAATCGATCGTGCACACCGTGTTCCTACCCACATGGCGCTCAACCGAACGACCCCCCGGCCTATTATCTTTCGCTTGCTACGATATCAACAAGTGGAACAAATTTTAAATGCTGCTCGGGCGAACCATCATTTGGAATTTGAAGGTCACAAAGTCTCCTTCTTCCCTGATTTGGCAAAGCCTACCGTTGACCGACGGAAGAAACTCCTTGCTTTTCGCCCTCGACTTCAACAGCTACAGGCTCGCTTTGGCCTGTTGTATCCCGCGAAGCTCCGAGTGACTCTCCACAACCAAACCAGGACATTCGAAGATCCTGATCTACTATCAACATATTTAGACTCCAAAGAAGCAGAGCAGATGCGCTAATCCAACGACTTGGACTTTTATTTGCCGGCTCTGTCCGCCATTTTGAAGGGCCCGATGCGGCGGTCATAGTCAAGCACAGAGACTACCTGGACTTTCTTTCTTTCTTTCTATGACTTTTTTGTTTTTTGGTCTCCTATCCCTCCATGATGTGTGCCTCGGTCGGATTCGGAGCACGCACAGTCCTACAGGTTATGTGTTTTTTTCAATTTCGGCCTTCTCTGGGGCTTCTCCCCGCAGACACATGGTCGCCAGTAATTTTTGGGGTTCTGCTTCTTCTCTACCGCGCTGCGGTTTTTCTTTTTTAATGTGGGGCGCTTCATTGTATTATCTAAGCTTATTTTCTTTTATGCCATATGTACAGCCAGATACAGTCAATATGAGGGACATTGTGAAATTATGTGCGCTATCATGCTCAGAATTTTTAACTTGTCTGAATGGCCTTATGTAAAATCTTATCACTCAACGTAAAGGGCATTAATAGTCCAATCAAAAGAAAGAAAATCCTTAGCTATCTTAGCCATGAGCATGCTGATTTAGCGTTTCTTCAGGAAACGCACTTAAACTCTGCTGAAACACTGAAACTCAATATTAAGCCTTACATGGTGGCTGCCTATTCTCCCGCCGTTTCCAAACGGTGCGGGGTAGCCATTCTGGTTAAGAAATCTTTGCAAGCTACTGTAATTGATACTAGCGCTGACAAGGAGGGTAGATGGGCCCGAGTACATCTTAAGGTTGGAGATAGTGAATTTACATGTATTTGCATTTATGCCCCGAATGTGGACAACCCTGCTTACTATGCAAGTATTGCGCAGTTGGCACAGGCCTCTGCCAATACTCCATTAATACTTGGTGGTGATTTTAATCAAGTGTTAGACCCTCTGATAGATAGACAGCCGCCTAGAACGAGTAGTCCACCCAAGAGTCTTGCTACCCTTACAGCTCTGATGCAAGATCTTGCGCTGGTAGATATATGGAGGCTGCTTCACCCCTCCGACTTAGAGTTCACTTTCTTTTCTGCCCCCCATCACTCCCAATCTAGAATAGATTTCTTTCTCATTTCCAAAGCAATGATTCCTCAAGTAGACACGACTAGGACTCATCCTCTCCATATTTCAGATCATGCTGCCATATCTTTATCATTACATGTCACTGCGCGGGACGATTCTCCCCGAGCTTGGTTTTTTGATAGATCCTTACTGGGTCAAAAAGATTTTCAGGTTGATATAAAGGCCGCTATCCAAGATTATTTTCATTTTAACTCACCCCATGACACAGCGAGCTGGGCTTGGTGGGAGGGTTTTAAAGCATCTATCCGCGCAACTATAACTAGCTATCAAATTCGGCAGGGGAAACAAAGAAAGCAGCAATTACTGATTCTAGAGCAGCAGATACAAGCTGGGGAGCGTCTTCTCACGTCCCGTACTGACCCATGTATTTTACTCCGTTTACAACGCTTGCGTTTTCAATACAATCAGCTTTTGTACACTGCTGCTGTTAAAAATATTGAATCACAACAAGGGCTATATTATCGGGAAAATAATCGTGCTGGCAAATTATTAGCAAATGCCCTAAAAGGTCAAAAAGAAGCCAAGCGTGTTACCGCCCTCCGTAATCCGTCGGGGGGGGGCTTGGTCACTAAAGATACCGAAATCTTAGAACTCTTTCGTGATTTTTATACTCGGCTTTATCAATCTGAATGTGATTTTGAGCCAGATGTATTTGAACGCTTACTTTCAGGGGTACAAAGACCGACCCTATCTGACGAAGATAGAGTGGCCTTGGACACACCATTTACTGTCTCAGAAATTCATTCTGCTATCAAGAAATGTGCCTCAGGTCGAGCCGCAGGCCCAGACGGTCTCCCTGCTGAATTCTACAAAACCTTTCACGCTGACTTAGCTCCAGTTTTGAAACTTTATTTTTCTGCTCTGGCCGAGGAGGGTTCTCCTTCTGGGTCCTTTTCAATGGCAAATGTAGTAGTTTTTGAGAAAGAGGGGAGAGACCCGCAACTAACAGCTAATTATCGTCCAATTTCCCTCCTAAACGCGGACTATAAAATATTTGCCACCATTCTCTCTACCCGGCTCTCTGATAGGATGCCTACCTTAATACACCCAGATCAATGCGGTTTCATTCCTGGTAGATCAACTGCTGACAATGCTCGGACTCTATGCCATGTACTGACTACCGCAGTTAATCTTGATCGCCCATTTGTTGGTCTCTCACTTGATGCTGAGAAGGCCTTTGATCGCTTAGAGTGGCCCTTCCTGTTTGCAGTCCTCCGCTGGTACGGATTCGGGGAAGGTTTTCTCCGTTGTCTTCGCACCATGTACGCACAGCCTACAGCCAGTATATGTGCCAATGCTTTAAAGTCTCAGCCTTTTCCCCTTCAACGCGGCACTCGCCAGGGATGCCCACTGTCTCCACTTCTCTTCGATCTTGCACTCGAACCCTTGGCTTTACTAATCCGGCAATCGGAGGAGATTCATGGAGTCCCCTTCACCCATAGGGAAATCAAAATTTCAGCGTATGCTGATGACCTTATGCTTTTTGTCTCTATAGACTCAGTACCGGCTGTCCTAGAGCAAATTGGTAAATACTCACAACTGTCCGGTTATAAGATAAATTGGACCAAGTCGGTAGCCTTTCCATTAAATCCTTTGCTTCATCAGGCAGATATGCAACCCTTCCCCTTTTTATGGCAACCTCGCATGGTCAAATACCTTGGGGTTCACTATTGTTCTCCTTTGGAAGACACTATCTCCTTCAATGCCAAAGACTTAACCTCTAAAGTCCGGGCGCTTACTCACCGCTGGACTCCTTTAACACTTACCTGGTGGGGTCGATTAGAAACCATAAAAATGATGATTGTTCCGAAAGTGAATTATATCTTAGAAATGTTGCCCTGTCTCTTACCTCGACGTATATATAAAGATATAGAGGGCCTTCTGACTAGATACTTGTGGCAAAACAAGACACCTAGGATAGCGAAACATAAGCTGCAAGCAGATAAGGAAAATGGGGGTGTCAGATTCCCTGATTTCCTGAAGTATCATCAATCTTTTCTTCTCAAACAAGGCGCTCGTTGGCTGGAAGATCCAGTACCGAGTAGACCTGTGTGGCTAGACATAGAAGAGGACCTTTGCAAACCGATTCCTCTTACTTTTCTCCCTGGTATGACTCTCCCATCAGACTCCCACTTTCCACCAATGCTTTTAGACACCTTAGGTGCCTTTAATAATCTTATGCAATCTTTAGACTCCCGACTCTGTCCGTTAGACAAGCTCCCACTTTGGTACAATACTCGATTTCGAATACAAAATAAGCCGATGGCGTGGAGCCCCTGGTACACTAGGGGCATTTGGATTCCTAGTCAGTTGTTCCATGAAGGTCGCTGGAAAACTTTTAGTGAATTGCAAATTGAATTTGGTCTCCCAGCGAAACACTACTTTCAGATGGTGCAACTTCAGCATTGCCTTCGGAGTGCTAAGGTGCTCCCGCCATCGGCCTCCCCTACACAAGGTTGGTTGGAGACTATCCGATCTATCGGTAATTCACCGGGTGTAGCATCCAATTTTTACAAAACCTTATGTAATGCTATAACTAGAGATACCCCTATAGCGCAGAAAGCATGGGAGAGAGAATTGCATGTGACTTTGACCCCGGAGCAATGGAGCCTTGTCTGGAGTAGAGTGACACGGGTCTCCCGATCCGCCTCACTCACTCAGACACTCTTCTTTCTAGCCCACCGGTGTTTTTACACTCCTGACAGATTAGCCAAATGGAACACTACTCAGGGCAATAGCTGTTGGACATGTCATGCGGCCATTGGTTCACTACCTCATGTTATGTATGAATGTCCCGCACTACAGTATTACTGGCGTCGGGTCTGGGGTCGTATCCAGTCTATTTTGCACTTTCAAGAGCCCCTTTCTTGGAGGATAGTGGGACTTCGCTCAGCTGCGGGGATCCCCTCTCTTCCAAAAACGGCTTACTTCCTTTTGGACTTTATGCTTGGCATTGCTATTTCCCTAATCACGAAATACTGGAAAAATAGCTCTCATCTGAGCCCCAATGAATGGTGGAATCATGTCTGTCTCTACAGTAAATATGAACAAATACCTCGTATGTTTGCTTCCCCCATTCAGACTCCTCATCATCGGTCTAAATGGAAGATGCTCAATGACTATGTACATTCTGCTCAATGCTCTCATCTGACTGTCTAAATTTGTATATATCTTTGTCCCATGATTATTCTGTATCGCAGATACTCTTTTGATTGTTTTGATGTATAATCACTGTTGTTTGGAAGCGTTCACATGCTGACATAATCAGCTAGAGAAGAAGCGTGGGGGTGGGGGGTAATTGGGTTTACTTTTCTTTATTGTATACTTGTTTTGTCTCCTTTGGTGTGTTGTTCCTTTTGTTTGTTGCAAAATGAAAATAAAAGTTTTAAAAAAAAAAAATAGTTTTGTGTCATCTGCAAATTTGATAACCTTACTCGTTATTCCACTTTCCAGGTCATTTATGTATATGTCAAAAAGCAGCGGACCCAGCACAGATCCCTGGGGTACACCACCATTCACCTTTCTCCACTGGGAAAATTGGCCATTTAGCCCTACCCTCTGCTTTCTATCTTTTAACCAGTTCCTGATCCACAATAGTACACTGCCTCCTATCCCATGACTCTTTAGTTTTGCCAAAGGTCTCTCATGAGGGACCTTGTCAAAGGCTTTCTGAAAGTCCAGATACACAATATCAACCAACTCACCTTTGTCCACCTGTTTATTCACTCCTTCAAAAAAACATAACAGATTAGTAAGACAAGATCTTCCTTGTCTAAAGCCATGTTGGCTGTCTCCCATTAGGTTGTGACTATCTATATGCTGAGTAATTTTATGCTTTATGATGGTTTCTACCATTTTTTCCGGTACTGACGTCAGGCTCACCGGTCTGTAGTTTCCCGGATCACCCCTGGAACCCTTTTTAAAAATTGGTGTTACATTGGCGATCCTCCAATCTTCAGGTATTAGAGATGATTTTAATGATAGTTTACAGATTACTGATAGCAGTTCTGCAAACTCATATTTCAGTTCTTTCAACACCCTTGGGATGTATACCATCCGGCCCAGGTGATTTGCTACTCTTCAGTTTATCTAATAGTTGTAAGACATCTTCCCGATGTATCGATATTTCCTTCAATTCTTCCGCACCTTTAAATACCACTTCAGTCATGGGTAACATCCCTACATCTTCCTCAGTAAAGACCGAAGCAAAGAATTCATTCAGTCTTTCCGCTATCGCCTTGTTGCCTCTTAGTGCTCCTTTAACCCCTTTATCATCTAATGGACCAACTGACTCTCTCACAGGTTTTTTGCTACGAATGTACTTGAAAAGGTCTTTATTTTGCGTTTTTGCTTCCGCAGCAAGCTTCTTCTCAAATTCTCTCTTTGCCTGCCTTATCAATGCCTTGCATTTGACTTGCCAGCGCTTGTGCTGTTTCCAGGTATCGTCGTTTGGCTCTTTTTTCCATTTCCTGAAAGATGCTTTTTTGGCAACAACAGCCTCTCTGACCTCACCTTTAAACCATGCTGGCAGTTTTTTGGCCTTCCTTCCACTTTTCTTAAAGCGTGGAATACAGCTGGTCTGGGCTTCCAAGATAGTATTTTTCAACAACACCCAAGCTTGATGTACGTCTTTAACCTTCGCAACTGCTCCTTTTAGTTTTTTCTTAACTGTTTTCCTCATTTTATCATAGTCTCCCTTTCGAAAGTTAAAAGGTAGTACTGTGGATTTCCTTACTATCCCTCCTCCACTAATTAAATCAAAGGCGATCATGCTATGATCACTATTGACAAGTGGCCCCAACACCCTTATCTCTTGCACTAGATCTGGTGTTCCACTAAGGACTAGGTCTAATATGGCTTCCCCTCTGGTCGGTTCATGAACCAGCTGCTCCCTGACGTGACACTGACCCAGTCGATACCGGGGTAATTGAAATCACCCATTATTATTACTGCGCTGTAACATTTGTTAGCTTCCTTGATTTCTTTGAGCATTTCATCATCCATTTGGTCATTCTGGCCAGGTGCTCGATAGTACACCCCCACTGCCATCGCCTTCCCCCTTTTATATGGAATTTCAATCCATATAGATTCTACAGCAGATTTTGTTTCCTGCAAAGCTTTAATCCTTTCTGAGTCAATGCCCTCTCTAACATAGAGCGCAACCCCTCCACCAATTTGATCAGCTCTATCATTACGATATAGTTTGTACCCAGGTATCACAGTGTCCCACTGGTTGTCCTCCTTCCACCATGTCTCTGATATTCCAATCATATCTAACCTTTCATTTAGTGCTATATATTCTAACTCTCCCATCTTATTCTTTAGACTTCTAGCATTTGCATACAAGCATTTTAGAGAATGTATTTTATTCATGTTAATTTGGCTATTGTTAGACATGGGTAAATTGGGATCTTTAAACTCTGTCTGCTCCATACTTGAAGGCATTTGGGCTACTTTACTCTTTTGTGGAACCTCTCTGCTTTTGGTAGTATCCTTCAAGGATACATTCTTGCGAACCATCCGCTCTTGGGCGACTGTCAGCTTTCCCCTAATATCTAGTTTAAAAGCTGCTCTATCTCCTTTTTAAAGGTTAATGCCAGCAGCCTGGTTCCATCCCGGTTAAGGTGATGCCCATCCCTTCGGAAGAGCCCCTCCTTTACCCAGAATGTTCCCCAGTTCTTAACAAATCCAAAACCCTCATCTCTGCACCATTGTCTTATCCACGCATTGAGACTCCGGAGCTCTGCCTGCCTTTTGGGTCCTGCGCGTGGAACAGGAAGCATTTCGGAGAATGCTACCCTGGAAGTTCTGGATTTCAACTTCCTACCTAAAAGCCTAAATTTAGCCTCCAGAACCTCCCTACCACATTTTCCTATGTCATTGGTACCGACATGTACCAAGACAGCAGACTCCTCCCCAGCACTATCTAAGATCTTATCTAGGTGGCGCGTGAGGTCCGCTACCTTCGCACCAGGCAGGCATGTTACCAGGCGATCCTCACGTCCACCAGCCACCCAGCTATCTACATGCCTAATGATTGAATCACCAACTATAACGGCTGTCCTAACCCTTCCCTCATGGGCACATGGCCCTGGAGTAACTTCCTCGGTGCGAGAGGGTTTTACATCACCTGGTGGACAGGTCCTAGTTACAGGATCACTTCCTGCCACACCAGGGTGATGCTCTCCTCTCACGTGACCTCTCTCCTCCATGGCAACAGGGGTGCTGCAAGACTGGAGGTGGGACTTCAGGACTATATCCCTGTAGGTCTCGTCTATGTTCCTCTCTGTCTATCTTATGTTTTCCAAGTCTGCTACTTTAGCCTCTAGAGAACGGACTTGTTCCCTGAGAGAAAAGAGCTCCTTGCACCTAGTGCACACGTAAGACCTCTCACCAACTGGGAGAAAATCATATATGTGACACTCAATGCAAAAGACTGGAAAGCCCCCATTCCGCTGCTGGACTGCTGTCTGCATCTTAGTTTTAAGTTTGTGTCTAGATCTTTAAGTTCTTACTTACTAGGGGTTGCTATGTGTATTTATACCAATAAAACTGTACCTAATACGTTTAATATACCTTGTTCACCTGAAGCTTAATTAATCTCAGGTCCTTAGTGTATGACTGATTTGGGTAATGAGCTTCACCTGAAAGCACCTCCTGTCTTTTAAGATGTGTAAGTACCTATAAAGCTATGATTATCCCAGGGGAGGGAGGGAAATAACACTTATTAAAAGAGGGCTGCTACACAGTACCCTGTCTTGTGCTGCTGAGGTAAGCTAAATTCTGATTTGATTTAAATTATAACTCTTAGCTGCTGCTAGGCTCTAACTTCTTATGAAATTTAAACTACAAGCTCTCTGCTGGGTACTAAATTTAACCAGAAAGCTCTCTTCTGTGTGTTAAATTTAAACTAAAAGTACTTTGCTGTTACTTGGCCCTGAGTGACTATTAAATTTAAACTACAAGCTCTCTGCTGGGTATGAAATGTAACCAGAAAGCTCTCCTCTGTGTTTTAAATTCAAACTTTAATTGCTGCTACTAGGTCTTAACTGATCCAACAAAAAACAGTGGGTTCACAGATTAAGTAGCTTTACTACAAAGAATTCTTTTTAGAAAATTACCAGAAGTATATACTCACAGTTGCAGATTTCTCTCCAGAAGTAACAATCCCCCTTTCTAGTCCTTCAAGACAAGAAAACTAATGTGAGTGAAAACCTGCCATTAGAGGCACATTTGCAGGGGAGAGAAACTGTTTCAGTGTCAACAATGTACAGCAGAGGCAGGGAGCCCAAGAGATGTGATAGTAGTGCTACATGTTCAGCAATAACATAGTGCCCAAGTATGATAGGGCACTATGGTGATGCTGCAAATGGGGCATAGGGGGCCGCAGGCGGGACATACAGTGGGGCTGCTGGGGCACAGGAAGGACTAGGTTGATGCCTAGGTGGCACATAGGAATGCGGAAAGTGGAGATCAGCAAGACAGCAACTGACCAAGGGCAGACATTCCCACGAGTGTGGGTCACACAGTGTCCCATCCAGGGGACAGTACCCCAAAGGGCACATAACACTGGCAGGTGGTGCCAGGGGAAGCGTGGGTGTCCACGTATGCACCCCTACCCCAGACCCCACACCCTAGGCACCCACCTACCTGCACCCTGCATGGCCTGGGACTGCGCACCAACAGTACCGACAGCATATGGTCATGGCGGCATGGCAGGGGGGAGTGTCTGTGTGCTGGTGGTAGCAGTAGCGCCCACCTGCAGTAAACCTAGGCCATGCCCTGCACCAGTACATGGTGTGCAGTGCAACAGAAAAGGACTGGCTAAGGAAAATAAAGGAAGCCCCAGGGACCACTATGCTGCTGTGGCAACAGTGTGGTGCAGTACACACAGCCAGTGTGTCCAGGAGCAGAGGGTCACAGGCCCAAGCCCAGCTGTGGATCCTGCAGAGCATCTCCCTCTATTTTACCCCACAATGCAGCCACAACATCAACATGTGCAATCCCCAGTGCAGTGTGCAGAGGGGTACAAACACCCAATCACACAGGCCCCACTATCCAACGCTTCATGGAGAGGCAGGCTGTTGGCCCCAGCATGAAACTGCAGTTCCCACCAGAACACTAGTGCTACCCCCTACACAGTTTAACAATGTTGGCACTGTGAGCAGGACAAGTGTGGCAGGCAGCGTTGCTAACCACCTCCATCATTGCACAATGCTGTAATAGGTGGTGGAGTGTGTGTATGTCTTTCTAGTGTTTTGTGTTTGCCTATTCCTCACTGAGCCCACAATGCTTACACTGTTACCAGTGTAACAGCCTGCCAATGTGCATAATGAGGAACAAGGTATTGTGGGTATGGCCCGGACAGGCCGGACTGTGCAGGCTGCATCTGCACAGGGCGTGGGGCAATGGCTGGGACACTGTGGTGCTCGACCACCACCTGCATGGACAGGGGGCCACTGCATGACAGTTAGTGAGGTCACTCTCACTCTGACCGAGCAGTGACCATGCCATGTCTATGTTCCCACATAGCCCCCTGTATTAGTTGTCTCTAGTGATACCTGTGTGTTTCTGTTTGTGGGCCCAATCGCTGTGATACCTGCTTGATGTCTGTGCTGTACATCCCACCTCTGGGTGCATAGGGTTTCTCTGTGAGCATGCACTATGGACTGGCTGATGGACTGTCTGTAGTTAGTCTATGCATGGTTGGAACACCCTGTAGAGTGGTGTGGGCTGAATGTGCCACCTGCTGGTGAAGGGCAGATGGTGGAGGGGGGCAGATGAGGCCTCTGTGGCCTACCCCCTGCATTATTGCTGGTTTGCCACTCCCCAGGCACAGGTATGGCTTTGGCCACCCAGCCCTGGTGGGCTGTCCTCATTCAGAAGGCCTCGGACACCGTGTCCCCCCACCTGTATATCACTCTGACCCATAGAGACAGTGCTACATAAACCTCCTGCCCTGATAACTTGTGCCCATGGCACCCACACTGTACCATTGGGCAGGCACTACTCTGGGTGATTACTGGTCCCATAGGGCCAGAGGTGACCTTGGAATACAAGTGGACATGGTAGCACCGTAGGTTGCACTGCAGGGAACTCCTTTCACATACTGGTGGTGATGGAAATGTACTGCAGGTCCTATTAATAGCACCACATGTACTGTACTGCGGACCTGGTGCTGGGCGCCCACCCTAACCATCAGGGTGGGCACAGAACCTGCACACTGACATGGTCTGTGGCTACTCTGTGCCAGTATCATGCACTGTCAGATCTTCTTACCGAGATGAGATACTGGAGAGGTGCATACTCCATTTGGTGATCAGCTGTGGACTGCTGTTCTGCATGTGCTTTGCATTGGGTAATGGTGGGGTTCCCCTATTCTGGTACACATTGTAGACAGTTTGTGCAGTGACCTGAAGTCTTTCTGTAGCCAGCCATTGCTGTCATAAGATTAATAGAGGTGTAGCACACTGGTTAGTACACTGACTTCCCAACCAGTAGTCATGGGTTTGATTCCTCTTTGTACTCCTTTTTTGTGCCTGTCCTACGCACCTATTTGTCATTCCTGTAACAGTCATATTTTTGCAGATCCGTGCTGCCAGCCCATTATACCCTCATCACAGTTTCTGACAATCCTTCAGTCCATCTATCTGCATCAGTCAGTTGTGTAGGGTCCTGTCCTCCTATGCAGGCTGCAACCCCATGTCCTGCGCTGGTACCCTTTCCTGAAATGTGCCTCTTCGTGCTTGCCCTGCCTGTGTCTGATTTGCATGGCAGCACCACTCCTCTGTCCACCCATCATTGTACCTCTTCTGCCACCTCTGCCTCCACTGACGGACACGTATTCCCATCATCTGCCATCCACTGTCTTTCCAGTACATTACATTACCAGCACCCTGTGCCATGGTATACTTGCCCCCAACATGTTTGTCAATGGTTCTGGCAGCCACATGGGATGCCCACATATATGGCAGATCCAGTAGCTGCCTGCTCTCCCTCCTTTAGTCCCCTGTTCATTGCCTTTCCTCTATGCCCTATTTCTATATGGTGCCTTTATGCGCGCGGTACCAGCGCCTTGTAACACGCGTTAGCTGACACATTGCCTTATATGGGCATCTGTATCATTGCCGCGGATCCTAATGCAAATGACCTTACCTCAGTTTAGTAAACATACCCCTTGGTTTATGCCTGATGAAAGAGGCCCTGCTATTTAAAGATTGTAGTTGCACTAGGAGCCAAATGTACATGCCCTATCTTCATCTTAATTTAAGTGCTTTACATTTCAGCTGAAAATAATAATTTTAATTCAAATTTAAATGTGTTAAAATAAATGGGGTGTGGCCAATATTCAAAGCCCTTAGGCACCCTGCCAATGAGAGGCTGTTGGCTAATGATGCTCACTGTGATATTCAGTGGCACTATAGGGTCTCTTCTGAACCACGAATAGCGGGGATGGACCCCCCCCCCCCATCCAAAGCCTCCCCATACAAACAAGGATGTTCTACGGGGAGGCTAGGCAGGTGCGGGGAGGGGGCAGGGTGGAGGCAGAGTTAGGGTGGACAGTGGGTGGTCCATGACCCCAGACATACAGGGCCAATTCTGAAGTCGGCCCTGTACGTCCGGCGCCAGAAGACTAGATGGGGGACTTATTCCACCCCAGAGGTAGGATAAGTCCCCCTAGATGTTGGGGGACAGGAGGCCAGGGCAGTGGCAAACAGTGGAGGGGGTGCAGGAGATTTCTCACAGCCCGACCCTCGCCATGGGAGGCTAGATCGGGGGTCAGGCTGCAGGGAGTGAAGAAAGTTGGTGGCGGCCGGGGATCATGGCTCCTGAATGAAGCCGTGGTGCCATGGCAACCGGACGCCATGGCACTGTGATCCATTCAGGGGCCTGACTGAGTTAGCTGGGCAGGAGCTTGTACGTGCAGGCTGACCGGAATCGGGTCCCGGCCTGCATGTACAGGCTTAGATGTAATTATGATCTCGCGGGGGGCTAGATGTGCCCTGTGGGATTAGAATCGCATCTACCACTGTGCCTCCGGTTCCGACCAGATGCACAGAGGTCTGGGACATACAGATTGGAATAGGCCTTTATGTGAATATCTCCACAGACCGCCCTGGCACTATATGGTTAGTACAGGGATAGTCCATGAGCAGGGCAAGGGCAGTGTTGGTGGGGACTTTATCCAGTTAGCAGGATTTTCAATCACCACCTATCCGGCCAACTTAGACGGCTTGAAAAGCCATCCTACGTTGGAAGCTGTTTAATGATGGATGAAAATCAATACTAACTGGATAATATCGCCCTTTATCCGGATAGCACCAGTCAGCCCAGATACTCAGCGGTAACTCCTATCTGCATACTGCCACTACATATCCTGCTGATATTTAAGCACCACAGCTGATTGCTGTGGCATTTGATTATCAGCCACTTTGAAAATCAGCCTCGAGATGCCTAAATGTAGGTTTCTATTAATTTTCAAAACTTTAGTCACCTCATAAAGGCACTCTGCTGTAAAACAGCACTGGGTCCCTTATTTCACACCCTCAAACTGTATCCAGTCCTGGCTCCTCCCATTTTTTGGGATCCTAAATGATTTTAGACTCCTAAATTCAGGCTCTCAGAAAGGGCATGTGTTTTCATTGCTTCTTTTGCTTATCAACCTATTTTTGATGCAATATGAAATAAAAAAAAAAAATGTAGGTGCCTAACTTTTAGGGGTATTTTACTAAACTGTGGTAATGTCACTCGCGTTAGGTCACACGGTAAAGGTACAGATGCCCATGTAAAGGCGTGGGTAGTGCATCATTACAGCAAGCCGTATCAGCTAACGCACGTTACAAGGCACCATAGACTAATGCACGTTACAAGGCACCTTATAAGGCACCTTACAAGGCGCCTTGTAAGGTGCCTTCTAAGGTGCATTATTTTTATTTATTTATTTAACATTTCTTATATAGCACCTTTCATGATATCAAGGCTGTTTACATTGAACAAACTGAAATTACATTGAACAGGGCATTTATAACTTGGAGATAACTATTTTACAGGGAACATGGGCAATGGAGGGTTAAGTGGCTTGACCAAGACCACAAGGAGCACCTGTGGGACTAGAAACCACAGTCCTTCCGGCCCAAGGTTGCTGTCCTCTAGTGGGATTTGAACCCCTGACCTTCCGGCCTGAGGTACCTTGCCCCAAACAAGGATGTCTTGTAAGGTGCATTATAAGGTGCATTATAAGGTGCCTCATAAGGCGCCCTATAGGCTAAGCTCCTTATTACGCACCCCTGGACAAGGCACCGTAGAAGGCACCCTGGGCTATGGAACCATAGGTTAAGGTGGCCTAACAAGGTTATGGTGCCCTATATTAGTGTGCCCTAAGGGCTGCAAGGTGGTACAGGATGACATGCATGACCTAACACTAGATAGAGCACTCAGGAAAAGCAATGAACAGGTGAGTGAAGGAGGGAGAGCTGGGAGCCGCTGGACCTGCCATATCTGCGGGCATCCATGGCGGGGGCAACTGTACCACAGCACAGGGTGTTGGCAATGTAAAGTACTGGAAAGACAGTTGGTGGCAGACGATGGGAATACGTGTCCCCCAGTGGAGGCGGAGGTGGCAGGATAGTTACAATGATGGGTGGACAAAGGAGTCTTGGTGCCATGGTAAGGGGGACTGTTGCTTCTGGAGGGAGATCTGCAACTGTGAGTATTTACTTCTGGTAATTTTCTAAAAGGAATTCTTTGTATTAAAGCTAATTAATCTGTGATCCACTATTTTTGTTAAATCAGTCAGGGCCTAGTAGCAGCAGTTTAAGTTTACATTTAAAACACAGAGGAGAACTCTCTGGTTACATTTCATACCCAGCAGAGAGCTTGTACTTTAAATTTAATAGTCACTCAGGGCCTAGTAACAGCAAAGTACTTTTAGTTTAAATTTAAAACACAGAACAGAGCTTTCTGGTTACATTTGGAACCCAGCAGAGAGCTTGTAGTTTACATTTAATAGTCACTCAGGGCCTAGCATCAGCAAAGTTCTTTTAGCTTAAATTTACAACACAGAAAAGAGCTTTCTGGTTAAATTTAGAACCCAGCAGAGAGCTTGTACTTTAAATTTCATAAGAAGTTAGAGCCTAGCAGCAGCTAAGAGCTATAATTTAAATCAAATCAGAATATAGCTTACCTCAGCAGCACAAGACAGGGTACTGTGTAGCAGCCCTCTTTTAATAAGTGTTATTTCCCTCCCTCCCCTGGGATAATCGTAGCTTTATAGGTACTTACACATCTTAAAAGACAGGAGGTGCTCTCAGGTGAAGCTCATTACCCAAATCAGTCATACACTAAGGACCTGAGATTAGTTAAGCTTCAGGTGAACAAGGTATATTACACGTATTAGGTTCAGTTTTATTAGTATAAATATCCATAGCAACCCTTAGTAAGTAAAGAACTTAGATCTAAACACAAACTTAAAACTAAGATGCAGACAGCAGTCCAGCAGCGGGATGGGGGCTTTCCAGTCTTTTGCATTGAGTGTCACATATATGATTTTCTCCCAGTTGGTGAGAGGTCTTACGTGTGCACTAGGTGCAAGGAGCTCTTTGCTCTCAGGGAACGAGTCCGTTCTCTAGAGGCTAAAGTAGCAGACTTGGAAAGCATAAGACAGACAGAGAGGTACATAGATGAGACCTACAGGGATATAGTCCTGAAGTCCCACCTCCAGTCTGGCAGCATCCCTGTTGCCATGGAGGAGAGAGGTCACGTGACAGGAGAGCATCACCCTGGTGTGGCAGGAAGTGATCCTGTAACTAGGACCTGTCCTCCAGGTGATGTAAAACCCTCTCGCACCGAGGAAGTTTCTCCAGGGCCATGTGCCCATGAGGGAAGGGTTAGGACAGCCGTTATAGTTGGTGATTCGATCATTAGGCATGTAGATAGCTGGGTGGCTGGTGGACGTGAGGATCGCCTGGTAACATGCCTGTCTGGTGCGAAGGTAGCGGACCTCACGCGCCACCTAGATAAGGTCTTAGATAGTGCTGGAGAGGAGTCTGCTGTCTTGGTACATGTTGGTACCAATGACATAGGAAAATGTGGTAGGGAGGTTCTGGAGGCTAAATTTAGGCTTTTAGGTAGGAAGTTGAAATCCAGAACTTCCAGAGTAGCATTCTCCGAAATGCTTCCTGTTCCACGCGCAGGACCCAAAAGGCAGACAGAGCTCCGGAGTCTCAATGCGTGGATGAGACAATGGTGCAGAGATGAGGGGTTTGGATTTGTTAAGAACTGGGGAACATTCTGGGGAAAGGAGGGGTTCTTCCGAAGGGATGGGCTTCACCTTAACCGGGATGGAACCAGGCTGCTGGCATTAACCTTTAAAAAGGAGATAGAGCAGCTTTTAAACTAGATATTAGGGGAAAGCCGACAGTCGCCCAAGAGCAGATGGTTCGGAAGAATGTATCTTTGAAGGATACTACCAAAAGCAGAGAGATTCCACAAAAGAGTAAAGTAGCCCAAATGCCCTCAAGTATGGAGCAGACAGAGCTTAAAGATCCCAAATTACTCATGTCTAACAGACAAATTAATATGGATAAAATACATTCTCTACAATGCTTGTATGCAAATGCTAGAAGTCTAAAAAATAAGATGGGAGAGTTAGAATATATAGCACTAAATGAAAGGTTAGATATGATTGGAATATCAGAGACATGGTGGAAGGACGACAACCAGTAGGACACTGTGATACCTGGGTACAAACTATATCGTAATGATAGAGCTGATCAAATTGGTGGAGGGGTTGCTCTCTATGTTAGAGAGGGCATTGAGTCAGAAAGGATTAAAGTTTTGCAGGAAACAAAATCTGCTGTAGAATCTATATGGATTGAAATTCCATGTAAAAGGGGGAAGGCAATGGCAGTGGGGGTGTACTATCGAGCGCCTGGCCAGAATGACCAAATGGATGATGAAATGCTCAAAGAAATCAAGGAAGCTAACAAAAGTTACAGCACAGTAATAATAATGGGTGATTTCAACTACCCCGGTATCGACTGGGTCAGTGTCACGTCAGGACATGCTAGGGAGATAAAGTTCCTAGATGAAATAAATGACTGCTTCTTGGAGCAGCTGGTTCATGAACCGACCAGAGGGGACGCCATATTAGACCTAATCCTTAGTGGAACATCAGATCTAGTGCAAGAGATAAGGTTGTTGGGGCCACTTGGCAATAGTGATCATAGCATGATCGCCTTTGATTTAATTAGTGGAGGAGGGATAGTAAGGAAATCCACAGTACTACCTTTTAACTTTTGAAAGGGAGACTATGATAAAATGAGGAAAACAGTCAAGAAAAAACTAAAAGGAGCAGTTGCAAAGGTTAAAGACGTACATCAGGCTTGGCTGTTGTTGAAAAATACTATCTTGGAAGCCCAGACCAGCTGTATTCCACGCTTTAAGAAAAGTGGAAAGAAGTCCAAAAAACTGCCAGCATGGTTTAAAGTTGAGGTCAGAGAGGCTGTTGTTGCCAAAAAAGCATCTTTCAGGAAATGGAAAAAAGAGCCAAACGACGAAACCTGGAAACAGCACAAGCACTGGCAAGTCAAATGCAAGGCATTGATAAGGCAGGCAAAGGGAGAATTTGAGAAGAAGCTTGCTGCAGAAGCAAAAACGCGAAGTAAAGACCTTTTCAAGTACATTCGTAGCAAAAAACCTGTGAGAGAGTCAGTTGGTCCATTAGATGATAAAGGGGTTAAAGGAGCACTAAGAGGAGACAAGGCGATAGTGGAGAGACTGAACGAATTCTTTGCTTCAGTCTAGACTGAGGAAGATGTAGGGATGTTACCCATGACTGAAGTGGTATTTAAAGGTGCAGAAGAATTGAAGGAAATATCGATACATCGAGAAGATGTATTACAACTATTAGATAAGCCGAAGAGTAGCAAATCACCTGGGCCGGATGGTATACATCCAAGGGTATTGAAAGAACTGAAATATGAGATTGCAGACCTGCTATTAGTAATCTGTGAACTATCATTAAAATCATCTCTAATACCTGAAGATTGGAGGATCGCCAATGTAACACCAATTTTTAAAAAGGGTTCCAGGGGTGATCCTGGAAACTACAGACCGGTGAGCCTGACGTCAATACCGGGAAAAATGATAGAAGCCATCATAAAGAATAAAATTACTCAGCATGTAGATAGTCATGAACTAATGAGAGACAGCCAACATGGCTTTAGACAAGGAAGATCTTGTCTTACTAATCTGTTATGTTTTTTTGAAGGAGTGAATAATCAGGTGGACAAAGGTGAGTCGGTTGATATTGTGTATCTGGACTTTCAGAAAGCCTTTGACAAGGTCCCTCATGAGAGACTTTTGGCAAAACTAAAGAGTCATGGGATAGGAGGCAGTGTACTATTGTGGATCAGGAACTGGTTAAAAGATAGAAAGCAGAGGGTAGGGCTAAATGGCCAATTTTCCCAATGGAGAAAGGTGAATAGTGGTGTACCCCAGGGATCTGTGCTGGGTCCGCTGCTTTTTGACATATTCATAAATGACCTGGAAAGTGGAATAACGAGTGAGGTTATCAAATTTGCAGATAACACAAAACTATTTAAAGTTGTTAAAACCCAAGAGGATTGTGGAAAATTGCAAGAGGATCTTGATAAATTGGAAGACTGGGCATCAAAATGGCAGATGAAATTTAATGTGGACAAGTGCAAGGTTATGCACCTAGGGAAGAACAACCCAAACTATGGTTACACGATGCAAGGTTCCACATTAGGAACCACCACCCAGGAAAAAGATTTAGGCGTCATTGTGGATACCATGTTAAAACCCTCGGCCCAGTGTGCAGCGGCGGCCAAGAGAGCAAATAGAATGCTAGGTATGATAAGGAAAGGAATGGAAAATAAAACAAAGGATATTATAATGCCTCTATATCGTTCCATGGTGAGACCGCACCTTGAATATTGTGTGCAATTCTGGTCGCCGTATCTTAAAAAGGATATAGAGTTATTAGAAAAGGTTCAGAGAAGAGCCACCAAAATGGTAAAGGGGATGAAAGGATACTCCTATGAAGAAAGGCTAAAAAGGTTAGGGCTCTTTAACCTGGAAAAGAGACGGCTGAGGGGAGATATGATAGAAGTCTATAAATTAATGAATGGATTGGAACGGGTAAACGTAGATCGATTGTTTACCTTATCAGAATATAGAAAGACTAGGGGACATGCAATGAAGCTACAGGGTAAACTATTTAAGACTAATAAAAGAAAATATTTTTTCACTCAACATGTAATCAAACTCTGGAATTTGTTACCGGAGGATGTAGTAAAGGCTGTTAGTGTAGCTGGGTTTAAAAAAGGTTTGGACAAGTTCCTGGAGGAAAGGTCCATAAGCCATTATTAAGAAGGGACCCAGGATATCAATGCTTGAACCAATACAAGCATTGTGGAACCTGTGTCCCTTGGGGAAACTGCTAGGTACATATGACCTAGATTGGCCACTGTTGGAAACAGAATACTGGGTTTGATGGACCTTGGTCTGACCCAGTATGGCATATCTTATGTTCTTATGTTCTTAGGTGAGGCAAGCATGAAGAGGCACAATGCAGGAAAGGGTAGCAGTGCAGGACATGGGGTGGCAGCCTGCACAGGCAGACAGGACTCTACACAGCTGACAGACCCAGATAGATGGACCGATGGAATGTTGGCAATTGTGGCGAGGGTATTATGGGCTGGCAGCACATAGAAACATAGAAACATGATGACAGAAAAAGAACACATGGCCTATCTAGTCTGTCCTTCCATAACAACAACTACAACAGTCCACTTTTTACCTTTAGAGCTCCTCTGTGTTGGTCCCATGCTTTTTTAAATTCAGTTACTGTCCTCATCTCTACCACCTCCACTGGGAGACTATTCCATGGATCCACTACTCTTTCTGTAAAGAAATATTTCCACACATCACTCCTGAATCTATCTCCCTTCACCCTCATCCCATGTCCCCTCGTAGCAGAACTTGCTTTCAATTGAAAGAGACTCTCTCCCTGAACATTTATGCCACGGAGGTATTTAAACATCTCAATCATATCACCTCTATCCCGCCTTTCCTCTAAGGTGTACACATTAAGATCCTTAAGTCTGTCCTCATATGCTTTATAATGAAGCCCATTAATCATTTTAGTAGCAACCCTCTGCACCGACTCCATCCTGTTCACATCCTTTTGAAGGTGCGGTCTCCAGAATTGCACACCATACTCCAAATGAGGTTGCACCAAAGACTTATACAGAGGCATTATCACCTCCTTTTTTTCTGCTAGCCATTCCTCTCCGTATGCACCCAAGCATCCTTCTAGCTTTTGCCGTCGCCTTTTCTACCTGTTTAGCTACTTTAAGATCATCAGACACAACCACGCCTAGGTCCCGCTGTTCTTTAGTTGACAAAAGTACTTCACCTCCTATACTGTATTGCTCCCTTGGATTGCTGCAGCCCAAATGCATGACCTTACATTTTTTTTTTTAAATTTTTTATTTATGAAATTTTAATCATATTACAAAGAAACAATCATGCAACAAGCACATAATAAGTAATAAAGAAAAACTTAAAGAAAACCACCATATGAAAACCACTTCAAGAAGAAGTTCTGCATAATTAAAAAGAAACAGAGATGGCCCCCAGAGAAGTCTAAATCAATACTCCTGAAAGAGACTTAATTCAACCCTTATCTTTTAAAAAATCAATCAACTGCAAAGGATCAAAAAATAGATACCGTTTACCCTGAAAGATAATAAGACATTTACATGGAAACCGAAGTTGAAAAACAGCACCAGCGGCCAACACGCGTGGACGCAAGTCTAAAAAAGCTTTGAGCCGTAGCTGAGTGGCCCTGGATACGTCAGGGAAAATTTGAATTGTATGACCACAAAACCTTTCCAATTTTTTAGGAAAATAAGCCCGCAATATTTTATCTTTATCCAATTCAGAGGTAAAGGAGACCAATAAAGTAGCCCTGGAGGGAATATTATCGGAAGTAGTTTCTAAGAAAGCTGAGATATCTAAAGTGGAAGAAAGAACTTTATCAGTAGTAACATGGTCTGGTAAGGAAAGAGCTTCTCCTACCCCCTCAACTTGTTGATTTAAACTCCTCAGAGGCAGATAATACATTTTGGAAATTGAAGAAACCTGAAAATCAGTGATCAACAAAATCTCTTTTAGATATTTTTGAAAAAGGATCATAGGAGATAGATAATGTGTGCGGGGAAAATTCAATAAACGAAGATTCCTAGAATGCATCACATTTTCTAAGACCTCATCTTGTCGATGTAAAGAGATACAATCTTGAGCAAGGGAGGCTAGCACATCTTTGTTAGCTAAAACATCCGTCTCTAGAGAAACAGCTCCTTGCTCAAGAGACGACATCCGTTTATCATGATCTGCAAGTTTCTGAACAGTAGCCTTGGAGAATTCAGAAACACGCTGCAGCGAAGACCCCAAAGCTGATTCGATACGAGAAATAACCATCCAAATATCTTTAAGGGACAGGTCTGCAGGCGGCGTTGACCTTACATTTTTTAACATTAAATCCCAGCTGCCAAATTCTAGACCATTCTTCAAGCTTAGCTAGATCCCTCCTCATGTTATCTACACCTTCCTGGGTGTCTACTCTATTGCAGATTTTGGTATCATCTGCAAAGAGGCAAACCTTACCCGTCAGCCCTTCCGCTATATCACTAACAAAGATGTTAAAAAGAATTGCAAAGATTTGCAAAAATATGACTGTTACAGGCATGTACACTATTTGAGTAGGACAGGCATGAGAGGAGGGAACAATGAGGAATTGAACCCATGAACACTGCCGAGAATGGCATTGTATTAACCTGTAGGCTATACCTCTGTGGTGTCTGTCACAGTAATGGCTGTGTACAGAAGGACTGCAGGTCACCGCACAAACTGTCTGCTCTGAGTGCTAGGATAGGGTAACCCCACCAGTACCCATGATGCAATGCACATGCTGAATAGCAGTCTACAGCTGATCACCAAATGGGGTCTGCACCTCTCCGGTACCTCAGCTTGGAAAGACGAACTGACAGTGTGTGATACTGGCACAGAGTATCTACAGACCATGCCATTGTGCAGGTTCCATGTTCACCCTGAGGGATAGGATGGGTGCCCAGCACTAGGTCCATAGTACATGTGGTGCTAGAGATAGGTCCTGCTGTACATCCCCATCACTACCAGTGTGTGATAGGTGTTCCTTGCAGTGCAGCTGAAGGTAACTCAGTGTCCATCTGTATTGTGCAGTCACATGTGGCCCTCTGGGACCAGACACTACCCAGATTAGTGTGTACCCTGTGTTAGGGTCTGGCTGACATGGGCATCTGTTATCAGGGCAGAGGGGTTTCCACACTTGCATAAGGTTTGTGCAGCAGTGCCTTTATAGCTCACAATGGTATACACTATATACCCCATAGGGCCCACATCATCCATTTTGTAGGTAAGGGACAGGTGCCCCAGCCCTGGTGAAGCAACCTCCATCCTTCTGGTATAGAACAGCCCTGCTGGGTTGGTGGGCCAGAGCCATACCTGTGACTGGGGCAGACCAGCAGCAATGCTGGGGTTAGGTCTGGAAAACCCCAACTGCCTCACACCACTGGCTGCCAGTCACCAGCAGACAGCACAGTCAGACTGCACCTTATAAATGTTCCAACCATGCACAGTCTAACTGCAGACTGTCCACTAGCCAGTTCATAGATCATGCTCACAGAGGAACTATGTGCACTAAGCCGGCATCTCAGTGATTGGGGGGGCCCAGCACTGAGAACAGAAAAGTATCACTGAAGGCAAATAGTGTAGAGTGCTATGTGGGAACCTAGACATGCCATGGTCACTGCTCGGTCAGAGTGTTTGCCCTCCCAGCATACCATGCTGTGGCCACCCTGTCCATACAGGCAGTGGTCGGGCACTACAGTGTCCCAGCCATTGCCCCACACCCTGTGAAGATGCATCTTGGCCAATCTGCTCCGTCCGTGCCATACCCCCAATACCTTGCTCCTCATTATGCACATATTCAGGCTAACGCTGGTAACAGTGGGACTTTTTGTGCCCAGTGAGAGGTGGGCAGCCACAGAACAATGGATAGACATACACACACACATACCCCTATTGCAGCATTGTGCAAACATAGGGGTGTTTGGCAACCCTGCCCACTGCACTGGTCCTGATCACAGTGCTGATATTGCTAAACTGTGCAGGAGGTAGTAGTAGTGCTCTGGTGATAACTGCAGCTCAATGCTGGGGCCAACAGCCTGACTCTCCATGCATCTTTGGATTATGGAGCCTGTGTGAGTGGGTGTTTGTACCCCTGTTCGCCGCTGCTTTGGGCTTTGCACATGTTGCTGTTGTATCTGCATTGTAGGGTAAAATATAGGAGCATGCCTGGCAGGAACCACAGCTGGGACTTGAACCTGTGACCCTCTGCTTCTGGACACACTGGCTGGGTGTACTGCACCACACTGTTGCCATAGGTGCATGATAGTCCCTGGAGCTACCTGTACTTTCCCTCAGCCAGGACTTTTATGTTGCACTGCACGCCACGTACTGGTACAGGGCATGGCCTAGGTCCACTGCAGGCAGGTGCCACTGCCCCTCAGCCACACTTCCCCCCTGCCATGCTGACATGACCATATGCTGTCGGTGCTGGTAGTGTGCAGTCCTAGGCCATCCACTGTGTGGGTAGGTGGTCGCCTAGGGAGCAGGGTCTGGGGCAGGGGGCATACATGAGCATCCTCACATCCCCCCCATCACCGCCTATGTCCCTTCCGCTTGGTGGAGGGTTGGCTGGGGGGATGTCATGTCAGTGTCCTGGCAACTGTTAGCTTGGGTGGACCAGGTAGATGTAGGTGGATTGTGTTTGGCCTTTGTCAGCTGCTGTCTTGCTGATTTCTGGTTTCTATGTTCCTATGTGCCACCTAGGCACCCGCCTAGTCCACCCTGTGCCCCAGCTGCCCCCGCTGCATGTCCCGCCTCCAGCCCCCTATGCCCCATTTGCACCATCGCCATAATGCTCTGTCATACTTGGGCACTATGCAGTTGCTGCAAATGGAGCACTACTATCATGTTTCTTGGGCTCCCTGCCTATGCTGTACAGTGCTGACACTGAAATGGTTTCTCTCTCCTGCAAATGTGCATCTAACGGCAGGTTTTCATTCGCGGTGGGATTCAGCCCTTCAGTTCAGCGCGTTAGTGTGCAGGGAGCTTCTCCCCACCCACTCCCCGCCCATTGACCCCTTCTCTCCGCCCTCTCTCCACCCTCTGCAGTGTTTACCGCGGCCAGGAACGTAAACGCTCGTTAGGTGACGTTAACGCGCATTAACGTTACATAGCGCGCGTTAACGTTACCTAATGAGCATTAACGTTACCTAACGCACGGTCTGTAACCTTACCACAGTTTAGTAAACATACCCCTTAAAGTCAGATGCCTAGACTTTTAGAAAATTAACCTAAAGGTTTGAGGTATTGCAACATGTCACACAACTGAACTCTCTCTAAAAAGAAAAAGGGAAGTTGTAAATCTCAGCAAAGTCAGAGCACATTGTGAAGTCATTAAGCAGTCGTAACCACAAATTCTTGTACCAAAAGAGGAAGCAATGCATCATGAAATGTTCACATATCTTCTTGTTTTCATAGCCTTAGTAATGGTATTTAAGAGCTAATTTTGTTTAATGAGGTGATCATGCTTCTGCAGAAGCCTCCCAGGTGCTTCTTGTGGTTATTGAAAGGCTGGTGGAAGACTCAGTTAACTGAGTGCAAAAGGAACTGAAGGCAATGAACTGTTCGACTGAAGCTCTGTATGTAAAATATTATAACAACATAGTAAATGATCCAGATAAAGACCAAGTTACCCCACCGGTGAGTCCACTCTAAATATGTCCTCTTGAAAGATTTCTAAATTTCTAAATGCAAACCAACTCCCCTCTGGCCTATGTCTTCCATCCAGCCTCTCAATTTTGTTTTCATATCAGTACTAAACAGCAGGGCCAGGGCAAGGACTGGAGGTGTCCTAGGCAGGGTCTCCATCCTGCTGACCCCCCTGCCCCCCCCCCCCCAATTGTGCCCATAGCCACTGCTGGCGCCCCTCTCTTTTTCCAACAGCAGCGTCAATTAAACCTGAAAACGCAACATAGAACTTATCCTCTGTCTCCGGGGCTGCATTGGGGTTTCATTCTATTCAATTGGGTGCATCTGGAACCAGTTGGCAGCCCTTCTCACATGTGACAGTATCCATCACCCTTTCAGGGAAAAAACATTCCTGACCTCGTTTCTGAATCTTCCTACTTGGAGCCTCCCATCATAATCTCTAGTTCTCTAACTTCCCTTCCATTGAAACATGTTCACTTCTTGTGTACTATAATCTTTCAGATATTTAAATATTTCTATCATAAGAACATAAGAAATGCCAGACTGGGTCAGACCAAGGTCCATCAAGCCCAGTATCCTGTTTGCAACAGTGGCCAATCCAAGTCACAAGTATGTCAGTTCCCAAAAAGGTACACAGGTTCCACAATGCTTGTCCCGGGGTAAGCAGTGGATTTCCCTGGTCCTCATGGTTTATGGACTTTTCCTCCAGGAAACTTTTCAAACCTTTTTTAAACCCAGTTACACTAATAGCTTTTACTATAGCCTTCGGTAATGAATTTCAGAGTTTGATTATGCGTTGAGTGAAAAAATATTTTCTCCAATTAGTCTTAAATGGACTACATTGTAGCTTCATTGTGTGCCCCTTATTCTTTCTACTTTTTGAAGGAATAAAAAAAATGATATATGTTTATCCATTCCACTCCATTCATTATTTAATTGGCCTCTATCATATCTACCCTCTGTCTCTCATTTCCTCTAGCTTATGCATATTTAGATCCATTAGAGACATCTCTATAAGGCTGTGGCACAAACCTCTCATTATTTTAGTTATTTTTCTTCTGAACTGCCTCCAGCCTCTCTCTATCCCTTGTGAAATGTGGCCTACAGAACTGAACAGAGTATTCTAGGTGGGACCTCACAAATACTCTGTGCAGAGGCATTATCACCTATTTTTTGTTGCTAGCTGTGCTTCTTCCTATTCACCACAGTACCCTCCTGACTCTGGCCACCACCTTATCACATTGTTTCACTGCCATGAGATCATTAAACACTTTCACTCTAAGGCCTCCTGCCTGGTCAGTGCACATGAACTCTACCTACCAAGGTGTACCGTTCTTTCAGATTGCACTGTACTGTACTTTAATTGCCAAGCACTTGGCCAATTTTCAAACTTTTTTTAGATCACTTTTAATTCTGGCTACTCCTGCCAGAGTGTCCACTCTCTTACAGGTCTTTGTATCATCCACATCAAGGTAAACTTTTCAATCTATTTTGCTGCAATTTCACTCACAAGTAGTCTATGGGGTATGTTTACTAAACGGCGGTAAAGTCACCAGCGTTAAGGGCAGTGGTAAGGTGCGTGAAGCTATATAAGGTCGGGGGTTCAAATCCCACTAGAGGACAGCAACCTTGGGCCGGAAGGACTGGGGTTTCTAATCCTACAGGTGCTCCTTGTGGTCTTGGGCAAGCCACTTAACCCTCCATAGCCCATGTTCCCTATAAAATAGTTATCTCCAAGTTATAATGCCCTGTTCAATGTAATTTCAGTTTGTTCAATGTAAACCGCACTGATGCTGAATAGCGCGGTATATAAGAGAATGTAAATAAATAAATAAATAAATAAGACAGTAGGCGGGTAAGGAGCATCCTGGCATTAGGGCGTCATGGGCCATTTAACATGCGTTAACAGGACCAAGCACAGTAAGGTGAGAAGATGGCCGAAGGCAAGACAAGGCGTCCTAAGGAGAGACAAGGTGCCCTAATATGTGACAAGATGCCCTAATATGAGAAAAGGTGCCCTAAGGGGAGACAAGGAGCCCTAATATGAAATAAGGTGTCCTAAAGTGGAAATCAGACACCTTAAAGAATGAAAACGGCTGTTACCCAAACGCTGGATAGAGCACCAAAGAATGTCAATGTAAGAAGATGAAAGGAAGGACAGGTGGGAGATGATGGATCTGCCATATCAGAGGAGTGGTGGAGTGAGGAGTGGAGGAGTAGCCTAGTGGTTAGAGCACTGGCTTGGGAACCCAGAGACCAGGGTTCAAGTCCCACTAGCACTCCTTGTGGCCTTAGGAAAGTCACTTAACCCTCCATTGCTCAGAAAAATCCAAGTTATCAATGCCTCCTGTATAATGTACATTTACCAAGTTTAAGTTACAATGTAAACTGCTTTGATTGAAATGATAAAGCAGTATATAAAACCTGTTAAATAAATAAATCAGAAGACATCCTATGTGGCAGCCAGTAACGTGGATGAGGATGTGGGAGGCAGCTGTACCAATGTACAGGGTGGTGCCAATGCAAACTGCTGTAATGTCAGTGTGTGGCATAGGATGATGAAGATGTGTCCCCCAGCAGAGGCAGAAGCAGAAGGATGTTTGTAGTAACAGGAGGACAGAGTAATAGTGGTAATGTGCAGATCAGGCACAGGAGAGGTGAGTGTGAAGAGCCAAAATGTGGAAGAGTACCAGTGTAGCTCATGGAGTAGCAGCCTGCACAAGAGGGCATGACTGTACACAGCCAACAGAGGCAGATAGATGAGCTGAAGGAAGTGATGGCAGCACCAATGTACAGAGCCCTGTCTGTTACAGGCCTGAAAATGATCTGAGTAGCACAGTCACAAACCGAACAAGTAGGCATTAAACCTCTGTCCCCTGCTTATAGAGACATTGCACTAACCGGTGGCTACACCTCCACACAGCAATGGCTGGATACAAAGAGAATGCAGGTCACTGCCTAAAATGTCTGCTGTGTGTGCCAGCATAGGGTAGTTCCACCAGTGCATATTATCACCAAATGGAGAATGCACTTATCAATCACCTTAGCTCAGTAAAATGCACTGACAGTGTGTGATACAAACACATAGCAGCTACAAACCATGCTACTGAGCAGTGTCTGCAGTCACTCTGATGGGTGCCCAGGTCCCCAGTACCTGCAGTGCTAGAGATAGTCTCTGCTGCTATGCTGCAGATCCCCTTCACTGCTAGTGTATGGCAGGTATTGTTTGCAATATGATGTTAGTCACCTTGTGTTCTACAGAATTTCAGCACGCACCAGTCACATCTGGCCCTGTGCTCTGCTCCTGTTGGCTAGGGATCCACCTAGAACAGTGCATGTCAATACCCAGTGTTACCATGGCTACCACCTACAGGGGAGGGGTGTTACTAGGGTCCTGCTGGCCCTACCAGTACCACTGGTCTGCCCTGTGCACCATTGGGCCCCCACTGCATGATGCACATGTCCCCTCCTTTGCCCCATTTGCACCATCAACATAGTGCCCTTTCATATATGAGCACTATTATCATTGCCTTGGGCTCACCTGTCTGTGCATCACATTGCAAACATTTTAATAGGCTCTCTCTCCTCAAAGTACATCCTTTCCACAAGGTTTTGATATGTGTTAGGGTTCCCAGCGTTAAGGTGCCTTCGTTAAGGGAGCAAGCCTTATTCACGCCCATTGACCCCCACTGTACACCCCATGGACGCCTACTCTCTGCCCACAGGGCACTTTATGATGCTGGTACCATTAGCACATGCTAAAGTGGCATTTTGGATACGCTAAAGGCGCAATGCACCATTAGTGCATGCTAACGGCACACTAGCTCCTTTACCGCGGTTTAATAAACATACCTCTATATGTAGTGTAGTCTAGCAGCAGTGCCATCAAGTATCCCTTCCTAAGAATTTTTGGAATTATTTCTGTGAAAGTTAGAAACTTTTCCAGAACAATGAAAGTTCTGCCTGCCAGTCAAATTTAGGCAGGAGGGCCTCCTCTGCTCACTTCCTATAAAAATCTCAGTCTAGAGAGAGGAAGTGTCTTTGGGCCCCAAGCCTTTGCATCATGCACTTCTGAACAGGGAGCTTCTCGAAAAGGGCAGATGCCTCAGGGAATTCTCCCAAAGTCAGTCACCATGACCAGGACAGGAGGAAAAATAAAGAGGTTTAGAGCCACTGCTTTCAGCAGAAGACCTCAGCCTGAAGTAGAAGTTCCTGAACAGCATCTTTACCAGTCCATCCAGATTTCATCAGTCAGAGGACTGTGAGAAACAGTCTAACATGGAAAAGAGAAGATAGCACTATCAGCTACATCCAAATGTACTGGTGCAAAGAGGAACCCTACCATACAGTGCTGGAGACCTGTGAAGTTTGAGCAGATGAGTTGCAAATACTCAGTAAAGAGACTGATTCAGGGAAAAGAAGCCCATCAAGTGATATAATTACCCTGGTCAAATCCTGTATCTTCACTAACTTATATGGTGCCTATCAAATAGAAAAAGCACAGCTGAGTGACTTTCAGCAGAAGAATTGGGATAACAAAGATATTGCAATCTGGTTAAAGGAAATTACCTCTTTTGTAACATAGTTCATTGTGTGGACCAACAGCCGCTTCAACCTGTACCTTATGATCAGGAACCATTGGTGATGGAAGAAGAAGTTGACGCAGCAATATCATGGCCAACTCACTGGAGAAGATCTGTGTTTATACCAATAATGAAGAAAGGTGATCCGACTGATTGTGGATATTATCGCACAATTGCTCTGATCCCACATGCCAGCAACATTCTAAGGGGTATGTTTAATAAACCGTCTTAATGTTACCGGCGCTAGTTGCAGCGATAATGTGAAGGATGCCATATAAGAAGTGGGTGTTCCGGTGGCAAGGCAGCAAGAATCTTTATCGAGTGATAGTGGGTGCTGTGGTACGTTAACGTGCGTTAACCCTAAGTTCATGCCAGTGCAGCATTAGAAGCTATAAAGATGTAGCCCACTAGTTACTGCAATGACTGTGGAGGCAGAGATCATGGGTTTGATTTCGTAATGGTGTTATGTAAGAAGGCTGTCTGAAGCATTACCTTTTAATTTAGAGCAGTGCTGCCAGCAGAAACACCCTCACAGTGCCGTAACTTAAGGTGCCGAATAAGGCGCCCTAAAAGGCACTCCAGAGGACACATTATAAAGTGGCCTGTCCACCAAGGCACCTTATAATGTGCCCTATAGGGCGCTTTATAGGGTGCCTTATAGGGCGCGTTATAGGGTGCCGTATAGGGCGCCTTATGAGGCACCTTAGGTTACGGCACTGTGAGGGTGTTTCTGCTGGCAGCACTAATTTAAATTAAAAGGAAAAGCCTCAGAGAGCCCTATTAAATAACACCACTGTGGCATCAAACCCATGACCTCTGCCTTTACAGTCATTGAAGTACCAGTGGGCTACAGCTCTGTAGTATCTAACCCACTGCTGACTGGCTACAGAAAGACTGCAGGTCACCAAACAAACTGTCTGCTGTCGTTACCAGGATATGGTAAACCCACCCGTACCCATGATGCACTGCACATGCAGATCAGCAGCCTACATCTGATCACAAGATAGGGTATGCACCTCTATATCACCCTGGCCTGGTAGGGGGAACTGACCGTGTGCGTTACTGGTACAGAGTAGCTACAGACCGTGACATTGTGCGGTTCCTGTGCTCACCCTGAGGGTGAGGTGGGGCGTCCAACACCAGGTCCGTAGCACCTGGCTTGGCTGAGATAGACTATACTGCAGGTCCAGTGTGTGATAGGTATTCCTTGCAGATATGCCTAGGCTACACCTGTGTCCATCTGTATTTCCCAGTCAAGTCTAGCACTTGTGGACTATGATGCACCCAGAATAGTGCATATCCTGTGTGGTTGCCATGGTCACCTGTTATAAGAGAAGGGAAGTGGATTATGTAGCACCACCCAACCCACCCCTGTGGGCCAGGGTGGGGGACAGGATCCCCCACCAACAGATCCGCATTCTATATCTATGCAATGGTAGCAATAGAGGTGACCAGCAACCCCAGTCCTGCTGGGGAATAGGCACCCTACAGCGCAGTCAATGCAGATCTGTACGCATTACATAAGGCACTGGCAGACAGGCAATAGGCCTGGAAAAGCTCAGCTGCCCCCCACCACTATCAGACATTCACCAGCAGAGGGCACAGTCAGTCTCCACCCACTGCACCCTGGAAGGTGTTCCAGCCATACACATGCTAACTGCAGACAGTCTGCTAGCTAGCACATAGTGCATGTTCCTGGAGGAACTGCGCACACCCAAAACTGAGATTTGAGCGCGCACGCACACACACACACCAAGCAGGCATAGCAGTGATTGGGCCCCAAAAAAAGGAACCCATAAACATTACTTGAGAGAAATACTGTATAGCACTATGGTGGAACCTAGCCATGCCGTGGCCACTGCTCAGTCAGGGTGAGAGTGACCCCCCCCCCTCCCCCCAGCATGACATGCTGTGGCCACCCTGTCTGTGCAGGTGGTGGTTGGGCACTACAATGTCCCAGCCATTGACCTATGCCCTGTGCAGATGCATCCTGCCCAGACCGCCCTGTCCAGGCCATACCCACAATACCTTGCTCCTCATTATGCACATTGGCAGGCTGACACTGGAAACAGTGCAAGCAGTGTGAGCTCATTAAGGTGTAGGCAGCCACAACAACTGGATAGACATACACACACTCCCACACCTAAGCCAGCATTGTGCAAATATAGAGGTTTGTAGTAGCCCTGGCTGCCACACTAGTCCTGGGCACAGTGCGGGCATTGCTATGGTACACAATACTGTTGGGGTCACTCAGAAAGGTTGCTATGATGCATCTCTGTCAACAAATCGTGTTCAACCTAGGATTTGTTATCTGACCTTAATCATAGCAATCTTTTGATATATGTCAGAGGTACTCAAACCGGGTCCTGGAGGGCTGCAAACCAGTCAGGCTTTCGGGATATCCCTAATGAATAGGCATGAGATATATTTGCATGCACTGCCTCCACTGTATTTGAATATATCTCATGCCTATTCATTAGGGATATCCCGAAAACCTGCTGGTTTGTGGCCCTCCAGGACTGGATTTGAGTACCCCTGATATATGTGGAACATGTTCCCAAGTTTAGGACGGCATTGCTAAGGTATGCAGGTGCCCATATTGGGAGATGCTGCTCCGCGCAGGGCCCAACAGCTTGACTCTCCATGAGGCTTTGGATAGCGGAGCCTGTGGGTGTGGGTGTTTGTGCCCCTGTTGGCCACTGCTCTAGAGCAGAGGTTCCCAACTCCGGTCCTGGTGGGCCAAACACTGTTCAGGTTTTCATGCTGTCCCTAATGAATATGCATGATACATTTGCATACAAAGGGGGTGGTGCATACAAATGCAGCACAGGCATATTTATTAGGGCCAGCATGAAACCTGAATGGTGTTTGGCCCACCAGGACTGCAGTTGGGAAACTCTGCTCTAGGGATTGCACATGTTTATGGTGTCTGTGCTCTGTAGGGTAAAATATAGGTGTTTATGGCATGTTTATTTTATCTGCAATAAAGATTCTGTCTTTATTACCATGGTTTAGTACTGGGTAAAATATGGGGACATGGTTTGCAGAAGCCACAGCTGAGACTTGAACCTGTGACCTTCTGCCCCTGAACATCCTGGCTGTGTGTACTGCACCAAACTGTTGCCACAGAGGCAAGTTATTCCCTGGGGATACCATGACTGTTCGTCAGACAGACCTTGTCTGTTGCAGTGCATGGCACCCACCTAAACGGGGCTTGGCCGTGGTCTGCTGTGGGCAGATGCCACTGCCCCCTCTGCCACCAGCACTCCTCTGCTATCATGTTGACATGCCCTTGTGCCGGTGGTGCTGGTGGTGTGCAGTCCCAGGCCATCCAGTGTGCCGGTAGGCGGCTGCCTATGGTGCATGATATGGGGTAGAGCTGCCTGAATAGACATCCACGCTTCCCCCCGGCACCGCCTGCCATTGTTATGTGCCCTTTGGGGTACTTGCTGGGTACTGTCCCTGGGACACTGTGGGACACACACTCGTGGCCATGTTTGCCCTTGGTCAGTTGCTGTCTTGCTGGTTTTCTGCTTCTACATTCCTATGTGTCACCTAGGCATCTGCCTAGTCCACCCTGTGCCCCAGCTGCTCCACTGCATGTCCTGCCTGAAGCCCCCTGTACCCCATTTGCAGCCTCACTGTACTGCCCTCTCGTACTTGAGCACTATGATGTTGCTGCACATGTATCACTACTATCACATTTTTTGGTTTCCCTGCCTTTGCTGCACATTGCTGACTGAAATGGTCTCTCTCCCCTGCAAATGTGCGTCTAGCGCGAGGGTTTCACTAGCGCTAATTTTCAGAGCTTCATTTCATGGCGTTAGTGTGCATGGAACCTCTCCCCGTCCACTCTCTGCCCATTGACCCCCTTCTATCCGCCCCTGGGGAGCCTTACTCCACCCTCTGGGAAGCCTTACTCCACCCTCTGTGCACCTTAACACCGCCGGGGACATTATCATGCGATACATGATGTTCTTGCATGGTAATGCACCATTATAACGCGATAACATCACGTATCGCATGATAACGTCGCAGCCGTGGCGTTAGAGCCGTTTAGTAAACATACCTCTAAAGATCATTTAGCAGAGAACCACAGCTGGGGGTTGAACCTGTGACCCTCTGCTTCTGGACACACTTGCTGGGTGCAGTGCACCACACTGTTGCCACAGATGCATGATGGTCCCTGGGGCTACCTTTACTTTTCCTCAGCCAGACTTTTTGTGTTGCACTGCACACCACTTACTGGTACAGGGCATGGCCTAGGTCCACTGCAGGCAGGTGCTACTAACCCCTCCTGCACTGGCACACAGCCCCCCTGCCATGGCCATATGCTGTCGGTGCTGGTATTGCACAGTCCCAGGCCATCCACTGTGTGGGTAGGTGGTCATCTAGGGAGCGGGGTATGGGCATGGGGCATACTTGAGCAACCTCACATACCCCCATCACCACCTACCAATAGGCTGTTCCTTCCACTTGGGGGAGGGTTGGCTGGAGGGATGTCAGGTCAGTGCTCTGGCAACTGTTGGCTCGGGTGGACCAGGTAGATGCAGGTGGATTGTGTTTGGACTTTGTCAGCTGCTGTCATGATGATTTCCGGTTTCTATGTTCCTATGTGCCACCTAGGCGCCTGCCTAGTCCACCCTGCGCCCCTTCTGCCCCCGCTACATGTCCTGCCTGCAGCCCCCTATGCCCCACTTGCACCATCGCCATAGTGGTCTTTCATACTTGGGCACTATGCTGGTGCTAGACATGGAGCACTACTATCACAAATCTTGGGCTCCATGTCTATGCTGTACATTGCTGACACTGAAACGGTTTCTCTCTCCTGCAATGTGCATCTAACGGCAGGTTTTCATTCGCGGTAGGATTCAGCCCTTCATTTCAGTGCGTTAATATGCAGGGAGCCTCTCCCAAAACCCTGACTGGTTTGTGGCCCTCCAGGACTGGATTTGAGTACCCTTGGCATAGGCCAACAGGGGCACAAACACCCACAGGCTTCACTATCCAAAGCCTCATGGAGAGTCAGGCTGTTGTGCCCTGCGCGGAGAAGCATCTACCAATACTAGCACCTGCATACTTTAGCAATGCTGTCATAAACATGGAAACACGTTCCACATATATCAAAAGGTTGCTATGAGCAATGTCAGATAAGAAATCCTACATTAAACACAATTTGTTAACAGAGATTCATCATAGCAACCTTTCGACATATGTGGATTGTGTTTCATATTTTGTTACTGACAGTGTTTACTACCCCGGAGAGTGACCCTAACAGTATTGAGTATCATAGCAATGCCTGCACTGTGCCCAGGACTGGTGTGGTGGCCAGGGCTGCCAACCACCTCTCTCTTTGCACAATGCTGAAATAGGTGTGGGAGTGTATATATGTCTATCCAGTGTTTTGTGGCTGCCTACACCTTACTGAGCCCACACTGCTTGCACTGTTTCCAGTGTTAGTCTGCCAATGTGCATAATGAGGAGCAAGGTATTGTGGGTATGGCCTGGGCAGTCTGGGCAGCATGCATCTGCACAGGGCATAGGTCAATGGCTGGGACACTGTAGTGCCCGACCACCACCTGCATGGACAGGGTGGCTACAGCATGTCATGCTGGGAGGTCACTCTCATTCTGACTGAGCAGTGACCATGGCATGTCCAGGTTCCCATATAGTGCTATTATAGGCTTTCTCTCAAGTGTTATCTGGGAGTTCCCATTTCTGGGGCCCAATTATTGGCATATCTGCTTGGTGTTTGTGCTTACATCTCACTTCTGGGTACACATAGTTTCTCCAGGAACATGCACTATGTGCTAGCTAGAAGACTGTCTGCAGTTAGCTTGTGCATGCCTGGAACACCTTGCAGGGTGCAGTGGGTGAAGACTGACTGTGCCCCCTGCTGGTGAATGTCAGCTTGTGGTGGGGGGGCAGCTGAGCTTTTACAGGCCTACTGCCTGTCTGCCAGTGCCCTATGCGATACATACAGATCTGCAGTGACTGCCCTGGAGGGCACCCTTCCCCTGCAGGACTGGGGTTGATGGTCCCACAGCCTTTCCTCATGTCCCTCTACGGCCTCCATTGCAAAGATGTAGAGTGTGGTTCTGTTGGTGGCAAATCCTGGTCCCCCACCCTGACCCAGAGAGGGTGGGTTGGTACGTGGTGCTGCATAATCTGCATGTGGGTCCAGACACCCCCCCCTGCTCTTATAACAAGTGATCATAGCAACCTATAGTACATGCATTATTCTGAGTGCATCACAGATGGCCACAGAGATATCCTAGGTGTGTCTGCAAGGGCTACCTGCCACACACACTGGCACTGATGGGGACCTGCAGCACAACCTAGCTCAGCCAAGCCAGGTGCTGTGGACCTGGTGCTGGGCGCCCCACCTCACCCTCAGAGTGAGCACAGGAACCGCACAATGTCATGGTCTGTAGCTACTCTGTGACAGTAACACACATGGTCAGTTCCCCCTACCAGGCCATGGTGCTGCGGAGGCGTATACCCCATCTTGTGACCAGAGGTAGACTGCTGATCTGCATGTGCAGTGCATCATGGGTATGGGTGGGTTCACCCTATCCTGGTAACCACAGCAGACAGTTTGTGTGGTGACCTGCAGTCTTTCTGTAGCCAGCCAGCACTGTGCTTGCTGCTGTAGAGATGTAGCCCAGTGGTTATTACAATGACTGTGGAGGCAGAGATCATGAGTTCAGTCCTGCAGTGGTGTTATTTAGTAAGGCTGTCTGAGGGATTTCCTTTTAATTTAAATCAGTGCTGCCAGCAAAAACACCCTCACAGTGACTTAACCTAAGGTGCCTCATAAGGCGCCCTATAGGGCACATTATAAGGTGCCTTGGCGGACAGGGCACTTTATAATGTGCCCTATGGGGCACCTTATACAGAACTGTGAGGGTGTTTTTGCTGGCAGCACTGATTTAAATTAAAAGGAAATCTCTCAGACAGCCTTATTAAATAACACCACTGTGGGATTGAACTCATGATCTCTGCCTTTACAGTCATTGTAATAACCAGTAGGCCACATTTCTATAACATCTAACACAGCACTGGCATGGACTTAAGGTTAACGCGCGTTAACACGCTAAGGCGCCGTCTATCACGCGATACAAATTCATTGCTACCTTGCCGCCGGAACGCCCACTACCTTATATGGCATTCCTCACATTAACGCTGCAACTAGCGCCGGTAACATTAGGACGCTTTAGGAAACTGCTAGGTACTTGTGACCTGGATTGGCCACTATTGGAAACAGGATACTGGGCTTGATGGACCCTGGTCTGACCCAGTATGGCATTTCTTATGTTCTTATTGAGGATGTGAGATGGATGCTTGAAAAGATTAAAGAATATCAAAAGGATATCTATGTGTCTTTTATTGACTACAGCAAGGCTTTTGACTGTGTAAACCATGAGAAACACTGGGCCACATTAAGAAGCATTGATATACCAGAAAACTTGATTGTTCTCTTGCACAACCTAAATTTACATTGATCAAGCAGCCTACAGTTCGTACGAAACAAGAGGAAACAGAATAGTTTAAAATCAGCAAAGGTGTACTACAAGGCTGAATACTTTCCCCCTACCTCTTAAATTTCTATGCAGAACACATCAGAGAAGCAGGACAGTATGAAGACAACTGAGATATGAAGACTGGTGGAAGACTCATCAACAACCTTAGCTATGCTGAAGATACCACATTATTGGCTGAGAGCGAAGATGATCTGGAACATTGCTTCTCAAGATCAAGAAATATAGGGGTATGGTTACTAAACCATCTTAATGTCGCAGCCGTGGTATTATTGCGCGATAAGTGACGTTATCGCGCGATAATGTAACATTATCGTGCGATAACGTCACATCGCGCGATAACGCGGTGATGGCGTTAAGGCACAATAATGCTGTGAAATCCGGGTCTGAAGAGTGGAGTAAGGTTTCTCAGAGGGCAGAGAGAAGGGGTCAATGAGTGCAGAGTGGGCGGGGAGAGGCTCCAGCAACACTAATGCTTTGAAATCCAGGTCTGAACACTAACACCAGTGAAAAAGCACATTTGCAGGAAAGAGAAACCATTTCAGTCAGCAATGTGCAGCAAAGGCAGGGAAACCTTGAAAAGTGATAGTTGTGATACATGTGCAGGACCCAAAAAGGCAAATGAACATATAAAATGACCAGAACCACATTTAAAATCCCAATAACCAAGCTGGCCAATAGTGATATTAATGATAAACATAAATCAACACTACTTACAAAACGTAAAGCGTAAAAATTAAGATGTCATGTTTGGAAGGGTCTATGCTCTGTCCCCCTACAAAGTGAAGGATCCCATATTGAAATAGTGCTGATCAGGGTTTCTGTCGTTTAGATTGGGCAGGTCTGTTATGGCGTGCACATGTGCAGCAACAGCAACAGCAGAGAGGTACATAGGAAAGGGCAATACTACTGATGCTGTAAATGGGATACAGGGGGCTGCAGGCGGCAAATGCTGTGGTCCAGCTGGGGCACAGTGCGGACTAGGCAGATGCCTAGGTGGCACATAGGAATGCCGAAACTGTAAAGCAGCAAGACAGCAACTGATGAGGGTCCAACATGGGCACGGGTGTGTGTCCCACAGTGTCCTAGGGGATATTACCCAGCAGATACCCCCAAGGGCACATAACATTGGCAGGCGGTGCCAGGGGAAAGCACGCATGTCCATGTAGGCACCCCTACCCGAGAACCCACACCATAGGCAGCTGCCTATCAGCACACTGGATGGCATGGAACTGCGCACCACCAGCACCACCGGCATAATGGCATGGCAGCATGGTGGCAGAGGGGTGCTGGAGGGGGCAGTGGCATCTGCCCACAGCAGATCATGGCCAAGCCCTGTTTATGTGGGTGCCGTGCACTGCAACAGACAGGGTCTGTCTGACAAACAGTCATGGTATCCCCAGGGAATAATCTGTCCATGTGGTGCAGTACACACAGCCAGTGTGTTCAGGAGCAGAAAGTCACAGGTTCAAGTCCCAGCTGTGGCCCTTGTCCCCATATTTTACCCAGTACTAAACCATGGTAATAAAGACGGAACCTTTATTGCAGATAAAATAAACATGCCTGAAACACCTAAAGTTTACCCTTTTTACATTGTAGTGCCTGACCACCACCTGCATGGACAGGGTGGCCACAGCATGTCCTGCTGGGAGGTCGCTCTCACCATGACTGAGCAGTGACCACATCATAGCTAGGTTCCCCCATAGTGCTAGATAGTATTTCTCTTAAGTGATATTTATGGGTTCTCTTTTCTGGGGCCCAATCACTGACATACCTGTGTGGTGTGTGTGCTGACATCCCAGTTTTAGGTGCACCTTAGATTTGGCCAGCATATGGGGTGCCTTATATGCTGCCTTGGAGGGTGCCAACCTTTCCTGCCGCCCTCTGGGGCACATTATGACCTGCCTTGGATGATGTGGTGCTTTATGATGTGCCCTATGGTGCGCCCTAAATGGTGCATTAGATGGCGGCACTGGGGTGAGGCTTTTTTGGCTGGCAGTGCAAATTGTTGGGATGTGTCTGACTGTTACAAGCAGGAAAAGTGATTGCCTCAGTCTTTTAACTGATCCCACTGAGGGATCAAACTCATGACCACTGTATCAGCAGTCAATGTATTAACCATTGTGCTACACCTTTGTTACTGTACTTACAGGTCAGCGCACCTAATTAAGGCTAACGCGTGTTAACGTGCCACGGCTCCCTCTATCGTGCGATAACGGACTTTATCGCACGATAACCCGAAATGCTATCTTAAGACCGGAACTCCCACTACCTTATATGGCATTCGTCACAGTAAGACTGCAACTAACGCCGGTAACATTAAGACGGTTTAGTAAACATACCCCATAGTCTTAAAATGAGCTTGCACCTTAATGTAAAGAAGACAAAGATCTTGACAACTGACAAAATTAATAAGTTCATCGTTAATGGAGAAGAAATTGAAATAGTGGACAACTCTAACCTACTTGCATCAACTATCAATAAAGAAATGACAAGCAGTCAAGAAATCAGACGACACACTGCTCTTGGCTGAATGGCTATCAAGGACCTAGACAAGATTCTGAAGAGCAGAGATGTCTCTCTCTATACAAAGATTCAACTTGTCCAAGCCATGGTATTTTCAATAACATCATATGGACACGAAAGTTGGACAGTGAAAAAGATAGGAAGAAAATTGATGCCTTTGAATTATGGTGCTGGCAATGAATACTGTGTGTGTCTCATGGACTGCCCAAAGAACAAACCAGTCAGTACTAGAGTAGATCAAAAAAGCTTTCCTTAGAAGCTCAGATGACAAGAATTTGACTTTCATACTTTGGACACATCATGCGAAGAGAGAGATCATTAGAGAAAGACATGATGCTTGACAAGGTAGAAGGTCAATACAAAAAAGGAAGGTCAGCAATGAGATGGATTGTTACAATAACAGCAGCTATGGATGCCACTCTGTCAACAATGAGCCGCCTGACTGACAACCGAACACAGTTTAGGACAACTATCTAGAGGGTCACCATGAGTCTACACTGACTCGACGGCACTTAACAACAACCACATTGTTCATACAGTAAGTAATGTTTACCCAAATACGAAATATTTGTTCTGTTTATAAGTGACCCTAAAGTTTTAAGTAAACCCTTGGTTCAGAACCTAAATCTCTGGTTTTGAGTCTAATTACTGAGAAGGATAAATGAGAGTGTGTCAAGTGCCTAAACCTTAAATATTGGTTGCCACTAACAGAATTCCTCCCTCCCCCCCCCCCCCCCAAATCTGAACCAGGGCCAATATAAGGAGATGAGGTGCCCTAGGCAAACCTCATCCCTTGTACCCCCCTCCCCCCATGGCAACCATTGCTGTCACCCCTCTTTGGGACCCGCAGCAGCACCAATGGCTGCATACAGCTCTGCAATGCTCACCTTGAAACTTTGGTGCTACGGTGCTGCTTGCTTCTGCCCCCTTCAATGCCCAATGCCAAGAGGTTCTGAGGCTTGGGCTACATTTGTTGTCTGTGAGACTTGACATAAATCATCATCAACATGCAAATAATCAATACATTATTATCACATTAATGCACTATCAGACTTCATGAATCCTTAATATATACCTATTCTTAAAATCTCAAGGATGTATAAACTACCTCCAAGTGCCAGTACATATAAAAATGTGTTTTAGTCATATAAGTCATCAATAAATATTCATGTATATATATGATAATTTAATATGTCACAATTCATATATAATACATACAAAATTCCTACAAATATTAGAATAATTCACAGTACCAATTCATAAAGCACAATTGAATGAATTAATTGAATGAAGTCTGTTAGACTTGTAAATATATTGTGATTATTGCTTCAGTTAAGCATGTATTTTATGATGGACCTGACCCAGTATGGCATTTCTTATGTTCCTATGGTGAACTTCTGCTCAAGACAACTGTGCTAACCACAATGCACAGTCAGTGCCCATACTGCCCCTAATCTATCCTTTCTCCGCCACAATGCGCACTATGCCACAATGCGCACAGGATTTTTACCATGGCCACATTGTTAGCTCATGGTAATGCTTACTGCAGTCTGCTTAGCATGTGGTAAACCCCACACTGACCATTAGCACACTTTAGCAAACATGACCCAAAGTGATTTGCAATAATGTAATCTCACTAAAACAAAAACTTGAAGATAGATACCGTGATGCAGTGAGTGAGGCAACAGCATTTCTGCCTAGCTCTAAGGGCTCCCCGTTCAATTTAGAGTTTTGAGCTGTTCGACCCCCCGGAAATATTGATTTGAGGAAGGAGGAGTGATCGGAGTGCTTCATCACTGTGAGATGGAGGTGCGAACTGCGTAGATCGCATGGCAGCGAAAGTGTCGCGGAAAGAAAAAACTCGGGTGGTGGAGGACAAAATGGCGGCTAAGCCAGTTTCTAGCCCAAGAATGGAGCGCGATATAGACATGATAGAAGAAGTCATGAATACAGTCGTGGCAGCGTTGGAGAGCCTCTTCCAGGGATTGTCAGAGCAATTTACACAAGTAGGCCAATCAGTTATTGAATTTGGTGCATGGATGGAGCAAGCAGAACAAAGAATATCAAATGTGGAAGACGCACAGAATACACAAATCCAGCAAGTGCGACGGCTCGAGGAACTAATCAAAAAACAAGAGGAGAAACAGGATGATTTGGAGAATCGCAGACGAAGGAAGAATTTAAGATTTGTGGGGATACCTGAGGCTGTAACTGATGGTGACATGAGAGGGTATCTGGAAACATGGCTGGCGATGAACTATGTGTTGGACACCACGTTGGGCTCTGTAAAGATAGAGAGAGCTCACAGATTGGGAGTGAAAAGAGGCCCAGGAGACAGGCCATGAGTGGTGATAGCTCGTTTTTTGAACTATGCACAAAAAGATGATGTGATCAGAGCTGCAAGGAAGCAGAGGTCACAAATGCAAGGGAATACAAAGGTTTTGATTTTTCAAGACTATTCCACAGTGGTTAGTAAAAGACGGAAAGAATACTCAGGAGTGTGTGACGCACTGTCCAAGAAGGGGGTGCGTTTTGCATTATTGTACCCAGCATGTTTGCAAGTAGAATACAAAAATAGACAGCGTTTATTTGAAACACCAGCGGAAGCTAATAAGTTTGTGAGAGAGCTGACGCAGGACACGAGAGAAGAAGCGCCAAAGAATCATCATTAAAATGGAGGGAGCAGCTGAAGGAAAGTATCTGACTGGATATTTCTGTTGGCAGCTTTTGGCGGAAACTTTTGATGGAGACTTTTGTTGGCCGTGCAAGTAGCGAAGTGGACCTGGAGGCTATAAAGAAAAGAAGTGCTGAAAGAAGAATATGGGGATGAGGGTTGTGTATGTATAACTAAATGGGGGAAGAGGGGGTTTAAGAAAAGGACCAAGGGATGGTATATATAGCAATAGGAAGAAGGGGGGAATGATTGATTACTTGAAAAGGAAAAGGAGAAGGGGAAGGATGGGTGCTGAAGGGGAAATGGGAGCAATGGAGGAATTTGTCATACCTATGGATAAATGGAGAGTGGAATTCCAGAGGGGTGAACAGATGATTCATTGGTTTAGGGATTATGGGGGGGGGGGGGAGCCGAAGGTATTACAGTGATCTCGGAGGGAACTCTACTATGGAGGGAAGTAGGAAGTATGGTGGGGGAGGTAGGAATGGGAGTAAGGGGGAGGGGAGGGAGGGGGGATGGGGGAGGGAAGGGGCATTGAGGGTTTGAAAATGACTGTGATAGAGGGAAGGAATATAGGTTCGGGGGGGGGGTTAGAGGAATGTCAAGTAAAAAGAGACGAAGGGAATATGTTGAAGATATGGAGAGGAGAAGGAGAACAATGGAGTACATGGGAGGGTAAGGAGGGTGGGGTGGGCCCTGGGCTGGGGGGGCTCATCTCACAACAAGAGTGTGAGATGAATATGAGGATTATGCTAATAAGAGAATATAGGAATGGCTAAGGATATGCGTCTGATTTCATGGAATGTATGTGGAATAGGGACTCCAGTTAAGAGACATCAGATATTAAGGGTGCTTAGAGATAAACAAGTGGACATTTATTTATTTAGCTGTATTTATATCCTGCTTTTCACCGGGTCAAAGCGGTCAATTGGGGGATACATTTAACACAAGGGGATATGAGACACATACACTAATACTTACAGGGAACATAGGCAATGGAGGGTTAAGTGGCTTGCCCAAGACCACAAGGAGTGCCTACAGGACTAGAAATCCCAGTCCCTCTGGCCTGAGATTGCTGTCCCCAGGTGGGACTTGAACCCCCGGCCCTCCAGCCTGAAGTACCTTGTCCTAACCACTAGACCACTCCTCCCTCCATTGTGTTTTTGCAAGAAACGTATCAGACTGATGTGGAACATGACAAGCTGAAAAGAGGGTGGGTTGGGACTGTATTTGGGGCTTCTTCAGGGGGGAAGAAAGCAGGAGTGGCAGTCTTGGTAGGGAAACAGTCGGGATTGGAGGTGGAACAGATCATCAAAGACCCGGGAGGGTGATATATAATTGTCGTGGGGAAAATAAAGGGTGATAAATTGGGTTTTGTTAGTATATATGCTACCAATACATATGATGCTCCATTTATGATAGATTAGGCAAGTGCTTGAGCGAACTCAGTCACATTCCGATTATAATGGGGGGGGGGATTTTAATTGTGTCCTAGAAGAGTCAATGGATAGATCAGGTGCTAGAGGGAAGACTAGGGATAGGAGATCACAGTGGGTCAAAGGTATCTGTGAAGGGTATGACCTGGTCGATTACTGGAGAGCTCTGCATCCATTAGGCAAAGATTACACACACACATCCCTAGGGCACATGAAACAGGGTCCTGAATAGACTACATTTTGGGATCCAAGGGATTTTTTGATAGAGTAAGTAAAGCTGAGGTAGTCCCTGTACATGTGTCAGATCATGCGTATGTGTGGATGGATTTAAGATGGGGGCCAAGCAAAAAAAGGAATCTGTGGAGAAACCCTCTTGGGAATAATAATGATAACAATTTTAGGGTCTTTCTGTATGCTCATTGGGAGGAGTATGTGCAGCTCAATGGGGAGCATAAAGATAATCCCATATTATTTTGGGAAGCAGCGAAGGTGGTGATGAGAAGGCGAATTATTGAATATGGGGCCACAAAACGTAAGGCATATAATAGCAGACTGCTTCTTCTGGAAAAGGAATTATGTCAGGCAAGGAGAGCTATGCTAAGTAAGCCTACATCGGGGGGGGGGGGGGGAAGCTGAGTTAGATCACTTACAAAAAGAGGGGAGCTCCATGTTACAAGAAAAAGTGGCACAGTCAATGTTGTATTACAAATATAAATTGCATAAATTTGGTAATAAGGTGGGGAGGTTGTTCTCAGGGCTAGTGAAAACAAGCAGAGGACAGAAGCATATAGGGGCATTGCGTGATACAAAAGGTAAGGTGCAGATGGCTCAGGCTGAGATTGAAAAGATTGTTTGAGATTATTATAAGACTCTTTATGATATAGCAGTAAGAGATAGATACAAGACTGAGGAATTTTTGAGTAAAGTTAAGTTACCCAGTTTGTCAGTAGAACAAAGGGAGGTACTGAATGCTCCAATTGGAGAAGCAGAAGTCTTGGCAGTAATTAAGCGGTTACATAATTGTCAGACCCCAGGGCCTGATGGATATAGGGGAGAATTTTATAAACTGATGAGTGATTGGATAGTGGGGCCTTTAACAGAGTATTATACAGGCCTGGTAAAAAGCCAGTGTTTTCTGTACGAGAAGAACAGAGCAATACTCACAATCATTCCCAAACCCGGCAGAGATCGGTTGTTGCCAGAGTCGTATAGACCGATTTCTTAGACATAAAAATTTTGGCAAAAGTGATGGCAGATCAGGTGGCAGAGTATGTACCACAGTTAATTCACGAGGATCAGGTGGGTTTTGTGAAGGGTAGGCATGTGGTTAAAATGTTCGTAAGATCATTTCATTTCTATATATGACGGGTACAGCGGGAGTACAGGCAGTAATGATAAGCTTTGACACAGAGAAGGCATTTGATCGAGTAGATTGGCAATATATGTTTCAAGTGCTGGAGGTTATGGGCATTTGGGGGGGGGGGGGTTTAGACACGATTAAGCTTTTATATGCTGACCCGAGAGGGCAAGTATTAGTAAACGGCTCCATCTAAAGGACTTGCACTGGTTACCAATTTACTGCCGCCTCACCTATAAGGTAGTCTTGATGACCTTCAAGGCCATTAACAAAATATCTTCCACCTCTTTAACTGACCTTCTCCACCCCACTCCAACAAACAGGGCTAGGAGAACATTCGCCATCAATACCCTACAGATCCCCAAAGAAATAACAAAATGCACCCAAGCAACAATGAACCGAGCTTTCAAGTTCTACGCTCCCAGCTGCTGGAACACACTCCCATCCTCCATACGAGTGATCACAGATCTTGCTCAGTTCAGAAAAGCACTAAAACACCACCTTTTTTTTCTACACTACTCTCAACCCAGTATCTCAACCCCATCCACCATCCACCTTTCCAGGAAATAGTAACTAGCAAACAGTCTCATGCAAATTTTTCAGATAACTGTATATAGCTGTAGATAGTTTCTCCCAGCTGAATCCCAAGTTGTATTGTCCTGTTCCACTGTAAGTGCTTAACAGAGCACCTGTTATGCACAAAGTATGTTATAATGTAAACCGCACTGATTTTAAATAGTGCGGTATATAAAAGCAATAAATAAAAAAATAAAATTAATAAAATCTCGGGAGAATTTTTAATTCGGAGAGGGACTAGGCAGGGTTGTCCCCTGTCCCCACTTCTTTTTGTTCTAACTTTAGAGCCATTATTGGAGAGAATTCAAACCCATAAAGGACTAGTGGGGGCGTGGGTAGGGAAGGAGGAATTTCGTATTTCTGCCTTTGCTGATGACATTTTGGTTTATCTAGACAAAAAGACATTGCCAATGCTGTTACGAATTTTTAAAAATTTTGGAGAGTTTTTGGGGTTGAAATTAAATTTAGATAAATAAGAGGTGTTGGATTTACATCAGATATTATAGTGGGAGTGGGAGGGAAACTTTCCATTAAAGTGGGCTGAAAATGGAATTAAATATTTGGGTGCATATTTGCCAGTAGATGTGGGAAGACTGCAGACATATAATGTTGGGAGATTAATGGAGCAAACTATGGATTGTTTGCATAGATGGAGAGATTGCCTGCTGTCATTGGGGGGGGGGGTGTGAATGCAAATGCAATGTGTGCCTTTGAGTCAGTCCTGACTCCTGGTGAACCAGAAGCTCCTGGGTTTTCTTGGCAGTGTCACTGGTGGTAGATTGCCAGGCCTTTCTTCTGAGGCAATGGAGGGTTAGGTGACTTGCCCAAGGCCACAAGGAGTGCTAGTGGGAATCAAACCCTGGTTGCTTGGTTAACAAGCCAGTGTTCTAACCACTAGGCTACTCCTTCTCTCCTGGGGGGGGGGGGCCAATAGCACTATATAAAATGACCATATTTCTGAAGTGGTTATATATGCTGCAAACATTGCCTGTGGTAATGACGTGTAGGGAGGTGGCTAAATTGGAGAAGAGTTTAAATATATTTTATTGGAAAGGGAAAAGACCACGGATTAGTATTACAAAATTACAGAGACCCTGGGAATGCAGAGGGATGGGAGTCCCGGATAAAAGAAGATACAATATAGCATGCCAGTTGAGGAATTTGCGAGATTGGTTGGGCACAACAGCAGATTATACACCTATAGAATATGAGCAAGAGGTAGTGAGACCATTGGCTTTGAGATATATCTTGCATGCGAAAGTAGCGGATTTGCCTCGAGAAACTAGTGGCCATCTGATACTTTAGGTGATGCGGAGAATATGGTGGATGCTTTGTCAAAAATGCTCCAGGAATCCTAGGGTACCATTACTGGTACCCTAGGATGGTACATTTATTCCGGGGATGCAGGGGGGAGCGTTCCATAAGTGGGAGATCCAGGGACTCATGGCGATAGAACAAGTAGTGAACGAGTTGGGTAAAGTGATAGAATTTCATGAGTTGAAGTAGATATGGGCTGACAGATAAGGACCGTTTCTCCTATGTGCAAATGAGAAGCTATATAAGCAGTTTGGGAATGCAGGATTTCCACACAGATATCTGCACTAAATTTGAGGAGCTTTTATATTCTGGAATGGAATCACAGGCCCGGGTCACGATTTTACAGAAGGAATATTTCAATTTGGAGGGGGAATCTAAGGAAAGGGAATTAGCTGCAGCATGGACTCATGACCTAGGTGTGGAGATAGGAGGCATAGATATGATTAGAGCTTTTGCTGATATACCTAAGGTGACTAAAAATGCGGGTCTTCAGGAAATGCAATACAGAATACTGCAAAGGAGCCATTTTGCTCCGTGCAGAGCACTTAAAGCAGGAAGCAGTGTCTCAGCAAGTTGTCCGAGATGTGGGAGAGATAGAACAGATTTGGGACATATGTGGTGGCAATGCTCGGGAGTGGTGTGATTTTGGGGCGCCTTAGTGAAACATCTTACATCCATCCCCGGGATCACGATGAGGAAAGATCCTAGGGTTTTGATTCTGGGGTTGATAATGTCCATGGAGGGGTTGAGGAGGGGGCAACGGGAATGGCTGGGAAAGATTCTACTGGTAGCATGGAGAATTATACTATTAAATTGGCTATTACCAAGGGGTCCCACTATGGGACAGTGGAGGAGAGATGTATATAAGCTATTGTTTATAGAACAGGTGGGAGCCTGAGCTAATGAGAAAGCCACCAAAATATTCCTAGAAGGATGGGGTCCATATATACAAACACTAACACCACAAAACAGGAGCAGAATCCTTAATGTACTCCATTGAAGATAGAATGATATGTGCAGACTGGTATAAATATGTCTCCAAAGTGGAAAAGAGGGAAAGGGAACTGGATTTAGGGAGGGCAAGGGGACTCCGTCAACAGAGGGAGAGGGAGAGGGGAAGGGGGTGGAATACGATAAGGGATGTGGGGGGGGGGGGTATATCAGAGGTATGGGATATGTGAGGTATGTTGATTATTGGTGGATGAAGGGGATGGAAAAGGCAGGGAGGAATAAAGGCGGAGAAGATAAAAGCTGAGACAGTAACCGTCCCATAATCTGTTATTGTTGGAATTTAGAATATATAAATGGTTCTGTCCCCATAAAAGCATAATTTACTAAAATAAAAGGGGGGGGGGTGAGATAAAAATGAAAATGATGGGACAAGAATTCAAATGTTAATCTTGATATTAGTTTATTTTGTTTAATAATGTTTTAGAGGGTGTATAGTTGGAAGACATACGCCCCTAAAGTGGTGTGGAATGTGTATATAAAGAAAATTTAACAAAAACAAAAACTTGGGCTAACTAAGAAAAAATCCATAAAGTGTTAACATAGAAAATAACTACAATATCACTCATCTCTGCAATTTTGCTTGTATTATTTTTTGAAATGCAAATAAAAACAGAGTCAAAATGGGGTGTATTATTTTACCTTATGCACTTACGAGTAGAGAGGTAGCCTCGAGGTTAGAGTAACAGCCTAGTAGCCAAGCAATCAGAAGTTGATTCCCACTAGAACTCCTTGTTACCTTAGATAAGTTGCTTTACCCTCTATTGCCTTGGAAGAAAATGCCTGCCAAGCTACTTCCAGTTGTACCTTGCCAAGAAAGCTCAGTGGCTGCTGGATCACCAGAAATGAGCATTGACTTGATGGCACTTAAAAAAAGGGTCTATATTGCCAATATGTGCTGTTTTCATGTCCCTTTTATCTTTTTATTTTTATTAATTATTCATTTACATTTTATATCTAAGAACTTTATGGGGATAATTATATGAAGTATTTTTAGTACAAAGAGCATGTTTTATGTGTGGAAAGGGGGTCCTATAGAATTCTTGGTATACATGCATGAAGTGTAGGCAGAGTGCACCTACAATTATGGACTCTGCCCATAGATGTTCCCAGGGGCATAGTTTGAGTGGAGCGGAGTTGTGATACAAGCATCTCTTTTATGAAATATGTAATAGATGCAGGGATTAGTCACATACATCTTTACCTTCTTCAGAGTAGGTATAAATTTATAAGAATTATAGCTCCTAGGGATAGTTCTGGATTCCAAATTTATAAAGGTATGTAGGTATCTACTGTAATCCCCCCTTCCTCTGGGGCAGCAGGCGAGTCCTGCAGGGGCCAGGTCACAGAACAAGCTATTTCTGCTGTTGTCTCATCTTATCCACTATTTCATCCGAGTCTGTCAATGAGGCAGTCTCTTCTTATAACACTATACTCTCTTCTGATTTATGTGCTCTCACTCTTCCCATTCCAGGTCCTGTGAGGCATACTGTGCCTCAACCTTGGCTGACCTCCATAATCCACTGCCTATGTTCCTTTGCCTGCTCTGCTGAGCGCCTTTGGCTAAAATCTTGTGCCCATGCTGGCTTCATACACTTCAAATTTTTTGCTGACTTCCTTCCAGTCTACCATAGCATTCGCCAAGCAAGAGTACTATGCCTATCTGATAAGCTCTCTTGCCTCTGACCCTTGCCTCTCTTTGCCGAGCTAAACTCTCTCCTCAAAGTATCTCCACCTCTGATCACCTCCTTTACTTTCTGCCCAGATTTTGGCTGAATATTTCCATGACAAGGTTCGCAAGATTAGTCTGGAGTTCTCAACTTGATCAATTCTGTCTCCCCTTCCCCCACTTCAGTCTCAAATCTTTCCTTCAATCCTGCCACCCTTGCTTCCTTTTCTGAAGTCACTTAGAAGGAAACTGCCCATCTTCTCCCTTCCTCCAAATTTACTACCAGCTCCTCTGATCACATTCCCACCCATGTACTAAGCTTTCTCTCTTCTGTTGTCTTTCCTTTCATCTGTCATTATCCTCAGCCTATCACTTTCTACTGCAGTTGTTCTTGCTGCCTTCAAAACATGCTGTGGTTACATCACTCCTCAAAAAGCCTTCACTGGACCCCATCTGCTCTTCCAATTATCAGCCATCTCCCTCTTCCCTTTTACATCCAAACTAGCTGAACGTGCTATTTACCACCGCTGTCTTGAATTTTTTTCCTCTTATGCTATTCTGGATCCACTGCAATCTAGTTTTTGTGCTGTACATTCTACAAAACAGCCCTTGCCAAAGTTTCCAGTTTCTATTTATGGCCAAATCTGAGGGCCTTTACTCAATCCTTATTCTTCTTGACCTATCTGCTGCTTTTGATATTGTTGATCATAACCTTCTCTTCAAAGTCCTGTTCTCACTCGGATTTTAGGGCTCTCTTCTGTCTTAGTTTGCTTCTTATCTCTCCCATCTCAATTTCAGTGTATGCTCTGCTGGATCCTCCTCTACAGCTATTCCACTTTCAGTTGAAGTATTTCAGGGCTCTGTCACGGGACATCGTCTCTTACCTTTCTTCATTCATTCTCTTGGTGCCCTGATTTTTTCCCATGGTTTTCAGTACTATTTTTATGCTGATGTTCTCAGATTTACCTCTCTACAACAGACATCTCTCCAGGAATCCAGACCTGATTCTCAGCCTGCTTGTCTGACATTGCTGTCTGGATGTCTCACCACCACCACCATGGCAAAGACTGAACTTCTTATCTTTCCCCCTAAACCAACTTTCCCCTTCCTCCCTTCTCTGTTTCTGTAGCCAGCACTGCCATCCTCCCTGTCACCTCGGCTTGCAACCATGTGGTCATCTTTGACACTGCTCTCTTTCTTTATGCATATCCAATAGATAAGCTAAAACCTTTCATTTCATCCTTTTCTTTATGAATACACTACCAAGACTCTTATCGATTCTCTCATCACCTCCCGTCTAGACTACTTTAATGGCATCCCTGAACACAACAATCTCACCAAATGATCCCTGTCCAGTCACATGGATAAAGTCAGCTAAGGAAGAGCTCACCCCTTGCATATACAAAATAATACATACATCCCTCACACAGACCCAAATACCTGCAACCCTCAAGCTTGCATCAATCAGGCCCAGCTTAAAAAGCCAGACAGCTGACAAGACAGACTCCTTATCATAACGATCAGTGTCAAGCTTACCATTCATGGCGAAAATCATGGAAAAGACAGTACAGTTACAGTTACAGGATCATATTAATGCACATGCTCCACTGGATCCACACCAACATGGATTCAAGCCAAACCATGGGATGGGAACATTACTAACAGCACTCATGGACCACATTATCAGAGAATATAAAAAAGGGCATGATTCTAGTATTTCTCGACATAACATAACATAATTTTGATTCTGTGTCACACACCATCTTGCTAAAATGCCTTAAAGAGATTGGTCTCTACAACAATACATTAAAATGGTTCAAATTATACTTTTACAAGACAGACAGCAATATGTTAAATGTGGAAAAGATGTATCTTCTCCCTTCATAATAAAGCAAGGAGTCCCACAAGAATCAGCAATATCAGTCCTTCTATTTAACATATATATTCAGCCAGTTTGTTAGGTCATACAAAAACATAGCGTCTACTATAAAATATATGCTGATGACATCATGCTGTATACATCGTTTGATACCGAAACCCCAGACTACACAGCAATAATCTAATGCCTCACCGAAATCTCAGGATAGCTCAACATCCACAACCTCAGCATAAACTACAACAAAACAGAAGCACTCATAATAACAAGGAACAAGAGATTCACTCCTCCTCACACTATAGCCCTAAATGACAGGCACTTAGCTATCAAAGATGAAGTGAAATACCTAGGAGTCATCCTTGATCAGAGCTTGAACCTACAAACATATAGCAACAAAACAACACAAAATGCATACTACAAACTAAAAACTATAAGTAAACTAAAGCTCCTCCTAGGTCATAATGACTTCAGAACAGTCCTACAAGAAATAGTCATACCACTGCTTGATTTTTGCAACTCATTGTACCAAGGCCTACCAGCTACAACCATCCTCTCACTGCAGATGGTACAAAACACTGCAGCCCGCATCCTCACAGGAACAAACAAAAAAGAAAGCATAACTCCAATACTGGCTCAGCTACATTGGCTCCCAATATAGAGTCATGCAAGATTCAAGGCAACAGTAAACATATTCAAAATACTACAGAATGAATCAGCTGAGTTACTCCAGGGACTAATAACAAGATAGTCTGAAAGCCGTACAACGAGAATAAATAGCAAAAACACACTAGCTACTCCAACTGAGTTCCCCAAGACAAGGAAGACCACATCCAACAGAGCTTTATCACTATAGACATCAAGTTTATGAAATGCCCTCCCTGAGGATGTCAGAGCTATGAAGGACACTAAGGACTTCAGGAAAAAGTTAAAAACATTCCTGTTTATTGAACACTTTGATAACATCACATAGAATAATACAAACACTCCCTCCCTTCAGGCACCAGTCAATGAATAATGACCAACATCACACAAGCACAAAGGATCACCCCAACTGTAAATAAGTTACACTTGTAAATCAATTATTTAACTGTTAATTATTGTTTATGACCTCCTCCTATGTACATCCCTTCCCCAAAATTTCATTGTATCCAAGTTACAGAGTTGAGGTTAAATCATATTGTTACAATGTAAACAACTGAGTTCAATGTAAACCACCTTGATTTAAAGAAAAAGTGGCATATAAATACTGTTAAATAAATAAATAAATATTATAGTTTGTTCCTTGCTGGTTTCCCATCGAGTCATCTATTGCCCCTCAATCTGTTCAAAACCCAGCTGCATGGCTAATCTTCCACCAATGTTGATATGCTCATATAACCCCTCAACTCATGTCACTTCATTGGCTCCCTATCCATTTCTGCATACAGTTCAAGCTTTTCCAACTTGCCAACAACTGCATGCATTCTGCAGCTCCTCATTACCTTTCATCTATTATCTCTCCCTATACCCCTTCTCAGTAACTCCCTTCATCAAGCTAATCACTTTGAACCATGCCCTTTTCTTCTACTGCAGGCTCCAGACTCCATTTGTTCCACCCTGCTGCACCATATGCCTGGAATAAGCTACCTGAGTTGGTATGTCAGACCCCATCTCTGGTCCAGTTCAAATCTAGTTGAAAAACTCATCTCTTTGAGTCAGCTTTGGGATCCTGACCCTCGTTTTCTCCTGTCAACACCCTTATACTTTTTAATCATTTCCCTTAAAAATTACCCTAGTCCCTTTTTTATTCTATTTGTCTGTCTTGAACATATAGTAAGCTCTGTGGGGCAGCGACTGTCTCTTATGTATGCCTAATAGTGCTATAGAAATGATTAGTACTAAGTAAACAGTATCAGAGGGCAGGCAAAAACCAAAATTTCTATTCAAAGAAAGGGATGTTAAAGCAAGATGGCATGTAACATAGAAACATAGAAACATGATGACAGAAAAAGACCACACGGCCCATCTAGTCTGTCCTTCCATAACTACAACAGTCCACTTTTTACCTTTAGAGATCCTCTGTGTTGGTCCCATGCTTTTTTGAATTCAGTTACTGTCCTCATCTCTACCACCTCCACTGGGAGACTATTCCACGGATCCAGGGCCGGATTTACCTATACGCCATGTACACCATGGCATAGGGCCCACAGCCGGCAGGGGCCCACAAAAAAAAAACAAGTTCATTTTTTTTTAAATAAAATTAAAAAAAAAACCTGGTGGCTGCCGCCGCGGGGCCCCCTCTGCTGCTGCGGCAGCACCGACTGACCCGCGGGGGCCCCGTCTACAAGCTGAAGCCGTCGGTTCCCTCCCTCCCTCCCTCCGTGCAGGCTGCAGGCTGTGAGAGACGCGAGAGAGTGTCTCCTCGCGTCTCTGTTAAGCCCGCAGGGGCTGATGGGAAATTTCCCATCAGCCCCTGCGGGCTTAACAGAGACGCGAGGAGACGCTCTCCCTTCGCGTCTCTCACAGCCTGCAGTCTGCACGGAGGGAGGGAGGGAAGAACCAACCGAACCGACGGCTTCAGCTTGTAGACGGGGCCCCCACGGGTCAGTCGGTGCTGCTGCGGCGGCAGCCACCAGGTTTTTTTTTTAAATTAAATTTTACTTTAGGCCGGGGGGGGGGTAGGACTGGTAATGGGCTATGGGGGGGGGGGAGGACTGGTAATGGGCTAGTGGGGGGGCTGGGGCAGGAAATGGGCTGGGGGGGTATGGCTGGTAATGGGGTATGGGGGGTGTAGGACAGGTAATTGGCTATTGCGGGGGCTGGGGCTGGAAATGGGCTGGGGGGGTAGGGCTGGTAATGGGCTATGGGGGGTAGGACTGGTAATTGGCTATTGGGGGGGCTGGGGCTGGAAATGGGCTGGGGGGTTAAGGCTAGAGGTGGGCTGATGGGGTTAGGACTGGTAATGGACTGTGGGCTGTTGGGGGGGCTTAGAACTGGCAATGGGCTTTGGGGGGGGTTAAGACTGGTAATGGGCTGTGGGCTGATGGGGGCTGTCTGGTAATGGGCTATGGGGGGGCTAGGACTGGAACCGGGCTGGGGGTTAAGACTGGAGGTGGGCTGATGGGGTTAGGACTGGTAATGGGCTGTTGGGGGGGTTAGAACTGGTAATGGGCTTTGGGGGGGTTAAGACTGGTAATGGGCTGTGGGCTGATGGGGGTTGTCTGGTAATGGGCTATGGGGGGCTAGGACTGGAAATGGGCTGGGGGGTTAAAACTGGAGGTGGGATGATGGGGTTAGGACTGGTAATGGGCTGTGGGCTGATGGGGGGGTAGGACTGGCAATGGGCTGTGGGCTGATGGGGGGGGTAGGACTGGCAATGGGCTATGGGGGGCTGACTGGAAATGGGTTGATGGGGTTAGGACTGGAAGTGGGCTGATGGGGGGTTAGGACTGGTAATGGGTTATAGGGGGGGGCTTAAACTGAAAATGGGGTGATGGGGGGTTAAGGACTGTAAGTGGGTTGATGGGGGGCTAGGACTGGTATTGGGTTGGGGGGTTGCTAGGACTGGAAATGGGCTGATGCAGGGACTAGAAGGGAATGGATGCTGGGTGAGGCTGGAACTAGAAGGGAGCTGATGTTGGGGGAGGATTAGAATGGGATGGGGCTGGAAGAGTAAAATGGAGAAGGGAAAAATATTTTGTGTGGGAGGGATAAAAAATCTACAATTGGCCGGGTATTGGGAGAGTAAGTGGGGATTGAGGATGGAGGGGTAAAATTTGAGTGGATGAAATAGGAATGAGGAAAGAGCAAAAGGAGAAAGATTAGTATGTTAAAGCAGATGTAGAGAGAGAATGGAAAAAAATCTAGAAGAGAGAAGAAAGGACAAATGGACAGCAGACGATGGAGAGTTAGCAGAAGACACGAAGAAACCAGAAGAAAGTGGCTGGAGCAATTGCAGCTGAAAAAAATGCACAAAAGGTAGAAAAATATCTCTTTATTTTGAATTTATTAATTGGAATATGTCAGCTCTGGTAAATGTGCATCATTAACGTCTGCACTTTGTTTAGTACAAGAGCAAATTAATGTATAGTTTTATTTCTACAGTGTTGTTGTACATTCCAAGTTTGGCTTTTGGGATTCCCAGTTTAATTATTGTCTTCCTGTTTCTAAATTGTGATTACTTGTTTGGTGATGGTCTATGTTCTGCATGTGTAACTGAGCTGAGGTGTTCTGTTTATATAATTCCTATTTGACATTGCCACTTGTTCTCTTTCCCCAGTAGGTCATGTATTGTTGTTCTCTGAAATGTATTGGTTTAATATTTGCAGTGTTGCCTTTTGATTGGTAGAGTATGGTGCTTTGTGAGTCCTGGTAGTGCTGTTAGGATACGGCGGGTTTACTATGGGTTCTAAATGGGCAGTGTTTGTAGTAGTTCCTAATGTGTCTGGCAGTTGGCACTGGATTATAGTAATGTAGAAATCTTTTAGTCTTTCTTTATCCATACACTCATTAAGAGGCACGTTTACTAAAAGTTAGTATATGGTAACATTATGCAAATATTTATGCAAATGAGGCCCCTTATGCAAATGAGGCCCCGCACCCCCCTTGGGCCGCCCCTGCTGGGGGCCCACAATTTTTGTTGGCGTAGGGCCTCACTCAAGGTAAATCCGGCCCTGCACGGATCCACTACTCTTTCCTTAAAGAAATATTTCCGCATATCACTCCTGAATCTATCTCCCTACACCCTCATCCCATGTCCCCTCGTAGCAGAACTTGCTTTCAATTAAAAGAGGCTCTCTCCCTGAACATTTATGCCACGGAGGTATTTAAACATCTCAATCATATCACCTCTATCCCGCCTTTCCTCTAAGGTGTACATATTAAGATCCTTAAGTCTGTCCTCATATGCTTTATAATGAAGCCCATTAATCATTTTAGTAGCAACCCTCTGCACCGACTCCATCCTGTTCACATCCTTTTGAAGGTGCGGTCTCCAGAATTACACACCATACTCCAAATGAGGTCGCACCAAAGACTTATACAGAGGCATTATCACCTCCTTTTTTCTGCTAGCCATTCCTCTCCGTATGCACCCAAGCATCCTTCTAGCTTTTGCCGTCGCCTTTTCTACCTGTTTAGCTACTTTAAGATCATCAGACACAACCACACCTAGGTCCCGCTCTTCTTTAGTGGACAAAAGTACTTCACCTCCTATACTGTATTGCTCCCTTGGATTGCTGCAGCCCAAATGCATGACCTTACATTTTTTAAAATTAAATCCCAGCTGCCAAATTCTAGACCATTCTTTAAGCTTAGCTAGATCCCTCCTCATGTTATCTACACCTTCCTGGGTGTCTACTCTATTGCAGATTTTGGTATCATCCGCAAAGAGGCAAACCTTACCCGACAGCCCTTCCGCTATATCACTAACAAAGATGTTAAAAAGAATCGGACCAAGGACAGATCCCTGGGCACACCACTGGTAACATCCTTCTCCTCAGAGTGAGCTCCATTTACTTGTACTCTTTGTCGCCTCCCACCCAACCAATTTCTAACCCAAGCAGTAACTTTAGGGTCCATCCCTAGGGTGCTCAGTTTGTTTATAAGTCGCCTGTGAGGAACAGTGTCAAAGGCTTTACTGAAATCTAAATACACCACATCTAGAGCTCTCCCTCGGTCCAACTCCCTGGTCACCCAGTCAAAGAAATCAATCAGATTTGTCTGACAAGACCTGCCTCTGGTGAATCCATGCTGCCTCGGATCCTGTAATCCGCCGGACTCCAGAAACCTCACTATTTTCTCTTTCAGCAGCGTTTCCAATAATTTACTCACCACCGAAGTTAAACTAACCGGCCTGTAGTTTTCAACCACATCCTTACTTCCGCTTTTGTGTAAAGGCACCACATGAGCCTCTCTCCAGTCCTTTGGCACCACTTCCCGACTCCAACGAGGCATTGAAAAGGTCAGTCAGTGGAGTTGCTAGAACGTCCCCAAGTTCCCTCAGTATTCTAGGGTGTATCCCATCCAGTCCCATCGCTTTGTCTACTTTAAGTTGAGCTAGTTTCTCACGAACACAGTCTTCTGAAAATTGTTCAAGATGTCCCTCGCTTCTGTTCTTATTTGTGGGTGTTTTCTGAGGTCCTGCTCCTGGTTCTTCATCTGTGAACACAGAACAAAAATATTTGTTAAGCAATTCCGCTTTATCCTTATCAGCTTCGACATATTCCCCCCCTGCACCCTTGAGTCTGACAATACCACTTTTGCCCTTCCTCTTCTCACTAATATATCTGAAAAATGTCTTATCCCCCCATTTTATTGCATTGGCTATTTCCTCCTCCTTTTGAATCTTTGCCTTCTTGACTACTTTGCTAGCTTCTCTAAGTTTTTCCAAATACAGATGCCTGTCTTCCTCTCTCTGTGATCTCTTGTATTTCGTGAAGGCCTCCCTCTTTTTCTTCACTTTTTCAGCTACTTCCTTCGAAAACCATAGCGGTCTCCTGTTCCTTTTGCCTTTATTTACCATTTTAACAAAAAGGTTGGTTGCCTTTAAAATACCCCCTTTCAGTTTTGCCCACTGTTTTTCTACATCCCCCAGCTGTTCCCATCCCACTAACGACTCCCTGAGGTATTGGCCCATCTTCGCAAAGTTAGTCTTCCTAAAGTCTAAGATCTTCACCTTGGAATGGATTCTAACAGCCCTAGTCCTAATACTGAACCACACCATCTGGTGATCACTGGATGCAAAATGATCTCCCACTACAACATCAGAAACACTTTCACCATTGGTAAGCACCAAGTCCAGTATGGCCCCTTCACGTGTGGGGTCTGTTACCAATTGCCTGAATAGTTCTCCCTGTAGAGAATCCAGGATCTCCTTACTTCTAGATGATACTGCAGCAGGAATGTGCCAATCAACATCTGGCATATTGAAATCTCCTAGCAGTAGCACTTCCCCTTTCCTAGCAATGCTGCGTATGTCTTCAATTAACTCTCTGTCCACCTCTTCCTCTTGTGAGGGAGGTCTGTATATCACACCAATGCAAATAGATTTCTCTTTCCCTCTTTCTAGTTTAACCCACAATGCCTCCTCTCTCCCTTTTAAGCTCTGTAATTCCAAAGCTTTAATAGTAGTTTTTACATATAGTGCCACTCCTCCTCCCCTTCTTCCTACCCTGTCCTTTCTGAATAAAGTATAGCCAGGTATAGTTACATCCCAGTCATGGTTTTCTGTGAACCATGTTTCTGTAACTGCCACCAAATCCAAGTCAGCCACTCCCACCAAAGCTTCAACTTCAGGGATCTTATTTCCCATGCTACGGGCATTAATACACACTGCTTTCCATATGTTACCCCTGTTACCCATTTCCATAAAGGTATTTAATGTATCACCTACCTGGGGGCTTTCACTTACCTGGGGGCTTTCTTCACCCATCCCCAACGAATCTAGTTTAAAGCCCTCTTCAGTAGATTAGCCAGTCTACTACCAAAGATGTGTTGACCTTTCTTGGACAGATGGATGCCATCTCTGCTCTGCAACCCTTGGAACAGCATGTACCTACTGCTAATGCTATAAATGGAATGGCCTTGCACACAAAGCATGTGAGATTGGTAAGGGTTTTGAAGGGATCCCTCACACTATGGGGTATGTTTACTAAACTGCGGTAATGTCACCCGTGTTAGGTTCTGCAGTAATAGTACAGATGCCCATATAAAGGCGTGGTGGTGCATTGTTATGGCAAGCCGTATCAGCTAACGCGTGCTACAAGGCGTCTTAGACCAACACACGTTACAAGGTGCCTTATAAGGCACCTTACTTCTAAGGCACCTTACAAGGCGCTTTGTAAGATTCCCTATAAGTAAGGTGCTTTGTAAGGTGCCTTATATGGTGCCTTATAAGTAAGGTGCCTTGTAAGGTTCCTTATAGGTAAGGCGCCTTATAAGGTGCCTTGAAAGGTGCCTTATAAGTAAGGTGCCTTATAAGGTGCCTTGTAAGGTGCCTTAAGAACATAAGATATGCCATACTGCGTCAGACCAAGGTCCATCAAGCCCAGTATCTTGTTTCCAACAGTGGCCAATCTAGGTCATACGTACCTAGCAGTTTCCCCAAAAGACACAGGCTCCACAATGCTTGTACTGGGTCAAGCACTGATATCCTGACTCCCTTCTTAATAATGGCTTATGGACCTTTCCTCCAGGAACTTGTCCAAACCTTTTTTAAACCCAGCTACACTAACAGCCTTTACTATATCCTCCGGTAACAAATCCAGAGTTTGATTACACGTTGAGTGAAAAGATATTTTCTTTTATTAGTCTTAAATAGTTTACCCTGTAGCTTCATTGCATGTACCCTAGTCTTTCTATATTCTGATAACGTAAACAACCGATCTACGTTCACCCGTTCTACTCCGTTCATTAATTTATAGACTTCTATCATATCTCCCCTCAGCCATCTCTTTTCCAGGTTAAAGAGCCCTAACCTTTTTAGCCTTTCTTCATAGGAGTATCCTTCCATCCCCTTTACCAATTTGATGGCTCTTCTCTGAACCTTTTCTAATAACGCTATATCCTTTTTAAGATACGGGGACCAGAATTGCACACAATATTCAAGGTGCAGTCTCACCATGGAACGATATAGAGGCATTATAATATCTTTTGTTTTATTTTCCATTCCTTTCCTTATGATACCTAGCATTCTATTTGCTCTCTTGGCTGCCGCTGCACACTGGGCCGAGGGTTTTAAGATGTTATCCACAATGACGCCTAAATCGTTTTCCTGAGTGGTGGTTCATAATGTGGAACCTTGCATCATGTAACCATAGTTTGGGTTGTTCTTCCCTAGGTGCATAACTTTGCTCTTGTCCACATTAAATTTCATCTGCCATTTTGATGTCCAGTCTTCCAATTTATCAAGATCCTTTGCAATTTTCCACAATCCTCTTGGGTTTTAATAACTTTAAATAGTTTTGTGTCATCTGCAAATTTGATAACCTCACTCGTTATTCCACTTTCCAGGTCATTTATGAATATGTCAAAAAGCAGCAGACCCAGCACAGATCCCTGGGGTACACCACTATTCACCTTTCTCCATTGGGAAAATTGGCCATTTAGCCCTACCCTCTGCTTTCTATCTTTTAACCAGTTCCTGATCCACAGTAGTACACTGCCTCCTATCCCATGACTCTTTAGTTTTGCCAAATGTCTCTGATGAGGGACCTTGTCAAAGGCTTTCTGAAAGTCCAGATACACTATATCAACCGACTCACCTTTGTCCACCTGTTTATTCACACCTTCAAAAAAATATAACAGATTAGTAAGACAAAATCTTCCTTGTCTAAAGCCATGTTGGCTGTCTCCTATTAGGCTATGACTATCTACATGCTGAGTAATTTTATTCTTTATGATGGTTTCTACCATTTTTCCCAGCACTGACGTCAGGCTCACCGGTCTGTAGTTTCCCGGATCACCCCTGGAAACCTTTTTAAAAATTGGTGTTACATTGGCGATCCTCCAATCTCCAGGTATTAGAGATGATTTTAATGATAGTTCACAGATTCTTAATATCAGGTCTGCAATCTCATATTTCAGTTCTTTCAACACCCTTGGAAGTATACCATCCAGCCCAGGTGATTTGCTACTCTTCAGTTTATCTAATAGCTGTAATACATCTTCCCGATGTATCGATATTTCCTTCAATTCTTCCGCACCTTTAAATACCACTTCAGTCATGGGTAACATCCGTACATCTTCCTCAGTAAAGACCGAAGCAAAGAATTCATTCAGTCTCTCCGCTATCGCCTTGTCGCCTCTAGTGCCCCTTTTACCCCTCCATAATCTAATGGACAAACTGACTCTCTCACAGGTTTTTTGCTACGAATGTACTTGAAAAAGTCTTTATTTCACATTTTTATTTCCGCAGCAAGCTTCTTCTCAAATTCTCCCTTTGCCTGCCTTATCAATGCCTTGCATTTGACTTGCCAGTGCTTGTGCTGTTTCCATTTCCATTTCCAGGTTTCGTCGTTTGGCTCTTTTTTCCATTTCCTGAAAGATGCTTTTTTGGCAACAACAGCCTCTCTGACCTCACCTTTAAACCATGCTGGCAGTTTTTTGGACTTCCTTCCACTTTTCTTAAAGCGTGGAATACAGCTGGTCTGGCCTTCCAAGATAGTATTTTTCAACAACACCCAAGCTTGATGTAAGTCTTTAAACTTTGCAACTGCTCCTTTTAGTTTTTTCTTAATTATTTTCCCCATTTTATCATAGTCTCCCTTTCGAAAGGTAGTACTGTGGATTTCCTTACTCTCCCTCCTCCACTAATTAAATGAAATGCGATAATGCTATGATCACTATTGCCAAGTGGCCCCAACACCCTTTTCTCTTGCACTGGATCTGGTGTTCCACTAAGGACTAGGTCTAATATGGCTTTCCCTCTGGTCGATTCATGAACCAGCTGCTCCAAGAAGCAGTCATTTATTTCATCTAGGAACTTTATTTCCCTAGCATGTCCTGACGTGACACTGACCCAGTCATAAGAACATAAGAACATAAGATATGCCATACTGGGTCAGATCAAGGTCCATCAAGCCCAGTATTCTGTTTCCAACAGTGGCCAATCTAGGTCATATGTACCTAGCAGTTTCCCCAAGGGACACAGGTTCCACAATGCTTGTATTGGTTCAAGCATTGATATCCTGGGTCCCTTCTTAATAATGGTTTATGGACCTTTCCTCCAGGAAGTTGTCCAAACCTTTTTTAAACCCAGCTACACTAACAGCCTTTACTACATCTTCCGGTAACAAATTCCAGAGTTTGATTACACGTTGAGTGAAAAAATATTTTGTTTTATTAGTCTTAAATAGTTTACCCTGTAGCTTCATTGCATGTCCCCTAGTCTTTCTATATTCTGAAAAGGTAAACAATCGATCTACATTTACCCGTTCCACTCCATTCATTAATTTATAGACTTCTATCATATCTCCCCTCAGCCATCTCTTTTCCAGGTTAAAGAGCCCTAACCTTTTTAGCCTTTCTTCATAGGAGTATCCTTCCATCCCCTTTACCATTTTGGTGGCTCTTCTCTGAACCTTTTCTAAACTTGCTATATCCTTTTTAAGATACGGCGACCAGAACTGCACACAATATTCAAGGTGCGGTCTCACCATGGAACGATATAGAGGCATTATAATATGTTTTGTTTTATTTTCCATTCCTTTCCTTATCATACCTAGCATTCTATTTGTTCTCTTGGCCGCCGCTGCACACTGGGCCGAGGGTTTTAACATGGTATCCACAATGACGCCTAAATCTTTTTCCTGGGTGGTAGTTCCTAATGTGGAACCTTGCATCGTGTAACCATAGTTTGGGTAGTTCTTCCCTAGGTGCATAACCTTGCACTTGTCCACATTAAATTTCATTTGCCATTTTGATGCCCAGTCTTCCAATTTATCAAGATCCTCTTGCAATTTTCCACAATCCTCTTGGGTTTTAACAACTTTAAATAGTTTTGTGTCATCTGCAAATTTGATAACCTCGCTCGTTATTCCACTTTCCAGGTCATTTTTGAATTTGTCAAAAAGCAGCGGACTCAGCACAGATCCCTGGGGTACACCACTATTCACCTTTCTCCATTGGGAAAATTGGCCCTTTAGTCCTACCCTCTGCTTTCTATCTTTTAACCAGTTCCTGATCCACAATAGTACACTGCCTCCTATCCCATGACTCTTTAGTTTTGCCAAAAGTCTCTCATGAGGGACCTTGTCAAAGGCTTTCTGAAAGTCCAGATACACAATATCAACCGACTCACCTTTGTCCACCTGATTATTCACTCCTTCAAAAAAACATAACAGATTAGTAAGACAAGATCTTCCTTGTCTAAAGCCATGTTGGCTGTCTCCCATTAGGTCATGACTATCTACATGCTGAGTAATTTTATTCTTTATGATGGTTTCTACCATTTTTCCCAGTACTGATGTCAGGCTCACCGGTCTGTAGTTTCCCGGATCACCCCTGGAACCCTTTTTAAAAATTGGTGTTACATTGGCGATCCTCCAATCTTCAGGTATTAGAGATGATTTTAATGATAGTTCACAGATTAGTCAATACCGGGGTAATTGAAATCACCCATTATTATTACTGCGCTGTAACTTTTATTAGCTTCCTTGATTTCTTTGAACATTTCATCATCCATTTGTTCATTCTGAACAGGCGGTCGATAGTACACCCCCACTGCCATCGCCTTCCCCTTTTTACATGGAATTTCAATCCATAGAGATTCTGCAGCAAATTTTGTTTCCTGCAAAACTTTAATCCTTTCTGAGTCAATGCCCTCTCTAACATAGAGCGCAACCCCTCCACCAATTTGATCAGCTCTATGATTACGATATAGTTTGTACCCAGGTATCACAGTGTCCCACTGGTTGTCCTCCTTCCACCCTGTCTCTGATATTCCAATCATATCTAACCTCTCATTTAGTGCTATATGTTCTAACTCTCCCATCTTATTTTTTAGACTTCTAGCATTTGCATACAAGCATTTTAGAGACTGTATTTTATTCATATTAATTTGGCTATTGGTAGACATGGGTAATTTGGGATCTTTAAGCTCTGTCTGCTCCATACTCAAGGGCATTTGGGCTACTTTACTTTTTTTTGGAACCTCTCTGCTTTTGGTAGTATCCTTCAAGGATACATTCTTCCAAACCATCCACTCTTGGGCGACTGTCGGCTTTCCCCTATTATCTAGTTTAAAAGCTGCTCTATCTCCTTTTTAAAGGTTAATGCCAGCAGCCTGGTTCCATCCCACTTAAGGTGAAACCCATCCCTTCGGGAGGGCCACTCCTTTCCCCAGAATGTTCCCCAGTTCCTAACAAATCCAAAACCCTCATTTCTGCACCATTGTCTCATCCACGCATTGAGACTCCGAAGCTCTGCCTGCCTTTTGGGTCCTGCGCGTGGAACGGGAAACATTTCGAAGAACGCTACCCTGGAAGTTCTGGATTTCAACTTCCTACCTAAAAGCCTAAATTTAGCTTCCAGAACCTCCCTACCACATTTTCCTATGTCATTGGTACCGACATGTACCAAGACAGCAGACTCCTCTCCAGCACTATCTAAGACCTTATCTAGGTGGCACGTGAGGTCCGCTACCTTCGCACCAGGCAGGCATGTTACCAGGCGATCCTCATGTCCACCAGCCACCCTGTTATCTACATGCCTAATGATCGAATCACCAACTATAACGGCTGTCCTAACCCTTCCCTCATGGGCACATGGCCCTGGAGAAACTTCCTCGGTGCGAGAGAGTTTTACATCACCTGGAGGACAGGTCCTAGTTACAGGATCACTTCCTGCCACACCAGGGTGATGCTCTCCTGTCACGTGACCCCTCTCCTCCATTGAAACAGGGATGCTGCCGGACTGGAGGTGAGACTTCAGGACTATATCCCTGTAGGTCTCGTCTATGTACCTCTGTCTTTCTTATGTTTTCCAAATCTGCTACTCTAGCCTCTAGAGAACGGACTCGTCCCCCGAGAGCAAAGAGCCCCTTGCACCTAGTGCACACGTAAGACCTCTCACCAACTGGGAGAAAATCATACATGTGACACTCAATGTAAAAGACTGGAAAGCCCCCATCTCGCTGCTGGACTGCTGTCTGCATCTTAGTTTTAAGCTTGTGTTTAGATCTTTAAGTTCTTTACTTACTAAGGGTTGCTATGGATATTTATACTAATAAAACTGTACCTAATACGTTTAATATACCTTGTTCACCTGAAGCTTAACTAATCTCAGGTCCTTAGTGTATGACTGATTTGGGTAATGAGCTTCACCTGAGAGCACCTCCTGTCTTTTAAGATGTGTAAGTACCTATAAAACTAGATTATCCCAGGGGTGGGTGGGTGTTGGGGAGGGAGGGAGGGAAATAACACTTATTAAAAGAGGGCTGCTAAACAGTACCCTGTCCTGTGCTGCTGAGGTAAGCTATATTCTGATTTGATTTAAATTATAGCTCTTTGCTGCTGCTAGGCTCTAACTTATTGTTGTTGTTAAGTGCCGTCGAGTCGGAAGTCGACTCATGGTGACCCTCTGGATAGCTATCCTAAATTGTGTTTGGTCTTGAGTCAGGCGGCTCATTGTTGACAGACTGGAACCCATAGCTGCTGTTATTGTATCGATCCATCTCATTGCTGGCCTTCCTCTTTTGCGCTGACCTTCTATCTTGCCAAGCATGATGTCTTTCTCTAATGATCTCTCTCTTTGCTTGATGTGTCCAAAGTATGAAAGTCGAAGTCTTGTCATCTGAGCTTCTAAAGAAAGCTTAGGTTTGATCTCCTCTAGTAGCGACTGGTTTGTTCTTCGGGCCGTCCATGGTATACACAGTATTCGCCACCAGCACCATAATTCAAAGGCATCAATTTTCTTCCTGTCTATCTTTTTCACTGTCCAGCTTTCACATCCATATGATGTTATTGAAAATAACATGGTTTGAACAAGTTGAATCTTTGTATGGAGAGAGACATCTCTGCTCTTGAGAATCTTGTCTAGGTCTTTCATAGCCATTCTGCCAAGAGCAATGCGTCGTCTGATTTCTTGACTGCTTGTTGCTTCTTTATTGATAGTTGATCCAAGTAGGTTAAAGTTGTTCATGATTTCAATTTCTTCTCCTTCAACAATGAACCTGTTGATTATGCCTGTTGTCATGATCTTTGTCTTCTTTACATTAAGGTGCAGGCCCATTTTGAGATTATGTTCTTTGATTGTGAGAAGCAAATGTTTCAGATCATCTTCACTTTCAGCCAGTAATGTGGTATCATCAGCATAGCGAAAGTTGTTGATGAGTCTTCCACCAATCTTCACACCTCTGTTGTCTTCATACAATCCTGCTTCTCTGATGATTTGTTCTGCATATAAATTAAACAGGTAGGGGGAAAGTATGCAGCCTTGTCTTACACTTTTGCTTATTTTAAACCATTCTGTTTCTCCGTGTTCCGTTCGAACTGCTGCTTCTTGATCAATGTACAGATTGTGCAAGAGAACGATCAGGTGCTCTGGTATACCCATGGTTCTTAATGTGGCCCAGAGTTTCTCATGGTTTACACAGTCAAAAGCCTTGCTATAGTCAATATAGCACAAATAGATATCCTTTTGGTATTCTTTAGTCTTTTCAAGGATCCATATCACATCCGCAATGATATCTCTCGTTCCTCGCCCTTTCCTGAACCCTGCTTGCACTTCAGGTAGTTCTTGTTCCAGGTATGGTTGTAGTCTCTTTTGAATAATCTTCAGTAGAATCTTGCTGGCATGTGGGATCAGAGCGATTGTGCGATAATTTCCACAGTCAGTTGGTTCACCTTTCTTTAGTATTGGTATAAACACAGATCTTTTCCAGTCAGTTGGCCATGATGTGGTCTTCCATATTTCTTGGCAGAGCCTTGTAAGTATGGTAACAGCTGCATCAGATTGCTGTAATACTTCTATGGGAATGCTATCAATGCCTGCTGCTTTGTTCTTTGATAATCAAATCCAAAAATCCCAAAATGGTAATCAAACTTATTGTACACATATACCAACAAGATACCGTGAAGAACCTCAGTAACACTTTTTTTATTATTTTTTGTCGGACATAAATTGTGAAGGAAAGGCACTTCAAACCATCCCCAAATCACAATACATATCCCTTTTATTCAACCAATAAGGTTAAAAGCAGACTCAAAAAACAAAATTATTTTATAGTTGCAAACAACACTTATCTGATATCACGCGCGACGTGCACGTTTCGGGGAAAGAGCCCCTGTATCAAGCACTCCCAACTCAACTTCGATATAACCCAGTCCGCTTTGTAACTGTTCTTTGATAAGGCTTTCAATGCTGCTTTAACTTCTTCTTTCATCACCAATGGTTCCTGATCATAAGGTACAGGTTGAACGGCTGTTATTCCCCTTGATCTTTATCATATAAAAACTCTGTATATTCCTTCCACCTTTTCTTGATCTTCTCATCATCATTCAACATAGAACCTTGAGCATCTTGTAACATTCCAATTCGAGGCTGGAAGGTTTTCTTTAACTCTCGTAGCTTTAGGAAAGCCGATCTTGTTCTTCCTCTAATAGTTTCTGCTTCTATTTCCTTGCATGCGTCATTGTAGTACTTTTCCTTGTCCTGTCTTGCTGCACATTGGAAATCTCTGTTGAGTTCTGTTATTGTCTTTCTTTCTCCTCTGGCTTTAGTTTCTCTGCGTTTCTGGGCAATTTTCAGAGTTTCTTCCGTCATCCATTTTGGCCGTTTTTGCTTTTTCACCTTTTGTAGAGACTTCTCGCTTTCTTCCAACACAACCTTCTTGATGCCATTCCATAACTCTTCTGGAGCTGTATCATTTGTATCTAAAGCAGTAAATCGATTTTGCAGGCAGTCTTTAAATTCCAGTGGTATATTCTCAAGGTCATATTTTGCTGCATTCATGAGTGGTTTGCTCTTTTTCAACTTTAGCTTGAGTTTGCATACTAGTAGTTGATGATCTGTACCACAGTCAGCTCCAGGTTTTGTCTTTGTTGATGTTATAGAGCTTTTCCATCATTGACTTCCACAGATGTAGTCAATTTGATTTTTATACAATCCATTGGGTGAAGTCCATGTGTACAGTCGCCGCTTGTGTTGATGGAAGAAGGTGTTTGAGATGAATAGATCATTGGTCTTGCAGAATTCTATCAGTCTTTCTCCAGCTTAATTTCTGTTGCCAAGTCCATATTTTCCAACTACTTTGCCTTCTTCTTTGTTGCCAACGTTTGCGTTCCAGTCACCCATGACTATCAGGATATCCTGTTTGGCTGCTCTGTCAATTTCAGCTTGTACTTGTTCATAGAACTCTTCAATTTCATTCTCTTCTGCAGCTGTTGTTGGGGCATATACTTGAATTATAGTTGTGTTGATAGACATTCCTCGTAGACGAATAGAGATTAAGCGTTCGCTGACTGCATTGTATTTCATTACAGTTCTTGCAAGTTTCTTCTTTATTATAAATGCAACACCATTTCTTCTTTGTCTTTCATTTCCAGCATAGTAGACCATGTGATCATCTGTTGCAAAGTGCCCGATGCCAGTCCATTTCAATTCGCTGACACCCAACAGATCAACTTCCCTTGGTTCATGCTTCGTACGTTCCATGTTCCAATGCGTAAGACATCTTTACAGCTTCTGACTCTCATTTCATGTGCAGCTACATCAGCTGTCAGACGTCCCGAGGGCTTTGATCCAAACACATCATAAATGCTGGCTTTACTCTGAAAAGTCTTCAGCTCTTCCCCAGTAGCTAGTTGAGTGCCTTCCGACCTGGGGGTCTCATCTTCCAGCACTATAGCACAATTTGTTTTGTTGTAACTATCCATTGGGTTTTCATGGCAAGATACAGAAGTAGATTGCCGGGCCTTTCTTCCGCGCAGTTTAAGTTTGGTGTTTTTGCCGTTGTCACAGAAATGTGATCCTCCGCCATCAACACTAGCCCATTCTGCTGCTGCCCAGATGGGTGGTTTGTCTTGGTCTGGCACCTCAGCTGAGACCTGTCCATCTTGGGAGACCCTGCCAGTAGTTAAACTACCGATAGTTTAGCTCTTAGCATCACTGATGCACACAAGCTCTCACAGCACGACAAGCTGCAAACCAAGTGAGGGCTAACTTATTATGAAATTTAAACTACAAGCTCTCTGCTGGGTTCTAAATTTAACCAGAAAGCTCTCTTCTGTGTTTTAAATTTAAACTAAAAATACTTTGCTGATACTACGCCCTGAGTGACTATTAAATTTAAACTACAAGCTCTCTGCTGGGTATGAAATGTAACCAGAAAGTTCTCTTCTGTGTTTTAAATTTAAACTTAAACTGCTGCTACTAGGCCCTGACTGATTTAACATAAAATAGTGGTTCACACATTAATTAGCTTTAATAGAAAGAATTCCTTTCAGAAAATTCCCAGAAGTATATACTCACAATTGCAGATCTCTCTCCAGAAGTAACAGTCCCCTTTTCTAGTCCTTCAAGACTACGTATAAGGCATTCACTTATAGTGCCTTATAAGTAAGGTGCCTTGTAAGATGACTCATAAGGCGCTTTTTTAAGGCGCCCTATAGGGCTCCTTAGGCTAAGCGCCGTATTAGGCACCCCTGCACAAGGCACCTTAGAAGGCACCCTGGGCATGGAACCTTAGGTTAAGGTGGCCTAACAAGGTTACGGTTCCCTAGGTTAGTGTGCCCTATGGGCTGCAAAGTGCTTCAGGATGACATGCATGACCTGTGAGGCATAGAGACAGATGTAGCTCTAACACTAGATAGAGCACCGAGGAAAGGCAATGAACAGGTGAGTGAAGGAGGGAGAGCTGGGAGCTGCTGGACCTGCCATATCTGCGGGCATCCCATGTGGCTGCCAGTACTGTTGACAAACGTGGTGGGGCAACTGTACCACAGCACAGGGTGTTGGAAATGTAAAGTACTGGAAAGACAGTGGGTGGCAGACAATGGGAATACATGTCCCCCTGTGGAGGCGGAGGTGGCAGGATAGTTACAATGATGGGTGGACAGAGGAGTAGTGGTGCCATGCAGATCAGGCACAGGTGAGGTAAGCATGAAGAGGTGCAATACAGGAAAGTGTAGCAGTGCAGGACATGGGCTAGCAGCCTGCACATGAAGACAGGACGCTACACAGCCGCCAGATACAGATAGACGGACAGAAGGATGGTTGGCAACTGTGATGGGGGTATCATGTGCTGCCAGCAAAGATCTGCAGAGAAATGACTGTTACAGGAATGACAAGTTGTTGTGTAGGACAGGCATAAAAAAGGAGAACAAAGAGGAATTGAAACCATGACTGCTGCCTAGGAAGTCATTGTGTAAACCAGTGGGCTACACCTCTATGGCTCTTAACACAGCAATGGCTTGCTACAGAAAGACTGCAGGTCACTGCACAAAATGTCTGCTGTGGTTACCAGGATAGGGTAAACCCACCAGTACCCATTATGCAATGCATATGCATTATAGCAGTCTATATCTGATCACCAGATGGGGTATGCACCTCTACAGCACCTCAGCTTTGTAGGGGGAATTGACCGTGTGTGTTTCTGGCACAGAGTAGCTACAGACCATGCCGTTGTGCAGAATCTGTGTTCACCCTCAGGGTGAGGTGGGGCGCCCAGCACCAGGTCCGCAGTACCCGGGTTTGTTGAGATAAGCCTTGCTGCAGGTCCCCATCAGTGCTAGTGTGTGACAGGTATATCTTGCAGACACACCTAGGATAATCCTGTGTCCATCTGTATTCCCAGTCACGTCTAGCCCTTGTGGACATGATGCACCCAGAATAGTGCATATCCACTGTGGTTGCTATGGTCACCTGTTATAGGAGCAGGGGGTGTCTGGACTCACAGGAAGATTATGTAGCCCCGTCTACCAAACCACCCTCTCTGGGTCAAGGTGGTGGACAGGATCTGCCCCCAACAGACCCATGCTCTACATCTTTGAAACGGAGGCAGTAGAAGAACATGATGAAGGGCTGTGGGACCAACAACCCCAGGCATGCTGGCAAAAGGGCACCATCTAGGACAGTTGATGCAGATATGTACCTGTCACAAGGGCACTGGCAGAAGGCCTGGGAAAGCTCAGCTGTCCTCCTCCACAATCTGACATCTCTGCACCTCCTGCATAGTGTTCCAGCCATACACATGCTAACTTCAGACAGCCTGCTAGACAGTCCATAGCACATGTTCCCAGAGAACCATGTGCACCCAAAAGTGGGATGTAAGCACAAACACCAAGCAGGTAGCTCAGTGATTGGGCCCCAAACAAGAAACATACAAATTTCACTTGAGAGAATCGCTGTAGAGCACTATGTGGGAACCTAGACATGCCATGGTCACTGCTCAGTCAGAGTGAGAGTGACCTCCCAGCATGACCACCCTGTCCTTGCAGGTGGTGGTCAGGAACTACAATGTCCCAGCCATTGCCCCACACCCTGTGCAGATGCATCCTGCACAGTCCTCCCTGTCCGGGCCTTGCCCACAATACCTCGCTCCTCATTATGCACATTGGCAGGCTAACACTGGAAACAGTGTAAGCATTGTGGGTCCAGTGAGGAGTTGGCAGCCACAAAACAATGGATAGACATATACACACTCCCACACCTATTTCAGCATTGTGCAAAGATAGGGGTGGTTGGCAGCCCTGCCTGCCACACTGGTCCTGAGCACAGTGCAGGCATTGCTAAGGTATGCAGGTGCTAGTAGCAGTGCTTTGGTGATAACTGCTGCTCTGTGCAGGGCCCAACTGCTTAACTGTCCATGAGGCGTGGGTGTGGATGTTTGTGCCCCTGTTGGCTGATGCTCTAGGGAGTGCACATGTTTATGTTGTATGTGCTATGTAGGGACATGGTCTGCAGGAGCCACAGCTGGGACTTGAACCTGTGACCTCCTGCCCCAGAACACACTGGCTGTGTATACTGTACCATATTGTTGCCAGAAAGGCAGGTCAATCCCTGGGGATACCTTGACTGTTTATCCGACAGACCTTGTCTGTTGCACTGCACGCCACCCACCTGAACAGGGCTTGACTTTGGTCCACTGTGGACAGCTGCCTCTGCCCCCTCCACCACCAACACCCCTCCCCCACCATGCTGACATGCCCATATGCTGGTGGTGCTGGTGGTGTGCAGTCCCAGGCCATCCAGTGTGCAGGTAGGTGGCTGCCTAGGGTGTGGGATTTTGTGTAGGGGTGCCTACATAGCCATCCATGCTTCACCTCCGGCACCACTTGCCAATGTCATGTGCCTTTTGGAGTACCTGCTGGGTACTGTCCCCTGGATGGGACACTGTGGGACACAGACTTCTTGGCATGTTTGACCTTGGTCAGTTGCTGTCTTGCTGATCTCCAGTTTCTGCATTCCTATCTGCCACCTAGGCATCTGCCTAGTCCAACCTGTGCCCCAGCTGCCTCACTGCATGTCCATCCTGTGGTCCCCTATGCCCCATTTGCAGCATCACCATAGTGGCCTTTCATACTTGGGCACTATGCTGTTGCTGCACATGTAGCACCACTATCACCTTTCGTGGGCTCCCTGCCTATGCTGTACATTGCTGACAATGAAATGGTTTCTCTCTCCTTCAAATGTGCATCTAACGACAGGTTTTCATTCACGGTGATGTTCAGCCCTTCTGTTCTCCGCGTTAGTGTAGCAGGAGCCTCTCCCCACCCACTCCCCGCCCATTGACCCCTTCTCTCCACCCTCTCTCCAACCTCTGCGAGACTTACCGCGGTCGGTGACATTAACGAGCATTAAGTAACATTAACGAGCATTAAGTAACGTTAACGAGCATTAAGTAACGTTAACACGCATTAACGTTAAGTTAGCACGCGCTAACATTACTTAACGCTTGCTAACATAGCCGCTGTTACGTTACTGCAGTTTAGTAAACATACCCCTATGTTTTCTTTACAAAATAAGCTTAAAATAGATACCTTGTGGGAACTTGGACATAGGCACTTTTAATATTGTGAGCACCCCCTTCCCCCCATGTGAGCAACTGTTAAGTACACTCAGGCACTGTTGTCTTCATATAATTTATATTGGCCATCAATCATCATTATGCACACAAGTATTTCATATGCTTGCAGAAATACTAAATTACCTCAAAGAAGAGCTGACTGTGTTCCCTCGTTTAATTTAGACCTCTGAGCTATGAATTAGAATTTGAATAGCATTCACAACAAATAATCTCTAACCAATCAGATGAAACTGATGCTAGTTTTCACAGTACCTGCTGACATCACAAAAACATTCTGAAAATCATAATCATACTGACGTAACCTGGAACAGTTACAGTATGAGCTAATTTAACACAATTTTAAATACTATGCATGTCTACTTGTAGACATTGTTTATTCTCACTTTCTGCACATAAATGGAGGCTTTCTGTAACAAACGCATGATTTTACCACTCAGGAGCTATTGGAGCACCTACCTGCTCTGCTCATCAAGGATGATAAAACATTTGCCTCATGTGCAAACTGCATGCTTTCTGCCTTTATCTGGTTAGCATGTTACAGATCAATTTGCTGCAGGCAAAGTTGTTTTCATCTTGGTGTGGGATACATTTCTTGTTCTTGTAGTGTATAGCATAACTCCAAAGCAAAAGATCACACATGCATGATGACAGAGTCATTGTATGGGATGTGTTCCAAAGCAGGGCTTTTAAAAAGTGTGTGGTTTCTCTATTTACTCAGTTATACATCATTGCTTTCACAGTGCATAAAAATTTTAAAAACCCACTATGAAAACAATCATAGTTATGCGGCTTTATCTGTTAACCTTCAAGACCAGTTCAGATAATTGCTTGCATAGCCTGTCAACAGAGATGCTCATGTCACAGCTCTGTGTTTTTATATGTGACTTCTGTCAAAATCCGCATTTCTTCATTGACTGCTTTAAAAAGAAAATAAAGAAAGGTACAGAGGAGGGTATAAAAAGTGATAAAGGAAATAAGGAAAAGCATGACAGATGAGGGCTCTTGAGTTTGGGCAAGAGACAGCTGACAGAGAATATGTTATAAAAACATGAGTGGAATGGAACAAGTTAGTAGGGAGCAGATTTTCACCTATTCAGAGAGTATTAAGACTGGTAGTACAAATACAAGTGGGTTTAAAATCATATATAACTTTAACTTATATTTAACATATAACATATATTTAACTTTAAATTTGTACACCGCCCTGCTGATTATGTGAAGGCGCAGTATATCAAGCCTAATAAAGAATCCTAAGGAAATCTTCTACTTAGTAAAGAATCAAAGAAAATAAACTGATTCCCATTTGATTTGACCAGGATACGTCATGGAAAACCATTATCCTCTGACCACAGAAGGGATTCTGTTTCCTCTTGAAATACAACTTCAGTATTGATATTTTATCCATCTCATTGACAAAAGTTGCCACATGGGTGGCCCTACCCAAGATAATTTCAGAAGAAGATTCAAAGAAATCAGACAGCTCCAAAGAATTTTCAGCCTCTGGTAGCTTTCTCCACATGCTTAACAGAAACATAATAACAATGAGACATAGCATCCTGCTCTGGGTCGGATATATCCAAAATAGCCTTGAAATATTTGCTTAACAAAATCAGGTGACAAATAGTGTCTCTTAGGGAAATTAAGAAAATGAAGATTCTTATTCCGGGACATATTTTCCAAGGACTCTGCCTATGCACAAACATACTGGAGTGGAGGAGTGGCTTAGTGGTTGGGGCAATGTACTTCAGGCCGGAAGGTCGGGGGTTCAAATCCCACTAGAGGCCAGCAACCTTGGGCCGGAAGGACTGGGGTTTCTAGTTCCACAGGTGCTCCTTGTGGTCTTGGGCAAGCCACTTAACCCTCCATAGCCCATGTTCCCTGTAAAATAGTTATCTCCAAGTTATAATGCCCTGTTCAATGTAATTTCAGTTTGTTCAATGTAAACCGCCTTGATATCATGAAAGGCGGTATATAAGAAATGTTAAATAAATAAATATAGACAAATTTCTAGAGGACAGGTCCTTTGAAAGCTTTTAACATTGTAAACCATCGGGTTATGCCCTGGCTTGAAAGTGCAGTATGTTAAATTGTTTAATAAATGAAAAAAATAAAAAATATATTAGACAGGTAGTCTTGAGAAATGGCACCTCTTTTTGTCAGGAGCTGGGAGTTAATGATAGAAAATGGGTCACCTCATTAGGATGCGTTGGGTTTGTCTTCCAAGGGATCTTGATAGTAGAGGTGTGCAGGCAAAAAAATAATTATTTTGTTTCATTTTATTAAATTTTCATTTGGTCTTTATAAATTTTCTTTTCAGGGCACTTTTGTTAATTTAATAGGTAGCTGTGGCTGCTGTCCAAACAAAAAACATAGCTGAAAAGTTACTAGAGTTCTCAGGCAAATAAAAAAGAAAAGCTTTATTTTCTCATGGTCAGAGGTTGGCCTCAAACTCCCATTACAAGGCATGCATCTTGTCAGATAAGCTACCATTACTTCTTGTTAGGGGGCTGGCTCTAGCAAGTATTGTTGGTGATTTTCCAGAGCTGTTGACCAAACAAATTGGGTCAATGTAAAATGCTAACTGGATATTTTGCCTTGTGAATCTATTGACTCCTGCTGTAGAGGTTTACTCAAAAGATTATTTTTTGCCATGTTCTTGAGCTAGAAAATTGGTGAAACCATCTCTAAATATAAATTATCAGAGCTATTTAGCAAGCATAATGCAGATCTCAGACTTGGTAAATGTCTCTGATAGCATACATAGACATGGTTTCACAGAATTTCTGGCACAAGAACGTGTCAAAAGAAAAATGTTTGGAGGAAATTTCTACAAGGGCTGTCAATAGATTCACAAGGCAAAAATTCCAGCTAGCATTTTACATAGAGTTGCACACAAGACAAACGTTGGGCCAATCAGGAAGCAACATCACCAGCAATATTGTAATGCTGGTTAGCATCAGTTGCTCATGGAGTTGTGATAGTTCTGAAAATTCCTGCCTTTCACCCAAAGATTGCTGGTTTGAGGCCAATCTGGTCTGATGAAAACTTGAATTTTGTATTTTTCAGTGCCACATTGCAGACTGAAACAATATGAAATAAAATAGAAAATTAGTTATTTCACATTTCATCTCAAATGAATGCACATCCCTACTAGATAGACCACTGTTGAAGACAAAATGCTGTAATGATGAACCATCAATCTAACCCCATATGGCATTTCTTAGGTTGTCAAGTTCTTAAGCTATTTTAAACTTTACAGTTATGAGGCTATGAAAACAACTTAATACTCAGGCAGTGCATTTATTTACATCTGTGGATTTTCTTGCTTACATTGAGCAAGTGTGAGAGGATTGATTTATGCTTTTAATATGGGCATGTCATTTATCACTTCACTGCAATGGTTTTATGTACCAAAGTACCTCTATATTGGTTGATATGTCCTCAGTACAAATGTTTAATGTGAATTTATTTGTTTTATTTAAAATTATTATATACTGCCTATTAACTTTCATAAAGCTTCTGCAGCAGTGAGCAATAAAAACAATCACAATAATGGGCCTCAAAACCCTTGCTTGCTCCCTAAAAAAATAAAACATAAACAAAATAAAACACAAATTACATAATTAAAACAAATACCCTCACATTTTTCATAATGCCCAGGTTAAAACCAGGTCTTCAAATTCTTTCAAAATAATTAAAGTAATACCTCCCTCCATAGCTCCTCAGGTAACTTGTTCCACAGAGGGCACTGCCATCAAGAAACCCTGACTAGAAAGCAGCTGTCTACCTGGCCTATACCAATTTAGTTTCTTAGGGGTATGTTTACTAAACAGCGATAACGTTGCAATGGCGGAGTTATCGCGCGATACGTAACGTTATCGCGCGATACGTAACGTTATCGCGCGATACGTAACGTTATCGCGCGATACGTAACGTTATCGCGCGATACGTAACGTTATCGCGCGATACGTAACGTTATCGCGCGATACGTAACGTTATCGCGCGATACGTAACGTTATCGCGCGATACGTAACGTTATCGCGCGATAGCGTGAGGTTTCGTGCAATAATGTCTCCGGCGGCGTTAAGGCACACAGAGGGTGGAGTACAACTCCCCAGAGGGCAGAGAGAAGGGGTCAATGGGCGGAGAGTGGGCGGGGAGAGGCTCCAGGCACACTAACGCTGTGAAATGAAGGTCTGAAAATTAACGCCAGTGAAAACCTCGCATTAGAGGTACATTTGCAGGAGAGAGAAACCAGTTCAGTCAGCAATGTACAGCAAAGGCAGGGAAACCAAGAAAGGTGATAGTAGTGATACATGTGCAGCACCAGCATAGTGCCCAAGTACGAAAGGGCATTACGGTGAGGCTGCAAATGGGGTACAAGGGGCTGCAGGCAGGACATGCAGTGGGGCAGATGGGGCACGGGGAGGACTAGGCAGATGTCTAGGTGGCACATAGGAATGCAGAAACTGCAAATCAGCAAGCCAGCAACTGACCAAGGTCAATCATGCCCACAAGTGTGTGTCCCACAGTGTCCCAGGGGACAGTACCCAGCAGGTACCCCAAAGGGCACATAACATTGACAGGCAGTGCCGGGGGGAAGCGCGGATGTCTATGTAGGCACCCCTACCCCAGATCCCACACCATAGGCAGCTGCCTACCTGCACACTGGATGGCCTGGGACTGCGCACCATCAGCACCACCGGCATAAGGGCATGTCAGCATGGCAGTGGAAGGGTGCTGGTGGTGGAGGGGCCAGTGGCATCTGCCCACAGCACACCAAGGTCAAGCCCTGTTCAGGTGGGTGGCGTGCAGTGTAGCAGACAAGGTCTGTCTGAAGAACAGTCATGGTGTCCCCAGGAAATGATCTGCCTCTGTGGCAACAGTTTGGTGCAGTACACACAGCCAATGTGTTCAAGGGCAAAAGGTCACAGGTTCAAGTCCCAGCTGTGGCTTCTGCAGACCTTGTCCCTATGTTTTACCCTACAGAACACATACACCATAAACATGTGCACACCCTACATCGCGGCCAACAGGGGCACAAACACCCACACCCACAGGCCCCACTATATATATCCTCATGGAGAGCCAGGCTTTTGGGCCCTGCGCGGAGCAGCAGCCATCACTACTACCACCTGCATATCTCAGCAATGCCATCATAAACATGGAAATACGCTCCATATATATCAAAGGGTTGCTATGATGAATATCAGATAACAGATCCTACATTAAACACAAATAGTTGACAGAGATTCATCATAGCAACCTTTCTGATATATGTGGAGTGTGTTTCCTTTCTGTTTGTTTTCTGACAGTGTTTACCACCTCGGGGAGTGGCCATAACAGTATTGAGTACCTTAGCAATGCCTGTACCATGACTGGTGTCAGGGCTGCTAACCACCTCTATCTTTGCAAAACGCTGAAATAGGTCAAGAAGTGTGTATATGCCTATCCAGTGATTTGTGGCTGCCTACACCTTACTGAGCCCACAATCCTTACACTGTTTCCAGCGTTGGCCTGCCAATGTGCATAATGAGGAGCAAGGTATTGTGGGAATGGCCTAGACAGGTCTGGGCAGGATGCATCTGCACAGGGCATAGGGCAATGGCTGGAATATTGTAGTGCCCGACCACCACCTGCACGGACAGGGTGCCACAGCATGTCATGCTTTGAGGTCACTCTCACTCTGACTGAGCAATGACCATGGCATGTCTAGGTTCCCACATAGTGCGATACAGTATTTCTCCTAAGTGATATCTATGGGTTGTCTTTTCTGGGGCCCAATCACTGCTCTACTTGCGTGTGTGTGCATGCGCGCTTACATCCCACTTCTGTGTGCACACAGTTCCTTCGGGAACATGCACTATGTACTAGCTAGCAGACTGTCTGCGGTTAGCATGTGTATGGCTGGAATACCTTGCAGGGTGAAGACTGAATGTGCCCTCTGCTGCTGAATGTCAGATTGTTTGGTGGCAGCTGAGCTTTTTCCAGGCCTGCTGCCAGTACCCTATGTGATATGTACAGATCTGCATTGACTGCCCTGGAGGGCTCCTATTCCCCAGCAGGACTGGGGTGGTGGTCCTCTCTACTGCTTCTGATGTAGAGTGTGGATCTGTTGGTGGGAGATCCTGTCTCCCACTCTGACCCAGTGAGAGCAGGTTGGGTCCACACACCACCCTTCTCTTATAACAAGTGACCATGACAACCACACAGGATATGTACTATTCTGGGTGCATCATGGTCCACAAGGGCTAGACATGATTGAGAAATACAGATGGACACAAGTGTATCTATAGGGACTACCTGTCATACACTAGCACTGATAGGGATCTGCAGCACAGCCTATGCCAGTTAAGCCAGGTGCTGCGGACCTGGTGCTGGGCGCCCCACCTCACCCTCAGGGTGAGCACAGGAACCGCACCATGTCATGGTCTGTAGCTACTCTGTGCCAGTAACACACACGGTCAGTTCCCCCTACCAGGCCGAGGTGCTGTAGAAGCACATATCCCATCCTATTATCAGATGTAGACTGCTGATCTGCATGTGCAGTGCATCATGGGTACGGGTGGTTTACCATATCCTGGTAACCACAGCAGACAGTTTGTGCGGTGACCTGCAGTCTTTCTGTAGCCAACCAGCACCGTGTTAGAAGCTGTAGAGATGTAGCCCACTGGTTGCTACAATGACTGTGGAGGCAGAGGTTGTGGGTTCTATCCTGCAGTGGTGTTCCTTAATAAGGCTGTCTGAGGCTTTTCCTTTTAATTTACATCTGTGCTCCCAGCAAGACCACCCTCACAGTGCCGTAACCTAAGGTGCCTCATAAGGTGCCCTATAGGGCACATTATAAGGTGCATTGGCGGACAGGGCACTTTATAATGTGCCCTATGGAGCGCCTTATAGGGTGCCTTATGAGGCAGCTTAGGTTACGGCACTGTGAGGGTGTTTTTGATGGCAGCACAGATTTAAATTAAAAGGAAATGCCTCAGACAGCCTTCTTAAATAACACCACTGCAGGATCAAACCCATGATCTTTGCCTCCACAGTCATTTCAGTAACCAGTGGGCTACATCTTTATGGCTTCTAACACAGTGCTGGCATGAACTTATGGTTAACGCGCGTTAACGTGCCACGGCGCACACTATTGCACGATACCAATTCCTTGCTACCTTCCCTCCAGAACGCCCACTACCTTATATGGCATTCTTCACATTAACGCTGCAACTAGCGCCGGTAACATTAAGACGGTTTAGTAAACATACCCCTTAGTCAGGTAATCGGGTCCCTCTCCATGTAATGCTTTAAACACCAGACACAAAATTTTAAACAAGATTCTCTCATGAATTTGCAACCCATATAACTCAACCAGTAACGGCAAGCTGCTGGATTGATTAAAAATCAACCTAGCTGTAGCATTTTGGTTGCATGCAAATTATGCAATAGTCATTCAGGTAAGCCATTATACAGCCCATTACAGTAATTGCGCAGATGTTCGCACCACCAACCTAAACATATCGGGATGCAGAAATGGGAGAAGCTTATGCATCAATCTGAGTTTACTAAGACAGAGTTCCTTATCTTTCCCCCTAAACCCACTAGCCCCCTTTTTCACTTCTCTATTTCTGTGGTTAATATTGTCATCCTCCCTGTCTCCTCAGCTTGCATCCTCAGGGTCATATTTGACTCTTCTGTCCTTCACTGTTCAGAAACAACAGGTTTTAGCTAACATAAGCAAAATTTGTCCCTTCCTCTCAGAACAAACACAAGCAAAATTTGTCCCTTCCTCTCAGAACATACTACCAATATCCTTATCTACTTCCTTGTTACCTTCCACCTAGACAAAGGTCTCCTATTCCAGTCCTGTAGAGCCGCAAACCAGTCAGGTTTTCAGGATGTCCCTAATGAATATGCATCAGAAATATTTGTATGCACTGCCCACATTGAATGCAAATGTATTCATGCATATTCATTAGGGTCATCCTGAAAACCTGACTGGTTTGCCCCCTCTAGGACTGGAATTGGAGACCCCTGACCTAGACTATTGCAATGTGCTCATCATTGACTTATCTATATCCTCTTCAATTTGTTCAAAATTTGGCTGCATGTCGCTCAGCTCACGTAACCCCTCTGAAGTCACTTCATTGGCTCCCTATCACTTTCTTCGTGCAGTTCAAACTTCTGCTGACCTACAAATGCATTCATTCTGCAGCTCCTCACTACCTCTCATCTCTCACTACACCCATTCCCGGCAACTCCACTCATCAAGCAAATCACTGTAATATGTGCCCTTCTTTTCTACTGAAAGCTCTAGACTCCGTTCCTTCCACTTTGCTTCACTGTATGCCTGAAATAGACTACCTGAGCTTGTAAGTCAGGCTTCATCTCAGAAGTATTCAAATCCAGGCTAAAAAAATCATCTCTTTGAGGCTGCCTTTGGATCTTGAGACCTTATCGTCCTGTCTTTTCCCATTTGTATTGTAATTTCCCTAAGAATTCCCTCGTCCCTGGTTGCTCTGTTTGTCTGTCTTAGTAGACTGTAAATTCTGTGGAGCAGGGACTGAACTTGTACAGCACTGAGTATGCCTAGTAGCACTATTGTAGTAGTAGTAGTACCATATGCAGATCCTACTGTATGGGCTACTGGAGTCTCGCTCAGAAGGCTATGAACAAAATAACAGCCCAAATATTATTACTTTCAACGCTTCAAAACTCTCAGCTGCAACCAACGATATAATTGATTAGATACCATGTCAATTTTGAACATACCTCAATGTCTTTACGTCAATATTTTAAATTCTCTCACTAAAGACTCACTTCAACTATAGCAGAACCTTTAGGGGTATGTTTACTAAACTGTGGTAATGTCACTCGCGTTAGGTTCTGCGGTAAAGGTACAGATGCCCACATAAAGGCGTGGGCGGTGCATCGTTACAGCAAGCCGTATCAGCTAATGCATGTTACAAACGAACGCATACTACAAGGCACCTCATAAGGCACCTTACAAGGCACATTACAAGGCATCTTGTAAGGTGCCTTGTTAGGTGCCTTATAAGGTGCCTTGTTAGGTACCTTACAAGGTGCCTTGTTAGGTGCCCTATAAGGTGCCTTGTAAGGTGTCTCATAAGGCACTTTGTAAGGTGCCCTATACAGTAGGGCTCCTTAGGCTAAGCGCTGTACTAGGCACCCCTGGACAAGGCACCTTCAATCCCGGATGGGAGAGCTGCCACCTCCTCAAGCCCTGCGGCAGCTCTCCCGTCCAGGATTGAGCTGCCAGGGCCTGAAATGACCTGCTGTTCCTGCTCCTGATCCTGCCCAATCAGGGCAGATGCTGCCGGATTTAAAGAGTGCCATCGGGCGCTGAAGCAGCACACGCCGCCTCTTCCAGCCCTGCGGCAGCTCTCCCATCCGGCATTGAGCAGCCAGGGCCTGAACTGACCTGCCGTTCCCGCTCCTGATCCTGCCCAATCAGGCAGATGCCACCAGATTTAAAGAGTGCCATCGGGCACTGAAGCAGCACACGCCGCCTCCTCCAGCCCTGTGGCAGCTCTTCCGTCCGGGATTGAGCAGCAAGGGCCTGAACTGACCTGCCGTTCCCGCTCCTGATCCTGCCCAATCAGGGCAGATGCTACCGGATTTGAAGAGCGCCATCGGGCGCTGAAGCAGCACACGCCGCCTCCTCCAGCCCTGTGGCAGCTATCCCGTCCGGGATTGAGCAGCCAGGGCCTGAACTGACCTGCCGTTCCCGCTCCTGATCCTGCCCAATCAGGGCAGATGCCGCTGGATTTAAAGAGCACCATCGGGCGGACCCGCGCCTGAGGGCCTCGCCCGAGGGCCCTTTGGCATGGCCCTTAGGCGGGGTCTCCAACGAAGCCACCGCTTCCCCCTTTGAGACAGGCAGGCCTGTGGACAGCAGAACCTGATGACCCCAACAACAGCACCACGAGGTCTCCACTTCGAAGTATACCTACCCCGCGGAAGCCTGGTGAGAACTCTCAGTATTACCAACCACGTCCTCAATTGTGAGCTGTTGATTTGCCCGAGTAGACTTGTGTACCTCAGAAATCCTGCCTGATACACAGACTATTTGATTGTCCTAGTAGACTTGTATAGCTTAAAACCTGTACACCTTATAATCGCCCTAGTAGCCTAGATAAACAGACTATTTATACAGACTATTAGACTATTTGACCGTAGAATCACTCGCTAGAAGTGCTTCTTTGACTCTGCACAGATTGACAGGTAGAAGTTGTAGCTCTAACTACTTGTTGTACTGTTTGCTAACCAGAAAGTTCTCACTGACTCCGCAACCCAAAATGGCCCCCTCCTCCATTGCCCTGGCCAGTTGTTACCTCCTTGCCAGCATACTTCACAGCGCCCTCTCCCTCACCACCACTCACAACCCCATACAAGTCCTATGGAGCTCTGGGAGGAGATGGTCGGGTACTTCCCGCCAAGCAGCAGCAGAAACCAAAGCCCCCCTGCACCTTCACTTACTCTACGTATCACTCCAGTACACCAAAAAACTCCAGCAGGAGAAATGCCCGCAGCCTAGCAACCTGAAATGCGCCCTTATAAACGCGCGTTCAGTGCAGAAGAAATGGCCTATCATTGCTGACTTGATAACCTGCCACAACCTAGATATCTTACTGGTCACTGAGACATGGCTGACTAACGCTGACATGATCATCATAAACCAACTCATCCCACCCAACTTCTCGTTACACACATGCCACAGAGCCGACTGGAGGGGCAGAGGTGCACTCGCCCTTACAAGAGCAGAGCTCCAATTTCAGCAGACCTCTGCCAGCAGCACCACACACCTCGACACCATCTCCATAACTAACAAGCACAACTCCATCAACCTAATCTACAGGTCCCCGTCCACCTCCCCCGATGACCTCTCAACTATAATAGATCTGGCCTGCAACTCTACGAACCCGCACACATCAAACTAGATCATGGGTGACTTCAATCTTCCTGCCCTCCCAGACGCCCACTCCAGTGCCTTCCTTGATGCTCTTGATGAACTGGGCTATGATCAAATAATCAGTGTACCCACCCACTCAAAGGGTAACAAACTGGACCTAATCTTTGCCCCGTGGGCAGCCACAGGCCCAAACTATATGCATACCCTATCCATCATACCAGTACCATGGTCTGACTACAGCCTACTACGTTTCCAAATGCCCATACACCTGGGTCACACTAGCACCCGTTCGACAGACAATGAAGGTACAACAGCAAAAGCACACTTCCGACCCTTTGACAAGGAACAGATACTCAACAAAACCCGGCCTCTACTTGACCTCACAAACCTGAACCTCGAGGAAAGGCTCTCCGCCTGGAATGAAAGCCTCAGCTCCATCTCCCACCAACCAGTGGCAGACACGTCACCAAGGAGAAGGAAGGCTGAACCATGGTACTCCCTTGAGCTACGAACCACACTCCGCCATATAAGGAAACTTGAAAGACGATGGCGAAGATCACGTTCCACCACCGACCAGGAAACTTACACCATCTGGAAAAACACCATCTGGCGATCTCAGAGAGAATGAAGCAGTACCACGCCGAACTTCTACAATGCTCCCTGAGCAGTACCACGCCAAACTTCTACAATGCTCCCTGAATAAACCCTGGGACCTATTTAACTTGGTGAGATCCCTTATAAACGAACCTTCACTCACCCAACTGAGCATGCCACAGCCACAAGAGTTCGCTGACTACCTCCAATCAAAATCAATCCAGACTGACAAGACTGTACCATCCACACCCATACACGGATTACACCACCCAACACCTCTAGCCATCTTTTCAGCACCATCAGTGAGAGACATTGAGGACACCATTACTGCTATCAACAACACCACAGCCCCAAATGACCCTTGCCCAGCATTCTGGATAAAAACACTACGCAAAGAGTTCAGCCTCTTTCTAGCCAAACTTATAGACCTATCCTTCTCTACGGGCACCTTCCCACAAAGTTTAAAACAAACATCCATTAGACCACTTCTAAAAAACACCAAACTCGACCCCCAGAAAGTGGACTCCTACAGACCAATTTCAAGCATCCCCCTAATGGCCAAAATAATCAAAAAACTGGTCCAACGTCAAATCCAACACCATATTGAGACCACTGCTCCCCTTGACCCAAGAAAACATGTATTCAGAGAACTGCACGGAGTTGAGATGCTCCTGACTAGCCTCTTCAGCACATTGATCACAGGATTGGACAACATAAAACAGGGATACGCCTTAATCTTCTTGGACATTGCCGCAGCTTTCGACTCTGTGGACCACAAACTGCTCCTAAGGCGTCTCGCAGAGAAAGGGATCCAGGACACAGCTTTAAACTGGTGCAGATCATACCTCACAAACCGATGGCAGCACGTATGCACTGGCCTCAAGACCTCCAACCCGTTCTGGCAAGAACAGGGCATACCGCAGGGCTCCTCGCTCTCAGCAAAGTTCTTCAATGTATATATGCAGTCCATCTGTGCACTCACCCGCTCCTTCAATATCTCCTGCCTCATGTACGCAGACGAAGTGCTACTCTACATGCCATTTTCAACCGACCATCCGGACTTTTCACCCCTAACCACCTGTTTCAATGCTGTAACCGAATGGCTCCACACACAAAACCTCAGAATAAACTTTAAGAAAACTGAAACACTATTCATCATCAGGAACCAAGCGTTCACCCCCCCCCCCCCACTGCATCTCTAAAGGTGAGAGGTGCGTAGCTTCAAAGCAAAACCATGATCCGCTACCTAGGAGTCATCCTTGACCAACAGTTGGACATGAAAGCACTGTCAAAGCAATATACCACAAAATAAGGACGGTCCGGCATCTCAGACCCCTATTGGCACTGGAGGATTTCTGGACAGTCTACCAAGCCTTAGTAACCCCCCACTTTGACTACGCCAACTCAATCCTACAAGGTCTCCCAAAAAGCACACTGAACCCGCTGCAGCTCACAATGAATGCAACCACCAGAATATTACACGGAGCTGCCAGGAGTGACCATATAACTCCAATCCTGAAACAGCTACATTGGCTACCGGTCCACTGCAGACTTGCTTTCAAAATTTTATTGATGACTTTCAAGGCCATCCACAGCATCACGTCCACCTCCATCATGGACCTCGTCCTCCCCACCCCTTCAAACAGAGTCAGAAGGTCAGCCACTGTCAACACACTGAACATCCCCAGCAAGATCACGAAGTGCTCGCAAGCAACAAAAACAGGGCCTTCGTGTACTACGCACCCACATGCTGGAATGCCCTCCCACCCAAAGTCCAATCCATAACTGACCTCGCCCAATTCAGAAAGGCTCTGAAACACCACCTGTTTCTCCAGTACTGCTCCCACAACGGAGATTCACAACATTCAGCCTCACGCAACCACCAACACAGCACCCCAGACCCAACAACAACACGCATTCACACCCCCGCACAGTAATGCCGCCAGTCACCTGATATGCAATTGTATATAGTACACAACCTCTTATAGAGCACACATTCCTGTATATAGCACACAAGCTTGTAAATAGCCACCAAGCAGTCATGACCCCACCCTCCATCGCTATCCTGACTGTTTTGCCTGTATATAGTTAACTAACTGAGTAGCCTGCTACAAAGTAGCCTGTACATAGTTACCCCAGTTAGCCAAGTTGTAAACCCTGTTACTTGTAAGTACAGTGTGGATACCCCTGCACTGTACAAATTTGTTCTGATTGTAAACCGAGCTGATTTTAAAGAGCGCGGTATAGAAAAACCTTAAATAAATAAATAAATAAAATAAGGCACCCTTGGTTACGGAACCATAGGTTAAGGTGGCCTAACAAGGTTATGGTGCCCTAGGTTAGTGTGGCCTAAGGACTGCAAGGTGCTGCAGGATGACATGCATGACCTGTGAGGAACAGAGACAGATGTAGCCCTAACACTAGATAGGGCACTCAGGAAAGGCAATGAACAGGTGAGTGAAGGAGGGAGAGCTGGGAGCCGCTGGACCTGCCATATCTGCGGGCATCCCATGTGGCTGCCAGTACTGATGACAGACATGGTGGGGGCAACTGTACCACAGCACAGGGTGTTGGCAATGTAAAATACTGGAAAGACAGTTGGTGGCAGACGATGGGAATACATGTCCCCCAGTGGAGGCAGAGGTGGCAGGATAGTTACAATGATGGGTGGACAGAGGTGTGGTGGTGCTATGCAGATCAGGCACAGGCGAGGCAAGCATGAAGAAGCGCAATGCAGGAAAGAATAGCAGTGCAGGACATGGGGTGACAGCCCGCACAGCCAGACAGGACCCTACACAGCTGACAGATGCAGATAGACGGACCGAGGGAATGTTGGCAATTGTTGCGAGGGTATTATGGGCTGGCAGCACAAATCTGCAAAAATATGACTGTTACAGGCATGCACACTATTTGAGTAGGACAGACATGAGAGGAGGGAACAATGAGGAATTGAACCCATGAACGGCATTGTATTAACCAGTAGGCTATACCTCCGTGGTGTATGTCACAGCGATGGCTGGGTACAGAAGGACTGCAGGTCACCACACAAACTGTCTGCTCTGAGTGCCAGGATAGGGTAACCCCACCAGTACCCATGATGCAATACACATGCTGAATAGCTGTCTACAGCTGATCATCAAATGGGGTATGCACCCCTCCGGTACCTCAGCTTGAAAGACGAACTGACAGTGTGTGATACTGGCACAGCATAGCTACAGACTATGCCATTATGCAGGGCCCTGAGGGATAGGATGGGTGCCCAGCACTAGGTCCGCAGTACATGTGGTGCTAGAGGTAGGTCCTGCTGTGCATCCCCATCACTACCAGTGTGTGACAGGTGTTTCTTGCAGTGCAGCTGAAGGCAATTCGGTGCCCATCTTTATCCTGCAGTCACATGTGGCCCTCTGGTACCAGACACCACCCAGATTAGTGTGTACCCCGTGTTAGGGTCTGGCTGACATGGGCACCTGTTATCAGGGCAGAGGGGTTTCCAGACGTGCATGAGGTTTGTGTAGCAGTGCCTTTATAGGTCAAAGTGGTATACATTACATACCCCAAAGGGCTCACATCACCCTTTTTGTAGGTAAGGGACAGGTGCCCAAGTCCCCATGAAGCAACCTCCATCCTGCTGGTATACGACAGCCCTCTAGGGTTGGTGGGCCAGAGCCATACCTGTGGCTGGGGCAGTGGCAGACCAGTAGCAATGATGGAGTTAGCTCTGGAAAACCCAACTGCCTCAAACTACTGTCTGCCAGTCACCAGCAGACAGCACAGTCAGACTGCACCATATAGGTGTTCTGACCATGCACAGTCTAACTGCAGACAGTCCACTAGCCAGTCCATACTCACAGAGGAACTATGTGCACCAAGCAAGCATCTCAGTGATGGGGGTCCCAGCACTGAGAACACAAAAGTATCACTAGAGGCAGATAATGTAGAGTGCAATGTGGAACCTAGACATGCCATGATCACTGCTCAGTCAGAGTGAGAGTGCACTCCCAGTATGCCATGCTGTGGCCACCCTGTCCATGCAGGCGGTGGTTGGGCACTACAGTGTCCCAGCCATTGCCCCACACCCTCCGCCCTCTGGGAAGCCTTACTCCACCCTTCAAACTCAGATTTCACAGCGTTAGTGTGCCTTAACGCCGCCGCCGCATTATCGCACGATAACTGACATTATCGCGTGATTTATCGCGTGATAACGTCACTTATCACACGATAATACCACCACTGCAACGTTAAGACAGTTTAGTAAACATACCCCTTAGATTAGCTTATTGGTTGAGACCATGTGGCTCAAGGGAATTCAATTCATAAATGTATCTCTGTTCTAATCTACAAAGTATTTTGTCTGTATCGCCTCCTCTCCAGTGCGGCTCTACTACTTTTAGAACACTAACTTTAAATCTGAAATGCAATGATTGTGAGCTATCCAGTGAGAAATGAGTGGTTTATCTGGAAGATGTGTATGGATACAGCTCCTGTGTTCTATAATTCTTGTCTTTATTTATTTATTTACATTCTCTTATATACCATGCTATTCTGCATCAGTGCGGTTTACATTGAACAAACTGAAATTACATTGAACAGGGCATTATAACTTGGAGATAACTATTTTACAGGGAACATGGGCTGTGGAGGGTTAAGTGGCTTGCCCAAGACCACAAGGAGCACCTGTGGGACTAGAAACCCCAGTCCTTCCGGCCCAAGGTTGCTGTCCTCTAGTGGGATTTGAACCCCCAACCTTCCGGCCTGAAGTACCTTGCCCCAACCACTAGACCACTCCTCCACTCCTTGACTGATCTGTCTTGCCTACATAAAATAAATTACAGGGATACTGTATGGCATATATAGGATTGGTTGTGTTACAATTTGAGTAACGATGAAGAGGAAATTTCTTATGTGTAATGGGATGTGAGAAAAAATCTTTAATGACAATTGCATGAAGGCAAACAGAGCATCGGCCACATTGGAAGTGGCCTTTAATTTTACAGATTGGTACAAGTTTAGATAAAGCTGAGGGGACTAAAATATTGGATAAATTTCTATTTCTTTTGTACGCTATGATCAGTTTTTTGTGTGCCAACGCAGGAAGCGCAGATAACATATGCCATTCCTGATGAAGTATTTTTACAATGTCTTTAGAAAGAGCAGAGAAAGTGAGAGCACAAATTATTTGATTTTGTGCAGGACGGATATTTTGCATCAGTAAAGAGGAGCTATCTTGAGATTTAGCCCTTTTATAAGCCTTACAAACAACATTGGAGGGATAGCCTCTATCTTGGAACCTCTTTTTCATGTCATTGGTCTTCTGCTCAAAGTCATAAATTGAAGAACAGATTCTTTTAACTCTAAGGAATTGTCCATATGGCAAATTATCTTTAAGGGCTTTATTGTAAAATCTATCATATCTTAGAAAAGTGTTCCTATCTGTATGCTTACAGTGTAAACTGGTGGAAAAACCAGAGATGTCCTTTTTAATAATGATATCTAAATAAGAGCTGATCAGAGCTAAAGGATCCGTCAAATTGCAAATTATGGTTAAGAGAATTGAGCCAATCAAAAAAGATACATAACTCCGCTTCTGACCCATCCCAGATCAAAAACACATCGTCTATATATCTTAACCAATTCTTCATAAACTGCTGAAATGGATGTACACTGAGGTATTTGCTCTCAAATGAATGCAACATACAAGTTAGCGACATCAGGAACCATAGATGACCCCATGGCAACACCTTTTATTTGTTTGTAGAAAATCCCCCGAAAGCAAAATAAATTCTCACACATAGCTAAGGAGGCTAGTTGTGTCAAAAAATAGGTAGGAGTACGCACTGGAGGTTCACATTGAATAAGTGTAATCATTTCTAGAGCTGCATCTTGTGGAATATTGGTGTAAAGTGAATTAATATCTAATGCTACTAAAAGAAGACATTGATGATAACCCTCAAAAGTTTGTAAAATATTAATAACATGTGTGGAATCTCTAACATAAGAGGGAATTTTAGGAATGAATGGACGAAGATAATGGTCTAAAATGTTTGATCAAGGCTCAAGGAGTGAGCCAATAGCCAAAATTATAGGACGTCCCGGTGGATTGGTAAGCGATTTATGAATTTTTGGAGGTATGTAAATTGTAGGTGTAACTGGATGAGAAACTGTAAGAAATTCAATTTCATGTTTATTAAGATAATTAGCCTGTTGTCCAATATAAAGCAGAGTGCCAATCTTATTTCTCAATGCAGGGGTAGGATCATCAAAGATCTTCAAGTGAAAAGAGGCATCGTTTAGTTGTCTCATGATTTCACAAACATAATCTGTCCTATCAAGAAGGACTAACGCACCGCCCTTATCCGCAGGTTTAATTATAATCGACTGATTATTCTGAAGTTCAGATAAAGCTGTCTTTTGAGAGGCCAATAAATTGTCAAAGAAGAGCATTTTTTTAGTATATAAATCCTGAACTTCATTGAGAACCACTTTCTCAAAGGCTGTAATAAGTACATCTGTTTTTGGTGGTGGAACCCACGTAGAAGGTCCTCTAAGTACTGAAATTGTGTCTGCCGTATTTTCTTGGTTGTCAAAAAAATCCAAAATTTTTAATTTTTGGAAGAATTTAAAAAGTTCAACATGTATGCTAAATTGAACATGCTTTGCTTTAAGTCCATAAAAAGCTATATTTTGACATCACATCTTTTACATATACCCTTCCTCCTCTTTTATATACTTACACCGTTTTTTATTTAAGCAATTATGGTGTTTAAATAGTGTTTTAGCTGTTTTTTATTCTCCAGTCTTATCAGCATGTTTTATGTTACGTCTATGACGTCATAATATGCAAATCGCATTTTTACATAAGACGTGCAAAATTGGGTGTCCCCCTACGGGTTGAGTGCTTCATTCACTCTGCAGACCAAATGCTGGTATGTATGGTACTTTGATCAAACTTTGCTTCTCATTATTCACTACTCCGTGAAGAGGCTTTTCTGATTTGATTTTGCTAAGTTCGCTGTGTCAAATCTGATAAGTGTTCATAATTCTTATCATATATTCTTTTATTACTTTTACATGAATAGTCTTTTAAGTTGTGCTTATTTCTTCCATCATTCACATTTTTGATTAAGCTTCTTATATTGTGTTTGGCTCTGTGCTGTTTTGATGTCTAAGATGCGCTGATACATAAAAAACCTCTACTCAAGGTCCAGTACTTTATACACGGTCTTCAGCGAGTTGTGTTTTTTTAAAAAAGAAGTTCATTCTACATAATGTATTTTCTATTAAGCAAAGGCCATGAAAGGTAGCATCCAGAGCCGGCCGCCTGTAACTGGGCGGCGCGGCGAGATGCGGCGACATCTTCGGTGGGGGGGGGGGTAGAGGACGCAAGGAGTTTACCTTTAAATTCATTGGCTCTCCCGGTGTTTTGTGCATGTGGAAGAGCCAATGAAAATACGAGGGTCCGAGGGCAGTGGAGGAGAGGCGCCAGAAGAGGAGCCATTCTGTGAGGCTTCGGTGAGCGGCGGATGCGGAGCGTGGCTGGGGAGCGGAGCAGCCTTCATTTCGCGTCGGAGAGCAGCGGCGTCCCCCCTTTCTTTCACGGTGTGGTGCCGGGATCGTCGAGCATCAGGACTCCGGAGCCCGCAGGCATGACAGGCTGTTCAGCGGCGGTGTGCAGAGCGGTCAAGGGACACTTGGCCGTGCTCTAGCTGCAGCGGAGGTGCGGCGGTGTCAGGCAAGGCCAGGGTTAAGTGGCGTATCCTGATCTGATGGCCGGGGGGGGTTGCCGGGTAGAGGGAGGGGGAGTGGTCATGCCTGGGGTGCTGCTAGCCAGCAAGGGGGTACTGAAGGGCAGACCAGGCCAAGGGCTGTAAGGGTTGAAGGGCAGCAACGAATAGCAAGAGGGCTACAAAGGGGGCAAGGGGCAAAGGGAAGGGGGAGGGGGGTACGGGAAGGGGCTTCCTTGGTGTCAAGGGGGGTCATGAAAAGGGGAAGAGGGGTGCTAGAGGGAGATTAGAATTGCCAGTAGAGGGTGTGAGGGGGGCAGTTGCTATGGGGGAAATAGGGGAAAGGCTGGACAGACATCCGGAGATGTCGGGGCCTGAAGCCATGGGTCTCCAGGAGACAATGGGTGCTCAAGGGGTGGGGATGTTGGGCGATATGGGGGTAGGATGGTGGGGCAGTAGGGGTGGCCCCGGGGCGACGGCAGGGCATGGGGGATGGCCATACAGTCACCTGGGGAGAGGGAGAATTGCTGGGTATGCGGGGGAACAGCTAGGGGGAAGGGTGGGGTCTTGGCAGCATTGGATGGGCGGCGGACAAGGGTCTTCCGGGACGGACTGGTTGGGGGCTTGGCAGCCGGCTTGGCCAGCTGTGGCCCCTCCCCCAGTTTTCTCTCTTATGTCCCCGCAGGTACCAGCGATGATCCCGTATGCAGCAATGCCAGGCGGCAGCGGACAGAGGGGACCGAAGCGGCAGATGCCTACCAGGACGGATGGCACGGCGGAACCAGCGGTGGCTCCTGAGCAGGTCGAGGAACCAGTAGTTGTGGGTGAGCCACTGGAGGGAACTGGGGGAGGGGGTGAGAGAGGGGCTGGATCGGGGGGGTAAGGCGCTTAAAAAACGGAAACACCGATATCGGCGGCGACGGGGGTCTGACACATCTTCTTCGTCTTCATCTTCCATGGGGTCGGAGTCTTCGTCTGTTGGCGGGGACGGGCAGGAAGTGTGCGGTAAGGATGGCGGTGCGGACAACGTGAGAGGGCATGCCCCGTCGTTGGCGGCGTATTCTGAGTTATGGGAGGGGGTACCGAGAAAGTTGCGGCGCAGGATTCGAAAATGGCGCTATATTGATATCTTCCGATTGCTGGAGGGGCGGCGGCGGTCCGGGGATAGCAAGAAGAAAAGGAAGGAGGACGAGAAGGCAGGTCGCGTCAAGAAGGTTTCTAGAAATGTGGTGAACTGGACGAGAGCCTTTTTACGGTTAGCAAGCGTGTGGGGTCATTCATTTCCGGATCAGTACGGTATGCTGTTGGAATATGCGAACTCTATTCTTGAGGCGGCTCAGACGCATGAGGGTTGGTCGTGGTTAAACTACGACGAGAAGTTTCGGGATAAGATGGAGGAAAATCGTTTTTTGTCATGGGGCGCGCAGGATATTAACCTGTGGCTTACCCAGATGTCCGCGAAGTCGGGAGGAGGGGGGGGGCGGGGGGGGGAAAGTAGGAGGCGGGGCGCCTGGGGGTCCTGGGCGGTCCTTTTGGCCGGCGGCTCCCCCCGGACAGCAAAAGAGTGTCGTTACGGGTACGGGGGATGTATGTTGGCAGTTCAATAAAACATCCTGCCCCTTCCCGGATTGTAAATTCCGGCATTCATGTTCAAGCTGTGGAGGGGAGCATTCGGCAGCGAGATGTGTTAAGAAGGGGACAGCCCAGCTTAGCAGGACCGTCCTCAAGTAGCGGGATGGGGTACAGCCTGGCAGCCACCCCGATACGGTTAGAAGCATTAATCGCTCGTCTCAGGTTGTACCCGAGGCGGGGGGATAGGGGGTGTTGGAGCGAGGTTTTCGGGAGGGTTTTATTATCCCGGTAGAGGGGACGGTGGTGGCTGCTACGTCGCGTAATTCCAATTCCGTTTGTCGCTGGGCTTCGGTTGTGCGAGAGAAGCTATCCAAGGAACTGGAGAAGGGGCGGATTGCGGGCCCCTTTGTGCATAAGCCGTTCCCTGATTTAGTAGTGTCTCCGTTGGGCATTATTCCCAAAAAAGAAAAAGGAAAATTCCGCTTAATCCATAATCTATCATTCCCGGAGGGAACGTCAGTCAACGATCACATTCCACGTGATAGCTGTACGGTCAGATACGCATCTTTTGATCGAGCGGCGGAACTGGTGAGGACGGCAGGGGAGATGGCCTGGATGGCGAAGGTAGATATAGAATCGGCGTTCCGTCTGTTGCCAGTGCACCCAAGTAGTTTTCCCTTGCTAGGTTTCTGCTTTGAGGGTCACTTTTATTTTGACAGATGTATGCCGATGGGATGCTCGGTGTCTTGCGCCTACTTTGAAAAATTCAGTTCCTTTTTGCATTGGGCATTGGTAAAGGAGGTGGGTTGTGCCAATGTAGTGCATTATCTGGACGACTTTTTCTTTGTAGGAACAGAGTGGTCAGGGGATTGCAGGCGGCTGCTGGAGGGTTTCACCAGTTTGGCGCGGGAATTGGGAGTGCCTTTAGCTGAGAATAAAACGGAGGGGCCAGCTAGGACGCTGACGTTCCTGGGGATAGAGTTGGATTCGCGGGAAATGGTAGCGAAACTGCCACAGGCAAAGGTGGTGAAGCTGCGGGTACTAGTGGCCAATGCGCTGGCTTCCAGAAAGTTGACTTTGAGAGAGTTGCAGGCATTGATGGGTGCATTGAATTTTGCCTGCCGTATCATACCGATGGGTAGGGTATTCCTGAGGAGGTTAGCAGGGGCGATGGCGGGAGTACAGAAGCCGCACCATAGGATTCGGGTGTCCCCAGTTATGAAGGAAGATTTGCGGATTTGTGACATATTTTTACAGGAATTCAACGGCACTTCTGTGCTGATGGCGGCGGAGATGTCGTCAGGGGACTTGCAGCTATTCTCGGATGCAGCGGGTGGGGCTGGTTTAGGCATCTATTTTGCGGGGGCATGGTGTGCGGATAGGTGGCCGCAAACATGGCAGGACGTGGGTTTAGTCACCAATATTGCTTTTCTAGAGTTGTTTCCCATGCGTGTAGCACTGGAATTGTGGCCGGAGCATTTGAGTAACAGAAGAGTACTATGGTGGTGTGACAACGAGGCGGTGGTGAGTATCGTTAACCAGTACAGTCCGAGATGTGTTCCGGTTGCGGATTTAATGAGGGAGGTGGTATTGGCATGTTTACGGCTGAATGTAGTGATCAAAGCTCGCCATATTCCGGGTTGTACTAATGATATCGCGGATGCTTTGTCTCGTTTTCAGTGGGACCGGTTCCGGAAGCTGGCCCCGGAGGCCGAGGAGAGTGGCTTGCGGGTCCCAGAGCACTTGTGGAGGATTGGCCTGCAGAGATGCTGAGGTTGCTGCGTTCTTCGGTGGCGCGATGTACTTGGTCAGCGTACCTGAAGGGCTGTGGCAAAGTGGAGGAATTCTTACAGGATTGGGGATGGCGACTGGATGCAGTATCGGATTGGATGTTGGCAGGTTATGTAGCAGATGCAAAGACAAAAGGGTGGTCCAGGGCGGCGGTGCATTCCCATTTAGCAGGGTTTGTGTTTTTTGCAAGGGCGGCTGGGTGTTTAAGGGACGGGTGTGGGTTTTTAACTCGGAGATTGATGCAGGGGTGGGGCAGGTTGAGCCCAGTGCCCAAGGACAGCAGGCGGCCGATTACGCACGACCTGCTGGTGAAGTTATGTGAGGCGCTCCCGGGAGTGTCGGAGTCGGCCTATGAAGTGGGGTTGTTCAAAGCGGTGTTTTGTTTAGCGTTTTTTGGGGCCTTCCGTATGGGGGAATTAGTAGCGCACTCCAGGAGGGTGGGAAGGGATAGTGGGTTACAGCGACAACATGTGCAGGTGGAGAAAGGGCTGGTTAGTGTGCTCCTGGCACGTTCAAAGACTGACCAGCAAGGGCGGGGTCAGTGGGTGGTGCTTCAGGAGATGGAGGGTGTACAGACCTGTGCAGTGGCGGCACTGCGGAAATACTTGCAGGCCCGACCTGAGGTGGAGGGTGCGATCTTTATACATGAGGATGAGCGGCTGCTGACACATTTCCAGGTGTCTGCGGTGCTAAGAATGGCCTTGCGGCAGGTGGGAGAGGTGTCGCATCAATTTGCTTCCCATTCCTTCCACATTGGGGCAGCCACGAGTGCAGCTGCTGCTGGCTTGTCCGACCAGGAGGTGCAATGCATTGGGCGATGGCGCTCTAAAGCGTTTCGGGGATATGTCCGTTTGTAAGGGGTGGTGGGGATGGTGGGGGGGCTAATCGTGTGTTTTCTTTTGCAGATAGCGTCCGAGTTCCCCATGGCTGTTGGCTGATCGGCCATTCCTTTGTGCATTGGGCTGACAGGCGTGCGGCGATTCGACCGGCAGGTGCGAATCTGGGACTGGATCCCACAGTGGTGTCGGTTTTATGGCTGGGTGAGCGAGGTCTCCGTTGGACGCAGTTGCTCCCTTTGCTGCGGCACCACAAGGGACTGCGGCAGGCACCGGACCTGATATTACTTCACCTGGGAGGCAATGGCCTGGCGGCGTGGACCTGCAGACAATTGATAAGAGCGGTGCAGAGAGATCTGGAAGAAGTGCTGCAGTTATTTCCGGGCGTCATATTGATATGGCCGGACATTATACAGCGGCCTAGTTGTCGCAACCAGAGATGTTGGTCTCGTGGTCTTACAAAGATTAACAGCCAGATTGGCCGTTGGGTCTGTGCACATGGGGGGTACCAAGTGCTTCATCCTTGGGTGGAGGTGGATTGTGCAGGATTATATGGTACCGATGGGGTGCATTTATCCCCAGTGGGTCTTGATTTGTTATTAAATGATTGGCAGGAGGCACTGGAGTGGGTGGTGTTGAGAGACGCTCGCTGGTCGCAGCTTTAGGGGGGGGCGGCGCTGGGTGAATAGGTTGCCCACGCCGGTGGCGGGATCCCGGAGGTTTCCGGGGTCCAGAGCCTTGGCTAAACTTGGGACGGGGGTGGGGTACCCCCGACACGGAGAACCCCTGGGCGGGCTTTTGCTAATGATAAGGCGAAGTCGGGTGCCCGGAGGGGGAGAGAAGTGGGGAAAGCGGAGGCGGGCCCCACCTTGCTATGGACATGGCTGGTGAGGCCTCATTCCGTTGGGACTAAAATAATGATGGTTATTAGCTGTTTACTGTTATGCGTTGTATTGGTTTAATAAAGCTGCGACCAAGCGTTTTTACCAAAATCGGTGTTCGAGTGTTTTATGGTAGGGAGGGTGGGGTGGGGATGAAGGACTAGGGGTAAGCCATAGGCTAAGGTCTCGAGGGAGCATCGAGTCCGACCTGCTCCAGTTAATAAAGGCCGCGAAAGGTAGCGTCCAGAGCCGGCCACCTGTAACTGGGCTGCGCGGCGAGATGCAGCGACATCTTCGGTGGGGGGGGGGGGGTAGAGGACACAAGGGGTTTACCTTTAAATTCATTGGCTCTCCCGGTGTTTTGTGCGTGTGGAAGAGCCAATGAAAATACGAGGGTCCGAGGGCAGTGGAGGAGAGGCGCCCGAAGAGGAGCCATTCTGCGAGGCTTCAGCGAGCGGTGGCCCTCCCTCCCGCCCCAAGGTTAGGGGAACGAGATGAGGGGTGTCGCAGCTGGGGGGGGCGAGCGGGATCCCGGAGGTTTCCGGGGTCCAGAGCCTTGGCTAAACTTGGGACGGGGGTGGGGTACCCCCGACCCGGAGAACCCCTGGGCGGGCTTTTGCTAATGATAAGGCGAAGTCGGGTGCCCGGAGGGGGAGAGAAGTGGGGAAAGCGGAGGCGGGCCCCACCTTGCTATGGACATGGCTGGTGAGGCCTCATTCCGTTGGGACTAAAATAATGATGGTTATTAGCTGTTTACTGTTATGCGTTGTATTGGTTTAATAAAGCTGCGACCAAGCGTTTTTACCAAAATCGGTGTTCGAGTGTTTTATGGTAGGGAGGGTGGGGTGGGGATGAAGAACTAGGGGTAAGCCATAGGCTAAGGTCTCGAGGGAGCATCGAGTCCGACCTGCTCCAGTTACTATGATGTGCATTTTGAGCAAACATTTTACATCATTTTATTCTTGTTTATCAGTCCTTTCCCTTTTCGATTTTGTCTGTTCTGCTATGCCATTTTTGATATTCATAATCTCTACCCAAGATCCGTTGCTTTACACATGATCTTCAGTGAGTTGCTTTTTTCAAAAGATGTTTATTCTACATAATGTATTTTCTTTTAACCAGGATGTGTATTTCGAACAAGCGTTTTATATATATTTTTTATTCTTGTTCATCAGTTCTTTTCCGTTTTGTCTGTCTTGCCATGCCGTTTTTGATACTCAAGATGTGCTGACCGGTTCTTTTTAAATATTTTTGGAAGTTCCTTTTCCAAACAAGCTTGGTTTATAGAATATAAAAAATCCTTAGTTTATAATGTGCACTCTGCATTAGTTCCTCTTTTGGTGCTCAAGCTGTGTCTGCCTTATTTTTATTTTTTCATTTTTAATTATACATGTCTCTTAAGTACATTTTTAATTATTTATGGCCTTTAAGCATATAACAATTTTTTGTAATTATACATGTTTGCTGAATAGTTTTTATGTAGCAACAGTATTTTCTTTTATTTATAAGCTTTTAATTATTGTTTGATATCAGTATTATCATTTTTACTGTATATGAATTTCAATACTGTTTTCGCGTATACTCATTGGTTTGTGTGTTTATCAATTTTACTTGGACATTTTGTAACCTTTTACATGTCTTTTGTCTTTTATGAGACAGTTTTTACCCACAGGGTTTTGAAGCTTTTACCTCAGTTAACTTATGGTGCTCAACACCTGCACTTTCTCAGTAAGTATTACTGTGCCTTTCCTCCTACGTCTCTTTTAATGTAATCTCTTTTAGTCTAATCTCCATTTGTTTTATAACAGTCTGTCTCTATTTTATTTACATATAATTTTACTAGTTATATATATTGTTACCTGTTTTTATTTATTGTTTTATATATATACTTTTTACATATGTGTAATAATTTGTTTTGATTATATTCACTTTTTACATGTTTTTGAATTGTTTTTGTAGTTCCTTGCCCCTGATGAAGGCATAAGCCGAAACACTTTGGGGCCTTTTAATTCAATAAAGCACTTTTGACCTCCATAGCTTCACTCTTTTGTGCTTGTTCTTGTTTGCGAGGGTAACTCCCTCTGTGTTCCTTCCACCTCTACAGAGGCGAGCCAGGGTCTTGGGCCTCCCCTCTGGAGCTGGCCTTGCTAGGAGCCAAATAGCGGGTGGGGGATTATGGACAGTAAACTGGTGAAGGTAATTTAATGATGTGAAGTGATTCGTCTGTCTAATGAATATGTAAAGGAAAAATGAACACTCTACTACTACTATTACTACTACTACTCATGTAGCTACTCTACAAGCCTAATATTTGATTATTCCGTCTCCATTACTTCCAATTCGGGAGCTCATCTAAGCCCAGACAGATGCTCACAAATTAAAAATAGATACTTGGAGATAGGCTGGGTGCACCTTGCATTCTGATGGGCTCTGGAAATCCCGTACTGACCATGTGGTGCTTCCAGATATTCTTTTACATCATGCTGCCTCTGTGTATCATGGCCAGAGATATGAAGGCAAAGAGGGAATGATTCACAAATTTGCACAAGATTGATACAATATTGTCGGTTCCGCAGATGTAGAGATTCGCAGCACTAACAATATTTAAAGAAGTGTCTGCCTCCCCCTTCAGCACTGATCCCCCCCAGACAGCTCCCGATCTCCAATGGTAGCTGTCCGGGGAAAAATCAGTGCACCCCCAATCACCTCCATTATCCTGGCTGGCCAGTTGGGTTCACAAAGTTCCCCCCCCCCCTTCCCCATTCCTTAAAAAATCTGGCTAGCCAGTTGGGGTCCCTCCCCTCGAATGAGGTTAAAGGGCAGTACCGCATGATAGCAGCCATTTTGGCAAAGACAAATGATGGGGCAGGAGTGAGGAAGACCATCAGGGATCAAAGGTAGGGATCGGGGAGGATCAGGTCAGTGGGAGGGCCCTCTCAAGCTGACTGGCTAATCAGGTTTGAATGTTTAGGAGGGAGGGAAGGGATCATCAACTACTAGTATGCAAACTCAAGCTAAAGTTGAAAAAGAGCAAACCACTCATGAATGCAGCAAAATATGACCTTGAGAATATACCACTGGAATTTAAAGACTGCCTGCAAAATCAATTTGCTGCTTTGGATACAAATGACAGAGCTCCAGAAGAGTTATGAAATGACATCAAGAAGGTTGTGTTGGAAGAAAGTGAGACGTCTCTACAAAAGATGAAAAAGCAAAAACGGCCAAAATGGATGACAGAAGAAACTCTGAAAATTGCCCAGAAACACAGAGAAGCTAAAGCCAGAGGAGAAAGAAATACAATCACAGAACTCAACAGAGATTTCCAACGTGCAGCAAGACAGGACAAGGAAAAGTACTGCAATGACACATGCAAGGAAATAGAAGCAGAAACTATTAGAGGAAGAACAAGATTGGCTTTCCTAAAACTACGGGAGTTAAAGAAAAAGTTCCAGCCTCGAATTGGAATGTTACAAGATGCTCAAGGTTCTATGTTGAATGATGATGAGAAGATAAAGAAAAGGTGGAAAGAATATATAGAGTTTTTATATGATAAAGATAAAGTGGACCAATAGCCATTTCAACCTGTACCTTATGATCCGGAACCACTGGTGATGAAAGAAGAAGTAGAAGCAGTACTGAAAGCCTTATCAAAGAACAAAGCACCAGGCATTGTTGGCATTCCCATAGAAGTATTACAGCAATCTGATGCAGCTATTACCATACTTACAAGGCTCTGCCAAGAAATTTGAATGACAACATCATGGCCAACAGACTGGAAAAGATCTGTGTTTATACCAATACTAAAGAAAGGTGATCCAAATGACTGCTGAAATTATCGCACAATCGCTCTGATCCCACATGCCAGCAAGATTCTACTGAAGATTATTCAAAAGAGACTACAACCACACCTGGAACAAGAACTACCTGAAGTGCAAGCAGGGTTCAGGAAAGGGCGAGGAACGAGAGACATCATCGCGGATGTGAGATGGATCCTTGAAAAGACTAAAGAATACCAAAAGGATATCTATTTGTTCTTTATCAACTATAGCAAGGCTTTTGACTGTGTAAACCATGAGAAACTCTGGGCCACATTAAGAAGCATGGGTATGCCAGAACACCTGATCGTTCTCTTGCACAATCTGTACATTGATCAAGAAGCAACAGTTCGAACGGAACAAGGAAAAACAGAATGGTTTAAAATATGCAACGGTGTAAGACAAGGCTGCATACTTTCCCTCTACCTATTTAATTTATATGCAGAACAAATCATCAGAGAAGCAGGATTGTATTAAGACAACAGAGGTGTGAAGATAGGTGGAAGACTCATCAACAACCTTCGCTATGCTGATGATACCACATTACTGGCTGAAAGTGAAAATGATCTGAAACATTTGCTTCTCACAATCAAAGAACATAGTCTCAAAATGGGCCTGCACCTTAATGTAAGGAAGACAAAGATCATGACAACTGGCAAAATCAACAGGTTCATTGTTGAAGGAGAAGAAATTGAAATTGTGAACAACTTTAACCTACTTGGATCAACTATCAATAAAGAAGCAACAAGCAGTCAAGAAATCCAACGAAGCATTGCTCTTGGCAAAATGGCTATGAAAGACCTAGACAAGATTCTCAAGAGCAGAGATCTCTCTCTCCATACAAAGATTCGACCTGTTCAGGCCATGGTATTTTCAATAACATCATATGGATGTGAAAGCTGGACAATGAAAAAGATAGACAGGAAAAAAATTGATGCCTTTGAATTATGGTGCTGGCGGCGAATACTGTGTATACCATGGACTGCCAGAAGAACAAACCAGTCAGTACTAGAGGAGATCAAACCTAAGCTTTCTTTAGAAGCTCAGATGACAAGACTTCGACTTTCATACTTTGGACACATCATGTGAAGAGAGAGATCATTAGAGAAAGACATCATGCTTGGCAAGATAGAAGGTCAATGCAAAAGAGGAAGGCCAGCAATGAGATGGACTGATACAATAACAGCAGCTACGGGTACCAGTCTGTCAACAATGAGCCACCTGACTGAAGACCGAACACAATTTAGGACAATTATCCAGAGGGTCGCCATGAGTCGACACCAACTCGACGGCACTTAACAACAACAGGGAAGGGTTGGGGAGTACCTTTGTGAATCAGGAGATATCCAAGTGGGAATCGCGCTTGGGGAGTGGGCAGGTACTTCTTTATATATTATCAGTGCCATAGATCTCTTACTCTTAAAGTACTCTGGCCAGGGTCAGGGCTCAGTATTTTCTATATTAATCTACAATAACTGCTATAGTTCTTGCTGAGAATAACCTATGATTTCAAAGTTTTCATTTCTTTATTATATAGCCTAAGAATTGGGAATATCAATTTCAGAGGGAATATTCAGCGGCAGAGGCTAGTGCTTCTAAAGCATATAGCTATTGCTGCTAAATATTAACCCTCAATATTCATTGCTGGGGCCATATCCGGCCACTGGCATTGAATATCCGGGGCACTGAATAGCACAGAAGCTAACCGGGCAGTGGCTCAATATCACCATTGCCCAGTTAACTCCCATGGGTAAAGATGGGCCAGCTTTTGCCATGCCTATCTTTATCCACAGATTGCTATCCAGGCAGCAAGTCAATATTGCCACTGCAGTTAGCAAAGGATGCCACTTCTGCTCCATCCCGATGTTAACTGCATAGCATTGGGGCGTGTAGCAGTGGTACCTGCAGATATCAAGCAGCACTAGCCATGTTAGTGCCATCGAATATCCCGCTAACCAGCATTTACATGGTCTAAACAAAGGAAGTTGGAGATGATCAAGAATGAAATGGAACATGTACAACTCAATGCGTTGGAGGTCAGTAAACTGAAATGGACAGGCATCGGGCACTTTACATCTGATGATCACATGGTCTACTATGCTGGAAATGAAAGACAAAGAAGAAATGGTATTGCATTTATAATTAAGAAGAAACTTGCAAGAACTGTAATGAAATACAATGCAATCAGTGCATGCTTAATTTCTATTCGTCTACGAGGAATACCCATCAACGCAACTATAATCCAAGTATATACCCCAACAACAGCTTCAGAAGAGGATGAAATTGGTGAGCTCTATGAATAAGTACAAGCTAAAATTGACAGAATATGCAAACAGGATATCATGATAGTCATGGGTGACTGGAACGCAAAATTGACAACAAAGAAGAAAGCAAAGTGGTTAGAAAATATGGACTTGGCAACAGAAATGAAGCTGGAGAAAGACTGATAGAATCCTGCAAGACCAACGATCTATTCATCTCAAATACCTACAATACAAACAGCGACAGTACACATGGACTTCACCCAATGGATTATACAAAAATCAAATTGACTACATCTGTGGAAGTCAATGATGGAAAAGCTCTATAACAACAGTGAAAACAAAACCTGGCGTTGGCTGTGGTACAGATCACCAACTACAAGTATGCAAACTCAAGTTAAAGTTGAAAAAGAGCAAGCCACTCATAAATGTAGCAAAATATGTCTTTGAGACTGTACCACCGGAATTTAAAGACTGCCTGCAAAATTGATTTGCTGCTTTAGATACAAATGACGGAGCTCCAGAAGAGTTATGGGATGACATCAAGAAGGTTGTGTTGGAAGAAAGTGAGAAGTCTCTACAAAAGGTGAAAAAGCAAAATGGCCAAAATGGATAACCAAAGAAACTCTGAAAATTGCCCAGAAACGCAGAGAAGCTAAAGCCAGAGGAGAAAGAGAGGCAATCACAGAACTCAACAGAGATTTCCAATGTGCATCAAGACAAGACAAGGAGAAATATTACAATGAGCATACAAGGAAATAGAAGCAGAAACTATTAGAGAAAGAACAAGATCGGCTTTTCTAAAGCTATGAGAGTTAAAGATTAAATTCCAGCCTTGAATTGGAATATTACAAGAAGCTCAAGGATCCGTGTTGAATGACGCTGAGATAAAGAAAAGGTGAAAAGACTATACAGACTCATTGCACCATAAAGATCAAGTGGACCAACAGCCGTTTCAACCTGTACCTTATGATCAGTAATCATTGGTGATGAAAGAAGAAGTTGAAGTAGCATTGAAAGCCTTATCAAAGAACAAAGCACTGGGCATTGATGGTATTCCCATTGAAGTATTACAGCAATCGGATGTAGTTGTTAACATACTTACAAGACTCTGCCAGGAAATTTGAAAGACAACATCACGGCCAACTGACTGAAAAAGATCTGTATTTATACCAATACTGAAGAAAGGTAATCTGACAAACTGTGGATATTTTCGCACAAGTGCTCTGATCCCAAATACCAGTAAGATTCTACTCAAGATCATTCAGCAGAGACTACAACCATACCTGTATCGAGAATGACTGAAGTGCAAGCAGGGTTCAGGAAAGGGCAATGAAAGAGAGACAACATTGAGGATATGAGATGAATCCTTGAAAAGACAAAAAAATACTTAAAGGATATCTATATGTGTTTTATCGACTACAGCAAGACTTTTGACTGTGTAAACCATGAGAAACTCTGGGCCACATTAAGAAGCATAGGTATACCAGAACATCTGATTGTTTTCTTGCACAACCTTTACATTGATCAAGAAGCAACAGTTCGTATGGAACAAGGAGAAACAGAATGGTTTAAAATCATCAAAGGTGTGCAACAAGGCAGCATACCTTCCCTCTAGCTATTAATTTCTCAACATACAGAGGTGTCCTACACCCCTAAAACAAAGACATGGGGAGGGGTGGCCTGCACGGAGCAGCAGGTGCACTACTCCTGCCATCTTACTGGGCAGACTAGATGGACCATACTGGTCTTTATCTGCCATCATTTACTATGTTACTATGTTATGTTTAATTTATATGCAGAACAAATCATCAGAGAAGCAGGACTATATGAAGACAACCAAGGTGTGAATATTGGTGGAAGACTCATCAACATCCTTTGCTTGCTGACTATACCACAATACTGGATGAAAGCGAAGACGATCTGAAAAATTTGCTTCTCAAGATCAAGGAACATAGGGGTATGTTTACTAAACTGCGTTAGTGCAATTCGCGTTAGGAGCCGCGGTAGTGACAGAAACCCCAAATAAGGACATGGGCGGTACATCGTCACCATTAACGAGCGTTACCGGGCGCCGTGGCGCGTTACTGCGTGTTAATCATAAGAAGACGTACAGACACAAAGCACTGAAACAGAGCTGTAGCACAATGGTTACGGTACTGACCGCTGTTACAGGCAGCATGGGTTCGAGTCCCCAGTGTGCCTAATGCAGAAGGCTGTCCCAGGCATCATCCTGTACATTACAGAGGGAATGAGGAGGCATGTTTTTCGTTACATTGAGTATTGGTGTCAGAAATACACCCTCGGAGTGTGCCTAGCCACGTACGTTGGTGTGTGCGAGGCTGCGTGCGTTGGTACGGGCATAGCCCCGTGCGTGGCTGCGCACGTACAATCGTGCGTGGGTACGTGTGGTTGTACGCGTGTTTTTACCAGTGTGGGCATCTTATATTACAGACTCTGTAGGGTGTCTTGCACCTATGCATTATGCTAGCAGATGTACGTGTGATGGCCTATGGTTTATCAGAGCCTGTGAGCAGGTGCTGGAGTTTCACAGGGTTGGATTGTGCCAGTCACACCCATGATGCACTGCACATGCAAATCAGCTGTCCACAGATACACACCATGGGGAATGCACCCCCACAGCACCTCGGCCTGGTAGGGGGAACTGACCATGTGCACCCCCACAGCACCTCGGCCTGATAGGGGGTACTGACCGTGTGTTGTACTGGCACAGAGTAGCTACACACCGTCACATTGTGCGGGTACTGTGCTCACCCTGAGGGTGCAGTGAGGCGCCCAGCACTAGGTCCACAGCACCGTCCATGGCTGAAAGAGGCCATGGCGCAGGTCCAAAGCAGTGTTACTGTGTGAGATAGGTAGTTTCTGCAGGACCACCTTGGACATCTCTGTCTGTTTCAGTCAGGTGTAGCCCCCATGCACCACCACCACCACCCTCCCCCTCCCCCTCCCCCTCAGCCAAGGGTGGCAAACAGGGCCTCCTATCAAAAGATCCACAGTCTACCTCCCTGTAAAGGTGGCAGTAGAGGGGAACATTAACCCTAGTCCTGCTGAGGAACAGACACCCCACAGGGCAGTCAATGCAGCTCTGTACACAGCCATAACACAATAGCAAACAGACATTAGGCCTGGATATGGTATGCTGCACCCCACCACCATCTGATATTCCCCTGGAGCAAGCCATCAGCCACTGCACCCTGCAAGCCACTCCATCACAACACCTACCAGCTGCAAACAGTCTGCTAGTGCCCAGTGGAGATGCCTGCACCCAGAACTGGGATGTCAGCATACACAGCAAGCAGATACATCAGTGACTGGGCCCCAAAAGGAAACCCATATTTATCACATGAGAGAAATACTAGATAGCACCATGGGAGTGCCTAGCCATGCTGTGGTCACTGCACAGTCAGGGTGAGAGTGATCTCTCAGCAGGATATACTGAGGTCACCCTGTCTGTGTAGGTGGTGGCCGGGCACTACAATGTGCCTGTCACTGCCCTATGCCCTGTGCAGATGCACCCTGTCCGGCCTATACCCATGGTAACTTGCTCCTCATTATGCACATTGGCAGCCCAATACTGGCAACACTGCTGGCAGTGTGGACTGTGGAAGGTGTTTGCAGCCACCACACACTGGATAGACAGAAAGCCACCCCCACACCTATGCCAGCATTGTGCTACTATAGAGGTGGTCAGCAGCCATACCCACCACACCAGTCATGGGCATAGTACAGGCATGGATATGGTACACAAGGCTGTTGGGGGGTCACTCCCAAGGGTGGTGAACACTGTCAGAGACCAGACCTGCAGCACACACCACAGACATCAGAATGATTGTTATGGTGGAGCTCAATGAGCAAAATGTGCTTAACGTAGTAATTGATATCTGCCAGTTATCATAGGGAACGTTTGATAGCTCTGTACCATATACCCAGGTGTAGGGTGGCATTGCTAAGGTATGCAACTGCTAGTATTGGGAGATACAGGCAGGGCCCAATGTCTTGCCTCTCCAGGAGGCATTGGCCAATGGGGCCTGTGGGTGGGTGTGTGGCCCTGTTGGCTGCTGCTTTACGGCAGAGTTCCCCAACTCCAGTCCTGGTGTTCCAAACACTGTTCGGGTTTCATGCTGTCCCTCATAAATATGCATGAGCTACATCTGCATACCATGGGGGTGGTGCATAGCTATGCAGCACAGGCATCTTTATTAGAGGCAGCATGAAGCCGGAATGGTGTGGGGCCCTCCAGGACTGCATTTGCGGGACTCTGCTTTAGGTAATGTGCCTGTTTCTGGTGTCTGTGTATGGTGTGGTAAAATATAGGCCATGCGTATGTTCTCTGCAATAAAGGAGTGTCTTTACTATCACTGTTTAGTGGTGGGTAAAACTATGGGGACTGGGTTGGCAGGAGCCCCAGCTGGGATTTGAACCTGTGACCCTCTGGTCTTACAGGCACTGGCTGTGTCTGTTGCACCACACTGTGGCCACAGAGACAGTGCAGTCCCTGGAGTTAGTTAAACCGGCCTGACGAGTCAGAAACCCTGCTCTGCAACAGGTTTACTGTGGCCTCATTTACCTTGTATGCAGACAAAGGTGCACATAAACCTCAGAAAAGGGGCACACACCCATAACCAAGCTGGGCAACAATGATATCATTGGGCAACATTACACAACACTCCCAGGACAGCTCCATTACAATGAAATGATCTTTGAAAGGGTCTGCGGAGAGTAGACCCTTCCACACATCATTTCTTTTTTATTTGGTGCTTTCCAGGGAGTGTTGTTCCTTGTTGCCCATTGCTATCACTGTTGCCCAGCTGAATTATGCTTTTTAAAATGTTTCTTGTGGTCATTTTAACGTTTTATGTGAAATTTTGTTCTGTGCACATGTATCACACTGCTCACGTTTTGTGGGTTTCCCCGGTTTTTCTGTACATTGCTGACGGAAATGGTTTCTCTTCCCTTTAAATGCCTTTAACGACAGGTTTTCATTCGCGTTGGAATTGAGCTCAGAAATTCAGCGCGTTAGTATGAGGGGAGCCTCTCCCCGCCCACTCTCCGCCCATTGACCCCTTCTCTCCGCCCACTCTCCACCTTCTGCGCTGTTTTAACGTGCCGCGGAGGTTTACGATCGTTAACTGCGGTTAACGCGCGTAAAGTACGTTTAACGATCATTAGCACGTCAGAACGCATGTTTGGACGTGCTAACGATCGTTAAACGTACTTTACACGCGTTAATCATGATTACCGCACTTTAGTAAACATCCCCCATAGTCTTAAAATGGGGCTGCACCTTAATGTAAAGAAGACAAAGATCCGGACAACTGTCAAAATGTTCATTGTTGATGGAGAATAAATTGAAATAGTTGACAACTTTAACCTACTTGGATTAACTATCAATAAAGAAGCAACAAGCAGTCAAGAAATCAGATGAAGCATTGCTCTTTGCAGAATGGCTATGAAGGATCTAAATAAGATTCTCAAGAGCAGAGGTGTCTCTCTCCATACAAAGATTTGACTTGTTCAAGCCATGGTATTTTCAATAATGTCATATGGATGTGAAAGTTGGACAGTGAAAAAAGAAAGACAGAAAGAAAATTGATGCCTTTGAGTTTTGGTGCTGGCAATGAATACTGTATATCCCATGGACTGCCAGAAGAACAAACCAGTCAGTAGTAGAGGAGATCAAATGTAAGGTTTCCTTAGAAGCTCAGATGACAAGACTTTGACTTTCGTACTTTGAACACATCATGCGAAGAGAGAGATCATTAGAGAAAGACATGATGCTTGGCAAGGTAGAAGATCAACGCAAAAGAGGAAACCAAGCAATGAGATGGATTGATACAATAACAGCAGCTATGGGTGCCACTCTGTCAACAATGAGCCGCCTGACTGAAGACCAAACACAGTTCAGGACAACTATCCAGAGGGTCACCATGAGTCGACACCAACTCGATGGCTCTTAACAACAATAACACAGGCCTGAAAACTGTGTACTGTAAATGCCTTTGAATATCCCCCCTATATTCTTTTTTCTTTGTCAGAAACTCATACTGGTAGCCCTGTCCATAAGCTACAGTATTTCCTGGTTCAAGTGGATTTACATCTAAGTTATACCTGAGGCAATGGAAAGTGAAGTGAGTTGACCAGGATTACAAGGAATTTGCCCTGTCCTCATCCTAAGCTTTCTTTCGAAGCTCAGATGACAAGACTTTGACTTTCATACTTTGGACACATGATGTGAAGAAAGAGATCACTGGAGAAAGACATCATGCTTGGTAAGGTAGAAGGTCAATGCAAAAGAGAAAGGCCAGCAATGAGATAGATCGATACAATAACAGCAGCTACAGGTGCCAGTCTGTCAACAATGAACCACCTGACTAAAGACTGAACACAATTTGGGACAACTATCCAGAGGATTGCCATGAGTCGACACCAACTTGACGGCACTTAACAACAACACTCATCTAGATGACATTTACACCATCTCCTTTCCAGTTTCTAGCTTTTGCTATTTAGGGTCCATAGCTCCAGAGAGAACCATGGTGAGCATTTTATGTGTGGAGCATAAGACTTTTCATAATGGTGGAGTTCTGTCTAGGGCCTTCTGTGATACTACAGTCATATTTTCATCCATATCAGATTAATCTAGGGCCTCTAGGAAATTCAGTGGTCTGATATTTTTTTCCTCTGATTTCAATTCTGGAAAGCCCAATGCTATACTCATATGCTATAGGTTGTCATTTTGAGAGAATTTGATTAGCACACCATCTGTTCATGATAGTGATATCGTCACAACACCATTAGCCTGGTGTTCTGTGATGTCAACCTCCTTGAAGAACATAATACGGGTCCTCTATAGAAATACATGTATGTGTGCTAGTTATGTAGCACACATTTTATTCATGTTAACAATAATTTGTCCACTGCGTGCTTGTGACACTCTTGTAATTCTGTAAATGTTTCCTTGTGTCTTCAGACTGCCCTTTGATATGAGATACAAAGAACATGGCTCTTTTTCTTACAATTTAAAAAAACACCTCATTAGTGGGTGGAAGTACAATGACCTAGTTAAGTGTTCTGAATATCCATAACAGTCTGACCTAATTCCTGTCCTTAGTACAACAATTACACTAGATATGCTCAAAAATAATACCAGAGGAAAGTGGAATGGAAGAGTAACATTGGCTTTACATTTTTCTTTTGATATACCTCTCAGCCTGACAAATGACACCTAAGCAGATTGCAATCAAAAGTGCAAATAGTCAACCTTAACACACAAGGCACCAATGAGATATATGAAGGCAGATTTTAGGTAACACGTGAAGAGGGGAATTCACACATTCACATCAGGATGTGGAGAATTTCCATGGTATTTTACAATAGCGTTTTCCAAATGTAGAGCCTCTTGTAAAATTGGTGCAGGCCTGCTTGTACATGACTCTACATGTACAACAGAAGCAGGGATTTTAGAAAGCTGCATGGGGGGAGGGGGGAGAAAACACTGAAATACCCCCAAAATAGGCATCGGGAGCAGCATTCTAAAATCCCTACTTCCAATCTGAACAGACAGCCCAAGCCAACAGGAGCATTCCCCACCCCATGATCCTCTATTTTCCCCATTAATGCCTCTCCATGTTACCATAGCAAACATCTAATCCCTTCTCAACCTTCTAAACACATCCCATCCCCCCAGGGTTGGTGGTAGGGTTTCTGGTGCCCCCCTGCAACCTATAGATTGGCACCCTCCTCATTACTGGTAGCTACACTCCATCCTCCTTTTTCCCAAAACTCTTTTGTGAACTCTTTTCACGTGCTAGTATTTCTTCATACAAATGGATTTTGTAAGAAAATTGCAGTTAAGGGGCAAATACATAGCTGGAATAAAAATAAGTACTAAGCAGTAAATACATGGAGGCACATTCCATCTGTGCATCCGGTCGGAACTGGATGCACAGAAATAGACCCAATTCTGATCACTTGTGTAAGTCTAGCCCCCACGGGATCAGAATCGCATCTAGGCCTGAACATGCAGGCCTGGACCCGATTCCCATTGGCCTGCAGGTACAGGCCCCTTCCCAGCTAATTCAGTCAGGCTCCTGAATGGAGCTGCAGTGTCATGACGTCCAGTTGCCATGGCATCTTGGCTCCATTCAGGAGCCACAATCCCTGGCTGCCGATCATTTTTGCCTTTCCCTGCAACCCAACCCCCGATCTAGCTGCAGGAAATCTCCTGCACCCACTCACCTTTTTGCTCCTGGCCGGGATTCCCATTCTCCAACATCTAGGGGGACTTATTCCACTTTCAAGGTGGAATAAGTCCCCCATCCAGTCTGCCAGCCCTGGACGTACAAAGCCAACTTCAGAATTGGCCCTGTATGTCTGGGGCTATGGACCGCTCACTGCCTAACTCTGCCTCCACCCTGCCCCCTCCTGCCCCCATCGAATCCTCCCCATACAAACTTCTTGTTCATATGGGGAGACTTAGTCGGGGATGGCAAGGGGGACAAATAGACCCCTTAGCATCATATGAACAGGCTGTCATAGTCCAAGGTTTAATATGATCATCAAACTAAATCAATGTATTTATTTAATCAAAAAAGGAAGGAGTTTCTACAAAGATTGCAAATATAACCCACAAATCCCAATATTTCCAGACTAAATACAAAATTAGAAATGGATTTTTTGTCCGGCCAAGCAAACATATTACAGTATAATCATCATACTTCTTATATACAAAAGTCCTTTTTATGTTATATATATATATATATATATATATATATATATATATATATATATATATATATATGTATATTACTTTTAAAAATCCCTATCAAAAGAGTTCACTCTTAAATACTTCATTCAATTCAAACAGTTACTTCCACTAGAGCCGAATGAGTACTGAATAATCATCTTCAATAGAAATTTGTCCTGCTTCAAGGTTGTCAGAACATATCTCAGTGTTTATACAGGCGACAAGGACCTTTGCATATAAGATGTGCAATGATTACACCTTGCTTGGTCAGATAAAAATATCAAATCTAATTTCTAGGTTTTTGTTTAGCCTATAAATATTGGTGTTTGTGGGTTATATTTGTTGACTTTAAATCCCAGAATATATAGCCCACTTTTGATTAATTTCTGCAAAGGTAACAGCCACTTAGCAATTAATTCACTGATGTCTAACTGGACACATATATCACTCTCAATATGAACCATGGAAAGGTATACAAGTATTTCTTGAGAAATACTTGATCACAAATCATTTTTTCTTATTTTTAACCATGAAAATGATCGCTTGCCATGCTGGTAGGAATCGTTAGCACAGTTACAATCACTTAACTTTTTGTGTCTTTATGTTTACAAAATTAGCATAATGTTGCTGCAAAGGGACAGTGACAACACAGCCTGTCACTGTAGGAAGACACTGACACATTAATATACTACTGATTTAAACCACAGGTGTTAAGCAGGTTACAAGTTGTAGCACTGTGAAAAATAATTGATAAAACAGTATAGAAGCATATCATTAGACTGCTGCAAAATAAAATAATACTCTGAATATATTATTTACATGCCAGCATTTCCGCATGCTTTGCTGTGCCTGGCAATTCACTTTTAATAAACTGGACCAAGAAGCCCAAACATTAGTTTTCACAAAAAATGTTAAAGCAATCTATTTTCCTTAAAATGTTTTACTGTGCCATGCTTTGATAGCTACAGTTTACAACATATTGATCCTTCATCGGGATCAGTGGCATTCAACTTAATTACCGAAGCACCCGGACTGCATTTTCTAATAAACTATGGTGGGTGCTGATGCAGAAAGGGTGCAGCTGTTTGTGCTGGCAGTAGCTCAGTGTTTAAGCACAATCTTTCTGCACTAGCATGGGTTCAAAATGCAGGAAGGGATTTGCCGCAAGCCTAATCACTGTACAGATGCCTGTGCTAACAGCAATGCACGGCACACTTAAAGACATTCATAATAGATAGTAATTAGATAATTAGCTGTGGCGCCTGCAAGCAAAAGTGTGCAGCAGAGCAGAAAGATGAGCTGAACGCTGGGACTTTAACATCAGCTTGAAGGAGACATAAGGAGTCTATGGTCAGTGCTGAGGTGGAATTTATGTCTAATTACTCAGCAGACAACTCCAACAGCTTTTTTTTGGTCTTTGCTGAAGTGAGTGAGGCCTGAAAAATACAAACAGCAGGGGAAGCATGCTGGAATGCATTAGCACCTATATCCTGTGCACATAGACAATTGTGCGCATATGATAGAATGCTATGTGGCACGTAAGAGAAATCATTTTGCTCAAGAGTTCAGCTTAGAATAATATCAGTGTTCAAAGACACTGATATTATTCTGAGCTAAATGATAACTCATATGCAACACATAGCATTGCAGCACAGTTACACAATTGCATTTTTGTGTGCAGGATATAGATGCTGGCTTGTTCTTTCACTGACATTGAAAATAATTGGAGGAGTCTGGATGCCTTTTTACCCCCTACCCCCCTCCCCCATTTTGCTTTCTTACTTTCTCTCCCTCTCTCTCCTGTCCCAAGAGAATATCTAGAGGAGTCTAGGTCCATTCCTTCTCTTTATCATGGCCTAGTGACATACCTGGAGGAGTACAGATCACTTTCCTCTCCTTCTCCACCGTAATTTCTCTTCCATTGCTTGGGGGGGGCCTCAGAGAAGGTAGGGGGGAATTGGATCCCTGTCCTTCCCTTCTGTGTCTTAACAAAAATAAAAGACATGAATAGGGGGTGAATGTACTGTGAAACTAATGAAACTTAAGCTTCAGGGCCCCTAATCCCGGAGGGGCACCAGAAGCGACTTTAGTTCACATTGCTTAAAATGTTTGGTGTCTACTGTCTGAGAAGGGGTTTAAAAAATAATATTAATAATATAGTGTAATTCAATACAAAATAATAGTTAAAATAAAAATTAAAAGGTTATTAAAGTATCATGTAGGCTAGCTGTAAACAAAAATACATTCTGAGATGTAATGGTTAAATTTTTAAAAGATTTGTGGCAAGCTATTGTGGAACAACCCCATTGAAGAATATAGTAGTGTTTACCTAGACCTCATTGCTGGTTGCAAAGAGGCCCCTATAACAGTTCAAGCTTCAGGGCCTCAAAAATGTGGGTCCGCCATTGGACATGAAGGAAGACTATGGAGACGTCCCTCAGAAAAGTGGGAGAGCACCTCTGGACCGCCAGAGGAAGATAAGTTATCTAGAGAGGAGCTTACCAGCAGAGGTGATCTCCTATGCATTCTTCACTTGTGGGGAGAGGAGGAGGAAGGGCTGTCTGGCATGCTAGGAGTGGCACGGGAGCTGCAGAGGTCTTTGGGCCTGTTATGGCACTGGGAGCAGTGCAGGCAAGTTTCAGTTGTGGAGAAGTTAGGCTGCAGTTGAAACTCTGGGGGGAGCGCTCTCTGCTGCTTCTGTGGTGGTGATTCCGGAGAGAGTAAGTCGGGGTTGAGTCTCTAGCAGAGCACACCTAGCACTGCTCCCGTGGTGGCAATCACTGAAGATAAACAGGCAGTGTGGGCTGGCAGGGCAACAGATCATGTACAATTTGTTGATATACGAGCAATCAAAGACATTATTGCTTTCAGGAAGAAACTAAAGACTCATCTATTCCAATGTCATTACAATTAGATGTAAATCACAGTGGGCTACAAGATAACGCAAATGAAACATGAATTCTGCTCTGTAAAGATGTAAATATGTAAAATCTAATCCTTAAGACCCTATTTCTGTGTGCTGTGCCTTACCCTCAAATCTATGCGTGTATACCCCAACATTTCTGTTATGATTTCACAACTCCCAAATATGTAATCAAACCGCTACTGATCGCTGGAAGTAGCGGTATACAAGTGTATACTAAATAAATAAAAATAAATAAATAAATATATAAAGTACCAACTACATTGGGGGCTGCTAGGTTTTCTCAAGGTAGACGCCACCATTTTATCATAGAGGTCTGCTTTCATAGTGTGAGAAACTGTACCACTTAAAATTAAGCACTGTTACGATCAATGCCTCATGATGTCAGCGCCCCCTGGCACGTTTACCATACTTACCATGCAGTGCTGGCCCTGCATCCTCCCTACCCTCCTAGAACATCTCACTAGCCTTCACAAAGTGACTTCTCCTGGCAGAAAGACTTCCTCTACTGAATGGCCCAAGGCAACAAGTCAACTTTTCAGAAATCGTCCCACCCTCTTATGTCCCCCCCAACCCCGATACTGCCCCTACTGTCTAGTGAAGCAGGAGACATCCCCAATTGCTACTGCTCAGCTACTCATGGATGTCAAAATGGCTGCCAAGACTCCAGTGACCCTTAGCAGTAATCTTGTGATATTACCACAAGGAGTCAGAATACCAAATAGGAAATTAAAAGGTCATGGGAAAGGAGGCCATGCTCATCTGTGGACTGCAAACTGACTAAAAGACAGGAACAGAGAGTAGGAATAAATGGCCAGTTATCCACATGGAAAAGGGTTACTTTATTCATTTCTTTTTTATACCATGCTCTTTAGAATCAGTGTGGTTTACATGTATACTAACAGGTACTTTTTACTCCCTTGTCCCTGAAGGACTCACAATCTAAGGGCACCTGAGGCAATGGAGGGCTAGGTGGCTTGCCCAAGGCTACAAGGAGTGGCCATGGGACTAGAGACCCCAGTCCCTCTGGCCTGAGGTTGCTTGTCCCCATGTGGGAATTGAACCCCTGGCCTTAGGTAACCTGTCCCAACCACTGAGCCACTCCTCCCTTCCACACTACTTGTGGTGTGTCTCAAGGGTCTGTACTTGGATCTGTGTTGTGTAGCATATTTATAAATGATCTGGAGATAAGAGTGATGAGTGACATGATCAAAGTTGAGAATGACACAAAATAATTTAAAGTTATTTAAGCAGAGGACTGATTGCTGAAGGGTTGGAAGGGAAAATTGGCCTATCTGCGGATGACAGAGCAGACACTCCAGAGGAAGTAAACAAAATGTGACGTAATCTACAAAAACTAAAAGACAAATCCCCAGGCTCTTGTATACCCATCTGCTTCACCTTCTCTCCCAGAGCTGCAAAGTCACTTTTCATAAATAACTTAGAGACCTGTTGCCTTGTAGACTCATGGATACTTTGTACCAGTGGAACTGCAAACTCATTTTCAAAGATCAAGTCCTTATGGAGTTTGAAAATTCCACTAGCTTACACACCAGTATGAGATGAATGATTGATGGTCACTGACCAGGACAAATGCCTCAGGGCGATAGTGTCTATGGATCTCAATGAGAAAAACAGGTATAAGGTGGTGGTCGGAATCAAGAGGATTCTTGGATCATAGGAAGAAGCATAGCCAGCAGATAAAAGAAAAATAATACCTCTAAACAGGTCATTGCTGAGGCTTCACCTGGAATATGCTGGAGGCTGGAGCTCAAAAAGAATAGAGAGAGCTTATAGGTGTTCAGAAAAAACAACTAAACTGATCTGAGGTCTACACTAAAACCCATGAGATGAGACAAAGGGTATAAATATATATTTATTTAACAGGTTTTTTTGTACTGCTTTATCATTTCAGTCAAAGCAGTTTACATTATAATGTACATTAAACAGGGGCCTTGATAATTTGGATTTTTCTGAGGCAATGGAGGATGAAGTGATTTGTCCAAAGCAAAAAGGAGTGCTAGTGGGAATCAAATACAGGGCTTTTTTGTTCCATAAGTCCGTGTTCTAACCATGAGGCTACTCCTCCAGTCAGAGCATATATTCAGGATGTGCATTTGTTACAGTGCATTTGTTTTTTTGGTGTGCCTTAAAAAATTAGTGCACACAAATTCAATTTAACATGCATTAAAATATGAATTGATGCACGTTAAACCAAAGCAAAAGTCCAAGAATCAGGAAATATGCCAAACTGATTTTTGCCCTATGCACATCCCTTGTATACCCTAGATGAGGGGGAGGGGGAATATATTAGAGACATTTTACTACCTGAAAGGTATTAATGCACAAGAAGCAAACCTGTTTCAATGGAAGGGAAACTGTAGAACTAAAAGTCCTCTGAACAGATTCAAAAAGAACGTCAGGAAATATTTTTTCATCAAAGGGCAGTAGATGCCTAGAATACACTTCTGGAAACAATGGAGAAAGAAACAAAAGAACAAATTGATATTCGGCAGACTGGATGCCACAGTTTGGTCTTTATGTATCATCATTTACTATGTTACTAAATTGCTTTCACCTTCTATTCTCTCCAGTTCACCATTCTCAACCATCCAGTTGACTTCTGATAGTCCTGTTCTCTTAGCCGTCCACAGCTAGTATCATGATCTTCGCAATTTTCTGGGTCATGCCTTGTTTTGGTAAGTGGAACTGATGTTCCAGCCATCATTGTGTGGCTTTCTTCAGGGTAAAGTGGTTGTACAGTAAAAGTCTGTTCTTATATACAGTGGTTCTCAAACCAGATTGGTGGGTTTGAAGCAGGAAATTTTAATTTTTGGCAGGAAAGTCCATTGAAGAAAATGAGGGAAACGGGAATTTGATTTCGGAGGGAAAGTTCATTGAAAAAAAGCGGGAATTTTGAAATCTTAATTTTGGCGGGAAAGCTCATTAGGGAGAAGGCAGGAAACATGCAAATACTTCTGGACAGAGGAAATTTGGATTTTAGCAGGAAGATAGTTGTGACAATCTCGGATTCTGGAAGGTGGAAAAAATGTTTTGTCTTCAGCCCCAGACCTTGTAACACTAATCCTTCTGTGAAAGAAGTGTTGCCATTCTTTGTTGATGTTAAGTCCTTTGTCTCCATTGAAACTTCATGGGTGTCTTGCTATTTCTACTGCCTCTTTGATCCTCCTTGACCACCAGCATTCTTCTTTTTCCAAGATTCTTGTGGCATCAAATTTGATAGTATGGCCAGTTTTCATCATGTGGTGGGCTACAGTCAATTTCTCTGTGTTGCAGAGTTCATAGTGCCTTTTGTGCTCTTGTAGCCTTTCTTCTATGGTGCAGCCGGTTTCACCTATATACGACTGGCCGTAACTGCATGGAATTTCATAGACTCCAGGGATTTGGAGTGGGGGTATGCAATCCTTCTCTTGTGTGAGTGAGGGTGCCAGCTTCTGTGGTGCACTATACACTGTTCTGATATTATTCTTTTTAAGCAGTTGACATTTGTGGCCTGTTACTCCTTGGACACAGGGGAGCATTGCAAATCTTTTTTCTGTCATGGGGTTGTCATCCAGTGGCTGTTGGTGATTTCTATTCTTGTGGCTTGGCTTGTCCAAAGGTTTTAAGGCTTGGGAGATGTCCATTTTGTTGTAGGCATTGTCTGAGAATGTGTCCCAGAGGGTGTTCCTTTGTTCCTGAAGACTGCATGGGGTGCAGACACTTAGTGCCCTGTTTACTAGTGTGCACAGGATGCTTCTTTTTGTTGATGGCTGGTGGTGTGATTCTGCATGTAGATAATGGTTCGTATCAGGTGAGTTTCCTGTATACAGTGAAGAAAGTCACAGAATTATGACTGAAATGCCAGCTCTACTTACCAAGATGTGGCATAACCTAGAAAACGGCAAAGATCATTTTGACAATCCTATTCCAAGGAGAACTCTGGGCTCCTTTATCTTCATCCTGTATTCATTACAGTCATTGCTCCCCATTTCCATTAGGCCTCCTTTTCTAGGCTATAATATGTGGCTATATGGGAGGAGTTCAGTCCTTCCCTTGCACAAAGCTTTTCCCATAAGTTCACCCCGCTATATATAATTTTTCTTCCTCCCGTTTTTCTTCTACCAGCTTGCCTTTAGCACTAGGCTGTTTAGCTGACTTTTCTCCAGCTGCAGTCACTGAGGGGAAGTCAGAGATGACCTGAGATCTATAGTATTGTAACAGGAAGTATTTTGGGCAGCTCACCATCTTGTCCTATTTTCTGCGAGTGAAGACATTGAGAGACAAATTTTAAACCCTGCAGGCAGTGGTGAAAGTTCTAGTGAGGGGCCCCCAAGCAAAATTTTGATGAGGGCCCCCCCCTATTATCGCCCACCATGCAGTACCCCCTTCCCGCTCTAGCGGTGGCATGACACCCCCCCACCCCTGCTCTGGCAGTGGCATGACCCCCTTAATTTTGGCGGTGACAGTAGAAACAATGGCAAAGGCCCTACACGGCAAATTTACTTTTATTTGTTAGCTGCGCTGCCTCCGTTCCAAGCTCGGAGGCTGTTATGCGAGACTTCAGCCGGTGAGCTGAAAGCCGGGTCCGGAACCGAATTAGGGTGGCAAACAAAAGTGAGTTTGCCACGCTGCCATGTGGGCTCCCTTCCTGCCCGGGCCCCCCTCCATTGCAGGGACTGCTTGGCCAGAATTTACGTTGCTGCCTGCAGGGAACTTGCAGGCCCCTGAGTATGAAGCACCCATTAGCCTGCAAGTACCTTTCAAAGGGGAACACTATGCAGATTATATATGGACTTTGTCCTGGTTTTGCAGCAAGTAAAAAGCCTTCATAAATGACATGTGGAGATTTCAAAGTAAAGTTCCTGCACAGTGCCAGTCATCTCTGCATTCTCTTCTGCTTTCAGCTGCACCCAGTTCTGGCAGGGGTAAAAGCACCTGTGCTCTGAAACAACACAGGCAGGTTTCACCCTTCAGAGGGTGACAGCAATTTGCAGCCCTTGATTTTATCCAGATAAATGCTTAGTTACCCTGCTGAAAATCTTTTATACAGAAATTCCAGAGAACAGTAATTGATGGAAAGCAGTACTGCTATGCAACTAACAGCAACGTGATCTTGGGGTGATAATATCTAGTGCATTAAAAGTTAACAAACACTGTGACAAGGTAAGAGTGAGATGGAGAATGCTATGGTATATAAGGAGTAGCCAAAGAAATAATAATCACAAAATTCAAAAACACTCCACTAAGCCGGTGTGGTTTGTTTTAAGCTATGCACTGCTGGTGAGTGTTACCTGGAAATATTGATGTATAGATTTCTTTCTTTTTGATTGATTGTTTGTTATTGAGATGGATATGTTTTTAATGATATGTTTATGTTTCTTTGTATGCAGTTGGCAATTTCCCCTGATGAAACTTGTTGTGAAACGCTTGATGAGCGCTTGATTGGGGCTTCGGGTACCAGAATGTTCGCAACAGTTTAAAAAGATTTTTGAAGCTAAGTTTATGTGGATGCGATTTTTCTGTGCATTGCTTATGTTTGTACCGTAAGGGTTGGTCATTGATGCAAAAGGGTAATTGTTTTACACAGATTTATGTAAATCATTCAATAGCCCTGGAGTTCTGAGACCCCCTTACTGTTTTTTTGTAGAGAAACTTTGGTATATGAGCGTTTTTTTCCATTGTTTCATCATTATATACCAGTCCTGTTACTGGTGGAGTGTTTTTGAATTTTATGACATATTATCACTCTGGAAGTTGACCATTTTTTGCTTGAATCACAAATAAAGGAAATAATAATGGCATAATATTCTCATTATTAAGACCTTACTTTCCATATTTTATTCTGTTTCAGAGGCAACATCTTCCAAAGGATAGACACAGAGTAGATGCAATCAAGACAAGGGCTATCAAAATGGTGTGGTCTCTATACCATAAGATCCTGAAGACTCAAGAATCAGAATATGTACACTCTAGAGCAGGGCTGTCAAACATACAGCCTGAGGGCTATTTCCAGCTTGAAGTGGTCCTTTATCTGGCATGATCCCCTGCCCAGTGTGTCTTTTAATTCCTCTATTATCTCCAATACTGCCACATCCAATTGAGCTCGTGACAGTGGAAACAGTAAAACAGACACTTCAGCCCCAGCCATAGACCCTTTGAGTCTTTGCGCTCAGGCCATTGCCATGTCCTGCAGAGGCTCAAAGGTTCTACCTCCAGTGCTGAAATGGGAAGGTGCCATCCCGTCCCGTGTGCAGCTCTCCCAGGAGGGATCGAGCCACCGGGACCAACGCTCCGCCTCTCCACTTTGGGCTGAGCTGCCCAATCGGGGCAGTCGGCCGGCTCATAAAAGGAAGCGCCAGCAGGCTTGCCGCACCTGACGGCCCGTGCCTGATGGGCCCGTGTCTGAGGGCCTTGCCAAAGGGCCCTTTGGTGTGTCCCTTAGGCGGGAGCCCAATCCCCGAGGCCGACCCCTTAGCGTGCTCCATTGACCAGGCAGCAAGTCGGCCAATGACTGGCCACGAGACCACATCCAAAGTGAGTGGCAGTCCCATTAGCTACAGGTCCAGCTAACACAGAAAACCTGCCCAAGAGACGGAACAACTCCTGCATGCCACAGTGTGACTCTCCCAGGTCTCGTAAAGCAGTAGCAGGTAAGGACACAACTATCAGGTCACCAGCGGACCACTAACTGACACAACCAGGACCAAAAAAAACCACCAGAGACTACCTGCAAAGCAGTAGCTAGAATATGTCTCTGTCACGGCAGCGTATCTATTAACCGATTATACCCAGACTTAACAGCTAGGATAGCTAAACCATCTATAGATTGACTTGCCAGGAATGTTACTTTGTTTCTGTCTGGATTGCCAGCTAGAAGTTGTAGCTCTGATGTCTTGTTGTCCTGATTTGCTATCCAGTAAGTTTTGATATGATTCTTGTACATGCCATAGATGTTTGCCTTGAAGTACTACACGCGTAAGCACTAGAATCGAAAGCACTGTCTCACACAGTTGACCCGCAGTCACGACTCACTTAGGGGACGAAGTAACCCATGCAGCCAACATGGCGCCCTCCTCTGTGGCCCTAGCCAGCTGTTACCTACTTGCCAGCCTACTTCACAGCGCCCTCTCCCTCACCACCACCCACAACTCCATACCAGTCCTACGGAATTCAGGGAGGAGATGGTCGGGCAATTCCCGCCAAGCCGCAGCAGAATCCAAAGTCCCTCTGCACCCCCACTTACTCTATGTTACAATCCAGCACACCAAAAGACCCCAACAGGAGGAATGCCCTCAGCCTAGCAACCTGAAATGCGCCCTCATAAACACCCATTCAGTGCAGAAGAAATGGCCTGTCATCACCGACCTGATAACCTGCCACAACCTAGACAACTTACTGGTCACTGAGACTTGGCTGACCAATGATGATACTGTCATCATGAACCAACTTATCCCACCCAGCTATTCGATCCACACCTGTCACAGAGCTGACAGAAGGGGGGGGGAGGAGGTGCATTCGCCCTTACAAGTTTGGAGCTTCAATTCCAGCAGACTGCCTCTAGCAGCACTACACACCTTGACACCATCTCTATAGCTAACAGGCACAGCTCCATCAATCTAGTCTACAGATCTCCATCCACCTCCCCAGATGACCTCTCAACTATAATAGACCTGGCCTGCAACACCACGACCCAGCATACACCAAACTGGATCATGGGAGACTTCAATCTTCCTGCCCTCCCTGAGCCCACGCAAATGCCTTCCTCGATGCACTTAAGGAGCTGGGCTACGATCAAGTAGTCAACACGCCCACTCACTCAAAGAGCAACAAACTGGACCTCATTTTTGCACCGCGGACAGCCAGAGGCCCAAACCCTAGGCTTGCCCTGTCCATCATGCCAGTGCCATGGTCTGACCACAGCTTGCTGAGTTTCCAGATGCCCATACAGCCAGGCCACACTAGCAGCCGCTCTACAGTCAATGAAGATGCAACACCAAGAGCACACTTCTGGCCTTTTGACAAGGAAGAGATAATTAGCAAAACCCAGCCACTACTCGACCTCACAGACCCTAACCCCGAGGAGATGCTCGCCACCTGGAACGAAAGCATCAGCTCCATCGCTCGCCAACCAGTAGCAGACACATCACCAAGGAAAAGGAAGGCGGCACCATGGTACTCCCCTGAGCTATGAACATCCCTCCGCCATGTAAGGTCACTCGAAAGGCGATGGCAACAATCACGCTCCACTGCCGACCGGGAAACTTACACCCTACATCTGGAAAAACACTGTCTGGCAATCTCGGAGAGAATGAAGCAGTACCACGTGGAACTCCTACAGTGCTCTCTGAACAAACCCCAGGACTTATTTAACTTGGTGAGATCCCTCACAAAAGAACCCTCCCCCAAAAGAGTTTGCGGACTAACTTCAGTCGAAAACCATCCAGACTGCCAAAACTATACCACCTACACCCTTGTAAAGACCACGCCACCCAACCCCTCTAGCCACCTTCTCAACACCGTCAGTGAGGGACATCGAGGACACCATTACTGCTATCAACACCACTACAGCCCGAAATGATCCTTGTCCAGCGTTCTGGATAAAAACACTACGCAAGGAGTTCAGCCCCTTGCTGCCCAGACTCATAGACCTATCCTTCTCGATTGGCGCTTTCCCACAAAGCTTGAAACAAATATCCTTTAGACCACTTCTAAAAAACAGCAAACTTGACCCCCAGAAGGTGGATTCTTATAGACCAATTTCGAACATCCCCCTAATGGCCAAAATAATCGAAAAACTTGTTCAACGTCAAATCCAACACCATATTGAAACCACTGCCCCCCTTGACCCAAGCCAACAAAGATTCAGGGAACAGCATAGTTTTCTCCAAGTTATAATGCCCTGTTCAATGTAATTTCAGTTTGTTCAATGTAAACCGCACTGATGCAGAATAGCGCGGTATATAAGAGAATGTAATAAATAAATAAATAAAAATAAATAAATAAGACGCTTCTGACCAGTCTCTTTAGCACACTAACCTCAGGGTTGGACAACATAAGACTGGGTTACGCCTTGATTTTCCTGGACATTGCCGCAGCTTTCGACTCCATGGACCACAAACTGCTTCTAAGGTGGCTCACAGAGAAGGAGATCCAGGACACGGCATTAAACTGGTGCAGATCATACCTCACAGACAGATGGCAACATGTACGCGTAGGCTCCAAGACCTCCAATCCATTCTGGCAAGAACAGGGTGTACTGCAGAGATCTTCGCTCTCTGCATTGTTCTTCAATCTATATGTGAAGCACATCTGCGCACTCACCCGCGCTTTCAATGTCTCATGCCTCGTATATGCGGATGATGTGCTACTCTACATGCCATTTTCAACTGACCATCAGGATTTCTCACCCCTAATCACCTGCTTCAACGCAGTGACTCAGTGGCTCCACACACAAAACCTCAGAATAAACTTCAAGAAAACTGAGGCGCTATTCATCTCCAGGAACCCAGCTTTTACCCTCCCCCCCCCCCCGCGTCACTAAAGGTGAGAGGAGCAGAGCTTCAAAGCAAACCCACGATCCGCTACCTAGGAGTCACCCTAGACCAACAGTTGGACAAGAAGGCCCAAGTAAACAATACTGTTAAAGCAATATACCACAAAATAAGGACGATCCGGCACCTTTGACCGCTGCTGGAGCCGGAGGATTTCCAGACAGTTTACCAAGCTTTAGTAATCCCCCACTTCGATTACACCAACTCAATCCTACATGGACTCCCAAAAAGCACACTGAATCCTTTGCAGCTCGCAATGAATGCAGCCGCCAGAATATTACATGGAGCTGCCAGGAGGGACCATATAACTCCTATCCTGAAACACCTACATTGGCTGCCGGTCCACTGCAGGATCACATTCAAAATCCTATTAATGATGGTCAAGGCCATCAACGGGCTCACCTCCACCTCCATCATGGACCTCATCCTCACCACCCCCTCCCCCAAACAGAATCAGAAGGTCAGCCACTGCCAACACTCTGAACACCCCAAGCAAGATTACAAAGTGCTCGCAAGCAACACGAAACCGGGCCTTCGTGTACTACGCACCCTCATACTGGAACGCCCTCCCGCCCAACATCCATTCCATAACCGAGCTCGCCCATTTCAGAAAGGCTCTAAAACACCACCTCTTTCTCCAGCACTACTCCCATAACGGAGACGCTCAACAGCCATCCCCACGCACCCATCAACACAGCACCCTCGACCCAACAGCAACACGCAGCCCCAGCCCCACCCACTAATGCCTTCAGACACACGATATGCAACTGCATGTAGCACACAATTTTGTAGATAGCACACAATTTTATATATAGCATACAATTTGTTGTAAATAGTCATCAAGCAGTCATGTTGCCGCTAATGCCCCCAGACACATGATATGCAACTGCATATAGCACACAATTTTGTGATAGCACACAATTTTGTATATAATATAGCATACAATTTGTTGTAAATAGTCATCAAGCTGTCATGTCGCCGCCTGCTCCCACTGGTCTGACTGTCTCGCCTATATATAGTCGCTTAACTGAGTAGCCTGTTACTGAGTAGCCTGTACATAGTCTCCCCAGTTAGCCAAGTTGTAAACCCTGTTCCTTGTAAGTACAGTGCAGACGCCGCCTGCACTGTACAAATTTGTTTTAACTGTAAACCGAGCTGATTTTAAAGAGCACAGTATAGAAAAACCTCAAATAAATAAAATAAATAAATAAATAAAGGTAGATGCTGGACCACATTTGAGTGTAGGAAAGAGGAAGGGTTGAAGCTGGAGCACATTGGGGAAAGGAAAGAGAGAGAGGTGGTTTTGGACATGGGGACTAGGGAATAGGAAGACAGAAGGAAGATGCTGGGCATGGTGAAGGAGTAATACAAAGAGAGAGAGGAGATGCTGAAGAAGGAGAAAGAGGTTTTGGGCAATGGGGAGGATGAGCCTAAGGAGCTGAGAGACTAGTTGAATGATTAACTCTGGGAAGAAGAGACAATGAAGGTCTGAACATTAGGGGAGAGAAAAGGGATGGGCCTAGGAGATGAGAGAAAAGGGTTAAGCACAGCTGATGGAGAGGGGATGAATAGTTGAGTATGGGGAAGGTGATCCAGGGAGTGCAGAGAATTAATAAGTCTAGGATGAAAATGTGTTAAGAAATAAGAGAATGAGCCTGTTATTGTAGTTGAGACAGAGAATGACTTTGGAGGAAGTAAGCCTGGAGTGAGAAATGAGAGAGAGGGATGAGTCTCAAAGGAATAAGGGGATGACTTAGGTGGGGATAGGGAAGAGTTGATGAGTCTGGAGAAGGATGAGAAAAAAGGATGAGTCTGGTGGAGGGTGCAGCTGTCTGGCAGGATAGAGGAATGATTGGCTCTGGAGGAGAGGGTAAGCCAGTGGTGTGAGAGTGAGAGGAGTAGTGAAGGAGAGAAAGGTAATTATCCAGAAGAAAGGAAAAGGAAAGAGATTGTGAGGAGACACTTATAGTCCCTCTGTTCCCCTACCTACAGCCCCCACTTCCAACTTGTAAGCCTGTCTAAATTTTCCACAATTATCCCCGTGTACCCTATCACTACAATACCTTACAATTAACACACAAAGAGATATTTTCCACAATTGTCCCTGTGTACCCTACCCTTCTGCTTTAATTGTTTCTCACTTTTGTAAATATTGTACAGCATTGATTGTTACTCCCTGTTATAAATCCTGTACAGCATCTTTCCCTGAACTCCAAGGGGTATGTTTACTAAACTGCAGTAAAGTCACTGTCAGTAAGGGCAGCATTAAGGTGCCTGAAGCCATATAAGGCAGTGGGCGGGTAGGGGACGTGCCGGCGTTAGGGTGCCTTGGGCCATTTAATGTGAGTTAACAGGACCAAGTGCAGTAAGGTGACAAGACATCCTAAGGAGAGACAAGGCACCTTAGGATGTGATAAGGTGCCTTAATGGAAGATAAGGAGCCATAAGGCACCTTAACTTATGCTAAGGCGCCTTAACAGAAGATATGGCACCTCAAGGCCCCTTAAGATGTGCTAAGATGTGTATCTCCTGTTAAGACACCTTAGCACACCTAAGGCACCTTAACAGGAGACAAGGCGCCTCAAGGCTCCTTAAGATGTGGTAAGGTACCCAAACAGGAGATAAGGCCAAGGTGCCCTAAGGAGAGACAAGGTGCCCTAAAGTGGAAAGCATGCACCTTAAAGCAGGACCACAGCTATAGGCCAAACGCTGGACACAGCACCAAGGAATCTCAATGTAAAGGTGATGGAAGGAAGGACAGGTGGGATTTGATGGACCTGCCATATTGGTGGGCACCCTATTTGGCAGCCAGTAAAGTGGATGAACATGTGGGAGGCAGCTGTACCAATGCATTGGGTGGTGCCAATGTAAAGTGCTGCAGTGACAGAGTGTGGCATAGGATAGGGAAGACGTTTCCCTCAGCAGAGGCAGAAGTGGCAGGATGTTTGCAGCGACAGAAGGACAGAGTAGTAGTGGGTATGTGCAGATCAGGCACAGAAGAGGTGAGCATGAAGAGCTGTAATGCAGAAAAGGGTTCCAGTGTAGGTCATGGGTAGCAGCCTGCACAAGAAGATAGGACTGTACATAGCCGACAGAGGCAGATAGATGGGCTAAAGGACAAATGGTGGCTGAGGAGAGGGTGGTATGGGCTGGCAGCACAGATCTGCAGAGCCTTGACTGTTACAGGCATGAAAATGATCTGAGTAGCACAGTCACAAACAGGACAGGTAGGAATTAAACCCCTGTCCGCTGCTTAAGGAAACCTTGAACTAATCAGTAGACTATACCTCCATACCTCTCTGCACAGCAATGGCTGGATACAAAGAGACTGCAAGTCACCGCCTAAAATGTCTGCTGTGTGTGCTGGTATAGGGTAGCCCCACCATTACTCATGATGCAGTGCACATGCAGAACAGCCATCTACAGCTGATCACCGAATAGAGAATGCACGTATCCATCACCTCAGCTCAGTAAGAAGAACTGGCTGTGTGTGATGCAAGCATAGAGCAGCTACAAACTGTGTTAGTGAGCAGTTTCTGTGCTCACCCTGAGAGTGAGGGTGGGCGCTCAACACCAGGTTCCCTGTACCTGCATTGCTACAGATGGTCTCTGCTTCAGATCCCCATTATCACCAGTGTTTGGTAGGTACTGTCTACAATGTGACTATACTAGTCATCTTGTGTCATGCTGTATATGCCGGTCTTATCTGGCCCCCCACTTGGACTTGGACTCTGACCCACCAAGAACAGTGCATTGCAATACCTAGCTTTACAATGCTGATGTCATGGTTGCCAACTACCAGGGGGAAGGGGCCTCTAGACATGCATGGGGTTGTTACTAGGGTCTCTGCTGGCCCTACCAGTAATACCAGGGGTAGGCCTGGAACATCTCACTTCCCAACTGCCTAGATCTAACATTCACCCACAGCAAGTACCTGCTGCCCACCACTGGGTATACCAGCCATGCACATGCCAACTACAGACAACCAACTGGCCACTATGCATTACAAGTGCACCCAGGCTTGGGATATTCAGCATGAACACCCAGCAATTAGTTCAGTAATAAGACCCCCCAGGACAGGAAGCACAGCCATATCACTAGAACCAAACAGTATATAGCACTATGTGGATACATAGCCATGCCATGGTTACTGCTCGGTCAGAGTGAGAGTGCTCTCTCAGCATGACATGATGGGACAACCCGCTCCATGAAGGTGTCAGTTGGGTACTGTGATGTCCCAGCCATTGCCCTACCCCTGATGCAGACACATCCTAGTCAATCTGCCCTATTTGGGCCATCCCCACAATATTTTGCTCCTTATCATTAACATTTGCAGGCTAATTCTGGAAACAGCTTAGGCACTGCGAGGCTCAGTGAGGAGTACAAAGCCACAAAACAATGGATAGACATATACACACACTCATATCGACACACTGTGCAAAATGGAGATGGTTGGCATTCCTGCCCGCCACTCTGGTCCCAATCTCAGTACAGGCATTGTTAAGGTGTACTCATTGTGTAGGTGCTAGTGGTGTGCTCTAATGCTAACAGCCGCTCAGTGTGCCAGTGCTGTCAGCCTGACTCTCCATCCAGCTGAGGACAGTGGAGCCTGTCTGTGTGGGTGTTTGTACCCTTTTTTGCCAATTCACTGGGGGTTGCACATGTTTGTATTGTACCTGCACTGTATGAAAAGATGTAGCCATAGGGACATACACTGTATGATCCACAGCTAGGACCTGAACCTGTGACCCTCTAGCTTACATACACACCAGCTGTGTGTAGTATACCACAGTGCTGCTACATGGTCAGATCAGTTGATCATGATGACATGCTTTCCATCACACTGACCCTGGCACATGGCATACTGCATCAGGGCATGGCTTCCATCTGTTGCAGCCGGGTGCCACTCACTCCCCCCACACCATGCTGATATGCACATGTGCTGTCAGTGTTGGTGCGCAGTCCCAGGCCAGCCAACACATAGGTAGGTGGGTGCCTAGGGTATATGATCCAGGAGGGGTTGGGGCATATATGGACAGACACACATCCCTCCCCCCCCCCACCATCTGCCTCTCTAGGGTCCCCCCTCACCACCTGCCACTGTTATGTCTCTTCGACCTGGGGAGGAACCGCTTAGTAGTGTGGGTTTCGAGGATGTATTTAAAGCTGTTAGTTGAGCTGTGTTTCATAAATGTTTTGGATGGTTAATGAAAAAGTCCCATAAATCATTATTTGAAGGACCTAGGATTTGAATGGCTTACCACATTTCAGGCATTGTGGATCCTGTGTGTCTTTGGGGACACTGCTGCATACCTGTGCCCTTGTTTGGACACTGCTGGACACAGGATACTGGGCATGCTGCTCCTTGGTCAGACACGGTATTGCATATTTTCAATTTTCATGTTCTTCTGTGCCACCTAGACAACTGCCTGGTCTGCCCTATGCACCAGCCACCCCCACCACGTGATCCACATTTGCCCCATTTGCACCATCAACATAGTGCCCTTTCATACTTGGGCACTATGCTGTTGCTGCTAATGGAGCACTACTACCACTTTCTTGGGCTCACCTGTCTATGCAGCACATTGCAGACATTTAAATAGACTCTCTCTCCTCAAAATGCACCCTTACTGACAGGTTTTGATATGCGTTAAAGTTCCTGGTGTTAAGGTGCTGGCAGTAATGTAGCAGAGGCTTGTTCCCACTCACTCCCCACCCATTGACCCCTACTCTCCACCCATAATGCGCTTAACACTGTGGATAATGTTAGCATGCGTAGCCTCACAACTTACACTTGCTATCTTACCGTTTAGTAAGCATACCCCCAAGTTTCTGTTCAATGAAATTTCTAAAAGTTGCAATGTTCTATGTAAACCGCTTTGAATGTAAGAAAGGTGGTATATAAAATTTGTTAAATGAATGAATCAGAGGTCTTATGTGTTTTAGTACAATGATGTGTGTGACTGGGTGGCTCTGTTCAAATCTAGGCTAAAAACTCACCTCTTTGAGACTGCTTTTGGATCCTGGTCACCTTAGTCTCTTGTTCACTTCCAATGTATTTCCTTACCATGCGCATAGATATATCCTAACCCCAGTTGCTGTGTTGTCTGTCTTGACTAGGCTGTAAACTCTGATAAACAGGTACTGTCTCTTATATGTCTCTGTACAGCACTGCATATGCCTTGTCACGCTATACAAATGATAAGTGTAATAGTAGTAGGATTTGCATGGGTGTATATGCGTAAGACTGCATATGGGTAGTGAGTGACTTTGTTGTGTTTGAGTTAGAAAAGGATTGCTGCAAGTGGGGACTAAATGTGCAAGTCTGTATATCAGTGAGTGCAAGGGGGTGTATATGTGTGTGATCCCTGGATTTGGCTTGATGGATGGGTGTGACTGCATGGGTAGAGATTAACTAGGTGTGGTGTGTTGGAGAGGATGGAAGACATCTACATGTGCATAGCCGAGGTCTGTGTACCAATCATGTGCATAAGTGAGTGTAAAGGATGTGTGTGGGTGTGGGTTATGTTGGGGCCACTGAACTCCTGCATAAGGGAGGTACATTGGGAATCCAGTATTTTTTTATCTCCTTCCAACTCCATTAGTCCAACAATCCCAGTAATAATTCCCCTTAATAAGAACATAAGAAGTGCCACACTGAGTCAGATCAAGGGCCATCAAGTATCCTGTTCCAAGAGTGGCCAATCCAGGTCACAAATTCCTGGCAGATTCCCAAAAAAGTGTACTTCCACAATGCTTGTCCCAGAGTTAGCAGTGGATTTCCCAGGTTCTCTTTAATAATGGCTTATGGACCTTTCCTCCAGGAACTTGTTCAAATCTTTTTTTAAACCCAGTTACACTAACAGCTTTTACTACATCATCCAGTAATGAATTCCAGAGTTTGATTACGCATTGAGTGAAAAGTATTTTCTCTTATTACTCTTAAGTGGGTTACATTGTAGCTTCATTGCGTGTTCCCTAGTCTTTCTAATTTTTAATGGAGAGTGGAGGAGTAGCCTAGTGGTTAGAGCACTGGCTTGGTAACCCAGAGACCAGGGTTCGATTCCCACTAGCACTCCTTGTGGCCTTGGGCAAGTCACTTAACCCTCCATTGCCTCGGAAGAAAGGCCTGGCAATCTACTTCCAGTGACACTGCCAAGAAAACCCAGGAGCTTCTGGGTCACCAGGAGTCAGGACTGACTCGAAGGCACACATTGCATTGCATTGCAAACAATTGATTTACATTTACCCATTCTAGTCCATTCATTAATTTATAGACCTCTATCATGTCTCCCCTCACCGTCCCATTTCCAAGTTGAAGAGCCCTAATCTTTTAAGCCTTTCCTCATAAGTGCATCCTTCCATCCCCTTTACTATTTTGGTGACTCTTCTTTATACCTTTTTTAATTCATCTATATCCTTTTTAAGATATGGCAACCATAATTGCACACAGTCATGGAACGATCCAGAGGCATTACAATATCCTTGGTTTTATTCTCCATTTCCTTTCCACTGGTCATCCACAACAGCCAAGGGACTCCACCCCTCTCTCTGCTGATTGTCCACAACATCCAACCCTGCCCCCCCCCCCCCCCCCCAGTTAGTTGGCTTATTCACATTAGCTTTTTTGTCACTGCAGTCTGACATTAAAATGAGTTGGACACACCTAGAATAAAGGAGGGAGATTGGGGATATGATAGGCACATTAAAATGCCTCAAAAGTATACCACGAGACACGGATTCTTTTGTGAAAAGAGAGGTCTAGAATCATGATGTAAGGCTGAAAGGGATAGATCATGGAAGGTACTGAACAAGTATTTCTTCACAGGATGAGTATGGTTATGTGGAACACTTTCCAAATAGAAGTGATGAAAGCAATGTCAGCATAAGATTTCACAAAAACAGCAGCTGGGGTACTAGCCACAGAGACATAAAGGTAAAGCCAAAGATAAAGTAGGGTTGTGGTATTGTGATATCAAGAGAAAAATGGCCAGACTAGAAGAGCCTTGCAGGGTTTTTTCCTGCCATCATGTTATGTTTCTCCATTTCTTATCCAAAAAACATTTACTATATAGAGAGTTCTTTTTTTAAGTGAAGAAACAAACAAGACTGCTCTTGCCTATAATTTGCATTCTGACATTCCGGAATGATGTGCAAATGGAATTTCATGTCTTCAATGAGCCCATGTCACACTATAACTGATTCCAGAAAGATGGTAGGTATGCAGCAGTAAGAAAGTGCACTCAGGAATGTTTTTGCATTGCAAGAGACAGAACTGTAGCCTGGAAAAGGCTTTGATCTTAAAAGAGCAGATCAGAGGGCCTGATAACTTGCAGAAAGCAGAGCCTGTGCACTACATTTCGACATATTCCCGCTCACACACATGAAGCCTATGCTGATCATTTTGAATCTGTGCATTTCAGGGAACTTCCAAAGCATAGCTTTATATTTTCATCCTTTAACATGAAGATAGATTTACAGTCATTATTATAACGACCATGAAGATATATTTACAATTGTCATCATAAAGATAACGGTTGAAGCAAATTTTCCCAGGTACACAGCAATTAAAACAGCAAACGCTGAGCTTTTTTTTTTCCTTTCAAAGAAGTGATAGGAGGGGAAAATGGGAGGCAACTGCAGAGATTTGAAAGATATAGGTCAGTTGCACTTCCAATTGAGGCTCAAAAGAGATATCGCTCATATTGCTTTAGCTTGAGCTGACAATACATGGAAATAACAGCATAGGTTGTTTCATTAACTATGAAAGCCACAGAGAAACCTCATTTCTTTCCAGTTGTGGTATAATAGACAACAACATATATGAAGGAACTATGACTTGCTTGGCTAATAATCAAGGGGGCATCATTTCCAGATTTTGAAGATCAAAAGAAACATAGAAACATGGCGACAGGAAAAGACCACATGGCCTTTCTAGTCTGTCCTTCCATATAATTACCCCTTGGAGTGTAATATGTAACGACACTAATTTAGATGTATTTCTTCTGGTTTAAAATGGTATTTTGCTTACGTAAAATGAAGGCCTGATTATCCTAGAGGACAGCGGAGATCTGGAAGACTTCTGAAGGCATGGCCAATCATTGTAAAAAAATCTTAACTGGTTTTACTATATCAATAAAACTTGGGGGTATGTTTACTAAACCGTCTTAATGTGTGCTCTGCGATGTTATCGCGTGATAAGGTACCTTATCACGCAATAATGGCGCTTTATCGGGCGCACAGGTACCTTAGCGTGCGATAACGCGCGCAGCAGCGCAAATGAGCGTTGAGGGTGGAGAAAGGCTCCTGGAGGGTGGAGGAAGGCACCCCAGGGGCGGAGAAAGAGGGTCAATGGGCGTAAAGTGGGAGGGGAGAGGCTCCCCGCACACTATCGCTGTGAAATCCGGGGCTGAAAACTAACGCCAGTGAAACCCTGGCGTTAGAGCTGATTTAAAGGGAAAATAAATCATTTCCGTCAGCAATGTACAGCAAAACCAGGGAAACCTACAAAAAGTGATAAGTGTGATACATGTGCACGGAACAAAAGGGCAAATAAACATTGAAAATGACCTGAACAAAATGTAAAAAAAACATAACCAAGCTGGCCAATAGTGATATTAATGGGGAACATCAAAAAACACTCCCGAGAAAGCTCCAAAAAACTAATATTACGTTTGGAAGAGTCTATGCCCTGTCCCCATACAAGGTGAATGATCCCACAGTGAAATAGCGCTGATCAGGGTTTTCCCTTTCCATTGGACAGGCTCCCTATGGCATGCACATGTTCTGCAACAGCAGGGCGGGCATGTTGGAACGGGCAACTGGACAGATGCTGGAAAAGGGGACACAGAGGGCTGCAGGTGGCACATGCTGTGGTGCAGCTGGGCCACAGTGCGGACTAGGGTGATGCCTAGGTGGCCCATACGAATGCTGAAACAGCAGAGCAGCCAGGCAGCAACTGATGAGAGCCCAACACGGGCACGAGTGTGTTTCCCACAGTGTCACAGGGGATAGTACCCAGCAGGTACCCCCAAGGGCACAGAACATTGACAGGCGGTGCTGGGGGGAAGTGTGGACAGCTATGCAGGCACCCCCACCCCAGAACCCGCACCATAGGCAGCCGCCTACCCACACAGTGGATGGCCTGAGACTGTGCACCACCAGCACCACCAGCAGAAGGGCATGTCAGCATGGTGGCAGAGGGGTACTGGTGGTGCCCACAGCAGACCATGGCCCAACCCTGTTTAGGTGGGTGCCATGCACTGCAACAGACAGGCTCTGTCTGACAAACAGTCATGGTATCTCCAGGGAATGCACTGTCTCTGTGGCAACACAGTGGTGCAGTGCACACAGCCAGTGTGTTCAGGAGCAGAAGGTCACAGGTTCAAGCCCCAGCTGTGGTTCCTGCCAACCCAGTCCCCATATTTTACCCACTACTAAAACATGGTAATACAGACAGAACCTTTAGTGCAGATAACGTAAACATGCCCAAAACGCCTACGTTTTACCCTACAGAGCACAGACACCATAAACATGTGCATTACCTAGAGCAGAGTCTCCCATAAGCAGTCCTGGAGGGCCAAACACCATTCAGGTTCCATGCTGTCTCCAATAAATATGGCTGTGCTGCATTTCTATGCACCGCCCCCATGGTTTGCAGATGTATCTCATGCATATTCATTAGGGACATCATGAAAACCCGAACAGTGTTTGGCCTACCAGGACCGGAGTTGGGAACCTCTGCCCTAGAGCAGCGGCCAGCAGGGGCAGACACACCCGCACCCACAGGCTCCATTATCCAACGCCACCTGGAGAGGCAGGAGTTTGGGCCCTGCGTGCATCTCCCAATACTAGCACTTACATACCTTAGCAATGCCACCCTAAACCTGGGAATACGGTACACATCTATCAAAAGGTTGCTATGATTACTGGCAGATAGCAATCCCTAGGTTGAGCACAATTTGCTGATTGAGCTGCATCATAGGAACCTTTCTGATGTCTGTGGAGTGTGCTACAGGTCTTGTGTCTGACAGTGTTCACCACCCTGGGGAGTGACTCCTACCGTATTGCATACCATAGCCATGCCTGCACTGTGCCCAGGACTGGTGCGGTGGCCAGGGCTGCCAAACACCTCTATAGTTGCACAATGCTGGCATAGGTGTGGGGAGTGTGTGTCTGTCTATCCAGTGTGTGGTGGCTGCCAACACCATTGCCAGTATTCGCCTGCCAATGTGCATAATGAGGAGCAAGGTACTGTGGGAATAGCCTGGACAGGGTGGCCTGGCCTGGATGCATCAGCACAGGGCATAGGGCAATGGCTCAGACATTGTAGTGCCCGGCCACAACCTGCACAGACAGGTGGCCACAGCATGTCCTTCTGGGAGGTCACTTTCACCCTGACTGAGCAGTGACCATGGCATAGTTAGGTTCCCCCCTAGTGCTATACTATACTTCTCTTAAGTGAAATATATAGGTTCTCTTCTCTAGGGCCTAATCACTGATGTATCTGCTTGGTGGGTGTGTTCACATCCCAGCTTTGGGTGCACACATCTCCTCCAGGATCATGTACTGTGGACTAACTAGAAGACTGTCTGCAGTTATGTGTGTATTGCTGGAACACCTTGCAGGGTGCAGTGGCTGGTGACTCACTGTGCCTGCTGCTGGAGAATGTCAGATGGTGGTGGGGGCAGCTGAGCATTTCCAGGCCTACTGTCTGTCTGCCATTGCCATGGGGATATGTACAGCTCTGCATTGGCTGCCCTGTAGGGTGTCTGCTCCCCAGCAAGACTGGGGTTGAGGGCTCCCCTCTACTGCCACCATTGCAGGGTGGTAGAATGTGGATCTGTTGGTGGGGGGACTCCTGTCTCCCACCCTGTGCCACAGAGGGTGGGTTGGGTGGTGGTACATAATCTGCTTATGGGCTCAAACACCCCCCCCTTCACTTACATCAATGTTACCATTGTGCAAACACAGAACATGCACTATTTCTGGGTGCATCATAGCCCATAAGGGCTATACTGGATTAACAACTACAGATGGACACTAAAGTATCCTAGGTGGGTCTGCAGGCACTACCTATCATGGACATGTGCTGATGGGTACCTGCAACATAGCCTCATTCAGCCATGGAAGGTGCTGCGGACCAGGTGCTGGCCGCCGCACCTCATCATCAGGGTGAGCAGAATACCCACACAATGTGACGGTCTTTAGCTACTCTGTGCCACTAACGCACACCATCGGCACCCCCTACCAGGCTGAGGTGCTGTGGGGGTGCACTCGGTCAGTTCCCCCTACCAGGCTTAGGTGCTGTGGGGTGCATACCCCATCTTGTGATCATCCGTAGACTGCTGATTTGCATGTGCTGTGCATCATGGGTACGGGAGGGTTGACCCTATCCTGGTAACCACAGCAGAATGGTTATGTGGTGATGTGCATTCCTTCTGTAGCCAGCCAGAGGTTTATTAGCAGCTGTAGCCCTCTGGTTACCTCACTGCCTATAGAGCCAGAGGTCATGGGTTTGAACCCACAGTGGGGGTTTTTGATAGGGCTGTCTGAGGCATTGTCTATTTTGTAATGTAAATTAGTGCTGCCAGCCAAAACACCCTCAGAGTACTGTAACCATAAGTCGCCTCATAAGGTGCCTTATAAGGCGCCCTATAAAGCGCCTTATAAGGTGCCTTATAAGGTGTCCTATAGGGGACATTATAGGGTACCTTGGCGGACAGTGCACTTTATAATGTGCCCTATGGATTCCCTATAGGGTGCCTTATGTGGCACCTTAGGTTACGCCACTGTGAGGGTGTGTTTGCTGGCAGCACTAATTAAAATAACAGTAAAATGCCTCCAAAAGCACTACTTAAACATAAAAGGTGATGCCTCAGCCAGCCTTATTCATTAGACACACTGGGGGATTGAACTCATGACCCCTGCACTATCAGTCAGTGTATAAACCATTGTGCTACACCTCAATTTCTGTGCTCATATGTCTGCTTGCCTACTTAAGCTTACTGCGCGTTAACGTGCTTAGCGGCTTCTCGCATGATAATGTGCGCAGCGCGCATTATCGCGCGATAATCCCGTTTTGCTATGTTAAGACCGAAACGCCCACTCCTTTTATGGCATCCTGCATACTATCGCCGGGCGCACGTTAAGACAGTTTAGTAAACATGCCCCTTGAAGTAAAATGTCATCCTAAAACAATTGGGTCATCTTATTCAACTCAAAAGTAAAACAAAGAGATGCCCTATTTTCTATTTTGGTACAGAAATCGGAATTTTCAAAATGCTTGATAATATCATAAACCAGTCAATGTAATAAGAATGTACTAAAATTCAGGGTAAAATTTTTAGCACTGATTTTTTGTTAAATTTCTGCATTAAATCCTAACTTCAGATGTATACTGATTTTTTTAAATTTCTGCATTAAATCCTAACTTCAGATGTATTTGTGTGGTAAGACTAAAGTAAACGTTACCTCTATGCTAAAACTGATTAACATTTACTATTGTGTTTACTTCTGTGTTAAAAAGTCATTGCTTCGGGGGTTTTTGGCTGTAAAAAGCTAGAAAACAGAAAAGTTCTATGCTAAGGGTTTTTGCAATTTACTCACACTTCCTGGACATGTTCACTCCAAATAAAAAACAGTGTCCTGTAAGAAGTACTTTCTCAGTGCTATGTGGTAAGGGTGAGTGCTAGACTAGGCACTGAAGAGGGTAATTTTGAGAGGGAAGAGGAAGCCTGAAGTGGTTTATGCCATCCCTGAGAAAGGACCTTCTGTGCTTTTGTGGTCTATTCGTATCTGTTCTGTGTTCAGAGTGAATCTTAAGAGCCTAAGGGGTATGTTTAATAAAGGGCAGTAAGGGAACAAGTGTTCAGTTAATGCCTGTTATCGGCACCCTTGCACCCTTAATGCTGCAGAAAGGGACGATAACACTGCAATAATGAGTGTTACAGGGTCCTGCAACATTAAGGGAAAAGGAGGTGGAGAGTGGGCATTAACGGGATGGAGAGTGGGCGTTGACAGCAGGTACTACCGTAATGCTGGTTGCACAATCGCGCTTTAGAGCCCTCATCACAGAGAACCCTAACGTCTAGTAAAACCTTGCGGAAAGGGTATACTTTGAGGGGAGAGAGCCTATTCTACTATCTGCAATGTGATCTACACACATGGGAAACCAAGACAGTGACAGTAGTGCACCATTATCAATAACAGCATAGTGGCCAAGTATGAAAGGCACTATGCTGTTGGTGCAAACAGGCCAAAGAAGGTGGTACATGGGTGAGGGGGGATGATGGTGCACAAGGCTGACCAGGCAGCTGCCCAGGTGGCACATCTGGGAAGTCTGCCATGACCCCTTAGGGACAGTGGCAGCACACAGACATGCTGCTGCGGCAAAGGCGATGTGCAACTAGGGGTGGCCCAAGGGTCCCTGGCACCCTAAGCGGGAACCCTGGCCTGCCCTCCTCCCACCACTGCCAAAGCCACCTGTGGAGGGATGCAGTGGCAGTACCACAAAAGGGGGCTGGAAAAAGCAGCCCCCACCGAAATACTGCTGTTGTGGCTGTCCGCCTCCCCCTCCTGAGATGGAAGCAGTAGCAACTGGGGAGGGGGGCAGCAGCAGTAGTTGGGTGGGGGACTGTGCGGCTGGGCATGTGTGTTGCTGCTGCACCCATCCAGACCTGTCAGCCTAGGCGCCCACTTAACCCGCATAGTGGACAGGCTGGCACTGAGCACCATCCCCACTGACACCATACTGCCATGTCAGCATGGTGTGGGGGTGGTAACGATAGTTGCAGCGGCTCCCACCTGCTGCAGACAAGAGCACTGTCCTGGCCCTATGTGTCCAGTGCAACGCCACATTTCCCAAAGTCTGTCTGCAGAGGCAGGGACATCGGAGCACATGCTGATTTCTCCCCACCTAGGTCAGATGTAGCAGGAAGCATGCCCACATCCCCCAGTGCAGGGGGTCAGGATTGGCAAGGTGTGCACAGCTGCACAGGTACAACATGTGGGAAACTGCCTGCAGCACTGAACCGGTGGGTATGGCACAATGGTAGGGAGGGATAGAGTAGGCTGCCCACAATGACCATTGGCCCATGGCACTGGACTAGTTAACCATGTGGATCGCTTGGCCCTTGGATCAGGATACCCCCCATCCACACATGCAAGTGGATATGTGCATGTGGGGGGTACAAATGGCGCTGCAGAAGGAATACAACACAATCAGACAACAGGGCATGTCAGAGGCAAAATGCGCACCCAGCACCAGCACCTTCAAGATGAGAACACTTCTACAACCACTGTAAATCTTTCATAAAGCGCTACAAGATTCACTGTACAAACAAATAGAAAGACAGTCCCTGTCCAAAGAACTTACAATCAAGTGATGATATATAGCACAATATAAGGGAATGAAGGGTACAAAAGGAGCAGAAACCCTGGGAAAGAAAAGATAAGGATCCAACAGCAGCCCCAAGGAGGTATGTCGTCTGCATGGATTTGAAGAGGAAGAGAGATAAGAGGTGATATATGCATAGTGGCCTTGGACAGGTCACGTAACCCTCCATTGCCTCAGAATAAGCCAGGTTCTCCATATTCATGTATTTAATGTATATTACCATGTTCAGGCTACTATGGAAACTGCGTTGATTGAAATGATGTGGCAGTATTATGACAATATGTTATATACAGACATATGTCACATATATAACAGACATAATTCGACTATTTCATTTTCCCTGTCACTGTACAGCTTTGGCTTCATCACATGTATGCATGACATGCAGCCAAATCCTACCCTTGCCTTGAGATGCCCACCTGCAGGGATCATCACACATCCTTACTTGCTCTATATGGCCAATATGAGCGACTCTTGTGCAGTTGCACATTTGTCTGGGGAGTTGTATGGTGGTTGGGGGCCGGGGACAACTGTGAGACCCACATAGCTGGTACTGGGGCTTCCCCGTGGCACAGGCGCACTTTATTCCCACACACTTCAACTGCATTGGTAATGTCACCTCAGGTACATTGATGATGCAAGCCTATACAACACTCTCATCTACCACCATCTTTCCTTCAGCCGACCATCAGCCTCTGCCAGCTGTGTGCAGACTTGTATTCTCCTGCCAGCTGCTATACCATGGCCCACACAGGAACATTTTCATCATTTTGATCTGTCACTCATGCCTCTCCTGTGACTGATCTGCATGTCACCACTCCGACTCCGTCATCCTTTTGCTGCACACATCATGATGATTCCTGCACTGCAGGGGGACATGTCTTCCTCAGCCCATGCCACACCCTGCCATTACAGCAATTTTCCTGGGTACCCTTCACTGTGTCAGTCCAGCCGTATCCCACATTCTCATCCCACTTACTGCCTGCCACGTGGGATACCCATGGATCTGTCAGGTCCATCAGCTCCCACCTGTCCTTCCATCCATCACCTTTCCATTGACTTTTGCTGGGGTGACTGCCATTTTCAGGCATTAAGGTGCACGTTTGGCACCTTAATGCCCACTGTCCTGTTAGCACACATTATGCAGTCCCTTGTGCCCTTACCGCCGGAATGCCTACTACCTGCCCCAAGCCTTTATCTCATGGAAACGCCCTTAACGCTGCCATTTTCACTTTATATCCCTTGCTCCCTTAATGCCCTTTAGTAAACATACCCCTAAATGTTTGTTGGTTTGCCTTTTGTCAGTCTTTGTACTATTTATTTATTTAGGTTTTCAAGGAGTGGAGTAGTAGCCTCATGGTTAAAGCAGTAGTGGGAGAACCAGGGTTCAAATCCCGTTGACACTTGTTATCTTCGGCAAATCACTTAACCCTCAATTGTTTCTAGGTTTGCCAACTTTTTGAAAGAGAAAAATCTGCCATCTGTGGCTAGCCATATTCTGCCCATGCCCACCCCCTGCTCTGTCCCCTGCCCTGCCCAGCCCATAAAAATAATTGCAGGGAGGACAATGGTGCAGACTTTAGTGTCTGCAAGCTATATCAAGGGGATACAAGAGGTTGAATACTTCAGCACCTATTCAGCCACAGTCCCCTTCTCAGGCCCCTCCAACATACATATGCTCTCCCATATAGTATTAAATTCAAACATATATTCTGCATCCACCAAACCCCTTCCCTTCCCAACAATCTGTGCAGAGCAGAGCTAGAACCTTCCCCATAAAACTTACCATACACAAAAAAAATCTCTGTTAATACCAAGCACATTGTGAATTAATCAGGGTCAGTCCCAGAATTGATTCAAAATGTTGGCACCCTAAGCAAATCTTAACCCATATGTCCCCCTGGCTGTCAGAATTTATTGTTTAGCTTTGAAAGCCCTATTGTCTGCTGACCCTCAGAAGTGATCGCAAATCTAGGAAAAAAAGCAATACTGTAAATATTGCAGTGAGCCCTAATAACATCAATACAACCTACTGGGAAAATTGAACAAGGTGGATTACTACAGATATCTACACAGATACTTTAATACTAACAATGATACCTGGTCTCAGTCATACATGCTAGAGCAGTGCTTCCTTTTTTCCAATGTGACCCCGTTTTAGGTGTCAAAAATGCACCCCAGATGGCAAAGCATTACCCAAAGAACATAAGCAGAACATTCACTGTTCTTGTAAATATTTAGTAACATAATATGTAAATCTTTATTTTTTAAAAGTAATTATCTGATGTACTTATCATGTTCGAGGCACAGAGACTTGCAAACGCACATAGATTCAGGTACTCAAACTATTTCTGCAGCACAGCTACTGAGTTTTTTTAGGTGGAGAACAAGGAATGGGGGGGGGGGGGAGGTGAGAGAGTGCCTATAAGTTTACAACTGAGGTTTCTGTGTGCAAGTGTGTGTGACCAAGTGGATTTAGATGAGGGGCATGCAACTGTGTGGGAAGGAAATGGGTGCAGTATGTTTGAGTGAGTGGGAGGGATGTTTACAAGTGTGGAGTTGTGATCTGTGTGGGTGGATGGGGTGGGTGGTTAAGTTATTGAGGGCAGTATGTTACAGTAGGTGGGCAGGGAAATCTACAAGTATACTGTATAGTTGGGATATGTATGTGTATGTGTGTATGATAGAGTTGGGACGGGTGAGTGACTGAGTGAGTTGATTTGGGTGAATGGGCAGTGGGTGAATGTGTCTCTGAAGTAATAGTGAGGGGATGGGTGAAGTATGCAAATCACCTCATTCTCTCCCCTTCTTTCTACTCTTCCCTTCTATCTGCTCACACCCATCTTCTCTCCCTTCTCTCACTTTTCATCTAGCCTATGTATCTGGCTTCTTTTGTCTTTCATCATGTCCCCTCAGACTCATCCCCTCCTTCTCTCCTCCCCCAGGATCACTCCTTCTCTTTCTTACCTCTCACCACAGGCTCACCCATCCACAGATATGCTCATCCCTTGATTTATGACCTCTCGCACAGCACCCCAGGTTCAATCCCTCAGGTTCATCCCCTCATTCTCAAGCTGTCCAAGCCCATTCTGTGTCTCCCCTCTCTACCTCCCTGGTTCACCTTTCCAGATTCATTCCCTCTCTCAAGCACTCAGCCCTCAGGATTACCTTCCACCCCCCCCCCCCCAAGTTCATCCCTTTTCTTTCCCCCCCCCCATACTCATCCATTCAGTACCTTCAGACTCATTCACTCATCCACTCTCCTTCCCTCCCCCCAATTCATCTTTTTTACTCTCACTCCCCCCCAGTTCATCCCTTTTCTTCCCCCACCCCAGACTCATTCATTCAGTACCTTTAAACTCATTCACTCATCCACTCTCCTTCCCTCTCCCCAAATTCATCCTTTTTCTCTCACTGCCCCCCCATCTCACTTCTGCCAAACTCATTCAACCCAAGTTTACACCATCAGTTCTCTTTCTCATCTATTCTCCCTTCCCCTCCTCAGATTCAATCATTCATCCAATCTGCCCTTCCCACACTCTCTCCCTCCCTTCCAGACTAACCTCCAAAGCTGCTACCCTAATCCTTCCTTAATTCATTACTCTCTATCTCTATCTCTTTCAGCATCCTCCTCTTCTCTTTTTGTTAGTAATTTCATCTTCCCTCTTAGAGCAGACAGGAAGATGAGGTACCTGCACACATAAAAATGTACACATGGAGGTCCATTCTGAGTTGTGCATCTCCGGGCTGTCTGGACGTTCAGACGTCCGGACAGCCTGGAGATGCACCCGATTCTGCTCCCGTGGGGGCTAGACATCCTCACTAAAGCAGAATCGCAGCATAGTGACTGGACGTCCAGAACGTGCCTTGATTCAGGCACCCCAGACCTCTAGCCACTTCCCCAACTAGCTCAGTCAGGCTTCTGCATGGAGTCGTGATCCCTGGCGGCAGCGACAATCACCCCATTCCCCACAGTCTGACCCCTGATCGGGCCTGCCATGGCTAGGGTCAGGCTGTGGGGACCCCCTGCACTCCCTCGCCTCCACGGCTGGCCCGGGCTCCATTTTCCCCTGATGTCCAGGGGACTTATTCCACCTCCAAGGAGGAATAAGTCCCCTATTTAAATGGCTGACCCCAGACATACGGTGCCAACCACAATCCGCCCCTCCCATCCACAAACAGAGCTCCCTACACAACTTGCATCTACGTGCAGGAAGCTCTGTTCCTGCCAGCGCAATCCAGGCATTTAGTGGGTCTGGATGTCCAGATCGGAAATCCAGACCTGCTAAACATGGGTCAAAATGAGGGCCACAGAGGGCTAGATGTACTTAAGCACATTTTTCACTGAGACAAAGGGCCTGTTTAGGCTGGGGCTCCTCTCCTGCTCTGTGCTTAGTGGACTCAAACTGAGGATTTGGTAGGTATGACCCACAAAGCAGTGAGAATTTGAGAAAGAGGAGCAGCAGCTTGGGGACCGGCTCGGCCACACGATGCCTCCCACCTCACGATGCCCCTCACTTGTCAGTTAAAGCTTACCATACTGGGAGGGTGATGGATGGCTTTGGATCCACACAGACCAGACAGGAGCAATCAGAGGTCGGCAGAAAACTGGCCCTTCATTGGCTGGTTTGCCGTTCCACTGGCCACCAGGCTCCAACATGAAAAACTGGCAGGGCAGGTCTAAAACCAGTTGGTTGGCAACCCTAATTGTCTCTGGTGCAAACTTAGATTGTAAGCCCTCTGGGGACAGATAAAGACATACTGTACCTGAATGTAAGTCGCTGTGAGCTAATACTTAAAAAGACATGAGCTAAATTCAAATTCAGATCCCCTTCCCTTTGAAAGAGAAGAGATAACTCATGATTGGTGTGAGAATCTTTATCTTTATCTTTATTCACATTTGATAAACCGCTATTGTAAATAACATTAAGCGGTGTACAATAAAAAGGAAGGATTTCACACTGCAAACCAAGAAAAACGAAAGTCAATAATAAAATAGGAAAGAAAGAGGCAGGACAGAGCAGTAACATCACATTAAATACCAAATCATAGGACAAACATAGCCCAACCGGGCAACAGAGACAAACGAACAGGGGACGGACAAGTGACAGCCGAGAAAAAGACAAAGACAAACAAGGCAATCAGGGAGGGGCCTCTGGGGGAGGTCGTATGCTTTCTGAAATAGGTAAGTCTTAAGTAGGGACTTGAACTGAGGATAGGAAGATTCTAACCGGAGGGGAGTGGGTAGCATGTTCCATAGGAGGGGTCCAAAAAAGAAAAAAGCAGAATGGCGGGTCTGTTCTAAATGGGCCTGGGAAGGTGAGGGAAGAGAAAGGCGATTGGCATGGATTGAACGGAGTTGACGGTGAGGTGACTGTAACGAAATGCAGTCTGCTAAGTAAAGAGGATTGCCAGTATAAATGGCTCGATGGATCAAGATCAGGAATTTGTAATGAAAGCGAAAGCGCAGAGGGAGCCAATGTAACCGGATGAGGATGGGAGTAGTGTGATCAAAGAGAATGGAGTGTGGAAGAGGGGATGAGGGCCGGTGCAAGGAAATGAAGTGCCCTAGGCAAACCTCGTCCCTTGCTTCCCCCTCCCCCCCCTCCCCCCCCAGCTGCTGCTGTCTCTCTCTGGGACCTGCAGTGGTGGCAATGGCTTGAAACAGTCCCGCAGTGCTTACCTAAACCTCTGACACTTCAGGGCTGTTTGTGCTTCCGCCCTCCCCAGCATCGGAAGGGGTGTAAGCCCAAACAGCCCTGCAGTACCTGAGATTCCTCTCATTTCTTATTAAAAATGACATACTGTAAAATGACATGGAAATACAATTGAATTTCTCATGTCCTTTCAAATAAATGCACATCCCTAGTGTTTTACTGCAAGAGAGAAAGGCCTGCTGCTACCCCATGTCTAGATAAAGTACCATCAGCTGCATGGAACCAAGCCACTGGGGAATTAGCTCAAATGGTAGAATGCTTGCTTTTCATGCACATTCTCCAGATATATTTTAGGGGCAGCCAGTGGAGCCCTGTGCAGAGGCATCCCAGGATCTCATTTGCATAAGTCAGTAGGCGTTTTGTGGGGCTGAAAAGCCAGAGCCATGTGGGAGCAACACAGTTTCTCATGATTGGGCCAGCCCTGCCTGCTGTTTTTTTCAGGAAATACTTTTCGCTGAAAGGGTGGTGGATGCTTGGAATGCCCTCCCGATGGAAGTGGTGGGAGCAAACACAGTGACAGAATTCAAAATGACATGGGACAGACACAGTGGATCCCTTTATAGCAACAGGATAAAATCAAAATAACCTCACTGTCTCAGCTATCTCAACAAATAGAGGTGACGTGCATGGAGCGGTGGGTACACCCCTAAACAAAGGCATAGGCAAGGGTGACCTGAATGGAGCGGTGGGTACACCCCTAAACAAAGGCATGGGCAAGGGTGACCTGAATGGAGCGGTGGGTACACCCCTAAACAAAGGCATGGGGAAGAGTGACCTGCATGGAGCGGTGGGTACACCCCTAAACAAAGGCATGGGCAAGGGTGACCTGAATAGAGCGGTGGGTACACCCCTAAACAAAGGCATGGGGAAGGGTGACCTGCATGGAGCGGTGGGTACACCCCTAAACAAAGGCATGGGGAAGGGTGACCTGCATGGAGCGGTGGGTACACCCCTAAACAAAGGCATGGGCAAGGGTGACCTGCATGGAGCGGTGGGTACACCCCTAAACAAAGGCATGGGCAAGGGTGACCTGCATGGAGCGGTGGGTACACCCCTAAACAAAGACATGGGGAAGGGTGACCTGCATGGAGCACCTACTCTTGCTGCCTTGCTGGGCAGACTAGATGGACCATACTGGTCTTTATCTGCCGTCATATACTATGTTACTATGTTAAATGCCTTCAGAAGAGAAGGGGACGTATATTACTACTTACCATTTATATAGTGCTGCAAGGTCTATGCAATGCTGTACATATATGCATGGGGAGACATTCCCTGCTCAACAGAGTTTAAAATCTATCCAAGGCAGAAACATAAGAGAGGGAACTAGAGATGGTCTAGATACACATGGATGATAAACAGGAGAATAAAGAATCAGGATCCAAAAGAAGTCTCGAAGAGATGGATTTCTAGCCTGGATTTAAATAGGACCAGAGATGGAGCCTGACACACTGACTCTGGTAGTCTGTTCCAGGTGTATGGTGCAGCAAAGTAGAACAAACAAAGCCTGGAGTTTGCAGTGGAAGAGAAGGGCACAGATAGCTGGGATTTGCCTTACTGTGTGGGACAGCATCCGAATAGACATCAGCAGTTTACATATAGAAACATAGAAACATGACAACAGAAGAAGACCACATGGCCTATCTGGTCTGTCCTTCCATATCAGCCACTACAACAGTCCCCTTTTTTCCTTTAGAGATCCTCTGTGTTTGTTCCATGCTTCTTTGAATTCAGATACTGTCCTCATCTCTACCATCTCCACTGGGAGACTATTCCACAGATCCACCACTCTTTCCATAAAGAAATATTTTCGCATATCACTTCTGAATCTATCCCCTTTCACCCTCATCCCATGTACCTTCATAGCAGAGCTTGCTTTCAATCGAAAGAGGCTCTCCCCCTGTGCATTTATGCCATGGAGGTATTTAAACGTCTCAATAATATCACCTCTATCCCGCCTTTCCTCTAAGGTGTACATATTAAGATCCTTAAGTCTGTCCTCATATGCTTTATAATGAAGATCACTAACCATTATAGTAGCCACCCTCTGCACCGACTCCATCCTGTTCACATCCTTTTGAAGGTGCGGTCTCCAGAATTGCACACAATACTCCAAATGAGGTCACACCAAAGACTTATACAGAGGCACTATCATATCCTTTCTTCTGCTGGCCATTCCTCTCAAATGCACCCAAGCATCCTTCTAGCTTTTGCTGTCACCTTTTCTACCTGTTTAGCTACTTTAAGATCATCAAACACAATTACGCCTAGGTCCTGCTCTTCTTTAGTGGCAGAAGTACTTTACCCCCTATACTATATTGCTCCCTTGGATTGCTGCAGCTCAAATGCATGACCTTGCATTTTTTAACATTAAATCTCAGCTGCCAAATTCTAGACCATTCTTCAAGCTTAGCTAGATTCCTCCTCATGTTACCTACACCTTCCTGGGTGCTTACTCTATTGCAGATTTTGGTATCATCTACAAAGAGTCAAAACTTACCCGACAGCCCTTCCGCAATATCACTTACAAAAATGTTTAAAAGAATCGGACCAAGGACAGATCTCTGCAGCACACCACTGGTAATCTTCTCCTCAGAGTGAGCTCCATTTACCTGTACCCTTTGGTGCCTCCCACTCAACAAATTTCAACCCAAGCAGTAACTTTAGGGTCCAGCCCTAGGGTGCTCAGTTTGTTTATAAGTCACCTATGAGGAACATATATGCCACAGGACCCTCCAGAGGGTGCAGCATCAGTACTGCGACACCCGCCAAGAGGTAAAAGCAAAAATGGCACAGATCGTCAAATTCTAGCAACAGACCATAGGAGGCCCATTGTCCACTATTGAGCTGATGCTGCTAGGGAACCTGTTGTAGGCAGTGCTTCTGTTTCAAGCTGCATGAGTGATGCCAGTGGGCATCAACATAGCTGAGATTTCAGCTGTGGTTCCTATAACTAGATATACCTGTTTATACCACAAAACTCCTTCCCTTACTAAAAACACAAACACACAGATAGATCAAAAGGTAGACAGACAGATTTTGAAGGTAAATTTTACAACAGTTGCGTGCATGCACACATGTAAATAGTGGCATATGCAAGTGTAAAAGGCATACATGTACAAATGCCGATTTTACAATGCCACTTTACACATGTACATGACGTGGAATGCACAAATTCAAAAGGGGTATGTTCTATACCTGATTTGAGCAGTATAAAAAACCTATACAGATATTCCCAGGTTTGCATTTCCATCGACTTTTGCACCTCCCCCAAGGAGTATGTTTACTAAAGGGCATTAAGGGAGCAAATGTGCCGTTAATGCCTGTTACGGGCACCCTTGCAACCTTAACACTGCAAAAAGCTGCATTAGGAAGCGTTAAAGGCTCCTGCAGCATTAAGGGAACAGTAGGCAGAGAGTGGGCATTAACAGGGCGGAGAGTGGGCATTGACAATGGGTGTTCCCTTAATGCCTGTTGCGTAAGTGTGTGTTAGGGGTATGTTTACTAAACCACGGTAAAGCAGAATGTGTGTCATTAGCGCATGCTAACGGTGCACGTGTGCCCTTACCACATCCAAAAAGCCATTTTAGCGTATGCTAATGGTACTGGCATTAGAAGCAACAGCATAGTGTCGAAGTATGAAAAGGCACTATGTTGATGTTGCAAATGGGGCAAATGAGGGTGCATGTGGGTCATGCAGTGGAGGCCGCTGGTGCACAGGGTGGACCAGGCAGTTGCCTAGGTGGAACATAAGAACATAAGATGTGCAAATATGCCAGATTGTGTCAGACCAAGGTCCATCATGCCCAGTATCTTGTGTCCAACAGTGGCCAATCCAGGTCACAAGTACCTAGTAGTTCCCCCAAAAGACACACAGGATCCCCAGTGCATGTATTGGTCAAGCAGGGTCAAGCAGGTAGAAAAGGCAACAGACAGGTAGAAAAGGCAACGGCAAAAGCTAGAAGGATGCTTGGGTGCATACGGAGAGGAATGGCTAGCAGAAAAAAGGAGGTGATAATGCCTCTGTATAAGTCTTTGGTGCGACCTCATTTGGAGTATAGTGTGCAATTCTGGAGACCGCACCTTCAAAAGGATGTGAACAGGATTGAGTCAGTGCAGAGGGTGGCTACTAAAATGATTAGTGGGCTTCATTATAAAGCATATGAGGACAGACTGAAGGATCTTAATATGTACACCTTAGAGCAGGGGTCACCAACCTGCGGCCCACGGGCCGCATGCGGCCCACGAGGTCCCTTCGTGCGGCCCGCGAGGCTCTACCCCGGTTAACATTACGTGCGGCCCGCCAAGGATTCCCACCATTGTATCCACGCGCTCGCAGCTCACCGACAACCACCTGCAAGCGTCCCTTCTCCTGTCAGTGTCATCTGTGAAGCCGGACTTTAAGCGTTTGTCTGCTAGCATGAATCATCAGCCATCTCATTAAATTCAATAAAGGTGATCAGCCATTGTTTTCATAATTTTGCGTTTGTTGTTTTTTTTCGCGGGGGCGGGGAGAAGGGGGTGCGGCCCACGAGGCTCCCGGTAGTCGGCTGTGCGGCCCGCGGCCCTCTGGAGGTTGGTGACCCCAACCTTAGAGGAAAGGCGGGATAGAGGTGATATTATTGAGACGTTTAAATACCTCCATGGCATAAATGCACAGGGGGAGAGCCTCTTTCGATTGAAAGCAAGCTCTGCTATGAAGGTACATGGGATGAACATAAGAACATAAGAACATAAGATATGCCATACTGGGTCAGACCAAGGTCCATCAAGCCCAGTATTCTGTTTCCAACAGTGGCCAATCTAGGTCATACGTACCTAGCAGTTTCCCCAAGGGACACAGGTTCCACAATGCTTGTATTGGTTCAAGCATTGATATCCTGGGTCCCTTCTTAATAATGGTTTATGGACCTTTCCTCCAGGAACTTGTCCAAACCTTTTTTAAACCCAGCTACACTAACAGCCTTTACTACATCCTCCGGTAACAAATTCCAGAGTTTGACTACACGTTGAGTGAAAAAATATTTTCTTTTATTAGTCTTAAATAGTTTACCCTGTAGCTTCATTGCATGTCCCCTAGTCTTTCTATATTCTGATAAGGTAAACAATCGATCTGCGTTTACCCGTTCCACTCCGTTCATTAATTTATAGACTTCTATCATATCTCCCCTCAGCCGTCTCTTTTCCAGGTTAAAGAGCCCCAACCTTTTTAGCCTTTCTTCATAGGAGTAGCCTTCCATCCCCTTTACCATTTTGGTGGCTCTTCTCTGAACCTTTTCTAAAATTGCTATATCCTTTTTAAGATATGGCGACCAGAATTGCACACAATATTCAAGGTGCGGTCTCACCATGGAACGATATAGAGGCATTATAATATCTTTTGTTTTATTTTCCATTCCTTTCCTTATCATACCTAGCATTCTATTTGCTCTCTTGGCCGCCGCTGCACACTGGGCCGAGGGTTTTAACATGGTATCCACAAGGACGCCTAAATCTTTTTCTTGGGTGGTGGTTCCTAATGTGGAACCTTGCATCGTGTAACCATAGTTTGGGTTGTTCTTCCCTAGGTGCATAACCTTGCACTTGTCCACATTAAATTTCATCTGCCATTTTGATGCCCAGTCTTCCAATTTATCAAGATCCTCTTGCAATTTTCCACAATCCTCCTGGGTTTTAACAACTTTAAATAGTTTTGTGTCATCTGCAAATTTGATAACCTCACTCGTTATTCCACTTTCCAGGTCATTTATGAATATGTCAAAAAGCAGCGGACCCAGCACAGATCCCTGGGGTACACCACTATTCACCTTTCTCCATTGGGAAAATTGGCCATTTAGCCCTACCCTCTGCTTTCTATCTTTTAACCAGTTCCTGATCCACAGTAGTACACTGCCTCCTATCCCATGACTCTTTAGTTTTGCCAAAAGTCTCTCATGAGGGACCTTGTCAAAGGCTTTCTGAAAGTCCAGATACACAATATCAACCGACTCACCTTTGTCCACCTGTTTATTCACTCCTTCAAAAAAACATAACAGATTAGTAAGACAAGATCTTCCTTGTCTAAAGCCATGTTGGCTGTCTCCCATTAGGTCATGACTATCTATATGCTGAGTAATTTTATTCTTTATGATGGTTTCTACCATTTTTTCCCGGTACTGATGTCAGGCTCACCGGTCTGTAGTTTCCCGGATCACCCCTCGAACCCTTTTTAAAAATTGGTGTTACATTGGCGATCCTCCAATCCTCAGGTATTAGAGATGATTTTAATGATAGTTCACAGATTACTGATAGCAGGTCTGCAATCTCAAATTTCAGTTCTTTCAACACCCTTGGATGTATACCATCCGGCCCAGGTGATTTGCTACTCTTCAGTTTATCTAATAGTTGTAGGACATCTTCCCGATGTATCGATATTTCCTTCAATTCTTCCACACACCACTTCAGTCGTGGGTAACATCCCTACATCTTCCTCAGTAAAGACCGAAGCAAAGAATTCATTCAGTCTCTCCGCTATCGCCTTGTCGCCTCTTAGTGCTCCTTTAACCCCTTTATCATCTAATGGATCAACTGACTCTCTCACGGGTTTTTTGCTACGAATGTACTTGAAAAGGTCTTTATTTCGCGTTTTTGCTTCCGCAGCAAGCTTCTTCTCAAATTCTCTCTTTGCCTGCCTTATCAATGCCTTGCATTTGACTTGCCAGTGCTTGTGCTGTTTCCAGGTTTCATCATTTGGCTCTTTTTTCCATTTCTTGAAAGATGCTTTTTTGGCAACAACAGCCTCTCTGACCTCAGCTTTAAACCATGCTGGCAATTTTTTGGACTTCCTTCCACTTTTCTTAAAGCGTGGAATACAGCTGGTCTGGGCTTCCAAGATAGTATTTTTCAACAACACCCAAGCTTGATGTACGTCTTTAACCTTTGCAACTGCTCCTTTTAGTTTTTTCTTAACTGTTTTCCTCATTCTATCATAGTCTCCCTTTCGAAAGTTAAAGGGTAGTACTGTGGATTTCCTTACTATCCCTCCTCCACTAATTAAATCAAAGGCGATCATGCTATGATCACTATTGCCAAGTGGCCCCAACACCCTTATCTCTTGCACTACATCTGGTGTTCCACTAAGGACTAGGTCTAATATTGCTTCCCCTCTGGTCGGTTCATGAACCAGCTGCTCCAAGAAGCAGTCATTTATTTCATCTAGGAACTTTATCTCCCTAGCATGTCCTGTTGTGACACTGACCCAGTCGATGCCGGGGTAATTGAAATCACCCATTATTATTACTGCACTGTAACTTTTGCTAGCTTCCTTGATTTCTTTGAGCATTTCATCATCCATTTGTTCATTCTGGCCAGGCTGACGATAGTACACCCCCACTGCCATCGCCTTCCCCTTTTTACATGGAATTTCAATCCATAGAGATTCTACAGCAAATTTTGTTTCTTGCAAAACTTTAATCCTTTCTGACTCAATGCCCTCTCTAACATAGAGCGCAACCCCTCCACCAATTTGATCAGCTCTATCATTTCGATATAGTTTGTACCCAGGTATCACAGTGTCCCACTGGTTGTCCTCCTTCCACCATGTCTCTGATATTCCAATCATATCTAACCTCTCGTTTAGTGCTATATATTCTAACTCTCCCATCTTGTTTTGTAGACTTCTAGCATTTGCATACAAGCATTTTAGAGACTGTATTTTATTCATATTAATTTGGCTATTGGTAGACATGGGTAATGAGGGTGAAGGGATAGATTCAGGAGTGATATGCGAAAATATTTCTTTATGGAAAGAGTGGTGGATCTGTGGAATAGTCTCCCAGTGGAGATGGTAGAGATTAGGACAGGTGATATGATTGAGATGTTTAAATACCTCCGTGGCATAAATGCACAGGGGGAGAGCCTCTTTCGATTGAAAGCAAGTTCTGCTATGAGGGGACATGGAATAAGGGTGAAGGGAGATAAATTCAGGAGTGATATGCGGAAATATTTCTTTACGGAAAGAGTAGTGGATCTGTGGAATAGTCTCCCAGTGGAGGTGGTAGAGATGAGGACAGTAACTGAATTCAAAAAAGCATGGAACAAACACAGAGGATCTCTAAAGGTAAAAAGGGGACTCTTGTAGTTGTCGATATGGAAGGACAGACCAGATAGGCCATGTGGTCTTTTTCTGTCATCATATTTCTATGTTTCTATGGTTCTATATTCTGGGCTCTTCATTAGTAATGGTTTATAGACTGTTCCCCAGGAACTTGTCCAAACATTTCTGAAACCCAGCTACACTAACAGAGTTTGAATATGCATTGAATGAGAAACCATTCACTCCCAGTAGTTTTCAATGGCTTACACTGTAGTCACATTGCATGTCCCCTAGTCCTATTACATTTTGATGGCGTAAACAATTGATCCACGTTTACCCAATCCACTCCTGGCAATATCTTATAGACCTCTAGCATAACACCTCTCAGCCTTCTCTTCCACAGGTTGAAGAGACATAACATTGACAGGCAGTGATGGGGTCCCTGCAGAGGCAGATGGTTGTGGGGGGATGTGTGGCCATCCATATATGCCTCCGCCCTCCTCCAGACCCTGCATCCTAGGCAACCGCCATGCCTAATTAAGAACATTAAGGGAGGAAGTGTGATGTTAATGCCTCTTATCGGCACCTTTGTGCCCTTAACGCTGTGAAAAAGCTACATTAACAAGCATTAAAGGCTCCTGCAGTGTTAAGGGAACAGTAGGCGAACAGTGGGTGTTAACGGGACGGAGAGTGGGCATTAACAGCGGATGCTCCCTTAATGCCTGTTGCGTTAGCACCCTTTAATGCTGGGAACCCTAACACCAAATAAAACCTCATGGAAAGGGGGTATTTTGAGAGGACAGAGTCTATTTAAATGTCTGCAATGTGGTTCACAGACAGGTGAGCCCAAGATAGTCATAATAATGTTCCATTAGCAACAACAGCATAGTGCCCAAGTATGAAAAGGTACTACGCTGATGGTTCAAAGGGGGCAAAGAGAGTGGCACGTGGGTCATGCAGGGGTGTTGCTGGTGGGCAAGGCAGACATGACAGCTGCCCAGGTTGCATATCTGTGATATCTGTCATGATGCCATAGTGACAGTGGTGGCACACAAACATGCTGCTGCTGCAAAAAGGTGATGCGCAACATGGCACAGTCCAAGGGTCCCTGGTACTATAGGCAGAGACCCCGACTGCCCCCCCCCCCGCTGCTGCTGCCACTGTCTCCGTAGGAAGAGGCAGGTAGTGCCAGCAGCTGTAGCTCTACAAGGGGACTGCAAAAAACAGCTGCCCAGAGAAATATCACTGCTGCAGCTGTCTGCCTCCCCCCGAGACACATCTGCAGCTGGCAGGGATGGGGTTATGCTGGCAGCAGTTTTTTGGGGGGACAGCGTGGCCACCCATTTGTGCCTATGCCCCCCCATCTAGAACTGGCACCCTAGGCACATGCCTAAGCTGCATGGTGGATGGGTCGGGACTGAATCCCACCCCCACTGACAGCATGCTGCCATGTCAGCATGGTGTGAAGGTGTTGGCAGCGCATGCAGCGTACATCACCAGCAACATACAGAGCCATGGCGACATACAGACTGGACAACATGTCCCCCTCCAACACCCGCCAAACACATCTTGTCAGACAAGTATGGCACAGAGCATGCGGATATCACAGCAGACATAGGAAGACCCCTACGCATTCCTGCATTCACCCTGCCAATGACCACAGCTCCACACAGGGACTACAGAATCCATAGGGAAGTTCTGTGGCGCTACATACAAAGCCAATGTGTAGATGAGTGAATACTCACAGTTCAAGCTGTAGCCTACTGGTTTGTGCAATGCCTCTATAAGTAAAGGACAAGGTTTTGATTTCCACTTACTCATTTTGGGCCTGTGTGCTACTCAGGTCATTCCCCTGCCTGAAACAGTCCAGGCTCTGCTGTGACTTGCAGACATACATCCTACTTTGTTAAGCATTCTGGCCACACTTTGGGTCAGCAAACATGCTATTACCCATCATTCCCTTCTGAAAGCATGGCTTTATTGGCTCTGCTGCAGCCCATTGCAGAGAGTCAGACATGTTCACACTGCTATATCAGGAACCTGCTTGGAGGTGTGGCATAATGGCATAATGGCAATGGCCAGGGGACCAAGATACCAGGGACTGAGGCCTACTAGCACTCCTTATGTGACACTTCAGAATGTGTAACTGTCACATTTTATGTCTGCCACAACCTTCAAAGACTGACAACACCTCCTTTGACTTTGTGCAGGTTTCTTAACCCACCAGTGGCTTAGCTGACCACAGGTCCGTATAGTCCCTGTTTATCATCTGGCATTACCAGTTTGTCGGTATGATGTACCCCAACTTGACTGCACTGATACAGCGGTATACTAACAGGCAGTTACATGCATACAGCTGTAACCTACATAACATAAGAACATAAGATATGCCATACTGGGTCAGACCAAGGTCCATCAAGCCCAGTATCCTGTTTCCAACAGTGGCCAATCTAGGTCATAAGTACCTAGCAGTCTCCCCAAAAGACACAGGTTCCACAATGCTTATATGGGGTCAAGCAGTGATATCCTGGGTCCCTTTTAATAATGGTTTATGGACCTTTCCTCCAGGAACTTGTCCAAATTTTTTTTAAACCCAGCTACACTAACAGTTTTACTACATCCTCCGGTAACAAATTCCAGAGTTTGATTAAATGTTGAGTGAAAAAATATTTTCTCTTATTAGTCTTAAATAGGTTACCCTGGAGCTTCATTGCATGTCCCCTAGTCTTTCTATATTCTGATGACATAAACAATCGATCTACATTTACTCGTTCCACTCCATTCATTAATTTATAAATCTCTATCATATCTCCTCTCAGCCGTCTCTTTTCCAGGTTGAAGAGCCCTAACCTTTTTAGCCTCTCTTCATAGGCATATCTTCCATCCTCTTTACCATTTTGGTGGCTCTTCTCTGTACCTTTTCTAATTCTGCTATATCCTTTTTAAGATACGGCGAACAGAATTGCACACAATATTCAAGGTGCGGTCGCACAATGGAACGATACAGAGGAATTATAATATCCTTTGTTTTATTTTCCATTCCTTTCTTTATGATATCTAGCATTCAATTTGCTCTCTTGGCCGTTGCTGCACACTGGGCGGAGGGTTTTAACATGTTAACCACGATGACGCCTAAACCTTTTTCCTGGGTGGTGATTCCTAATGTGGAACCTTGCATCGTGTAACCATAGTTTGGGTTTTTCTTTCTTAGGTGCTTAACGTTGCACTTGCACCGATTAAATTTCATCTGCCATTTGGATGCCCAGTCTTCCAATTTTTCAAGATCCTCTTGCAATTTTCCACAATCCTCATGTGTTTCAACAACTTTAAATAGTTTTGTGTCGCCTGCAAATTTGATAACCTGACTCGCTATTCCCATTTCTAGGTCATTTATTAATAAGTTAAAAAGCAGTGGACCCAGAACAGATCCCTGGGGTACTCCACTATTCACCTTTCTCCATTGGAAAAATTGGCCATTTAGTCCTACCCTCTGCTTTTTATCTTTTAACCAGTTCCTGATCCACAATAGTTCACTGCATCCTATCCCATGACTTTTTAGTTTTGCCAAAAGTCTCTGATGAGGGACCTTGTCAAAGGCTTTCTGAAAGTCTAGATAGACTATATCAACTGACTCACCTTTGTCTACCTCTTTATTCATACCTTCAAAAAAACATAACATATTAGTAAGATAAGATCTTCTTTGTCTAAAGCCATGTTGGCTGTCTCCCAATAAGCCATGACTATCTACATGTTCAGTAGTTTTGTCCTTTATGATGTTTTCTACCATTTTTTCCCAATACAGACATCAGGCTCACTGGTCTGTAGTTTCCCGGATCACACCTGGAACCCTTTTTAAAAATCAGCATTACATTAGCCATCCTCCAATCTCAGGTATTACAGATGACTTTAATGACAGTTCACAGATTACTAATAGCAGGTCTGCAATCTCATATTTCAGTTCTTTCAACACCCTCGGATGTATACCATCTGGTCCAGGTGATTTGCTAATCTTCAGTTTATCAAATAGTTGTAATACATCTTCCCGGTGTATCCATACTTCTTTCAATTCTTCCACAGTATCAACTTTAAATACCATTTCAGTCATGGGTAACATTCCAACATCTTCCTCAGTAAAGACCACAGCACAGAATTCATTCAGTCTCTCCACTATTGCCTTGTCCCCTCTCAGTGCCCCTTTTGCCCTCTATCATCTAATGGTCCAACTGACTCTCTCACAGGTTTTTTGCTATGAATGTACTTGAAAAAGTCTTTATTATGTGTTTTTGCTTCCACAGCAAGCTTCTTCTCAAATTCTCTCTTTGCATGCCTTATCAATGCTTTGCATCTAACTTGCCAGTGCTTGTGCTGTTTCCAGTTTTCGTCATTTGGCTCTTTTTAACATTTCCTGAAAGATTTTTTTTTTTGGCAACAACAGCCTCTCTAATCTCACCTTTAAACCATGCTGGCAGTTTTTTGGACTTCCTTCCACTTTTCTTAAAGCGTGGAATAAAGCTGGTCTGGGCTTCCAAGATAGTATTTTTAAAGAACACCCAAGCTTGATGTAAGTCTTTAACCTTTGCAACTGCTCCTTTTAGTTTTTTCTTAACTATTTTACTCATTTTATCATAGTCTCCCTTTCGAGAGTTAAAAGGAAGTACTGTGGATTTCCTTACCATCCCTCTTCCATTAATTAAATCAAACGCGATCATGCTATGATCATTATTGCCAAGTGGCCCCAACACCCTTATCTCTTGCACCAGATCTGGTGTTCCACTAAGGACTAGGTCCAAAATGGCTTCCCCGCTGGTCAGTTCATGAACCAGCTGCTCCAAAAAGCAGTCATTTATTTCATCTACAAATTTTATCTCCCTAGCATGTCCTGCCTTGACACTCACACAGTCGATACCAGGGTAATTGAAATCACCCATTATTATTACTGTGCTGTAGCTTTTGTAAGCTTCCCTGATTTCTTTGAGCATTTCATCACCCATTTGTTCATTCTGGCTAGGCGGTTGATAGTATGCCCCCACTGCCATCGCCTTCCACTTTTTCATGGAATTTCAATCCATAGAGATTCTACAGCAAATTTTGTTTCCTGCAAAACGTTAATTCTTTGTGACTCAGTGCCCTCTCTAATGCAGAGCACAAGCCCTCCACCGATTTGATCACCTCTATCATTACAATATAGTTTGTACATAGGTATCACAGTGTCCCACTGGTTGTCCTCCTTCCACCATGTCTCTGAGATACCAATCATATTTAACCTCTTATTTAGTGCTATATATTCTAACTCTCCCATCTTATTTTTTAGACTTCTAGCATTTGCATATAAGCATTTTAGAAACTGTATTTTATTCATACTAATCTGGCTATCAGTAGGCAGGGGTAATTTGGAATCTTTAAGCTCTATCTTCTCCGTACTCAAGGGCATTTGGGCTACTTTTGTCTTTATTGGAACCTCTCTGCTGATATGCCTTAACTTCATTTTTTTGGTAGTATCATTCAAGGATACATTGTTCCGAACTATGCGCTCTTGGGCGACTGTCATCTCTCCCCTATTATCTAGTTTAAAAGCTGCTCCATCTCCTTTTTAAAGGTTAATGCCAGCAGCCTGGTTCCATCCTGGTTCAGTTGAAGCCCACCCCTTGGGAAGAGCCCCTCCTTTCCCCAGAATGTTCCCCAATTCCTAATAAATCTAAAACCCTCATCCTGCACCATCGTCTCATCCATGCATTGAGACTCCGGAGCTCTGCCTGCCTTTTGGGTCCTGCGCATAGAACAGGAAGCATTTTGGAGAAATGGAAGTTCTGGATTTCAACGTCCTACCTAAAAGCCAAAATTTAGCTTCCAGAACATCCCTACCACATTTTCCTATGTCATTGGTACTGACATCTACCAAGACAGCATCCAGCTATCTACATACATAATGATCAAATCACCAACTATAACAGCTGTCCTAACCCTTACCTTGTGGGGACATGGCCTTGGAGAAACTTCCTCGGTGCGAGAGGGTTTTACATTACCTGGAGGACAGGTCCTAGCTAAAGGATCACTTCCTGCCACACCAGGGTGATGATCTCCTGTCACGTGATCTCTTTCCTCCATGGCAACAGGGATGCTGCCAGACTGGAGGTGGGATTTCAATACTATATCTCTGTAGGTCTCGTCTATGTACCTCTCTGTCTTCCTTATGTCCTCCAAGTCCGCTACTATAGCCTCAAGAGATCGGACTTGTTCCCTAAGAGCAAAGAGCTCCTTGCATCTAGTGAACACGTAAGACCCCCTCACCAACTGGGACAAAATCATTTATGTGACACTCAATGCAAAAGACTGGAAAACCCCCATCTTGCTCCTGGACCGATCTCTGCATCTTAGTTTTAAGGTTGTGTTTAGGTATTTAAATTCTTTACCTACTAAGGGTTGGTGGGGATACTCACACTAATAAAACCACACCTAATATGTTTAATGTACTTTGTTCATCTGAAGCTTAATTAATCTCAGGTCCTTAATGTATGCCTGATGAGAACAAACAGCTGCACCTGAGAGTGAGTATGGCACCTCCTTTCTTTTGAGAGGTTTATGCACCTATAAAGCTACAATTATCCCAGGGGTGAGTGGGTGTTGGGGAGGGAGGGAGGGAGGGAAAAGATTATTAAAAGCTGGCTGTTACACAGTACCCTGTCCTGTGCTTCTAAGGTAATTTGTGACCAATTTCCAGGGGGAGTCCCACAGCCTTTGCTTGGATAGAGGGAGTCTTGGGGTCTAAATTTAACCATAAAGCTCCCTGCTGTGTTTTGAATTTAAACTGAAAGCTCTTTGCTGCTACTAGGCCCTGACTGTTTTAACAAATACACTGGGTTCACTGATTAATCAGCTTTAATCTAAACAATTCCTTTTTCCCCAAGATTTAGAAAAATTCCCAGAAGTAAATACTTACAATTGCAGATTTCTCTCCAGAGGTAGCCGTACCCTTTTGTAGTCCTTCATGTGAGACATGAGTCATATATGACATCATGACTGTGACTGTACAGCTTTGCTCCATCACATCTCTCACTACACTCTACCCCTCTGATAGCCACCTGCAGTATCACCTCATGTCCATATGTGCCCCATTTGCTCAGTTTGGGTGACACCTGTCCAGTTGTTATCTGCACATTTGTCTAGGGTATTGTATGGTGTTTGTGTGGATGGGACAGGTGTGAGATCCACATGTCTGTTATCAGGCCTTCCACTTGGCACTGACACACATTTTCTCAAACAGTACAAGTACATTGGGGATGGCACCTACAGCATACCGGTGTTGACAGCCCATACCACACTCTCCTCTGCCGCCATCCTTCCTTCAGGCCATCAATCCGCCTCTGTCGGCTATGTGCAGTCATAACTTCTCATGCAAGCTGCTACACCATGGCCTACAAAGGTACTCTTCTTCATTTCAGCTCTTCACGCACACCTCTCCTGTACCTGATCTGCACGTCACCACTCCTGCTCCATCCTTCTTTCACTGCACACTTCTGACTCCGCTGGTGGACACATATTTCCCATCCTATGCCACACACTGACATTGCGGCATTTTACATTAGCACCCCCCCCCCCCCCGGTGCATCGGTACAGCTGCCTCCCACATGCTCGCCCAAATTACTGGCTGCCACATAGTGTGCCCATGGATCTGGCAGGTCCATCAACTCCACCTGTCCTTCCATCCATAACCTTTACATTGACTTTCCTTGGTGCTACCTTATCCAGCATTAGAGTGACAGCCATTTTTGGATGTTAAGGTGCATGCTTGACACCTTAACGCCTGATGTCCTGCACTTCTTCACATTATACCTTAACTGCCATGCATTAGACAATTCTTCCAGCTTTTGTAGATCTTTCATCGTGTTATCCACTCCCTCAGGAGAATCCACTGTGTTGCAAATATTCATGTCATCTGCAAAAAGACAGACTATTCCATTCAGTCCTTCAGCAATATCACTCACAAATACATTGAACAGTACTGGTTCCAGGATCGATCCCTGGGGCATGCCACTAATCATCTTCCTTTCATATGAGTGAGTTCTGTTTACCATCACCTTCTGTCTTTTGTCAGTCAACCAATTTCTGATCCAGTTCACTACTTTGGGACCCATCCCCAGGCTATTCAGTTTATTGTTAAGGCTCCAATGAGGAACAGTATCAAAGGCTTTGCTGAAATCTAGGCAGATCACATCCATCGCATGCCCTTTATCTACTGTAGTTCTCTGGTCACCCAGTCAAAGAACTCAATCAGATTTGTTTGGCATTATCATCCTTTGGTAAAACCAAGTGCTCCTGGCCAGTAGACCTTATATGACTCATATGTCTGTTTTAAAAAGGCTATGCAAGGAATGTAGGCAAGCTGAAATATTCCTAAACTTATAATCAAAAGTTAGATTGTTCGCCACTAGATTGTAGATCAAAGTGGCTGTGAACAGATATAAAGGGATACAGACAGAAAGATAGGAAGGGTAAGGTTTTATTTATTTTTTGTTTTGTTTTGTTTTTTTTCTGGGCTTGTTTCCCTTTCTTGGTGCAGTTCCCCTAACACACCACAGTGCCTAAGTAGTCTTATAAGAGAAGAAAACAGGTAATAGGCAAGGAAAAGTTATGCAAATTTATATCACACACCAGCCAAGCTTAGCTTTGCAGAGTCTCTTGGAATGTTGCCAATCTTTTTTTAAGTGTTTCCATGTAAAATGGCCCTTCCTGTTGTACGTACTGGGAAATGCACATGTACTCTTTAACATCCTTTATATGTTTTACAAAAGTTTCTGTGTTCAGTGGGCCTTTTGTAAAATAAGCTGGAAATTGTGAACATCCTGTCTTGGACGTTCCATTTCCAACCAGGATACTCTATGAAAAATGGAGTTTATGGTATCATAATAATAATGATTATTAATGTTATTTATTTCTTCCTTATTTAACGAGTGAGCAGGTGGCACAAGTGGTGCAACATTTGCAGCATGTTGCACCATGAACCACAGCACTACAGAAGCATCTCAGACTAATCCCTTTATCCAGGGAGCTTTGTTATGAGAAGAAATACTGGTATTGCATCTCCTGCTCTCCCTTCAAGACATTCAAATGGAACATGAGGAGGAGGAACAGGTGGAAAGAAATGCACCAGAGCACTCCTAATAGTTTCAAGTATCTGAACTGTACTTCAACATCACTCATTCCAGACATCAGCACAACCATTCAGGACCCTGCAAAGGGTGCCACAAGTGCACCCCTTAAGCCCAGCACTTTCACAGAACCCAATGCACCCCAAACCATTCATTTGGAAAAGCTGATTCCAGAAGTACTCCAACAGCTGCAACAGTAGAATAAATGATGTAGGGATGGCATGTCTCTGAGAAGATAGATATCCTTATGCAGCAGGAGATGAGAGAAAACTCTGAGGCCACCCAGAAGCTGAGAAAGGAGGTACTGAATGTGGGAGATGTTATTCAAGGACATCAGAGAAATAACATCTGGTTTGACTTGTTTAAATCAAAGCACCAACAGAGCCATCTCCCTTATGTAATCACAAGAAGCAACCACCACAGCTTCATCAACTTCCACTGACCAACGCAATAATTTAAAAAAAGGGGGGACACATTAGGAAGTAGTGCGAAGGGATGAGGTGAGCCTTCTGCAGCAGGCTTTATATAAAGTTGCCTGTGCTAGCTTCTACATGTAGATCCTGTTTGTGGGCCCTGACTTGTGCCAAATCTCAGAAAAAGCTCCTTTCTGAAGGTGCCAGCCTGTGACAAGCCCCAGGTGAAGAGCCTGTCTGAAAATGTTGGCCTGTGCAAAGCCCTGTGGAGTGGAGGAGTGGCCTAGTGGTTGGGGCAAGGTACTTCAGGCTGGAAGGTTGGTGGTTCAAATCCCAGTAGAGGACAGCAACCTTGGGCCGGAAGGACTGGGGTTTCTAGTCCCACAGGTGCTCCTTGTGGTCTTGGGCAAGCCACTTAACCCTCCATAGCCCATGTTCCCTGTAAAGTAGTTATCTCCAAGTTATAATGCCCTGTTCAATGTAATTGCAGTTTGTTCAATGTAAACCACACTGATGCAGAATAGCATGGTATATAAGAGAATGTAAATATAAATAATAAAAATGATCCAATCTAAAGGCCAGGGCCTGTGCCAGGTGAAGATTCTTTCTGAAGGCCCCCATCATTTTGCTGGGCTTGGGTGAATATCCAATCTGAAAACTTTGTCCTGTTCCAAGTCTTAGATGAAGACCTTGTCTGAAGGTCCTGACCTGTGCTAAGTTCTGGAAGAAGATCCTATCCTGGAAGAAGATCCTATCCTTTGGTCACTTCTGTGGAACATCCTGCTCCTGGCCCTTCATCTTCACCACAGAACAAAAATAATTGTTAAACAATTTTACTTTATCCTCATCAGCTTCTACATATTCCACCCCTTCATCCTTGAGTCTGACAATACCACTTTTGCACTTCTTCCTCTCACTAACATATCTGAGAAATGTCATGTCCCCCCCCCCCCCCTTTTACTGCATTGGCTATTTTTTCTTCTATTTGTATCTTTGCTTTCCTAGCTTCTCTAAAGTTTTCCAAATATTGATGCTTATCTTCCTCTTTCTGTGATCTCTTGTATTTTATGAAGGCCTTCCTCTTTTTCTTCACCTTTTCAGCTACTTCTTTTGAGAACCACAGTGGCCTCCTTTTCCTTTTACATTTATTTACTTTACTAAAAAAAAGGTTTGTTGTCCTTAAAATATCCCCTTTCAGTTTTGCCCATTGCTTTTCTACATCCTCCAGCTGTTCCCATCCCGCTAATGACTCCTTGAGCTATTCTCTCATTTGGCAAAATTTGTTTTTCTAAACTCTAGGACCCTCACTTTTGAATGGGCTTTATCATCCCTAGTCCTAATACTGAACCCCACCATCTGGTGTTCACTGGATAGAAGATGATCTCCCATTATAATATCAGAAACAATTTCCTCATTGGTAAGCACCAGGTCAAGTACGGTCCCTTCACGTGTGGGTTCTACCAGTTGCTGGAATAATTCTCCATGCAAAGAATCCAGAATCTTCTTACTTCTAGATGACACAGCAGCAGAGATGCCAATCAACATTCGGTATATTGAAATCACCTTATCAGTAGCACTTCTCCTTTCATAACAATACTGCAAATGTCTTCAATTAAATCTCTGTCCACTTCTTCTGCCTGAGAAGGAGATCTGCATATCACACCAATGAAAATGGATTGTCCATTCCCTCTTTCTAGTTTAACCCACAGTGCCTCCTCCTTCCCTTGTAAGCCCTGTAATTCTGTAACTTTAATATGCTTTTTTTACATATACTGCCACTCCTCCTCCCCTTCGTCTTGTCCTGTCTTTCTTGAATAAAGTATAAGTCGGTATAATTATATCCCAGTCATGGTTTTTCATGAACCATGTCTCCGTAACTGCCACTAAATCCAAATCAGCCTCTTCCATTAAAGCCTCAACATATGGAATTTTATTTCCCATACTACAGGCATTAAAGCACACTGCCTTCCAGACGTTGCCCCTTTTATCCATTTCTACAGAGGTATTAAATATTTTAATTACCAAATCTTCTACTTACCTGGGGCTTTCTTCAGTCATTCCCAACAAATCTAGTTTAAAGCCCTCTTCGGTAAGTTAGCCATCTCTGTTCAGTAGCCCTTGGAAAATCATTCCATGGTTCAGGAAACCAAAACAATCTTGATGACACCATCCATGCAGCCATGCATTCATCTCCAGGATGCGAGCTTCTCATGCTGCTCCTGGGGAGGATGGTGGTCACCTGCTTCATTGAAGGCCTGCATAGAATGTATACGTATGTTCATTAAAGCTATGTTAAGCTGCTCCTAAATGATATGTCTAGAACAGCTCTATGAAAAAGACTATTGTGAAAAGATATCAGGCCTCTGGAATTTGCTTCCATTTTCTATATGTCAAATGGCATCTCAAAGTAGTCTAGAAATGTTTTAAAAACCTGGCTTTTTCAGAGAGATTTTAAAGCTTAAACATTACCTGATTTCTTGTTATGATATTTATTCTGATACTGTAAAAGTTTATTGGTCTTTCTGATGTAATCTGCCTTCAGCTCATTTCAAGGTAAAGCAGAATGTACATGTTGAAATTAAATGTGTTTCTGCTGCTCTGCTCAGGCCTTGATAAATATTTTCTGAATCTAGAAGGCAGTTCAAAAACTTAGGGGGCATGTTTACTAACGTACACTATCAGGGTAGCACGTGGCTGACATGCAGTATCAGCATCATGCTAAAAACCCCACACTACCCATGGAGTGCGCATCTGGGTAAGAACTGGCTCTCTGAAATTTTATTCATCTCTTCTGACTCATCAAGGCTAAATACCTTTTCTGTCATGGGTAGCTTCCTCACATCTTCCTCAATAAAAGTCCAAAGCAAAGAATTCATTAAGTGGCCTTGTTCTCCCTGAATACTCTGTATACCCCTTTGTCATCTAAAGGTTCAACTGATTCCTTCCTTGGCTTATTGCTTTAAATGTTACCTGAAAAAGTGTTTCTTGTATATTTTTGTCTCTATATCAAGCTTCTTTTCAAATTCTCTTTTTTCTTTCTTTATCAATGTTCTTGCATTTAACCTGCTAGTGTTTATGCCACTTCCTGTTTTCTTCATTTCATTTCATTCTCCATTTTTTGAAATATGCCTTTTGGCTCTAATAGCTTCTTTTACCTCACCTTTTAACCAAGCTGGCTGTCGCTTGGCCTTCCTTCTGCCTTCCATAACATGTGTGATACACGTGGTCTGGGTTTCCAAGCTTGTATTTTTAAGCAACATCCATGCCTGATGTAAACTTTTAATCTTTGTGGCTGCTCCATTTTGGGGTGTTTTCTAACCACTTTCCTCATTTTGTCATGGGGCCCTTTTACTAAAAGGTGCTAATGTATTTCACCTAATGCACCAAAAGCAGCAAAACTATGGTGCATTAGATGCAACACCACTGTGTTAATTGTCGGGGTGTGGAAAGAATTTCACTGGCTGGAGTTCATCTCTTCCTGGCTTCACAATAAAGCACCAAAACTCAGCCCCTCCAAGACCACAGCCACTTGAATTACAGGCTCCAAGACGACTCTGTCTCTGACCCCTTCTTTTGGTCCTACCAGCATCACACTACAGTCCTCTTTTAAATACCTTGGAATATACATCAACTACGAACTCTCTTTCTCCACCCATATTTCTCACCTCACCTGTTCAGCATTCTCCACTCTTCGCCGGTTTCAGTCTCTTTGCCCCCTCTTCGACCAGACAGCCCAGACTACTCTCCTTCCAACACCATCATTACACATCTCAATTATTGCAATATCATAGTTGGTGGTCTCCCCAACACCAACTAAAATGGCTCCAAATTATGCAAAACACTGCTATCTGTGCTGTCACCCATGCCAGGAAATTTCACCATATCACTCTCTTATTTATTCAGCATCACTGGCTCCCTGTTCCCCAAAGGATCCACTTCTAAATTATTATCCTTATACACAATGCCTTTCATAATTGAGCACCTCAGTACCTTTCCTCTGTGACTTTTCCTTATGTACTGTACCTCAGCATTGTCTCCGGTCACTCCACGACAACTGCCTGGTTCTCCCCTCCCCTTCAAGCGCAAAATATGAATCTGCACATCGTTCTGCCTTTTTCTATGTCACCCCTGCTCTCTGGAACAGTCTCCCCTCCCAATTGCATATGGAACCTTCTTGCCCCAAATTTAAAACCCTCCTCAAAACCCATCTATTCATACAAGCCACCTAGAATACAGCAGATCAAGTAACTGTGTCCTATACATGTCTCTGACTCCTTGTCCTATCACCCTTCCCTGCTCTCCCCTTCTTTCTTGTCGCATAATGGAGTTCTTTTTTTCCTTTCTCTATATATGTTACAATTATGATTTTATTCTATGACTGTAAACCGCTCTGTATGTCTAGCCAAGCCTCATTAAACAATAAACAATAACGCAAAGCCCTGTCCCTTAGCGCAGGGCACATTAGTGCAGGTGCACTTAACTCCACCTATTGAGGCGCCGTGAGGTCATCCTGTGCTAATGCAGTTAGTGATCCCAATGCTAACTGCACAGAGCACACTGCACCCACTTTCTGCCCCCACCCTGCCCACTTGGGTTCGTAACGTGGCATACACAGCACGGGAATCATCCTGCGCTAAAGGTCATGGCCCTGCATTAACTGGCCATGTTTGTCCCACCCATTCAGTGTACACCAGAACCCTTTAGTGAAAGACCCCATAGTCTGACACAGTAGATTTCTTTTGTAATCACTCCACTTATTATGTCAAATTTGAGCATATTATGATCACTAGTGCCAAGTATTCCCAACATGGTTAGCTCCTGTGCTTGTGTTCCAGAAAGAACTAAGCCTAAAAAAGTTCCTTCTCTAGTTGGTTCCCGAACCAGATGCTCTATGAAACAGTCATTTATTTCATCTAGGAAATTTACCTCCATTGTATGTCCTGATGTGATGTTTGTCCAAACAATAGTTTGTTAGCTTCCCTGATTACTAATAACAGTTTACCCACTGTCTGCTCATTCTGTCCAGGCGGATGGTAGTAAATCTCTACCACTATTTTCTTCCTCCTCACACATAGAGTTTCTATCCATAAAGATTCAATGGCGCATGTTGCTTCCTGCAGAACTCTTATATTGTTAGACTCAGTGCTCTCTAACATATAGCACCAGACCTCCACCTACTTGATACATGTTATCATGGCAGTATAATTTGTATTCTGATGATAGCCCTGACAGCTACCACAGAGGCTTCGCATTTAACACACATTAGTTTTCATGCTAAATGCACATTATGTGCAACTAGGACCAGTGTGTCCCATTATGCAAACTGTTCACTCGCACAGGGCAGCAGTAACAGTAGGGCGGCACAGCGAGCTGGCAAGGCCCAGCTGTAGGTTGAATGGCAGCAAGCAACGGACAGTGGGCGAGGCAGAATAAAAAGCATCTTGGAGGCTTTGGAACCCATGTTCATGCGGCATGTCTAATGTGTCCCTGCCCTTCAGTAGCCGTCATTTGCATCAGAGGAGCCTGGGACATGTCAGACATGCAGCACGTCCATGGACTCCAAATCCACATGCTGCTTTCTACTTTTTCAGATTTGTAGCATTAACAAAGTAGGCATCATTAAAGAAAAGAGGAAGCAAGGCCAGATAAGGTGAGGTGAGATCAATGGCACAGAGTGAGGTCCAGCTCTGTTACTGTACTCAGCAGGAAGTGGGTCCTTTGCATGCCCTGTGCGGGAAAGCTTTCTGAGAGGCACCGGGGAGCAGGACAAGAAGTCCCACTGCATTCTTCACAGGCCAAGAACAGTGCAGGACTTGGCCATGTGAGCAACTGAGGTCATCTGTCCCATTGTTCTGTATTATTTGCTGCCTGTTATTAGTGTTCCACCTTCAGAAACTTCCCTCAGAATCTTTGCCGTAATAGGACCTGCAACTTTTAATTTCTGTTTCATTATCCCCATAGGTGGTGGAATTTCTGTAGACAGGGGGCCCAATATTCGAAGGGCATTTATATGGTTTACAGCTCAATAAACCGTGTAAATGCCCTAAATCAAGATATTCAATGGCACTTACACAGTTAGTGCCGTTGAATATCCCCTTCGAAGCCCACTGCACGCCCCGTTGCTCTGTGATTAACATCGTAGCATTTTGGGGGTGTTCTGGGATAGAGCGGAGACAGAGACTGCCGCTAACCAGGTAGCAGCGATATTGTACCACTACCCGGTTAGAGATCTGTGGCTAAAACTAGGCCAGCTTTTGGCTCGCCTAGTTTTAGCCATGGATGCTAACCAGGTAAAGGTGCAATATTGCCACTACCTATTTAGCCTCAGCGACTCTGAGGTATGGGTGGAAACACCAGATATTCAGTGCCGTCGCAGCAGCATTAAATATCCAGTGTTAGGGGTTGGCAGGCAAGGCTATGTGCCACAGTGGTGCATAGCCTGCCCAATACAATATCAGGCCCAGTATGTCTTACTTTACAAAATGAAGATAAAATGAGCTCAATCAGCTCCTGTCTTTCGGATTTTTAGAAGTGAGGGGAAGTAGGTGTTCTAGACACAATGGCACTTCAAAGACAGAAAGTATCTAAAATGTACCTGAGTGAACTGTGGAGTACCCAATTTCAAAGTGATAACTAGGGAACTCACTGAGACTTTTTTTTCTTCAGTGATTGCACCCATAATTACTTTACAGAGGGGGATTCATTTTTATTCCTGAGTGGAATTCTCTTGAACTCAGAAGGTGGTGTGCCTCAGTTTCTCTAGGAAAAAAGAAATAAAGGTAAATAGACCCATAAGGTGTTGTCTTATTATTGCTCTAAATGGCATCATATTTTCACCTTTATTTCTGTGCATTGAAGTGGACAAACATGGCTGCCACGCTACTTTATTTAAGTAAATGAATCATGAGGCCCAGAAGCAGAGTTTGCATAGACACTTTCAAAACCAATTTTATCTATAAGGACACTGGATCATTACACAGGGAAAGGAAATGAGGGGTTTTTTTATACTAAGGAATGGAAAAACATCAAAGATTAAATGATCTTCCCATTTCAGCACATTTCTTTTTTGTACCAACCAAATGTATAGGAAAGGATATATTTTATCAATAAAGTTAAAAAGATCCTAGAATTATTGGTGACATGCTGCATTTATAACCTCACCCCTACATAAACCTTATAGACTAGTGCATTTTTTGAGACATGAGCTTTTGAGGACAAGAGTCCACTTTGATGTGGACTCAGCCTCGAAAGTTCAACCTCAATAAACTGGTTAATGTAAAAGGTGCCACCTGCCTCTGTCATTTTTGATACTCTAGAAGACTAACATAACTACCCTCTCAGAATGTTCAACTTGGGACAAAACAGAGGCTTATGAAGGGCTCCTTTGGAATCAGTGAGGGTGGAGACAACAGTGATGGCAGGGACAGGTGGGGGGGAGCACAGTAATTATTCGCACAGGACAGTAAAAAAGGTAGCACCGCTCTGAGTGCAACAACCTCATAATGGGCGTTAGTAAAGGAGCCCTAAGTGTGAATGGACTTTGAAAAAAAATGCTTTCATTGTCTGCAAACTCAAGTATAGAAAGAGTGTAAAAGGTAAAGTTGAAATTTCATAAAATGGCCCGGTTCACCAAAATTCATGATCCCATGCCATTTCTTGGTTGTCTGGGGACCGCTACCCTTTTCTCTTTTGAAAATGATGGCTAAACAATGAAGAATCCCAATATACTGTAAGTATTTTCTGAATTAGTCTAAAGTATGTAGAGTGCGATGTTCGGTACAGTTTTTACATAAAGAGAATGATCTATTAAAATGCATGACAATCAGCCAATTACTGTAGTTTTAATATGCATATTAATGGTATGATGTAATGCAGAATAAATAGTATGTAAAAGACATGCACATTGATTGGACTTAAACTTAAATGTTAGCAGTATAGTGCATATTAGCATGTGGAGGGTAATTTTATAACAGGGCACCAAGTTAAAGCGCATTTTAACATGCCCAATTTAAGCCTATTTTAGAAAGATAAGGAGATGCCTACTTATCTTTCTAAAATAGCAATGTAAGTGGCAGAGAATAAGTCTTAAATTAAGGTGTGATCATCTACCCTAGAACTGGTGTAAATGACAATGCCTACATTTTACATACGAGGTATACTGTATGCACATAAATTATCATATTTTATAATCAATGTGCACATTTGCTTGCACCATCCATGCTCAGCCCAAACTCCACCCCTTCACATGCACACAGTAAAAGCATGCACCATGCAATTAGCAAGCATATTTTTACACTAATGAGTATTTTATAAGTGGTTATTTTACATATACAATATGTGGCCACATATGCACATAAATGACTAAAATACTGGCATTTATGACGATTACTAGTGCCTAAAAATAAGCATCCCCTTATAAATGTATCCCCAAACTGTCCATAACGTTGAGTCGTTAAGTAAGGCATGAAGTGCACTATCTTTTATGTGCATTATCGAGGTCTCATTCTCACACTGCATTAAAAAAGAATATGGACGTGAAGATGATCTGAAACATCTGTTTATCAAGATTAAGGAACATAGTTTTAAAATGGGCCTGCACTTTAACATGAAGAAGACAAAGATCCTGACAAATGGCAAGATCAATAATTTCATCCTTGATGGAGAAGAAACAGAAATAGTAGACAACTTTAACCTGCTTGGATCAATAATCAATAAAGAAGTGACAAGCAGTCAAGAAATCTGACAACGCATTGCTCTTGGCAGAATGTTTATGAAGGAACTAGATATGATTCTCAAATGCAGACATGTACTGATGTATACAAAGATTGGACTTGTCCAAACCATAGTATTTTTAATAACGTCAAATGGAGACGAAAGTTGGAATGTAAAGAAGAAAAACAGTAAGAAAATCTATGCATTCAAATTATGCTGTGAAGGTCATTTTAAAATGTTTAGTAATGATTTGGACTGAGATGTGCACATGGACCTCGAAATCATGGAGATGTCTCTGTAGTCATTCCACAAATGACGTTCACAGACATCTCTTCACCTGATGTTTCTCCGACACGTCAGGCCCGCATTTCTGCCTGTTTGATGTCGCCATCTGGATGCTTCCCTGCTGTCTGAAATTAAACATGGCCAAAACTGAACTTCTTATTCTTCCCCCCTAAACCTTCCCCCCCCCCCCCATCTCCATCTCTGTTGATAGCACTCTTCTACTTCCTGTTTCCTCAGCTCGTAACCTTGGGGTCATTTTTACTTATTTTATTTTATTTACATTCTCTTATATACTGTGCTATTCTGCATCAATGCGGTTTACATTGAACAAACTGAAATTACATTGAACAGGGCATTATAACTTGGAGATAACTATTTTACAGGGAACATGGGCTTTGGAGGGTTAAGTGGCTTGCCCAAGACCACAAGGAGCACCTTCCGGCCCAAGGTTGCTGTCCTCTAGTGGGATTTGAACCCCTGACCTTAACTACCTTGCCTCAACCACTAGGCCACTCCTCCACTCATCTTTGACTCCTCCCTTTCCTTCTCCTCACATATCCAACAGATAGTTAAAACCTGTTGCTTCTTTCTCTATAACATTCACAAAAACTGCCTCTCTCTGCCTGCTTATCCGACATAGCTACTTGGATGTCTCACCGCCGTATGAAAGTGAACATGGCCAAAACTGAGCTCCTTATCTTTCTCCCTAAACCCACCTCTCCCCTTCCTCCCTTCTCTATTTTTGTGGATAACACTACACTTCTCCCTGTTTCCTCAGCTCGCAACCTTGGGGTCATCTTCGACTCTACTCTCTCTTTCTCTGTAGACGTCCAACAGACACTAAAAATTGTCATTTTTTTCTCTATAAATTAACAAAATTTGCCCCTTCCTTTCTGAACATACTACTATATCCACTCTATAATTACTTCCCATCTCAACTATTGTAATCTCCTTCTTGCTAGTCTCCCTTGAGTCACCTCTATCCCCTTCAATCTGTTCAGAACTCTGATGCACGACTAATCTTTCACCAGCCTCAATATACTCATATATCCCCTGTTCTCAAATCACTTCATTGGCTTCCTTTCCATTTCCATATCCTTCTGATCTATAAATGTGTTCATTCTTCTGTTCCTCAATACCTTGCCTCTCCTTTCTCCCTACACCCCTCCCCATGAACTCCGCCCTTCTATTGCTTGCTTCTCTCTTTTCCCTTTTCTTCCATTACCAGTACCAGACTTTGTTCCTTTCACCTTGATGCTCCTTATGCCTGGAACAAACTACCTGAATCTATACATCAGGCTTCATCGCTGCCCCTTTTCAGATCCACACTAAAGGCTCACCTCTTTGATGCTGCTTTTGGATCTTGATCTCTTTTTATCCTTGTGTCTCCTTACCTTCCCTATTCTACCCTTATTCTTATCTTTTGCCTTGTCTGTCTTAATTAGATTGTAAGCTCTGACGAGCAGGGACCATCTTTATATATGTCTGTACAGTGCTGCATGTGCCTTGTAGCGCTATATAAATGACTAATAGTAGTAGTAGTGATGTGCAAGTAGATGTGGTGGAGGTGTGTCCATGGAGGAGCAACGGACTTACACATCCCCGTTCAATCTCAGAAATGTTGGAGGCATCTGCAGGCACATCCATGTTTATACCTATTCCAGGCCTGAACAGGCATAAAGAAAGTGCTTGTTTTCACCTTAAAACATCCAGAGAGTGTAGAGAAGATGGAGAATTAAATGATTAGCCTTAGATCACAAAGGCCCACACTGGGATTTGAGCCCTGGCCACCCCACTCTGATAGACATCCTCATTTCCAAAATCATGCTTGAACTTGCACATGCCTGGGTTTTTTTTTCATATGTTCTAGTGTTGACATTCTAGATTGCACTTGGATGTCCCATTGTGAAATGTGCCTCTGTGTATAGCATGGACTACCCAAGAAACAAATCAGTCTGTACTAGAGATCAAAACTAAGCTTTCTTTAGAAGCTCAAGTGACAAGACTTTGACTTTCATACTTTGGACACATCAGGCAAAGAGAAAGATCATTAGAGAAAGACATCATGCTTGGCAAGATTGAAAGTCAATGTAAGAGGAAGGCCAGCAATGCAATGGATCAATACAATAACAGCAATCTCCCCACCATCCTCCCTTTTCTATTTCTGTGGATAACACTATACTCCTCCGTTTCTTCAGCTTGCAACCCTGGAGTCATCTTTGACTCTACTTTCTCTTTCTCTGCACACATCCAATTGATAGAGTTGGACATCTGAAAATGGGCACTTAGACATGCCTAGGTCCATGTTAGAAGCTGGGTATGTAGACATCCCCAGCATGAGAATGTCTATGTAGCATGAATGTGTAATGGAGGTGTGCCCTGGGCAGAGCAAGGGAGATGCACATCACGGTGCGATTTCAGAAAGGCATAAGCATGTCTGGCCCCGGTTGGTGAGACATCCATGCCTATATCTGCTCCTTGTTTCATGGATTTCATGCTTACAGGAGGAAGTGCAAAAAGCATTTACATTGCCACAGTTAATATTTCCTGTCTGAAAAAACTTGACTGTAAAGATACATATTAAAGGCCTGCTGCCACACATCTGAGTATCTGAAATGGCAGGCCAAGACCTTCAAGTCTCATAGCATAGTCGAGCCTTTCTGGAAAACCCCTGACGGCGTGTCCAAGTACCTGGTTCTGAGGCCATGCAAATTCGGGACATCCAGTTTCTGAAATAGCCTACATCTGTTCACATACCCGGCCTAGCATCTTGCACAGGGCTGACCTCCATAACCAGTTCCAGGGATGTTCTATTTTTCAGGGTGGAGGTGGAGCAAATTCAGAAGGCACTATTGTGTGCCTCCCTTCACTGCTGCCCCCCCCCCCCCCCCCGATTTTCTGACTTTATGCTCTGGACATTCCAGAATCTTATTAGACATCCCTTCTAAAATGCTACTTTATGTAGATATAATACCTGAAAAACACCAAAGTGCATAAAATATATTATGCAATATTAAAGTAAAATGAAGATTTATTTACAGAAGGTAAAGTTGTCATTAGGAAACAAAATTAAGTAAAACAGTTTTACTTTCACTGTATTAATATAAAAGTAAGATGGCACTAGAGGTATAACTATTACTGCTACTTACCATTTGTATAGCGCTACAAGGCATACACCATGCCGTACACGAACACATAAGAGACTGTCCCTGCTCAAAGGTGCTCACAGTCTATCCAAGCCAGATGCATACAACCAGGACCGTACCGAGCCCTGTGCGAGCGGTGCTGCCGCACAGGGCGCAAAGACTTAAAGGGCACATTTCAGCTCTCTGTTGTTGCCTGCCACCACCACTTTTTCAGCGGCAGGCAGCAGCAGAGAGACAAAATGCGCCCCTTAAGTCTTCGCGCCGGCACACTAAGCAGGTCTGGTCTCTCCGGGAGGGACCAGACCTGCTTAGCGTGCCGGCAACTTGCAGATCGGGCGCACAACCCCCCCTCCCACACCCCATAAAGTGTCTAAATGGAGGTGTGGGAGGGGGGGTGCGCGCCCAATGTCCAAGTTGCACAGGGTGCATTTTAGTCTCGGTACGGCCCTGCATACAACTAATGCAAAACTAAGGTAGAACAAAGGGGAAATGGTTATATAACACACAAGGGTGGTGAACAGAGTAAGGCAGTCAGAACTGAAAGTAGCCTCAGAGGTGTGTTTTAACCTGTATATAAATAAAGCCAAACATGAAGCCCAACGTCCCAACTCAGGTAGTCTGTTCCAGGTATAGGGTGCAGCAAAATAGCATGAGTGAAGTCTGGAGTAGGCAGCGGATGAGAAGGCACAGATACAGATGAGGGAGTTCCCGAGGAGGGGTATTGGGAGAGATAAGAGAGGAGGAGTAAGGAGAAGCCATAAAATGAATGACTTGGAGTTCAGTAGAAGAAGTTTGAACTGGGTGCACAAGCAGATGGGAAGCTGGTAACGTGACTTGAGAAGAGTGGTTACGTGGACATAGCGACACTGAAGGAAGATTAGCCATGCCGCCTGAGAAGAGAGGTTATGTGGGCATAGCAACAATAGAGGAAGATTAGCTGTGCATCCAAATTTTGAATGAATTGAAGAGGAGATAGATAATTCAGGGAGAGACCAGAGAGGAGCAGGATGCAATAATCTAAATGGGAGGTGACTAGAAAGTAGATAAGGGTCTTGGTAAAGTGTTCAGAAGGACAAATTTTGCTAATGTTTTAGAGAAAGAAGTAACAGGTTTAGCTACCTATTGGATCTGTACAGAGAGAAAGAGATGACCCCAGGGTCGCAAGCTGAGGATACCAAGAGAATGGCAGAGTTGTATTTATTTAGACAGTTTTGTATACCACCTTATCCTTCTATCAAAGTGGTCACAACACAATTGGGGGATACATTTAACACGAGGGGATATGCGTTAACTCAGAAAGAGAAAGGAGAAAAGGGGGACATGTGTTTAGGGGGAAAGATGAGCTCTGTCTTGGTCTTGCTTAGTTTTAGTCAGCAGTGGGATATTCAGGCAGCCAGGGCCGGATTTACCTATACGCCATGTACGCCATGGCGTAGGGCCCACAGCTGGCAGGGGCCCACAAAAAAAGAAAAAGTTAATTTTTTTAAAAAATAAAATTTAAAAAAAAACCTGTTGGCTGCCGCCGCGGGGCCCCCTCTGCTGCCGCGGCAGCACCGACTGACCCGCGAGGGCCCCCTCTACAAGCTGACTCCGTCGGTTCCTCCCTCCCTCCCTCCGAGCAGGGTGCAGGCTGTGAGAGACGCGAAAGTGTCTCTTCGCATCTCTGTTAAGCCCGCAGGGGCTGATGGGAAATTTCCCATCAGCCCCTGCGGGCTTAACAGAGACGCGAGGGAGACACTCTACCTTCGCGCCTCTCACAGCGTGCACGGAGGGAGAGAGGGATCGACGGACCGACGGAGTCAGCTTGCAGAGGGGGCCCCCGCGGGTCAGTCCGTGCTGCCGCAGCAGCAGAGGGGGCCCCGCGGCAGCAGCCAGCAGGTTTTTTTTTTTAAATTAAATTTTACTTTAGGCCGACGGGGGTGGGGGGGTAGGACTGGTAATGGGCTATTGGGGGGGCTGGGGCTGGGACTGGAAATGGGCTGGGGGGGTTAAGGCTAGAGGTGGGTTGATGGGGTTAGGACTGGTAATGGACTGTGGGCTGTTGGGGGGGGCTTAGAACTGGCAATGGGCTTTGGGGGGGTTAAGACTGGTAATGGGCTGTGGGCTGATGGGGGATGTCTGGTAATGGGCTATGGGGGTCTAGGACTGGAAAGGGGCTGTGGGGGTTAAGACTGGAGGTGGGCTGATGGGGTTAGGACTGGTAATGGGCTGTTGGGGGGGTTTAGAACTGGTAATGGGCTTTGGGGGGGTTAAGACTGGTAATGGGCTTTGGGGGGTTAAGACTGGTAATGGGCTGTGGGCTGATGGGGGCTGTCTGGTAATGGGCTATGGGGGGGCTAGGACTGGAAATGGGCTGGGGGGGTTAAAACTGGAGGTGGGCTGATGGGGTTAGGACTGGTAATGGGCTGTGGGCTGATGGGGGGGTTAGGACTGGCAATGGGCTATGGGGGGCTGACTGGAAATGGGTTGATGGGGTTAGGACTGGAAGTGGGCTGATGGGGGGTTAGGACTGGTAATGGGTTATAGGGGGGGCTTAAACTGAAAATGGGGTGATGGGGGGTTAGGACTGTAAGTGGGTTGATGGGGGGGCTAGGACTGGTATTGGGTTGGGGGGTTGCTAGGACTGGAAATAGGCTGATGGGTGGCTAGGACTGGAAATGGGCTGATGCAGGGACTAGAAGGGAATGGATGCTGGGTGAGGCTGGAACTAGAAGGGAGCTGATGTTGGGGGAGGATTAGAATGGGATGGGGCTGGAAGAGTAAAATGGAGAAGGGAAAAATATTTTGTGTGGGAGGGATAAAAAATCTACAATTGGCCGGGTATTGGGAGAGTAAGTGGGGATTGAGGATGGAGGGGTAAAATTTGCGTGGATGAAATAGGAATTAGGAAAGAGCAAAAGGAGAAAGATTAGTATGTTAAAGCAGATGTAGAGAGAGAATGGAAAAAAATCTAGCAGAGAGAAGAAAGGACAAATGGACAGCAGACGATGGAGAGTTAGCAGAAGACACGAAGAAGACAGAAGAAATTGGCTGGAGCAATTGCAGCTGAAAAAAATGCACAAAAGGTAGAAAAATATCTCTTTATTTTGAATTTATTAATTGGAATATGTCAGCTCTGGTAAATGTGCATCATTAACGTCTGCGCTTTGTTTAGTACAAGAGCAAATTAATGTATAGTTTTATTTCTACAGTGTTGTACTTTCCAAGTTTGGCTTTTGGGATTCCCAGTTTAATTATTGTCTTCCTGTTTCTAAATTGTGATTACTTGTTTGATGGTCTATGTTCTGCATGTGTAACTGAGCTGAGGTGTTTTGTTTATATAATTCCTATTTGACATTGCCACTTGTTCTCTTTCCCCAGTAGGTCATGTATTGGTATTCTCTGAAATGTATTGGTTTAATATTTGCAGTGTTGCCTTTTGATTGGTAGGGTATGGTGCTTTGTGAGTCCTGGTAGTGCTGTTAGGATACGGCGGGTTTACTATGGGTTCTAAATGGGCAGTGTTTGTAGTAGTTCCTAATGTGTCTGGCAGTTGGCACTGGATTATAGTAATGTAGAAATCTTTTAGTCTTTCTTTATCCATACACTCATTAAGAGGCACGTTTACTAAAAGTTAGTATATGGTAACATTATGCAAATATTTATGCAAATGGGGCCCCTTATGCAAATGAGGCCCCGCACCCCCCTTGGGCCGCCCCTGCTGGGGGCCCACAATTTTTGTTGGCATAGGGCCTCACTCAAGGTAAATCCGGCCCTGCAGGCAGCAATGTTAAACAAGCAGGCTGTGACATGAGTCTGGAGTCCTGGAGAGATTTCAGGTGCAGAGATGTAGATCTGAGAGTCAGCATAAAAATGGTACTGAAATCTATGGGAGGAGACAGGGGCATCAAGGAAGTGAGTATAGAAAAAGAAAAGAAGAGGTCCCAAGATAGAGCCCTGGGGTACAATGACTGAAGCTGAGGTAGCAGTGCAGGAAGTTCACCAGAACATAACACTAAAAGTACAGTGGGAAAGATAAGAGGAAAACCAAGACAAAGCAGAATCCCTAAATCCAAGTGAGAACAGGGTGTTGAGGAAAAGGTGATGATCAACAGTGTCAAAAGCAGAGTTAGGTCAAGAAAGATGTTCGAGGCCCTTAGATTTGATGAGGAACAAGTTACTGGATACTTTAGCAAGGGTTATTTCAGTAAACTGTAAAGAACGAAAGCCAGATTGCAATGAGTTCAAAATGGTTGAGAAAAACAAAAGTCAAGATGGCAGTGGTAAACCACACATTTGAGTAGTTTAGATGCACAAGGGAGCATAGAGATGGGCCAGTAATTGGAAAGGCGGGTAGAATCTAGTGAAGGTTTTTTTGAGGAAAGGTGTAAGTATAGCATGTTTAAAGTTCCAAAGGAACAGTCATAGTGGAAAGGGATAGTTTGAGGATATAACAGAGGGAGGGGACAACAGTGGGAGAGATGGAATTTAGTAGACAGGTGGAAATGGGATCAGAGGAGCAGGTAGTGAGTTTAGAGGAAAAAAGATGTGCAGTTTCTTACTCAGTGAATTTAAAAAAGTAAGAAAGGGTGACAGACGTTGAATGAAGGATTTGAGAACAAGGTGAGATGGAGGTGGTCATGTTGCGAACTCAAGACTGATCTTGTGAACCTTATCATGGAAAAGGTCAGCCAAAATTTGGTCAGAAAGAGAAGAAGGGGGTCTGGAGTGGAGGCACTTTAAGGAGAAAGTTGAGCATTGCAAACAAAGGGTGAGGATTAGAGACAAGAGAGTTTGTCAGATGGACATAGTACCCTTGCTTGGTGAGTGCTATGGCAGACTGGAAAAAGGTTATCATGAATTTGAAATGCAGGAAATCAGAATGGGTATGGGATTTGAGCCAAAGGAGCTAAGCAGAAAGGGTACAGGAACAGAGGTAGCAGATTTTATAAATCATCCAAGGTTGAAGTACAATATGCCCCCACAGAGCATGAAATGAGAGAAGTGAGAGCATCCAAAGCAGAGGAGAATATAGTGTAAGAGGAAGGGACTGCCTCATCAACAGACATAGATGACAGAGTGGAAGAGAGAGTGGAGGAGACAGTGGTGAAGAGAGTAAAGGGGTCAGTAGCCTGAAGATTCCTAAATGTGTTGATGGAAACAAGATGAGACTGTGGTAGTGGGTGAGTGAGAGTGAAAATTGGCAGATGATGGTCAGATATAGGAATAACTGAGATGCAGAAGTTTGAGAGTGGGTAGATGGAGAAAAAGATGAGGTCAAGACAGTGGCTATGATGGTGACTAGGAACAAAGGAATATAGTTGGAGGTTAAATGAGAAGGTTAAGGCAAGGAGCTTTAGAGCATAAGAGTCAGAGGGGTCATCAACACAAATGTTGAAATCCCTAAGAATGAGGGAAGAGGAAAATGGGTCCAAAAAGAAAGAGAGCCAGGAGTCAAAGTCAGTGAGAGAGGAAGAGATGGACTTATCAGGGAGTCAATAGATGATAGCTACTTGGAGAGATAGTGGAGTATGGAGTGAACTTCAAAGGAAGAAAAGGAATGAGACCACGAATGAAAGAGGAGTTGAAACTGACAAAAGGGAGAGAGAAGCAACCCAACACTATTATCATGGCCAACTGGGTGAAGTGAATGGGAGAAAAAGTAGCCTCCATAATAGAAGGCAGCAACAGAAGCAGAATTGTCAGAGAGAAGCCAAGTCTTGGTGAGAGCAAGAAGATGCAAAGCATGAGAGATGAAGAGATAATGAATGGAAGTAAGTTTGTTAGAGGAGGAATGAACATTCCACAGGATGCATGAGAAGGGGTGCATCAGGCCATGCTGCATGCTTCCCCAGTAGCCCTTTCATTACTGGAGTGCTATTGGGAGCATTGGGCCATGCTGCATGCTTCCCCAGTAGCCCTTTCATTACTGGAGTGCTATTGGGAGCATTGGGCCATGCTGCATGCTTCCCCAGTAGCCCTTTCATTACTGGAGTGCTATTGGGTGCATTGGGCCCCATCCCCATTGGATATGCACTATTCTGGGTGCATCATGGCCCATAAGGGCTAGACATGACTGAGAAATACAGATGTGGGTACACAAGGAGGAGCAGGACTCCTGCAGGTAGTCCAAACAAACACAAGTAGCAGGAGTTGTTGGAAGAACAGAAGGGTCTTTATTGTTCAAAAGGGACCCCAACGCATTTCGGCAACGCCTTCCTCAGGGGGAGTATCACTAATAAATAATAATAAAACATAACAATAAATAAAATAAAAACAAAGTAAAAGATAATTTAAAACAATAATACATATGAAAGCACCGGCATGACATTAAACCATAAAATAATCTAATGCCAAAAACAACAAATGTAAAAATAGGTCAATGTAAAGATAAAAAGCAGGGCTGAGAGACCAAATAATGTATACAAACCAACATAGAGCAACAATAATAGAACAAACTGATTAAAGCTAAATCATAAGAATGGTGTGAATAAGTAATATATCGTAACTGTACCATTAACTAAGTGCATATAAATATGACTAAAATTATAAATATACGTATAAATACAGAATAAATATACAAATATGTAGATAAAACAATAAGACATTATTATAAATATAAGGTAGAATATAAGATAAATATACAAATAAATAGAACCATAAATATAAATACGGATACACTTAACTAAAAAAGTAAAACATTATTATAAATATAAAAAGTGCAATTATAAGAGCAGACGTACACAATTTGTAACACATTATAAAAACATCTAAAATATGAAGGGGCAAGGTAGGGGTAACTTTGACACCACGCTCATGTGAACAAATAAATAGCAGAGTGACCGGAACTAAAAACAAGCATAAAAGACATGTGATGAATACTGATAAAATTGTCTAGCCAAAAAATAAATTATAAACATGATCAATCTAAATATTGTAAGTAAAGAGTACTATTGACAAACCCTACATTAAAAACATATGCAAATTGATGGACAAGGGTCATAATATGGTGTACCAGGGACCGAAAGGGTGTGGAATGCAAATATAGCATGTATTAAATTAAAATCATAGTGAAATAGATTGCTGGGTGGGAATACTAATTACAAAATAAAGACCAAAGTAGTCATGATAACTGTACGGAAGATTATGAGATAGTCCAATCCAATATGACTATAATGGCTAAAGACATCAGGGTATGACGACAAATACATATCACTTCGTCAAAAAGAAGAGAATAAAAAATAATATGGGGCCATGAATGGTCACTACAAGAAACATGTTGCAGATGGCATAAAAGAAAAAACTTAAGGTGAAACTACAAGATTAAAAATAGGAGGGAAGGATAGACAGCTTGAGGTGTGTATAATGGCCGGTATTCTAAAAATGCTCATTGAAGTAAACGCTATAAGCACAGATCCAATGGGTGGAAACATTTATTGTACTTGAATATATAACTCACATAATAGTTGGATCACGTCATACAGCAAGATAGCAGCATGAAGATTCAAAAAGCGAAGGGTCAGAAAAACAAAAAACTTGTCGACAGTGCTGAAAAGATTATGTACCAACAAAGAAGACCTACGATGAATGTTATAAAGCAAGTATGTGCTAGCGTAGCAGACAAACCATCTTTGCAGACATAAAAGTGCAATACGGCAATTGTTAGAATGAAACACATGAGCCATGTCACATATTCTAATGCGTATGTTAATGTAGAACCGAGGAAACGCAAGAAATGCATCAGAGGAAAAGAACCTAAAAAAACTTGGTAACGTAAGATCATCAGCGAACGTAGACAATGAAAATAATGTTTGAAATATCTCTTATGAACACGTCCAATGTATCATAGAAATTAAACCACTCACCCAGATACACGTTATCAACCTAATGTTGTCAGAGGCTTCTTACGTGTGAAATAGTCACGTTGTTACTAAAAGACAAAAAAGCATAGCTGATAATTTAAAATAAGTTTGAAGGACACTGTGATCCCCCAACTGGAGAGATATATACCTCACAAACTGAATTAATGGAGAAGAAAAATAAAAGCTTACTGTGTGAAATCAGACCCGTTAAGGAGCAGTATCACAGCGATCACATTCAGAACACATAAAAGAAGTGGTCTTTGCTGTGCTGCTATATAAACGCCGATTTTCGCGCCAAAATAAAAGAAACATGATACTAGAGGAGGAGTGAACGTCAGGGTGCCTGACAGGCCATGCTACTTAACAACCTGAAAATAAACCGTCAAGGGAGCGTACAAACAACATCATGCGCATATATATGTTGGTACAACTCAGTGTTGTAAATGAAAAGGCCAAACAGGGGAACTAAGATGGACTGCACCGCAAACACAAGTATGCAGATCTTTCTTAAATGTAGTACACATGACATCCCCAGAAAGAGACTAAAGACTTTGAAGCTCAGAGAAAAAAGATTGCACAGGACAAATAAAGTAAAACCATAAGGGGGCTACCCCAGGAAAACTGTTAAATCCACTTCTTGGTTTAAACCATGTGGTTCCAAAGTATTCAATTCATAGATGAAGCGTTGTTCAAACTTCAATAGGGTTTTGTCCAAATCACCTCCTCTCCAATGTGGAACAATTGTTTTGAGCACTGCGAATTTGATATCACTAATGCTGTGATTTTTCTCCAACCAATGGGATACCAGTGGTTTATCCGGTTGTTTTCTGAAAATATTGCTTCTATGTTCAATTATGCGGGTGCGGACCTGTCTCAAGGTCTTACCTATGTACAGTTTTTGGCAAGGACATTGAATAAGGTAGATGACATTGGTAGTCTTACAATTTGAATACTGTTGTAAGAAAAATTTACGGCCAGTGATTTTATCTGAAAAACAATTTTTGACTGTAATGACATGTGTGCACACAGAACAGTTGCCACAACTATAATGGCCCTTGATTGTGGGGGAAGGTCTGGAAATGGTAAGAGCGGATGGGACAAGTAGATCAGATAAATTTGAAGTGCTCTTGTAAGCGATCATCAGTTGTTTTGTGGCAAAGGAAGGTAAGGTGGTAGGAAGGTGCCACTCTTGTTTCAAGATGTTAACAATGGCTCTGGAAAGGCCAGAGAACATTAAAGGACAAACAATTCTGTCAGTATGTGCACGTGTCGTTTTCTCTAGAAGGGTAGCACGGTCAGTAGCACGTGCTCTCTGATAGGCTTTTTTAATGCATGTTCCAGGATAACCACGTTGTCAAAACCTGTCCATCATATCCATGGCATGGTGTTCAAAATCTATGTTGTCAGTACATAATCTTTTGATTCTTAAAAACTGACTGACTGGGAGGTTATTTTTAAAAGATGGATTATGGAAACTGTCATATTTGAGAAATGTGTTACGGTCCGTGGGTTTACGGTATAGAATAGCTGAAAACCCTGTATTGGATTTTTTAATTAAGATATCTAAATAAGAAATTTCTTCCATGCTATAATTGCCCTCAAATTGTAAATTTGGGTCTAATGTGTTGAGCCATGTGTGGAAAGTCTGTAACAATGTATCTGTCCCATTCCATATCAATAGAACGTCATCAATATACCGCTTCCAAAGAAGCACATTGGATTGATACGGATGACATGTCAAGAATTTAGATTCAAAATCCGTGACATACAGGTTCGCCACATCAGGCGCCATGGGGGACCCCATAGCCACCCCTTTGATTTGCTTGTAGAAGATGCCTCTAAAACAAAAATAGTTTTCAGTCATAATCAATTCTGCCAACTGTGTAAGAAAAAAAGTAGGTGTACGCACTGGTTTTGATCTTCTGATTAAAGTATTGGCGAGCACTTCTAATGCAGCAGGTTGAGGGATATTGGTATATAATGATCGAATATCGAATGTGACCAAGATCACCTGATCAAAAGGACCTTGAAAAGCCTGTAAAATTTGTATAATGTGTGTGGAGTCTCTGATGTATGATGGTGCCTGTATAACAAAGGGTCTCAAATATACATCAAGAAGTTTTGATAGGGGTTCAAAGAGTGATCCAATTGCCGATACTATGGGTCGTCCCGGAGGGTTCTGCAAGAATTTGTGAATCTTGGGAAGCATGTATATGGTAGGTGTAATGGGATGGGGAACTGTAAGAAATGAGATCTCTTTTGCAGTGCTGTGGACCTGGTGCTGGGCACCCCACCTCACCCTCAAGGTGAGCACAGTACCCGCACAATGTGACGGTCTGTAGCTACTCTGTGCCAGTAACACACACGGTCAGTACCCCCTACCAGGCTGAGGTGCTGTGGGGGGTGCACACTGTCAGTTCCCCCTACCAGGCCGAGGTGCTGTGGGGGTGCATACCCCATCTTGTGATCATCTGTAGACTGCTGATTTGCATGTGCAGTGCATCATGGGTATGGGTAGGTTAACCCTATCCTGGTAACCACAGCAGACAGTTTGTGTGGTGACCTGCAGTCCTTCTGTAACCAGCCAGGGGTTTGTTAGTAGTTGTAGCCCACTGGTTACTTCACTGCCTATAGAGCCAGAGGTCATGGGTTTGATCTCACAGTGGGGTTATTTGACAGGGCTGTCAGAGGCATTTTCTTTTTTTAATTTAAATTAGTACTGCCAGCAAAAACACCCTCACAGTGCTGTAACCATAAGGTGCCTCATAAGGCGCCCTATAAAGCGCTCTATAAGGCGCGCTATAGGGAACATTATAAGGTGCCTTAGCGGACAGTGCACTTTATAATGTGCCCTCTGGAGTGCCTTATAGGGCGCCTTATGTGGCACCTTAGGTTATGGCACTGTGAGGGTGTGTTTGCTGGCAGCACTAATTTAAATTAAAAAAGAAAATGCCTCAGACAGCACTGATTTAAAGCAAAAGGCAATGCCTCAGACAGCTTTACTCATCAAGCCCACTAGGGGATCAAACTCATGACCCCTGGTTCATCAGTCAATGTATTAACCATTGTGCTACACCTCTATTGCAGTGCTTGTAGGTCAGCACGCCTAATTAAGGCTAACGTGCATTAACGTGCCACGGCTCCCTCTATCGCACAAAAACATACCTTATCACACGATAACCCTAAATGCTACCTTAAGACCGGAACGCCCACTAACTTATATGGCATCCTGCACACTATCGCCGGGCGCACGTTAAGACTGCTTAGTAAACATACCCCTTTGTCAGTCTTCAGGATGCTTTGGGCAATTTTACAAAGGGAACACCCCTTCTCATGCATTCTTCAGACATGTAATATCAACATTTAGTAATGTAAAGTAATCACTGTCTTGCAAGGAAGTGGGGCTACACACAGGGACATAGAACAGCACTATTAGAACACACATGAAAGGTTAACTGCTTTTTCTCTGAAAGGACTGCCTTTCTCTGAAAGGAAATGTTAGGGATTTTGGTAGGCCTGTCTTATTTACTTCAACAGGTACAAAAGCTCCACCAACTGAATGCTGGCTGGGAAAAAGCATCTTGCTAAGACTGTTGCCCCCATTACAGCCTCTACCTCTGTCCAGATGGAGAGCCCAATGCCGGTTGAAAGACCAGTTCCATGTGCAGGATGCCTGCAAGCCGAAGCCCTCATGAAATAGGTGAAGGAGCTCAGAAAAGAGGTGGCGAGGCTGAAGCATTTGAGACAGTGAGAAGTACATCCATGAGATACTCCTTGAAACATCCAAGCTCTCCAACAGAGCACAGATGGGTGCTACAGAGTGAAGAGAGTTGAATAAGAGTCACCAGGGCCTGAAGAATCAACAATCCAACTCCTCCAGACCTTGAACTGAAGAACTAGTATGCAGGTCTGGGAGTGGAGGAGGTGAAAGCATCCCAGGAAAGGGAAGTACCAGAGATCAAGCATCCCAAAGTTACAAAATCAGTGGTCACCAAGAGGAGTAGAATAGTGGTGGTTGATGACTCTCTTTTGAGGTATACTGAGGCATCCATCTGCTGACCAGACTTGATGTCCAAAGGGGAGTACTGTCTGCCAGATGCCAAAATCTGAGATGTTATGAAGAGTTTGCCGAGACTTATCAAGTCTACTGGCTGTTATCCAATGTTGCTCATCCATGTTGGCACAAATGATACTGCCAGATATCCCTCTGAGCATATCAAAAGTGACTTCATGGCTCTGGGACAGAGGATAAAGCAGATAGATGCACAGATGACATTCTCTCCAATCCTCCCAGTTGAGGGTAAAGGCCGAGGCAGAGAGGCTCACAACTTCGAGATCAATGCATGGCTGCATGGATGGTGTCATCGAGAGCGTTTTGGTTTCCTCGACCATGGGATGATTTTCCAAGGGCTACAGAGCAGAGATGGCATCCATCTGTCCAAAAAAGGGTCAAAGCATCTTATGCAGCAGACTAGCTAACTTACTGAAGAGGGCTTTAAACTAGATTTGTTGGGGGTGGGTGAAACATGAAATGCCTCTGTAGAAATGGGTAAATGGGGCAACATCTGGAAAGCGGTGTATATAAATGCCTGTAGCATGGGAAATAAGATCCCAGATGTTGAGGCTTTAATGGAAGAGGCTGATTTGGTTTTATTGGCTGCTATGGAGACATGGTTTACAGACAGCCATGAATGGGATGTAATTATAACCAGGCTATAATTTATTCAAAGAAACATGATGGCATAAAAATACCATATGGCCTATTTAGTCTGGCATTCCACATCAACCACTACAACAGTCCCCTTTTTTCCTTTAGAGATCCTCTGTGTTTGTCCCATGCTTTTTGGAATCCAGATACTGTCCTCATTTCTACCATCTCCACTGGGAGACTATTCCATGCATCTACCACTCTTTCCATAAAGAAATATTTCCGCTTATTACTCCTGAGTCTACCCCCTTTCACCCTCATCCTATGTCCCCTCGTAGCAGAGCTTGCTTTCCATCGAAAGAGCTCTCCTCTTGTGCATTTATGCCATGGAGATATTTAAACATCTCAATCATACCACCTCTATCCCGCCTTTCCTCCAAAGTATACATATTAAGATCCTTAAGTCTGTCCTCATATGCTTTATAATGAAGACCACTAAACATTTTAGTAGCCACCCCCTGAACCGACTCCAACATGTTTATATCCTTTTGAAGATGCAGTCTCCAGAATTGCACACAATACTCCAAATGAGGTCGCAATATCACCTCCTTTCTTCTGCTGGCCATTCCTCTCCCTATGCACCCAAGCATCCTTCTAGCTTTCACTGTTGCCTTTTCTACCTATTTAGCCACTTTCAGATCTTCAGAAAAAATCACGGACAGGTCACGCTCTTCTTTCATGGACAGAAGTACTTCAACCCCTACACTGTACCGCTCCCTGCTGCCTGGATCAATGCTGGTTCTGCTTCCAGACCACTTTGGTACTATCCAGATAGTGCTAAGGCGGTCAGATAATTCATGATGCTATCCAGACAGTGCTGCTAAATAGTAGACTCAGCAGCACTTATCCAGTTAACAGGTACTGCTAACCAAACAAATGCCCTTGAATTCTGGCCCCTGCATTTGTTCGTTATGCTGAAGGAACATAATTTAAGTTCTGATATTAAATTAAGTTAAATTAATGGTTCATCCAATTCCCTCATAAGCTTCTTGCTTCGAATGAACCAGAAAAAGGTTTTATTATGAGTTTTTACCTTGGCAGTAAGTATTTTTTTAAATTCTCTTTTTGCCAGCCTTTTTAGAACTTTGCATCTATCTTGCCAGTGCTTATATACAGTTTCCTACTTTCTTCATTTGGATCGTTTTACATTTTTAGAAATATGTTCTTTTAGCTATAATAGCCACTTTCAACACACTTTTAACCATGCCTGCATTCATTTGGCTTTCCCTCTGCCTTTTTTAATGCATGGAGTAATCTGGTCTGGACTTCCAATATTCACACCTAATGTAACTCTTAACCTTTGCAGCTGCTCCTTTTAGCTTTTTTTCTAACCATTTTCCTCATTTTATCTTGGGGCCCTTTTTATAAAGTGTGGTATTTTTTGGGTCCCTAAGGAACATTTTGAGTCAAAATCAACACGCGTTAGGTACAAATACCATTGTCAGGTGCATGGGCAGCATTTGTCCAACAGTTACAACACAGGCAAGCCCCTTAGTGCATGTTCCAGCCCTCGGCTACTACTGCGGGTGCATGTAATGTCACTTATTGAGGTGGAGGTGTGTGCACACATGCTAGCTGCAACAAGTTAAAACAGGCCAGGAATCATCAGAGCCTTTCCTACAGTCTCAAGGTGTACCACAAGGATCTTCCCTATCGGCATTAATGTTCAATATATATATGCAGCCGATATGTGAATTGATCCGATCCTTCAACGTGCAATGCCTGGCATACGCAGATGACATCCTCATATACATGCCGTTTAAAACTGACCAACCAGTGTTTACACCAATAATCAACTGTTTCGGCGCAATAGCTGAATGGCTGCTGACTCAAAACTTAAGAATAAATCATAGCAAAACTGATGTCCTATTTGTTACAAGGAATCGTAAGTTCGTACCTCCTCCGTCGCTGCTGGTCAATAACATAGAACTGACGTCCAAACCCACAATCCGATACCTCGGCATCACATTGGATCAACACCTGGATATGACAATGCATGTGAAGAATGTGACAAAGAGTATATATCATAAGATCAGAACGCTACGCCACCTCCGCCCCCTACTTGACTATACTGATTACCGATCAACCTTCCAGGCACTAGTCCTCCCACATCTAGATTTTGCGAACATCATCCTCCACGGGCTCTCTCAATCAACCTTAAATCCACTTCGTCTGGCTATGAATGCAGCTGCAAGAGTCCTCTCTGGGTCACCAAGATCTGCTCACATAACGCCTATCATGAAAGACCTACACTGGCTACCTCTACAAGCCAGACTCTCATATAAGTCACTAGTCCTGACCTTCAAAGCCATGAATAACTACCCACCGACACCAATCAGCAAACTAATCCATAACACCCTCGAAAATAGAAACAGAAGGACTACTGCTATGAACACCTTAATAGTTCCCAAGATGATGACATCATGTACTAAAGCTACATCGAACAGAGCTTTCTCAATATTTGCACCCCTGAATTGGAATTTACTTCCCCATGAAATCCGTTGCATCAAAAACCTATTACAATTCCGAAAAGCCGTGAAGCATCACTTATTCACAAAATACTACCCAGAAGTGATCTCGGACACTCACACAACCAACAGGCCTCCAACTTACACTAAACACCTTAGCACCTTAATACAACCAGAAAATGGTTAAACTCCACGATAGTTCACTTTACTACTGTTGACCCGTGCCACCTAAATGAATACACATACAATATCCACTCGAGTTTAAATATTTTATATAGTAAAAGCATATATATAGTATAATGTTGACTGTACATAGTTATCCCTGTTACTCCATGTTATATATTCCTTTGTTCTCTGTAAACTCAATGTTACCTGTATGCATTGCAGTATATTTTGTTCGATGTACACCGCGCTGATTTTAATAGCGCGGTATAGAAGAGATGTTAAATAAATAAATAAACATTAGCAATTAGCACATGCTACTGACTCCCAAGCTAACCACAATGTACAGTAAGCACCCACTCTCCACACCACTCCACCCAGAACCCACCCCATCATGAAATATGTAGCTAACATGCATTTCAGCGCAGAGCAATTGTCCCACCTACATGGTAACAATTACCACAGACCCATGGAAGCAGTTAACATGCACTGAAACGCACGTTAAATGCATAATACACTTTAGTACAAGGACCCCTTTGTCTTTCCTTTAGAAGTTAAATTCTAGCACAGTGGATTTCATTAGTGTCTTTTCAACAGTTATGAAATCAAATCCTGTGTTCTACTAAGGACTGAGTCTAAAAGAACTCTCCCTCATATCAGTTCCTGAACCAGCTGTTCCATGAAGCAATCATTTTATTTCTTCTAGAAACTTCATCTTCCTAGTATGTCCTGATACGACATTTACCCAGTCAATAATGGAGTAGTTGAAATCACCCATTATTATTTTGTTGCCAAATTTGTTAGTTTCCCAAATTTCTGTTAGTGTTTCATCTGTTCATTCTGGCTAGGCGATTGGCAGTAGACCCACACTGTTGTTCTCTTCCCCTTCATACATACGGTAGCATTTCTATCCATGAAGATTCCATGGTGCACTGTCTCCTGCAGAACTTTTATTCTGTTTGACTCAGTTCCTTCTTCAACATATAGCACCGCCCCTCTATCCAATTTGGTACAATTTATCATGGCAATTTAATTTATATCCTGGTATCACGGTATCCCATTGGTTATTCTCCTCCTACCAGGTCTCTAAAATGCAGGTTTTATTTATTTATTTATTACTGGCATTTGATATCCCGCTTATGATCAGTGAAGACCTTTCAATTCTTTACTTAAAGGTCCCTGGGCTATTATTGCCTTTATAGAAAAATCTCTATCAGGTCCCTGATTTATTAGTATCCTTCAAAGACACATCATTCCAAATCAGGCATTATAATAGAGAGGCATCCATCTGGAGAGAGGTAAGAGCCCCCAAGAAAATGCATTCACAAGCCACAGCATAGTCTTAGGGGTATGTTTACTAAAGGGTGTTAAGTGAGCTAGTGTGCCATTAATGCCCGTTATCAGTACCTTTGCACCCTTAATGCAGCAAAAAAGCTGCTTTAATGGGTGTTAAAGGCTCCGGCAGGGTAAAGGGCACTGTAGGAGGAGAAAGGGCGTTAAAAGGGCAGAGAGAGAGGGCGTTATCAATGGGTGTTCCCTTAACACCTGTTGTGCTAACCTGTGTTAAAGCCCTTTAACGCTGGGAACCCTAACGCAAAGTAAAACCTCGTGGAAAGGGTGTATTTTGAGGAGAGAGAGAGACAATTTTAACATCTGCAATGTGATGCACAGACAGGGGAGACCAAGAGATTAATAGTAGTGCTCCATTAGCAGCAACAACATAGTGCCCAAGTATGAAAGAGCACTATGTTGATGGTGCAAATGGGGCAAAGGAGGTGGCATGTGGGTCATGCAGTGGGGGTTGCTGGTGCACAGGGTGGACCAGGCAGCTGCCCAGGTGGCACATAAGAACATAAGATCATAAAATATGCCATACTGTGTCAGATCAGGACCCTCATGCCCAGTATCCTGTGTCCAACAGTGGCAATAACTCAACAGTGGCCAGTCACAAGTACCTAGCAGTTTCACAAAAGACACACAGGATCCACAATACTTGTATTGGAGCAAGCAGTGGATATCCCGGGTCCTCTTTAATAATGGTTTATGGACATCTTCCAAAGGAACCTGTCCAACATTTTTTAAACCAAGCTACACTAACAGCTTTTACTACATCCTCCGGTAATGAATTCCACAGTTTGATTACTATTAATATTTTCTCTTAGTAGTCTTAAATGAGTTACACTGTAGCCTCATTGCATGTCCCCTAGTCTTTCTACATTTTGATGGCGTAAACAATCTATCTACATTTACCCGTTCCACTCCAGTCATTAATTTATAGACCTCTATCATATCTCCCCTCAGCCATCTCTTCTCCAGGTTGAAGAACCCCAACCTTTTTAGCCTCTCCTCATAGGGGCATCCTGCCATCTGCATTACCATCTCTGATGTCCATCATGATTCCACAGTGACAGTGGCAGCACACAGACATGCTACTGCTGCGGAAAGGAGATGTGCCACATGGGGCAGTCCAAGGGTTTTGGCATCCCAGGCAGAGATCCTGACTCCTCCCCCACCCCTGCTGCCACTGAACCCAGCTGTGGGGGAAGAGGCCGATAGTGCCAGCAGCTGTAGACCTCCAGGTAGCTGCAACATGCAGGTGCCCAGGGGATTACCACAGCAGTAGCTGTCATCTTCCCTCCAAGACATATCATTGGCAAGCAGTGATGGGGTCTCTGCAGAGGTAGATGATTGGGGGGCTGTGTGGCCATCCATGTATGCCTCTGCCCCCCCCCCCCAATCTGGACCTTGCACCCTAGGCACCTGCCAAACCCACATGTTGGATGGACTGGGACTGCTCATCACCAACATTGACAGTACACGGGCATGTCAGCATGGTGTGGGGTGTTGGCAGAGGGGGCAGTGGTACCTGCTTGCAGCAGACCAAAGCTATGTCCTGATCCTGTGTGCCATGCACATTGCAACATGTGCTAAGGTCTGTCTGATGAGAAGCATACTCAGGGACTATTACAGCAGCACTGTGACTCAGTGCACACACTTAGTATGTTATATGAGTATAAGGTCACAGGTTCAAGTACTGGCTGTGGATCATGCATTGCATATCCCTGTGGCTAAACGTTAGCCAACAGTGCAGGTACAACAACCTCATGTGCAACCCACAATGAATCAGCCAGCAAGGTTACAAACACCATCAGCGAAAGACAAGCTCCACTAGGTTATAACTGAATTCAAGAAAGCATGGGACCAACACAGAGGATCTCTAAAGGCAAAAAGTGGACTGTTGTAGTTGTTATGGAAGGACAGACTAGATAGGCCATGTGGTCTTTTTCTGTCGTCATATTTCTATGTTTCTATGTTTCTATGTTTCTATACACAGCTGGATGGAGAGGCAGGATGATAGCACCAGTACACTGAGTGGGCATTAACATCAGCGCATGCTACTAGCTCCTGCACAATGAGCACATATTAACAACGCTTGAGCTGATATCAAGATCAAAGTGGCAGGCAGGAATGCCAACCATCCCCATTTTTGCACAGCGCGGTGCTATGAGTGTGTGTGTGTGTGTGTGTATGTGTATGTCTCTCCATTGTTTTGTGGCTTTCTACACTTCACTGAGCCTCACATTGCCTAAGCAGTTTCCAGCATTAGTCTGCAAATGTGCATGATGAGGAGCATAGTATTGTGGGTATGGCCTGAAACAGCGCGGATTGGCCAGGATTTGCCTGCATTGGAGGTAAGGTCAATGGCTGAGATGTCATAGTGCCCATTTGCCATGTGCATAGACTGGGTGACCACAGCATGTCATGCTGGGAGGGCACTCTCACCCTGACCAAGCAGTGACCATGGCACAACTATGTATCCTCATAGTACTTTTAAAGGGGGTTGGTTCCAGTGATGTGGGTGCCCAATCAATGAACCAAGTGCTAGGTGCTATACTGTTTATCCTAAGTATAGATAAGGGTGTTGGTACCACTTGGCAATAGTGATCATAGCATGATCGCCTTTGATTTAATTAGTGGAGGAGGGATAGTAAGGAAATCTGCAGTACTACCTTTTAACTTTCAAAGGGGAGACTATGATAAAATGAGGAAAATAGTTAAGAAAAAACTAAAAGGAGCAGTTGCAAAGGCTAAAGACGTACATCAAGCTTGGGTGTTGTTGAAAAATACTATCTTGGAAGCCCAGACCAGCTGTATTCCATGCTTTAAGAAAAGTGGAAGGAAGTCCAAAAACCTGCCAGTATGGTTTAAAGGTGAGGTCAGAGAGGCCGTTGTTGCCAAAAAAAGCAACTTTCAGGAAATGGAAAAAAGAGCCAAACGATGAAACCTGGAAACAGCACAAGCACTGGCAGGTCAAATGCAAGGCATTGATAAAGAAGGCAAAGGGAGAATTTGAGAAGAGGTTTGCTGCGGAAGCAAAAACGTGAAATAAAGATTTTTTCAAGTACATTCGTAGCAAAAAACCTGTGAGAGAGTCAGTTGGACCATTAGATGATAGAGGAGTTAAAGGGGCACTAAGAGGCGACAAGGCGATAGCGGAGAGATTGAATGAATTCTTTGCTTTGGTCTTTACTGAGGAAGAAGCAGGGATGTTACCCATGACTGAAGTGGTATTTAAAGGTGCGGAAGAATTGAAGGAAATATCGATACATCGGGAAGATCTATTACAACTATTAGATAAACTGAAGAGTAGCAAATCACGTGGGCCAGATGGTATACATCCAAGGGTGTTGAAAGAACTGAAATATGAGATTGCAGACCTGCTATTAGTAATCTGTGAACTATCATTAAAATCATCTCTAATACCTGAAGATTGGCGGATCGCCAATGTAAGACCAATTTTTAAAAAGGGTTCGAGGGGGTGATCCGGGAAACTACAGACCGGTGAGCCTCACGTCAGTACCGGGAAAAATGGTAGAAACCATCATAAAGAATAAAATTACTCAGCATGTAGATAGTCATGGCCTAATGGGAGACAGCCAACATGGCTTTAGACAAGGAAGATCTTGTCTTACTAATCTGTTATGTTTTTTTGAAAGTGTGAATAAACAGGTGGACAAAGGTGAGTCGGTTGATATAGTATATCTGGACTTTCAGAAAGCCTTTGACAAGGTCCCTCATCAGAGACTTTTGGCAAAACTAAAGAGTCATGGAATAGGAGGCAGTGTACTACTGTGGATCAGGAACTGGTTAAAAGATAGAAAGCAGAGGTTGGGCTAAATGGCCATTTTTCCCAATGGAGAAAGGTGAATAGTGATGTACCCCAGGGATCTGTGCTGGGTCCGCTGCTTTTTGACATATTCATAAATGACCTGGAAAGTGGAATAACGAGTGAGGTTATCAAATTTGCAGATGACACAAAACTATTTAAAGTTGTTAAAACCCAAGAGGATTGTGGAAAATTGCAAGAGGATCTTGATAAATTGGAAAATGGCAAATGAAATTTAATGTGGACAAGTGCAAAGTTATGCACCTAGGGAAGAACAACCCAAACTATGGTTACACGATGCAAGGTTCCACATTAGGAACCACCACCCAGGAAAAAGATTTAGGCGTCATTGTGGATAACATGTTAAAACCCTCGGCCCAGTGTGCAGCGGCAGCCAAGAGAGCAAATAGAATGCTAGGTATCATAAGGAAAGGAATGGAAAATAAAACAAAAGATATTATAATGCCTCTATACCGTTCCATGGTGAGACCGCACCTTGAATATTGTGTGCAATTCTGGTCGCCGTATCTTAAAAAGGATATAGCGTTATTAGAAAAGGTTCAGAGAAGAGCCACCAAAATGGTAAAGGGGATGGAAGGATACTCCTATGAAGAAAGGCTAAAAAGGTTAGGGCTCTTTAACCTGGAAAAGAGACGGCTGAGGGGAGATATGATAGAAGTCTATAAATTAATGAACAGAGTGGAACGGGTAAACGTAGATCAACTCTTTACGTTAACAGAATATAGAAAGACTAGGGGATATGCAATGAAGCTACAGGGTGAACTATTTAAGACTAATAAAAGAAAATATTTTTTCACTCAACGTGTAATCAAACTCTGGAATTTGTTACCGGAGGATGTAGTAAAGGCTGTTAGTGTAGCTGGGTTTAAAAAAGGTTTGGACAAGTTCCTGGAGGAAAGGTCCATAAACCATTATTAAGAAGGGACCCAGGATATCAATGCTTGACCCAGTACAAGCATTGCAGAACCTGTGTCTTTTGGGGAAACTGCTAGGTACATATGACCTAGATTGGCCACTGTTGGAAACAGGATACTGGGCTTGATGGACCTTGGTCTGACCCAGTATGGCATATCTTATGTTCTCAGATGCACATGGTTGGGGCATGAGGTGCTCCAGGCCTACTCCCTGGTAAGACCAGCAGGACTCTAGTAACAAACCCATGCAAGTCTGGACACTTTTTCTCTTTTCTTCCACCCTGGCAGATGGCTTCAGTAGGTTAACACTGGGTATTGCCATGCACTGTTCTAGAAGGGTCCCTGTCTAACTTGGGCAGGACACAGGGCCAGATTTGACTGGCACATACAGCCTGCCACAATTCTGCAGGAAACAAGGTGATTAGCATAACACACTGACAGTAGGATCTACAGCAGAGATCATCTCTAGCACTGCCAGTTCTGGGGACTAGGTGCTGGGCACCCATCCTCACCCTTAGGGTGACCGCAGAAACTGCTAAGTAGCATGGTTTGTAGTTGTTCTGTGCTTGTATCACACACTGTCAGTGCATCTTACTGAGCTGAGGTGATGAATCAGTGCATTCTCTATTTGGTGATCAGCTGCAGATAGGGTTGCCAACTGGCTCCAGATGTGCCCGACAGGCTTGATCCAGTCCTGGGTTTACCCCATTGCATGCAGGGAGATGTAGTTCTGAATTCCCTATTGCACTCCATAAGAAAAGCAAGACTACATGTCCCTGCATGCAATAGGGTAAACCCAGGACTGGATCAAGCCTGTCGGGCGCATCTGGAGCCAGTTGGCAACCTTAGCTCTGCAGACTGCTGTTCTTCTTGTGCACTGCATCATGGGTAATGGAGGGCTAACCTATACCAGCACACATAGCAGACAGGTTAGGCAGAGATCTGCAGGCTCTTTGACTCCAGACATTGCAGGTTAAAGAGGTGTGGAGGTATAGCATACTGGTTGGTGCAATGGCCCCATAAGCAGAACACAAGGTTTTGATTCTTACTGTTCTTTTTTGTGATTGTGTGCTACTCAGATCATTTTCATGCCTGTAACAGTCAGGGCTGTATTCGCCATCATGCTCTTCTGAGAGCATGGCTTTATTGGCTGTGCTACAGCACATTTCAGGGGTCATACATGTTCACCCTGCAAATGCCTGGTAACTTCTTGGAGGTGTGGTGTAATGGTCATGGCACAGACTTGGGACCAAGCTTCAAGGCCCACCAGCACTCCTTTTTGTGATACTTTGGAAGGTTTTACTGTGCAGTTTAATCTGTGCAACACCCTTCATGGATTGCCCACATCTCCTTCTGACCTTGGACCTTCTGACCTTGACTGCAGGTTCTTAGAGTCCCTGTTTTTTATCAGACATTACAACTTTTTCGGTACAAGGTATCCCAACATGACTGCACTGATGCAGCGGTATACTAACAGGCAGTTACACGCATACAGCTGTAACCCACTTGGGCAAGGTGAGTCATGTATGATGTCATGACTGTTACTGTACAGCTTTGTCTCCATTATATCTGTGCAGTACATGTGGACACATCCTACCTCTCAGATAGCCACCTGCAGATATCACCTCATGTCCATACGTGCCCCATTTGCCCAGTTTGGATGACATTTGTGCAGTTGTTATCTGCACATTTGTCTGAGCTGTTGTATGGTGGCTGTGTAACTGGGACAGTTCTGAGTCCCACATGTCTGGTATCAGGTCTTCCAAGTGGCACTGGTGCACATTTTCACACACAGTACAAATACGTTGGGGATGGCACTTATGGCACATTTATTTATTTAAGTGTTAACTCTGTATGATGTGCTTTTCTGACAATCTGTATGTAAACAAAATTTGTACCTGCCTTGATTCGGCAGTTTCACAATAGTAATCCTACCCGCTTCTGATCGCTGGAAGGAGCGGGCTACAAATGCTTGCTAAATAAATAAATAAAAATTTAACTTTCTTCTATACTGCGCTCTTTAATATCAGTGCGGTTTACATAAAACATATTTTGTGCCGTGTAGGCGACCTACACTGGACGTACAGTAAACAGGGGATTATGTACAGGTTTTAAACAGGGTAAACTAAACAAAGTTTAAACATCAGTGCTGCCAGCCCATACCACCCTCTCCTTAGCTGCCATCCTTCCTTCAGCCCATCCATCCACCTCTATCAGCTGCGTATAGTCATGTCTTCTTGTGCAAGCTGCTACACCAAGGCCTACACTGGTACTCTTTTCCGCATTTTGGATCTTCATGCATGCCTCTCCTGTGCCTGATCTGCACATCACCACTCCTACTCTGTCCTCCTGTCACTGCACACATCCTGTCACTTCTGGCTCCACTGGGAGACATGTCTTCTCCGTCCTATGCCACACACTGACATTGCACCATTTTACATTGGTACTCCCCTGTGCATCAGTACAGCTGCCTCCCACATGCTCATTCACTTTACTGGCTACCACGTGGCCTGCCCATGGATATGGCAGGTCCATCATCTCCCACCTGTCCTTCCATCCATCACCATTTCATTGACAATCCTTGGTGCTCCTTTATCCAGTTTTAGGGTTACCGCCATTTTCGGACACTGATGTCCTGTTAACACACATTAAATGGCCCATAGCGCCCTTTACACCGGAATGCCTCCTACCTGCCCAGCACCCTTTACACTTGTAGCACCCCTTATCACTGCCGTTAATGCCCATAACTTTAACGCCCTTTAGTAAACATACCCCAAGAATAAATTTAGCATGCCAGCACTAATTTCCAAAGCTCACACAACAAGGACTCTAATTAGGAAATGGTAGCACCATAAATATTGCAGTGGGTTCTTTTTGTGTGGTGCAGAAATGGAGTGCCCATGTGTGTGTTCTGACACAGAGGTGTGAGGTACTTGTGTGTGCATGGCTCAGAGGTAAGGTGCCTGTGTGTGTGTGTGTGCTCTCTGTTGTGCGGAGGTGGGGTGTGAGTTTGTGGTATGGAGACAGCTTTCCTTGGTGCTCCTTTATCCAGCATTAGGGCTACAGACATTTTCGGCTGCTTGACACCTTAATGCCCGATATCCTGTTAATGCATGTTAATTGGCCCATAGCGCCCTTTACATCAGAATTCTCCCTACCCTCCCAGTGCCCTTTATGCATATAACACCCCTTATCACTGCCATTAACGACTGTTACCTTAATGCCCTTTAGTAAACATACCCCTTAGAGTAGGGGGCATGGAGAGCCTTTGAAAGGAAAAGGTTACAGAGTACAGACTGAGATTCTGTGCTACTAAGTACCCAGGTGAAACCCCTTCTTGCATAAGCATACAGCTTACACTCTGCCCTTGGCTTCTTACTGTTGCCTTGGCCAAAGCAGACACAACAGCTTGGATGAGCTAGATACATAGGTGTCAAACCTGTCCTGGAGGGCCACAATCCTGCCAGGTTTTGGGATAGCCCTAATGAATATGCATGAGATATATATGCATTAGAGATAGCCTGCCAACCTGACTGGTTTGTGGCCCTCCAGGACTGGATTTGGAGACCACTGCTTTACACCTCTGTCATTTAAGATTGTGAGTGGGCAAGGTGCAGATGTCCAAGACATCAAAAAGGTTAGATAGAATTTGTCACATTCCTCCTCACTTCTCACCACCACCAAAATATTGTCCATTAGACATCTTTTTGGTGGTGGTGAGAATCGAGGATGAATGTGACACATTCTAGCTACCCTTTTGATGTCTAGGACATCTGTACCTTGCCCACTCACCATCTTAAATGACAGAGGTGTAAAGCAGTGGTCTCCAAATCCAGTCCTGGAGGGCCACAAACAAGTCAGGTTGGCAGGCTATCTCTAATGCATATATATCTCATGCATATTCATTAGGGCTATCCCAAAACCTGGCAGGATTGTGGCCCTCCAGGACAGGTTTGACACCTATGACAGATTGCAGTGCTTTGCACCTATGTGAGGATTCTACTAAGTACAGGGAAAAGATGATGAGGGCCTAGATAGCATTTCTCAGGGTTATCCTACTGCCATATATGGCCAAGCAACTCACAGTAAGACAAGAACACCCACTCTAAAAAAGGGAAATGTTGCCACAAACTCATATGGATCTAGGACAGAGGTTCCCAACTCCAGTCCTGGAGGTCCAAACATCATTCAGGTTTTCAGGCTGTCCCTAATAAATATGCAAGAGATGTATTTGCATGCACTGCCCCCATTGTATTCAAATGTACCTCATGCATATTCATTAGGGACAGCCTGAAAACCTGAATGGTGTTTGGCCCTCCAGGACTGGAGTTGGGAACCTCTGATCTAGGGCATCGGTTTTCAACTGGTGTGTCATGACACACTAGCGTTTTGTAAGCTCCCGGGAAGTGTGTTGTGGAGCTGACACAAGCAGGGGCGGCCCAAGGGGGGTGCGGGGCCATGTGCGGAGACTCGGTGCGGGGCCTCATTTGCATAAGTGGCCTTATTTGCATAAATATTTGCATAATGCTAACATTCATTAAGAGACATGTTTACTAAAAGTTAGTGTGTGTATGGATAAAGACAGACTAAAAGATTTCTACATTACTATAATCCAGTGCCAACCGCCAGGCACATTAGGAACTACTACAAACACTGCCCATTTAGAACCCATAGCAAACCCGCCGTATCCTAACAGCACTACCAGAACTCACAAAGCACCAGACCCTACCAATCAAAAGGCAACACTGCAAATATTAAACCAATACATTTCAGAGAAAAACAATACATGACCTACTGGGGAAAGAGAACAAGTGGCAATGTCAAATAGGAATTACATAAACAGAATACCTCAGCTCAGTTACACATGCAGAACATAGACCATCACCAAACAAGGAATCACAATTTAGAAACAGGAAGGCAATAATTAAACTGGGAACCCCAAAAGCCAAACTTGGAATGTACAACAACTGTAGAAATAAAACTATAAATTAATTTCCTCTTGTACCAAACAAAGCGCAGACGTTAATGATGCACATTTCCCAGAGCTTTCATATTCCAGTTAATAAATTCAAAATAAAGAGATATCTTTCTACCTTTTGTGCATTTTTTTCCGGTTGCAATTGCTCCAGCCACTTTCTTCTGGTTTCTTCATGTTTTCTGCTAACTCTCCATCATCTGCTGTCTCTCTTCTCTCTTCTAGTTTTTTTTCCATTCTCTCTCTCTCTACATCTGCTTTAACATACTAATCTTTCTCCTTTTGCTCTTTCCTCATTCCTATTTCATCCACTCACATTTTACCCCTCCATCCTCAATCCCCACTTACTCTCCCAATACCCAGCTAAGTGTAGATTTTTTACCCCTACCACACAAAATATTTTTCCCCTCTCCATTTTACTCTCCCAGCCCCATCCCATTCTAATCCTCCCCTAATCCTCCCCCAACATCAGCTCCCTTCTAGTTCCAGTCTCACCCAGCATCCATTCCCTTCTTGTCCCTGCATCAGCCCATTTCCAGTCCTAGCCCCCCATCAGCCCATTTCCAGTCCTAGCAACCCCCCAACCCAATACCAGTCCTAGCCCCCCCCCATCAACCCACTTCCAGTCCTAACCCCCCCATCAGCCCACTTCCAGTCCTAACCCCCCCATCAGCCCATTTCCAGTCAGCCCCCCATAGCCCATTACCAGTCCTAACCCCCCCCAACAGCCCACAGCCCATTACCAGTCCTAACCCCATCAGCCCACCTCCAGTCTTAATCCCCCCAGCCCATTTCCAGTCCTAGCAACCCCCAACCCATTACCAGTCCTAGCCCCCCATAGCCCACTCCCAGTCCTAATCCCACCAGCCCATTACCAGTCCTAAGCCCATCAGCCCACCTCCAGTGTTAACCCCCCCATCAGCCCATTTCCAGTCCTAGCCCCCCCATAGCCCATTAACAGTCCTAACCCCCCCCCCCAACAGCCCACAGCCCATTACCAGTCCTAACCCCATCAGCCCACCTCCAGTCTTAATTCCCCCCAGCCCATTTCCAGTCCTAGCAACCCCTCCAACCCATTACCAGTCCTAGCCCCCCATAGCCCACTCCCAGTCCTAATCCCACCAGCCCACTCCCAGTCCTAATCCCACCAGCCCATTTCCAGTCCTAATCCCCCTCACCCAATTTTCAGTTTAAGCCCTCCCATACCCCATTACCAGTCCTAACCTCCCCATCAACTCACTTTCAGTCCTGATCCCATCAGCCCATATACAGACTTAGCGCCCCCATAGCCCATCACCACTCCTAACCCCCCCAGCCCCCCCATAGCCCATCACCACTCCTAACCCCCCCCCCAGGCCCCCCCATAGCCCATCACCACTCCTAACCCCCCCCCCAGGCCCCCATAGCCCATCACCACTCCTACCCCCCCAGTCCCCCCATAGCCCATCACCACTCTTAAACCCCCCCAGCCCCCATAGCCCATCACCACTCCTAACCCCCCCAGCCCCCCCATAGCCCATCACCACTCTTAAACCCCCCAGCCCCCCCATAGCCCATCACCACTCCTAACCCCCCCAGGCCCCCATAGCCCATCACCACTCCTACCCCCCCAGTCCTCCCATAGCCCATCACCACTCTTAAACCCCCCCAGCCCCCCAAGCCCCACACCACACCTAACCCCACCAGCCCCCCCATAGCCCATCACCACTCTTAAACCCCCCCAGCCCCCCATAGCCCATCACCACTCCTAACCCCCCCAGCCCCCCCATAGCCCATCACCACTCTTAAACCCCCCCAGCCCCCATAGCCCATCACCACTCCTAACCCCCCCAGCCCCCCCATAGCCGATCTCCACTTTTAACCCCCCCCCCCCCACCCCATAGCCCATCACCACTCTTAACCCCCCCCCAGCCCCCCATAGCCCATCACCACTCTTAACCCCCCCCCCAGCCCATCACCACTCTTAACCCTCCCCCAGCCCCCCCATAGCCCATCACCACTCCTAACCCCCCCCAGCCCCCCATAGCCCATCACCACTCCTAACCCCCCCCCCCAGCCCCCCATAGCCCATCACCACTCCTAACCCCCCCCCCCAGCCCCCCATAGCCCATCACCACTCCTAACCCCCCCCCAGCCCCCCATAGCCCATCACCACTCCTAACGCCCAGCCCAGCCCAGGGAAATTTTTTTAAAAAAAGAAGTTGTCTTCTCCAGCAGCCGGGGCCGCCGCGGCAGAATCGAGTGTGCCGCGGGGCCCCCCCTGCCCAGCAGAGCCTGCCCTCCCGAGCCTGCCCTCCCCTTTATCACCTGTCTTCGCAGCTCTAATCAAACGCGCCGGCTTTCAGAGCGCGAAAGGGCTAGTTTCCCTTTCGCGGCTCTGTTAAGCCCGCGGGGGCTGATGGGAACTTCCCATCAGCCCCCGCGGGCTTAATAGAGCAGCGAGGGAGAAACTCTCCCTCGCGCTCTGAAAGCCGGCGCGTTTGATTAGAGCTGCGAAGACAGGTGATAAAGGGGAGGGCAGGCTCGGGAGGGCAGGCTCTGCTGGGCAGGCTCGGGAGGGCAGGCTCTGCTGGGCAGGGGGGGCCCCGCGGCACACTCGATTCTGCCGCGGCGGCCCCGGCTGCCGGAGAAGACAACTTCTTTTTTCTTTTTAAAAATTTTACTTTAGGATTAGAATGTTTTTTGCGCGGGGCCCCCTGAAACGCGGGGCCCTGTGCAAAAAACATTCTCGCTCAATGGACGGGCCGGCCCTGGACACAAGCAGCGGCAGTGGCAGGAGACAGCTACACCAGAGCTGGCATTCTCACTTAGTGAATGTTGAACTGTACTTCTTCTCCACACTGTAGCACCTTGGCTTCTTATTATGATTTCAGTTCTGGGTGGACTATGATTTCAGTCTCTCAAAGAGTGTTTTCTTCTGGACTTCATAAAATATCACATGTATAGGCATTTTATCAAGTTGTGTTTGGAAATTCCTCTTAATCAAGTAGTGGTAAGCGTGGCATGTGGTGGAAAGGGGGTTTCTTAAAACACAAGCCAGATAGCATTTCATGGAAAACAAGCACAGTTTTTATTCTGTCCCAGCTTGTTAAACCTCCACAAAGAAACACCCAGAATAGACAGCAGTTCAGGGAAAGCAAAAACAGCTTTAGGTCTGTCCCAGTTTATTAAACCTTCACAAGCTGGTTCTCCTGGCCCCTCCTCCAGCATGAGTTAAAGTTCCTACCTCAGAACTCCTTTGCACAGCTTGCCTTGGAAGGCCTTTTGGTTCCTCAGGCCTCTCTCCCTCCTGCAGCCTATTGGGTTCTTGATCTCTCCCTGTGAGCCACACCCTCCCAGCCATGAGCTCTGGACTGCAGACTCTCTTATAGGAGACTGCTGATAACCCCTTGCAGAGGGATGGGTAGTATTCTATATACCCCATCACACAAGTCTGTAGTATCCAACATGATGGGAAATATTTCTGTATCTTTCTGCTATATTTTCTTGATCTCTCACTGCATTTCTTGGTACTTGAAGATCTTCTTCCTCTCCACATGACTCACAGACTAACCACTTGGAACTGACATTTTATTATTAATACCATTCTGGCATTCTTCTTCTTTAACATTATGTGTGATTTCCTCCCATCTAGCATTTTATTAGTCAGAATAGGAATGTACCAAGTGATCTTAACATCTTCATTCTCTGTAATTCTCTTAACATCATGATCCCAATGCTTTTCTAATACAGTGATGTTGCATTTATACAGTTTCCAGTGAATGAGATGTGCCATCTTATTGTGCTTTTCTGTATGGAAATTTCTACTATCAGAACTTCACAGCCACTGGTATCTTCCTTCCTCCCCCCTCCCCCATGGTGCAGCATCTCCTCCTTTCCCTTCCCCGTGGATCCAGCATTTCTTCCTCTCTCTCCCTGGCCCCAAACCCCTGTAGTCCAGCACCTTTCTCTTCTGTCCCTCTCCTTACAGCCTTGCATTCATACCCAGGAATGCTGCAAGAGCAGTAGCAATTTGGCCAGGACCCTCTCTTCTGCCGTGCTCCATCTCCATAATAAAAGATACAGAGAAGTGTACCAGAATGATAAACGGCATGGAAAGGTTAAAAGGTTGGGGCTCTTCAGCATCTAGAAGAGATGATTGAGGGGAGATAGGATAGATGTATATAAAATCCTGAGTGGAGTGGAATGGGTAGATGTAAATTGTTTATTCTTTCTAAAAGTAGTATATTTAAGACAAATTGGAAAAGGAAACATTTTAATCATACCTGATCATTTCCTTTCCTTAAATCCTTCTAGACTAATGCAGATGAGTGGCTATGCTCTCTTGCTAGCAGCTGGAAGCAGACCTGTGCATCTTTCAATGATGTCATCAGGAGGTATCTGGTGCAGCAATGAGAGAAGCCAGTAGGCAAAAAACAGAGCAACTCAGAGATAAACTCTAAAATGATTAGCAAAAAAACAATTAAAAATAATTGGAAGAACTGGGATTTGGATTTGGCTGTCTTAAGATATCTTATACCTGGTCAGGCTCTGCAGCAAAGTCGTCCGGGTCTAGCAGCTCTTTCTGCTCTTCTTGTACAGTCACTTCTCTTTAGCTTAGGTAGTGGATTAGAGGAGCCCATAACCATATCCTGGAAATGCCCTGTCTCAATCTGGCATTCTGCCAGTACTGCTTTCGCCTCCACCTCCCCCTCCCCTCCCGCCCCATCTTTCTTTCTTCAACCATTTAAATTTCCCAGCTATAGCCTTCCCAAGCGTTATGATATGCCTCAGCTCTGCCCAGAAGTGCCTGCCTGCTAAGTCTGCATGCCTCTGCTGACACTATTGAAAGGACTGGGGGGAGAAGGAATGTGCTAGTCCACTGCCCACTAGCTATGCGGCACTTACAGCAATAAGGCTCCATTTGCACTGGTGCATTCCCAGGGACTGCTCCTCTATTGCACGACTTCACTCATTTTCTTGGAATACAGGAGCCAGTTTAAAGATTTAGGAGTTGGCTACCAAGACCTCAGTCACAGTGTCCCCATCTCACCTCCAAAAGATGTGTTGCAGCTCTAATTTTAAGGGCCAGATTTGCTGTTTTCCTATTTTCTATGAGAAAAGAAAACTTAATAAATCAAGTCCTTAATGTGCCATTGCACAGTGCCAGCAGATGATAGCAGTCCTTCTCCTCCTCCCCCTCCCTCCACCCCCAAAAAGCATTCTTTCAGTATATTGGTGATCCATTATAGCTGCACCTGAGGCAACTTCCTTTTTGGCTTCACTGATCACCATAGCCTGGTAATACACAAAGCAAAAAACAATCCATTAATGCCCCCTCCCCCCCCGCCGCATCCTGCTTTTACCCAGTCTTTCTCTCTCATAGCCTCTCCCCCACAGCCATTACCCAGTCTCTCTTTCTCTCATAGCCCCCCCCCCCCGCATCACCCAGTACTTCTTTCTTTCTGTCTCTCTTAGCACCTCCGCTAGGCATCACCCAGTATCTGTCTCTCTCTCTTTCTCTCATAGTTCCCACCCAGCTATTACCCAGTCTCTCTCTCTATATATATATATAATAGCCCCTCTAGCCATCACCCTATATATGTGCCTCTTTCTCATAGCCCCACCCAGCCATTACCCAGTGTGTGTTTGTGTGTGTCTCTCTCTGTTTCTTAGACCTCCCCCCAAGCCATCACCACATCTCTCTCTCTCTCTCTCTCTCTCTCTCTCTTTTTTGTCCATAATTGTCCCCCCCCCCCCAAGTGTCTCTCACCTTCCTTCCTATGGCTGTTTGTGGCTGCAACAAAAAGACCTCACTCTTTTCTCACTGTGACTTGAAACTGCGATATCAATCAGAACATTCTCCCCCACGCAGCACAAGCTCCTTGCAGAGAGCTTATCACGATAGAGGAGTAAGGCAGTACCAGACAATAAAAGACTTTCAGGGCATGAAATCCCAGGTGGCAGGGTGCAATACCATGGTGACCTGGCCCCCAGGATTTCTACAGCCTTGCTCTACTGCAACTTTTTATTTTTTAAATTTGTATCTTTTAGCTTCAGAGTTTACTGTTCTATGAACAATGGGATGGAACAGATAGGGTAGAGAAAGGTATCCTGTGTCCTGTGTGATAAGGAAGCTTATCATAGCTCAGGAAGGAGCTATAGAAAAGGTGAAGTGACTCTGAACAAGCAACCTGTCAGTTCTGGTAGAAATAAGAAAACAGAATTTTCTTATAAAAGACTACCAGTCCCAGAATGCACCAGGTTTCCAACAGCCATTAGAGGAGCTGAAGTGGGGGAACGTGTGTTCAATCAGGAGGGCTATGAGGTAATCCCTAAGCACTCATCTCAAAGGGCAGGGCCTGATTCAGCACAGCTGCGCTGTATTAGGGAGGAGCACTCATCTAAGCAGAATAAAGGTAGAGTTTATTCTACAGATGACCATCTTCATGATCACCTTGGATATCCTGAGAATCAGCTTGAGCTGGATCCTGAGGATCATCATCATCAGAAGCAGAAGCCAAACCGGACGGACAGAGAGGGAAAGAAACCCTTTGGAAGAAGGAAGAGAAAAGCCTTTGAGAGGTCTAGAAGAGTCCAGAGCAGTACGTATACTGGGAGGCATTCCAAGGGCCAGCATACACCATTGGACTGGGGGAAGCCAGAGGAATGGTGCTGCAGAGCTAGGAATCACCAGACGGTATCTGTGAGAGAGACGGCTGCACGTGGAAGGGACCCTAAGACCCGTGCCAGAAGGTATGTGAAGAGAGATCCAGTGTCCAGGGATCTGGATTGGAAGGCTGGACATAAGAACTGGACTACATACTGGCCAGGCTATATAGAGAGGAACTCTAACAGCAATGGAAGCTCAGGTATGAACACTGATCTATGCCCTAGCTATAACCTTGAAAGACAGCAGGGAAACAAGTATTCTCCTGAAAGTGCTACATTGGGAGATTCATCTGTGCCAATCCATGATATTGAACCCATGCTTGTTGAAGAAGAGGGAATGATAGCAGATGAAGAATCTGTTTACATGGACTGCTCTCTGTCTAAACTCCTTTGGTGATTTTCTGTTATAAAGTACAGCAACCATCACAAAGAAATACAAACTTGTTCTTTAATCTACTCAGAAAAGCTCCTGTGTAGGTTTTCTAGCCAAGCAGTAGAAAGCAAGCCAGCTAAGGGGTTTCAGCTGGATAACTGCTAGCAATTGAGCCTTACCTAATTGCTTGTGAGCTAGGAGAGAATCACTTCTGAATCTATGTGGGAAGATATAAGAAGTTAACCTGAGAAGAACAGTTTTTTTCTTTCTTTGTAGCTTTTGGTTTGTTGTTTGATACATGCTAAGAGAATATTAGCTAAGCCTACAGAAAAGACCAGTTTGTTGCCAACCAGGTCTTATTTCTTTTGCTTTAATTGCCTGACAAGTTTAAAGGTTGTTTTCCTGATTTTGTTTTTTTCAAGTTTAACACTGAAAGCAAGTAACCTGATTTATGTGCTACCAAGCATATCTGTGTTGGGAGAAATAACCCCATAAATAAATATCTTATTGGCTTTAACACTTGAGCACAACTAAATTATTGTCAGCAGCTGTGTCTGGTGTGAATGAACTGCATTGCCCACAATCCCTTGCAAATCATATAGATATATGCACTTGCCAAGACTGTGAAGATTCTCACCCAGGCAGCCGTCTGACACCTGCTAACCTCATAGCTGCTGTCATAGACAATACATAAAAGAAAGATTGTTGGAGGATACATAATGCATATGCTTCTACCGTGGAATACATTTTGATACAGTAACTTCTGTCACTCACTCAGCATTAAAAATAAGAAATCCAAACTGCTAAAAAACTCCCCTAAAATGTCTAGCCAAATATTTTTGTCAGAGCTTGTCAGCCCAGTGTCAGGAAATTTTCCAAAGACACCACCGTGACCACTCCTTTTATTAGATAAATTTAAGAATAAAGTCCATAACTTAGCTGTATGCCAAAGTGCCGCCAAGACGCCGAAATATTTAATAGACGACGTGGCTCACGTTTCGGGTTTTCTGCCAACTTGTCTAGAAATCCTGCTTCAGGTCCAACGAATCAGCAAATGGCAGATCTTCAGCTTGCAGGCCCAAGGGAATGTCACCTACTTTATCGTCGACGGCGTCTGATGTCAGAGTGGTGAGAAGAGCATGGGAGCCAATCACTATCGATCTACAACGGGGCCATAGGGGATGCCCACTGCACAGGGAATCCCCTAATGGACATCCAAAGTAGAGATAACAGCTCAAATGATAGTATACCAGTCCAGTTGAAGATTGAGCCCCTCCGGGACTATAGAGTTGAGGAGATAGATCCAACGCTATTCACACAATTGAAGTTTCACTCACTCAGCATTGTCTCAAAGTGCAAAGCACTGCCCTTTGAAGCCCCTAGTACAACAGGCTAATCTTCCGCCAGTGCTGTTATGTTCACATAACCTCTCTTCTGAAGTCACTTCATTGGCTTCCTATCCATTTCCGCATCCAGCTTAACTTCTCCTACTGACCTATAAGTGCATTCACTCTGCAGCTCCTCACTACCTTTCCTCTCTTCTCTCTTCCTACACCCCTCCTTGGGAACTCCGCTCTTCTGACAGATCCCTTCTATCCACGTCCTTCTCTTCTACTGCCCACTCCAGACTTCGTTCATTCCACCTTGCTACTCCATAGGCCTGGAATAAACTATCCGAGTCAGTACATTAGGCTCCATCTCTGACCCTATTCAAATCCAAAATAAAAGCCCACCTCTTCAAGGCTGCTTTTGTTTCCCGATCACCTTATTCTCCTGTTCACCACCTATGTGTGCATTTCCCATTTCCCCTAGATTTACATTAGTCCCCAGTTTGTCGTGCTGTCGGTCTTGATTAGATTGTAAGCTCTGATGAGCGGAGACTGTCTCTTCCATGTATATACAGTACAGCGCTGTGTATGCAGTGACGCTGCAGGGATATGAGGCACCCTAAGCAAATCTCATTTCTGGTGCCCTTTGCTCCTGCCCCTGGGCCTATTCCCATCACTGCTGCCATTCTCCAGGACCAGAGGCTGCAGCAATGGTTTAAAGAGAACCGCAGTGCCTACCAAACCTTCCACCTCCTCTGATGCAGACTTCCTGTTTGCATGACGGCAGAAGCAGCCGCATCAGACACTTCTGCTCCCATACAAACAGCAGGTCTGCATCGGAGGAGGTAGAAGCAAGAACACGACTGCAGTGCCGAAAGTTTAGGTAAGCGCTACAAAGCTGTTTAAAGCAATTGCTGCCGCTGCTGGTCCTAGAGAGAGGTGACACCAGCAGCAATGGGCCACCCTTGCACCATTGATGCTCTAAGTGACTGTCTAGATCGCCTAATGGTGGCACTGGCCTTGTGCGTATGCCTTGTAGCGCTATACAAATGATAAGTAATAGTAGTAGTAGACGACTTTGCCGCATACAAGGAAGGCAAAAACACCTTCTGCAAAAAAAAAAAAAGAAAAAGAAAAAAAGAGCTTCAATCTCTCTTCTCTGTGCTTTTGATACAGCAAAGCAGAGAGACCACAGGCACAAGCCAGGCTTGAAGTTTTGTGTTTTCTCAGCTTTAAAGACCTCTTTTGGCTGTGGCAAGGGTAGGCCTGCATAAAATGGAAACAAAAACAAAACATACCAGCTTTGCTTGGGGCACTGGCACTACTGCCATAGACTTATCTGGGACAAACTCCTATCTCTCCGTTAGAATCCTAAAACCTGCATCACTAATCCTTCCTAACCATCGGAAAATCAGAGCCCAACTGCTTGTCTGTCTTTAACATTGACTGCGTGCTTTAGCCCTACTGTGATGTCATCAGCCATGGGATTGCAGAAGTCAGACAGGGATAGGTGTCTGTGGCTGCCTGACAAGAATTTGACCACACTCAAAAAAGGAAGGTCAATGAAACAACAATTTTTGTTGGAACATACGTCAGGAAGAAGAGAAAGTGACCTCACCTTCTTATTGCGTATTGTTCCGTTTTTCTCTTTTGTTAAAATTTAGGGATTCACCCCTCATCAAGGATCAAGGGACCATAATCCCAATACCAACTGGTCCTGAATAGGTTTTAAATAGCAGTACTTAGCTTGAGATTAAGTCGTCTTCCCTTAGACGATATAGGCTGTGAGCAAACTTTCAAAGAGACATCAGCACGATGAATGATTATCAGCCATCGCCATTTTTGGATCCGATTTATTCAAATCCTGGCGATTTTTGGATCCGATTTATTCAAATCCTGGCGATTAAACTGCCTTGCAGCCTGAGAAACCTCTCAAGTCAGTATCAACCGGCCAACTCCGCAAAGGCGTAACTTGTATGACCCAACGTTGTTATGTTTCGAGCCTCCGGCTTTCTCGGCTCTTTCTCAAACTCAAACACTCTTCGTTGACTCCAAAGGCATTGAACATTTAAAGATCCAGAAGGATCATGTGACCAATCGGCATCCAATAGACACAAAGGAAAATCAGAGCACCAACTAAATAATTGTCCACCAATCCATTTGAGAATTTAAACCTTGCGGGCTGACTGAACCCAATAGATAAATCCATAATTGTTCTCGGTAAGTAAGGCGGAACTGTCTATCACCCCCTCTATTACGAGGTGGAATGAAGTCAATTACTCGCTATCGTAAATCATGAAAATTGTAATTAAATTCCTGGCAATGAGGCACCAGAGGGGCAGTGGTAATCCCTCTATTTATGCGGGAGCGGTGTTCTTGGAGTCTTTTCTTCATGCTCCGAGATGTTTTCCCCACATAAATCTTAGGACATGGGCATATTAGCATATATACCACAAAAGGTGTCACGCATGTAGTAGCAAATCTATGTGTGTACTGATGATGAGACACCGGATGCTCCCAAATCGCCCCTTCCAATGTAAGTTCACAAAAATCACATTCTCCACACTTATAATGACCAACAGGAGTAGTGGTCGTCTCAGAGTAAGGTTGTCTCCCATGATGCACAATCCAGTCCAATATATTCCTACCTCTCTGAAGCCCCAACATTAATGGCTTATTAAAGGAGGAATGAACTGATAACACAGACCAATGTGACTTCAGGATCCGTATAACTTGCGACATGCCTGGCATATACGGCAATACTCCCACAAAAGGGGGTTCTGCCGGTTGAATAGAATCTGCAGAAGGAACTGTTGAAGCCCCCCACCATTCAGCATGGTTAAACCGAGCACGATGGTAAGCCCGGCTAATTATTGATTGGGGGTAACCACGTTCAAGCAATCGCTTTTTCAAATGAAGGGCTTGAATCTTAAAATCTTCCACAGTGGAGCACAAGCGACGCAACCTCAAAAATTGACCAATTGGTAAACCCCGTCTTAATGGACCAGGATGATAACTCTGGTAATGTAAGAGGGTATTCCGCTGAACCTCTTTGCGGTATAGAGTAGAACGTATGGATGATCCCTCTTTAATAAGGTGAATATCCAAAAAATCAATGGTCAGCAAATTAACACTAGGTGTAAATTGTAAGTCCGCAGATAAAGAGTTTATCTGGAGGCTCGAAACATAATTTAATTTAATTTAATTAACAGATTTTTTATATACCGCTCCTTCCATTGATCAGATGCGGTTCCCATAGAACAACAATAAACAGTACAAGCTGTTTTTACATATAACAATTTGTAACTTGGGTATTACAGGTAACAATTATCAATTAGTTAACTATAAGAACATAAGAACATAAGACATAAGATATGCCATACTGGGTCAGACCAAGGTCCATCAAGCCCAGCATTCTGTTTCCAACAGTGGCCAATCTAGGTCATACGTACCTATCAGTTTCCCCAAGGGACACAGGTTCCACAATGCTTGTACTGGTTCAAGCATTGATATCCTGGGTCCCTTCTTAATAATGGTTTATGGACCTTTCCTCCAGGAACTTGTCCAAACCTTTTTTAAACCCAGCTACACTAACAGCCTTTACTACATCCTCCGGCAACAAATTCCAGAGTTTGATTACACGTTGAGTGATAAGAACTATGTACAAGTGAAACAGGATTAAACTATATACAGAGTTATTTGTCTTCAATACATTGTTTTAGGGGTACAGTACTTCATTCCTTTGTTGAACAATGTATTATCTGGCGTATGATTATCCTTTATCTAGCTGAGGGGTGAGAGGTGAGTTCGTTACGGATCCATAGTGCATTGTAAATAAGTGTGTTTTAAGTTTTTTCCTAAACTCCATGATTTCAGGTAATTGTCTTAATTCTATTGGGATTGTGTTCCACAAGATGGGGGCTGCATTGGAGAAGGCTTTCTTGTTTGTGGATTTTTTGGCCCTAATGAATTCTTTTGGTGTTGTTAGTTTATTTAACTGGTCCCTCCTTTGGAGATTATGGGTGGGTTCTGTTTTGATGAGATTATTTATGGTCAGGGGTGCTGTTTTAGTTATGGCTTTGTAGGTGGTTAAGAGAGTTTTGTATTCTATTCTGCTTTGAATCGGGAGCCAGTGTAAATATTCTAAAATCGGGGTTATATGTTGGAAAGGTGGGGCCTTCGTAATGGTCCTTGCTGCTGCGTTTTGAGCTAATTGAAGGTTTTTTAAGGCTTGCTTAGTTACTCCAAGTAGGATTTGATTTGCAAAGTCGAAATGGGTCACACAACGTTGGGTCACACAAGTTATGCCTTTGCGGAGTTGGCCGGTTGATACTGACTTGAGAGGTTTCTCAGGCTGCAAGGCAGTTTAATCGCCAGGATTTGAATAAATCGGATCCAAAAATGGCGATGGCTGATAATCATTCATCGTGCTGATGTCTCTTTGGAAGTTTGCTCACAGCCTATATCGTCTATGGGAAGACGACTTAGTCTCAAGCTAAGTACTGCTATTTAAAACCTATTCAGGACCAGTTGCTATTGGGATTATGGTCCCTTGATCCTTGATGAGGGGTGAATCCCTAAATTTTAACAAAAGAGAAAAACGGAACAATACACAATAAGAAGGTGAGGTCACTTTCTCTTCTTCCTGACGTATGTTCCAACAAAAATTGTTGTTTCATTGACCTTCCTTTTTTGAGTGTGGTTATATGAAGGGTGAATTTAGTGGGTTTTTGGGGTTAGTTGACAAGCATTTGAAGCAGGATTAGCTAAAGTGCCTGGTGCTGGCTATTGGTGACCACTCCTTGATCTCCTCCCTCTCCCAGATTGACTCCAGTGCATCTGGGTACAAACGCGCATGACAAAAACTAAGGGGTATGTTTACTAAAGTGCGGTAACGTAGCATTGGTAATCTTAACACGCGTTAACGTCAACAGATGTAACTTTATCGCGCATTAGCGTTACATCAGGTAACGTTAACGCACATTAACGTCACCGGCAGCAGTAACTGTCCCAGAGGGTGGAGAGAAGGGGGTCAATGGGTGGGACGTGGGCGGGGAGAGGCTCCTGCTACCCTAACGTGGGAGCATGAAGCCCTGAACATTACCGCGAGTGAAAACCTGTCCGTAGATGCACATTTGCAGGAGAGAGAGAGACCATTTCAATGTCAGCAATGTAGAGCACAGACAGGGAGCCCAAAAACAGTGATAGTAGTGACCATTTGCAGCAAGAGCATAGTGCCCAAGTATGAAAGGGCACCATGGTGATGGTGCAATTGGGACAAAGAGGGCTGAAGGCGGGACATGCAGTGGTGGCAACTGGGGCACAGGGTGGACTAGGCCATTGCCTAGGTTGCACATAGGAACACAGAAACCGGAAAGCAGCATGACCGTGTCTGATCAAGATCAGAATGCCCAGTACATGATCATTGGCTAACTGGGCATGTACCCAGCAGGTACCCCAAACAGCACACAGGAACCACAATGCCTGTAATGGGGCAAGCAGTGCATATCTGAGGATCACACTAACAAAGGTCCACAAACCTTCCCCAGGATAAGTCTCAAACTGTCCGTAAACCCAGCAAAATGAACACCCATTATCACAGACCCTAGTAAGGCAGTACAGGGTGTGACCACACATTGGATGAAATATGTAAAGACCCAGTAGTCCATAATGGAGACACCGGACCCACAGTGCATGCCCCAGGCTGACCAGAGTCTGCCGGCAGAACACAATTATCAACCAGGTCCACCCTAGCCAATTGTTGCCAGATCACACACCGCACACCCCACAGCCACCTCACCCCCATGTGGAAGTGACAGAACAGTGGCAGGCGGTGTTGGGGGGGATGTGTGGATGTCCATATATGCCACTGCAGCCCAGACCCTGAACCTAGGCACCCACCTACCTGCACAGTGGATGGCCTGGGACTGCACACAACCAGCACCAACAGTATATGGGCATGTCAGCATGGCAGGGGAAGTGCCGGCGGCGGTGGCACCTGCCTGCAGTGGACCAAGGTCATGACCTGCCCGTGTGCCTTGTGCAGTGCAAGAAACAAGGTCTGTCTAAGAAAGAGCAAATGTAGCCCCAGGGCATGCACTGCCTGTGTGGTGCAGTACATATAGCCAGTGTGTCCTGGAACAGAGGGTTACAGGTTCACATTCCAGCTGTGGATCTTGCAATGCATGTCCCTACATTTTACCCACATTGCAGATACAACATCAACATGTGCAATCCCAAAAGCATCAGCCAACAGGAGTACAAACATCCACACACACAAGCCCCACTAACCAAAACGCCATGGAGAGTCTGGCTGTTTGCACCGGCTCGAAGCATCAGTTATCAGCAGAGCACACAACTAGCTCTTGCACCCCTTAGCAATGCCTGCACTGTGATTGGGACTTGGGTGGCAGTCAGGTTTGCAACCACCCCTATCTGCACAATGCCGCAATAGGAGTGGGTGAGTGCATGTCCATCCATTGTGGTGTGGCGTCCTACTCTGCAATGGGCCCACAAAACGTACACTGTTGCCATTGTCAGCCTGCAAATCTGCATACTGAGGAGCAAGGTATTGTGGGTATGGCTCAGATAGGGAGGACCAGGCAGGATGCGACTGCAGTAGTGGTAGGGCAATGGCTGGGACATTGTAGTGCCCAACCACCACCTGCATGGACAAGGTGGCCACAGCACGTCTTGCTGTTAGGACATTCTTACACTGACTGAACAGCGACCATTGCCATAGCAGCACATAGTATTTGTCTCAGGTGATATATGTGTGCCTCCTTTTCTGGAGGGCCAATCACTGGGGCACCCAGGCCTGGGTGCATGCAGTTCCTCTGTGAACATGCAATATAGACTGGCTAGTGGACTGCCTGCAGTTCATTTGTGCATGGCTGGAACACCTGGTGGGGTGCAGCAGGTAAAGTCTGACAGTGCCTTCTGCCAATGAATGTCTGACCATGGTTGGGGGCTGTGGAGGCTCCTAGTACTACTGTCTGCCAGTGGCCTAGCAAGCAGTCTAGATCTGGTCTGACCCCCCCCCACCCCTCCCCGATGACATCCACAACTTAAGGCACCTTAGGTCTAAGGTACCCCAAGGACTGTAAGATGCATCTGGCAGAAGAACAGATGTAACCCTAAAACTGGAGAGAGAGCATAGAGGAAGGGCAATGGACAGGTAGTAAGGTTGCCTCATCCTGTCTACTATAGTGTGTGTGTGTTACATGCATTGCAGTGCCACAGTCACACATGATGTTTGTTTGGGACACATTGTTATGTACCATAACCTGCCCACATAACCTTTTTTATTGCCATCAAGTCAGTGTTGATTCATAGCAACCCAGCTACCTCTGGGTTTTCCTTGGCAATGTATCACCAGAAGTAGATGGCCAGCCTTTTCTTCCAAGGCAATGGAGGGTAAAGTGACTTGCCCAAAGTTACAAGGAGTGCCAGTGGGAACTAAACCCTTGATCTTCTGGTTACTAGGCAGTTGCTCTAACCACTAGGCTACACCTCCTCTCAACAAACAACCAACCAACCAACCAACCAACACACACACATAAAAATGTCTGTAACGTCACGTGCATTACTGTGTACGCTGCGTGTCAGCAGCTCTGCAACATGCGTTGCAGCATATGGGTGTGCGTGCATACGCACATTCTCCACAACGCACATAAGATGCAATACTGCGTCATAACATAACACGTATAATATAGCAGAGACAGTGGCCACCTGGCATTGTGGTTGTTTGGGATAGTGATTGCAGATGTGAGTTGAGCCACCATAGGTTGTGGGTTTGATTCCCACATGTTCCTTTTCCTTTCTTTTCTTGTTTTCTGCTAACCTTACCATACAATGGCTGCAGCTTTGTCACTTCTCCACACACCCTTCCCTCTCTTCACTGTGCAGTACGTCGCATATGGGTTCAATACCTCATTGGTCTCATTTTATTATGCCTGTCCTACGCAAGTCCTTTTCATGCCTGTAACAGTCAGCCACATCTCTGCAGTTCTACGCTGCCAGCCAATAACACCCTCACCTCAGTGCCTTAACCTAAGGTGCCTCATAAAGTGCCTTAGCCTAAGGTGCCCTATAAGGCGCCCTAACCTAAGGTGCCTTATAACGCACCTTAGGCCGAGACAGTTGAAAGCTTGACACGCCGTAACCTAAAGTGCCTTCCAATGCACGTTTACAGCCCATTGCCCACAAGATACCGGTCCATCCCCCAATATTTCCTGGTATGTGTGCATGTGTTTATCTGTGGCTCACAGGCTGCTGGCATTAACCTTTAAAAAGGAGATAGAGCAGCTTTTAAACTAGATATTAGGGGAAAGCCGACAGTCGCCCAAGAGCGGATGGTTCGGAAGAATGTATCCTTGAAGGATACTACCAAAAGCAGAGAGGTTCCACAAAAGAGTAAAGTAGCCCAAATGCCCTCAAGTATGGAGCAGACAGAGCTTAAAGATCCCAATTTACCCATGTCTAACAATAGCCAAATTAACATGAATAAAATACATTCTCTAAAATGCTTGTATGCAAATGCTAGAAGTCTAAAGAATAAGATGGGAGAGTTAGAATATATAGCACTAAATGAAAGGTTAGATATGAATGGAATATCAGAGACATGGTGGAAGGAGGACAACCAGTGGGACTCTGTGATACCTGGGTACAAACTATATCGTAATGATAGAGCTGATCAAATTGGTGGAGGGGTTGCGCTCTATGTTAGAGAGGGCATTGACTCAGAAAGGATTAAAGTTTTGCAGGAAACAAAATCTGCTGTAGAATCTATATGGATTGAAATTCCATATAAAAGGGGGAAGGCAATGGCAGTGGGGGTGTATTATCGAGCACCTGGCCAGAATGACCAAATGGATGATGAAATGCTCAAAGAAATCAAGGAAGCTAACAAAAGTTACAGCACAGTAATAATAATGGGTAATTTCAATTACCCGGTATCGACTGGGTCAGTGTCACGTCGGGACATGCTAGGGAGATAAAGTTCCTAGATGAAATAAATGACTGCTTCTTGGAGCAGCTGGTTCATGAACCGACCAGAGGGGAAGCCATATTAGACCTAGTCCTTAGTGGAACACCGGATCTAGTGCAAGAGATAAGGGTGTTGGGGCCACTTGGCAATAGTGATCATAGCATGATCACCTTTGATTTAATTAGTGGAGGAGGGATATTAAGGAAATCCACAGTACTACCTTTTAACTTTCAAAAGGGAGACTATGATAAAATGAGGAAAACAGTTAAGAAAAAACTAAAAGGAGCAGTTGCAAAGGTTAAAGACGTACATCAAGCTTGGGTGTTGTTGAAAAATACTATCTTGGAAGCCCAGACCAGCTGTCAGCTTTTAAGAAAAGTGGAAGGAAGTCCAAAAAACTGCCAGCATGGTTTAAAGGTGAGGTCAGAGAGGCTGTTGTTCCCAAAAAAGCATCTTTCAGGAAATGGAAAAAAGAGCCAAACGACGAAACCTGGAAACAGCACAAGCACTAGCAAATCAAATGCAAGGCATTGATAAGGCAGGCAAAGAGAGAATTTGAGAAGAAGCTTGCTGCGGAAGCAAAAACGCGAAATAAAGACCTTTTCAAGTACATTTGTAGCAAAAAACCTGTGAGAGAGTCAGTTGGTCCATTAGATGATAAAGGGGTTAAAGGAGCACTAAGAGGCGACAAGGCAATAGCGGAGAGACTGAATGAATTCTTTGCTTCGGTCTTTACTGAGGAAGATGTAGGGATGTTACCCATGACTGAAGTGGTATTTAAAGGTGCAGAAGAATTGAAGGAACTATCGATACATCGGGAAGATGTCTTACAACTATTAGATAAACTGAAGAGTAGCAAATCACCTGGGCCGGATGGTATACATCCAAAGGTGTTGAAAGAACTGAAATATGAGATTGCAGACCTGCTATCAGTAATCTGTGAACTATCATTAGAATCATCTCTAATACCTGAAGATTGGAGGATCGCCAATGTAACACCAATTTTTAAAAAGGGTTCCAGGGGTGATCCGGGAAACTACAGACCGGTGAGCCTGACGTCAGTACCAGGAAAAATGGTAGAAACCATCATAAAGAATAAAATTACTCAGCATGTAGATAGTCACAACCTAATGGGAGACAGCCAACATGGCTTTAGACAAGGAAGATCTTGTCTTACTATTCTGTTATGTTTTTTTTTGAAGGAGTGAATAAACAGGTGGACAAAGGTGAGTCAGTTGATATTGTGTATCTGGACTTTCAGAAAGCCTTTGACAAGGTCCCTCATCAGAGACTTTTGGCAAAACTAAAGAGTCATGGGATAGGAGGCAGTGTATTATTGTGGATCAGGAACTGGTTAAAAGATAGAAAGCAGAGGGTAGGGCTAAATGGCCAATTTTCCCAATGGTGAAAGGTGAATAGTGGTGTACCCCAGGGATCTGTGCTGGGTCCGCTGCTTTTTGACATATTCATAAATGACCAGGAAAGTGGGATAACGAGTGAGGTTATCAAATTTGCAGATGACACAAAACTATTTAAAGTTGTTAAAACCCAAGAGGATTGTGAAAAATTGCAAGAGGATCTTGATAAATTGGAAGTCTGGGCATCAAAATGGCAGATGAAATTTAATGTGGACAAGTGCAAGGTTATGCATCTAGGGAAGAATAACCCAAACTATGGTTACACGATGCAAGGTTCAACATTAGGAACCACGACCCAGGAAAAAGATTTAGGCGTCATTGTGGATACCATGCAGCGGCGGCCAAGAGAGCAAATAGAATGCTAGGTATGATAAGGAAAGGAATGGAAAATAAAACAAAAGATATTATAATGCCTCTATATCGTTCCATGGTGAGACCACACCTTGAATATTGTGTGCAATTCTGGTCGCCGTATCTTAAAAAGGATATAGCGCTTTTAGAAAAGGTTCAGAGAAGAGCCACCAAAATGGTAAAGGAGATGGAAGGATACTCCTATGAAGAAAGGCTAAAAAGGTTAGGGCTCTTTAACCTGGAAAAGAGACGGCTGAGGGGAGATATGATAGAAGTCTATAAATTAATGAATGGAGTGGAACGAGTAAACGTAGATCGATTGTTTACCTTATCAGAATATAGAAAGACATGGGGACATGCAATGAAGCTACAGGGTAAACTATTTAAGACTAATAAAAGAAAATATTTTTTCACTCAACATGTAATCAAACTCTGGAATTTGTTACCGGAGGATGTAGTAAAGGCTGTTAGTGTAGCTGGGTTTAAAAAAGGTTTGGACAAGTTCCTGGAGGAAAGGTCCATAAACCATTATTAAGAAGTGACCGAAGATATCAATGCTTGACCCAGTACAAGCATTGTGGAACTTGTGTCTCTTGGGGATACTGCTAGGTACATATGACCTAGATTGGCCACTGTTGGAAACAGAATACTGGGCTTGATGGACCCTGGTCTGACCCAGTATGGCATATCTTATGTTCTTATGTTCTTATGTCCCCATTACAGACTGCGATATAAGCTGCCTGTGGTCTACAGCCTTACACCTACGGCTCCGTTCTTCATATGGCACCATATCTGCACATCCCTCAGCGAGTCTTCTACTGTCTGCGCGCCTTTGATTGCATCCCCTTTGGACGCACTGCTGCTTCCCCTCAACGGTGATGTTAACGCGTGGTAATTGTCCAAGACGCCCTATACCACACATTACATGGCCAGGGGGCCTTGTACCGCGCGTTACCGGTCCATGCTTACCTTAACGCCATGCCGCCCACTTCCTTATATGGCATCGGTAACATTACCGGGCCACTTAACAACGGTAACATTACCGCACTTTAGTAAACATGCCCCTAAAGTTCATGAATGGCAATTTGTGGAAATTTTCCAAGCATGCGCATTGTTAGGTGATGACAAAAAGCCTAAATCGGAGCTTAACAATGATACTTCATAAGAATTTTTGCACTGATGTTTGATACGTTGTTATGCTTAGTGATACAATTGTTAAGTGCTGATTATATTTGTCATAGCAGTTTGTAGCTTGGGACCCTTATCAGTTTGCTGTGTTTTCTAAAGTTTTCTGGTGCTGTTGACGGACAGAGGGGTTGGGTGCAGACCACTGAGGTAATTCACCTCGAATTGGATTACTGAAGACATGTTTTTGGCTTTGAGTAATCAATGGAGATCGGAAGATAGTTCTGAGGTCTGTGCTCCCCGTTGTCACGGCACTGGAGGCTTTTTTAGTGCAAAGTTCCCAGTGCTACATTTTGGTTAATGTGTGGAGTTGTTTCTTCATTGTTAGGTGATGCCATGATGAACCAATAATCGTAACTTTTATCGATTTTACCATTCATGCAAAATCTAATGTGCATGCCTAGTAAGCAGCAGTTTGAAAAAGCAGAGCAAGTATCTGGACCTGAGGGCTATGTTGTGAGAGTAGTGTCTGCCTACATGAAGGAAGTACAAGTGATAGCAGTGCCAACAAAATGGGGTGAGCATCTCTGCTAGTATGAGATAGAAGGTTATTGATATCTTGTCATCATGAAACTAAGTTTCTCTTGATCAGCAATCAGCTGAGTAATGGTAAAAGTTGACTCATTAAAAAGGAACCCACTGGCTTTTAACAGTCTAGTAAAAGAAGTGGCTACAGAGAAGTGATAAAAACATGTTTTTTTCTGCTTTAAAAGCAACTAATACAATGAAGTGAAAATGACTCATTTCATTTTTCCATGTAAAGTAATAAAAGTAAGAATGTTTTCAGATTTTACTGAGGGAATAACAGAAATGAAACTGGAGGTTACATGATTAGCAACAGTTGCTTAGATTAGAATATGCACAGTATACATACATACATACATACATATGCGGGGTCTGCAGAAGATTCTTTTGAGTTCCTGGGATCAGAGAGGCTTTTGGTTTAGTTTAGTAGAAGGTGGAATAGTGTAGTGGCATCATGGGACAGACTGTAATGACGGCGTGGTGGAGGCAGGAATTAAGAAGCAATTACTGAGACAGAAAAGACCTTAAAGAAAGCAGTGGCATATCCTTCATTAGGTACCCAGTGGTTAGGTGAAGAGACTCTGAACATATAAATATGCTTCAATTTCTGGACTAGATGAATAGAATTAGCATTGCCGGGAAGGCCAAACTGGATTTCACTTATGTCTTTCTCAAAAGTTCAAGGCAAGTTAAATTCAGATATTGCAGATATTTAACTGTGTCCTGAGGGCATATAATATCGTAATATAAGGACCCGATATTCAGCACTACTAAAGCGGCTAGCCATCGCCATTGAACTTTAGACCTTGATAGCCTGATGTGTTTGAACAACTTGCAAAACTGAAAGAGGACAAGGACATGGGACCAGATGAGATACATCCCAGGATACCGAAAGAGCTCGGAGAGGTTTTGGCAGGGCCTTTAAAGGATGTTTCTAATAGATCCTTGGAGATAGGAGAGGTTCCACAGGACTGGAGAAGGGCTGATATAGTACCTCTTCACAAAAGCCTTTGATACTGTTCCTCATAGGAAGCTTATCAATAAACTGAACAGCCTGGGGATGGGGCCCAAGGTGGTGTACTGGATCAGAAATGGGTTGACTGATAGACAATAGAAAGTAGTGGTAAATGAGCTCACTCAGAAGAAAAAAGGTATCTAATGACATGTCTCAGGGTTTGATCCTGGGACCGATACTGTTCAATGTGTTTGTGAGTTACATTGTGGAAGGACTGAATGGAAAAATCTGCCTCTTTGCAGATGACAACAAAATTTACAATAGAGCGAACCCTTCTGAGGGAGTAGACAACATGAGAAAAGATCTAAAAACACATAAAGAATGGTCTAATGCTTGGCAGTTATGATTTAATGCGAAGAAGTGCAGAGTCATGCCCTTAGGAAGCAGAAATCCAAAGGAAATGTGTGCAATAGGGGACGAGAGGTTGGTGTGCATGGACCAAGAGAGGGACCTTGGAGTGCTGGTGTCTGAGGATCTCAAGGTGGCGAAATAATGCAAAAAGGCAGTTACCAAAGCCAGAAGGATGTTGGGCTCCAAACGGAGAGGAATAACCAGCAGAAAGGTATAAATGCCCCAGTACAAGTCATTGGTGAGGCCTTACTTGGAGTATTGTGTTCAGTTTTGGAGACTGTATCTCACAAAGGACATAAAAAGACTTGAAATGGTTCAGAGGAAGATGACCAAAATGATTCAGAGCCTGCACTAGAAGACATATGAGAAGAGACTTGAAGATCTCAGTATGTATACCCTAGAGGAGAGGAGGGACAGGGAAGATATGATACAGACTTTTAAGTACTTAAAGGGTATCAATGACCAAACAAACCGTTTTCAAAGAAGGGGAGCTGTAAGACTAAAGGGCATAAGATTGAAGCTACAAGGCAATAAACTTAAAAGCAATATCAGGAAATACTTTTTCACTGAAAGAGTGGTGGATGCATGGAATCCCCTCCCGATGGAGGTGGTGGTGGTGAATACAATGATGAAATTCAAAATGGCATGGGGCAGACACAGTGGATCCCTTTACAGCAAGAGGATGAAATCAAAGCAAACTTAAATATCTTTTAATAGAGGGGGGCTGATCTTCCCGGAGCAACAAGTACAACTCTAAACACAAGCATAGAGGGGGTGTGAGCTGCACTCTAGCCACCTTACTGGGCAGACTAGATGGACCATGCTGGTCTTTATCTGCTGTCATATACTATGTTACTATGTTTTGAAGTTCCTTTGTAGCAGTAAACACTACAATATCACTGTACTGGAAAAGCACTGCGGTCACCACCCTAAGAGAATTGTCATCATATTGGGAGCTACAGGCTTGATTAAGAGGAATTTCCAAGCAGATCTTGATAAATTGCCTATTCATATTATATCTTCTGAACTCCAGAAGGAGGCTTTCTTTAGCAATCCACAACAAAGGAACCACTGTTTGTCTGGCTAGTGGATACAGGTACTCTAATACATATGCTCTTTGATTGCCCCAGGCTTATTGAGAAATGATGTGAGAAACTATTCCATCTACATGAACAGTTGTCCATGCGTATTATTGTCTATAAGTCCCTTGGCAGGTATAACCTCCCTGTCTGAAGCTGATGGCCCGCTATATGATATGTTAATCAGTACTGTCTTGAAAGTGATAATTATACATAGGAAAGACTCATTGGTCTTAACTTTCCAACATTGGTGGAACATGTTCTGTTTATTCCGCCATTATGAGGCCGCTTATGCTGATACCTATAGCTGCAATGTACAATGTAAGAAGTGGGGTATTCTAGAAGCATATATCTCAATAATGCTCTAGATCAGAGGTGCCCAACTCCAGTCCTGGAGGGCCAAACACCATTCAGCTTTTCAGGCTGTCCCTAATAAATATGCATGAGATGTATTTGCATGCACTGCCCCAATTGTATTCAAATGTATCTCGTGCATATTCATTAGGGACAGCCTGAAAACCTGAATGGTGTTTGGCCCTCCAGGGCTGGAGTTGGGAACCTCTGCTCTAGATGTACTGGGTCCTTGTAAGTAATTCATGTACAGTATATTTCTGCTATTTGTACCCATGAGCCAGGAACAGGAGGAGAGGGTTGTTTTGGTTTATTGTTGCTTTTGTTTTTCTGTGATTTCCATACTTATATTTGAAAAAATTAAGTAAAGACTTAAAAAAATATGTGTAAGCTCAGAAAAGTGTTTTTTTCTGAGCTTACACAGTCTCACACAGAAACCATTAAAATGTTCCCGCCTTGTAGAGGGAACAAAGAGACTACCTCAACAAGACAGAACTCCATTCCCTCCTTCTGCTAACACAGGAAGGGTGGAATAGCAATCCATCTCTGAGCTCACAAGGGTTGAGCTGTCAGTAAGGAGGCATGCACGGCGTTTTTGTGAGGAGCGCTTGGTGGTAGTTAAAGTCACCAGTGTTTAAGGTTTGCTTGTCTTGCAACAGCATGTTATCAGCTTTCCCTTGAAGAAGCATCTTTTGCGAAACGCGTATTTGGTGCCGAAGAGTACGGCGTTGGGATAAAGAGTTGGGACAAAGGGGTATGTTTACTAAACTGCGTTAGTGTGATTCGCGTTAGGAGCCGTGTTAGTGGAAGAAATGCCAAAAAAGGACATGGGCGGTACATCGTTACCGATAACGCGCGTTATGAGGCGCCGCGCAGCAACGATTGTTACAGGGTGCGTTACTGCGCGTTAAGCTTAAGAAGGCACGCAGACACCCAAATACAGAAACAGAGCTGTAGCACAATGGTTACTGCACAGACTGCTGATACAAGAGTCATGGGTTTGATTCCCCAGTGTGCCTAATGAATAAGGCTGGCTGAAGCATCATATGTAACCCTTTGAAGGCCTACTATAATATTTTAATCCACATTCTGCAGCCGGGTTAATATTTGCATATGTCAGGAAAATTGTACCCGTCTTATTCAATATGTTCTAATAGTGACGTTCCCTCTGCCATGGTCATGTATTATATACCATTTGATAGGAATATTTAGGCAGAGGTTTGGATCCCGAAAGTTTTGGGCTTGGCCTGGAAAGGGTTAAGTATTGTGCTGTGAAGAAGTTTAGTTGTACTTTAATAGTGCTGCCAGCAAACACATCCTCACAGTGGCGTAACCTAAGGTGCCACATAAGGCATCCTAGAAGGCACTCCATAGGGCACATTATAAAGTGCGCTGTCTGCCAAGGCACCCTATAATGTCCCCTATAGGACACCATATAAGGCACCTTATAAGGCGCTTTATAGGGCGCCGTATAAGGCACCCTATAGGGCGCCTTATGAGCCACCCTAAGGTGACAGTACCCTGAGGGTGTTTCTGCTGACAGCACTAATATACAATAAAAATAAACAATGCCTAAGACAGCCCTATTGATGAACCCCACTGTGGGTTTTGAACCCATGACCTCTGGCTCTACAGGCAGTGAAGTAACCATTGGGCTAGAGCTGCTAACAAACACCTGGCTGGCTACAGGAGGACTGCATGACACCACACCCACATTCTGCTGTGGTTACCAGGATAGGGTCAACCCATCCGTACCCAGGATGCACAGCACATGTAAATCAGCAGTCTACAGATGATCACAAGATGGGGTATGCACCCCACAGCACCTCAGCCTGGTAGGGGGTGCCGACGGTGTGTGTTAGTGGCACAGAGTAGCTACAGACCGTCACAGTGTGCGGGTCCTGTGCTCACCCTGAGGGAGAGGTATGGTGCCCAGCACCATTCTCACAGCACCTGGCTTTGCTGAGATAGGCTATGCTGCAGGTCCCCATCAGTGCCAATGTGTGATAGGTAGTCCTTGAAAACACCCCTAGGATATGCCTGTGTTCATCTGTATGTCACATCTAACCCTTGTGGACTATGATACACCCAGTAAAGTGCATACCCTGTGTGGGTGCCATGGTCACATGATGTAAGTGAATGGGGGTGTTAGGACCCACAGGGAGATTACATACCACCACCCAATGGGGCTCAGGGTGGGGGACAGGATCTCCCGCCAACAGATCCACTTTCTACCCCCCTGCAATGGTGGCAGTAGAGGGGACCATCACCCCAGTCCTGCTAGGGATCAAACACCCTACAGGGCAGGCAATGCAGAGCTCTACACATCCATAAAGCAATAGCAGACAGAAGGCCTGGAAACGCACAGCTGCCTCCCCATCTGACATTCTCCAGCAGCAAGCCTCCAGCCGCTGCACCCTGCAAGGTGTTCCAGCAACACACATACTAGCTGCAAACAGTCTGCTAGCTAGTCCATAATGCATGGTCCTGGAGGAGATGCGTGTACCCAAAACTGGGAGGTCAGCATACACACCAAGCAGATAAGTCAGTGATCGGGCTCCAAAAGAGAACCCATAAATATCACATAAAAAAAATACTATACAGCACTATGGGGGAACCTAGCCATGCCGTGGTCACTGCTCAGTCAGGGTGAGAGTGACCTCCCAGCAGGACATGCTGTGGCCACTCTGTCCGTGCAGGTGGTACCGGACACTACAATGTCCGAGCGATTGCCCTATGCCCTGTGCAGATGCAGCCAGGCCAGGCCACCCTATCCAGGCTATTCCCACGGTACCTTGCTCCTCATTATGCTCATTGGCAGGCCAATACTGGCAACAGTGCTAGCAGTGTGGGCTGTGGAGGGTGTTGGCAGCCACCACACACTGGATAGACAGACACACACTCCCCACACCTATGCCAGCATTGTGCAACTATAGAGGTGTTGGGCAGTCCAGGCCACCGCTCCAGTCCTGGGCACAGTGCAGGCATGCCTATGGTACGCAATACTGTAGGAGTCACTCCCCAGGTTGGTAAACACTGTCAGACACAAGACCTGTAGCATACTCCACAGACATCAGAAAGGTTGCTATGATGCAGCTCACTCAGAAAATTGTACTTAACCTAGGAATTGCTATCTGCCAGTAATCATAGCAACCTTTTGATAGATGTGTACCATATTCCCAGGTTTAGGGTGGCATTACTAAGGTATGAAAGTGCTAGTATTGGGAGATGCATGCAGAGCCAAAAGTCCTGGCTCTCCAGGAGGCTTTGGATAATGGGGCCTGTGGGTGCGGGTGTGTCTGCCCCTGTTGGCTGCTGCTTTACGGCAGAGGTTCCCAACTCCAGTCCTGCGGTGCCAAACACTGTTCGGGTTTTCATGCTGTCCCTCATGAATATGCATGAGATACTTCTGCATACCATGGGGGTGGCGCATAGAAATGCAGCACAGGCATCTTTATCAGTGGCAGCATGGAACCGGAATGGTGTTTGGCCCTCCAAGACTGCATTTGGGAGGCTCTGCTCTAGGTAATGTGCATGGGTCTGACGGTGAAGTTGTTGTGTTTAGTCCAGATATAATGTCTTCTACTTGCTGCTTTGTTGGTATGCTGAAGCTCTCCCATGCATTTTTTATTTGTAATCGTTTGTTTGTGGTATATTAGAGCATGTTAGGTTGGTGTTTTTAGACTTCATGTAATCTGCATATTTTTGTGGGTCAAGGTGGTGTGTACTTTGTTGTGTGTCATCCTTGGTGAGCTTTTGGACAATGCTAAAGAGTTCTCTTGGGGGTATGTTTACTAAAGCATCTTAACGTCGCAGCGGTGGTATTATCGCGTGATAAGTGACGTTAGCACGTGATAATGTAACATTATCGTGCGATAATGTCACTTATCACGTGATAACGCAGCGGCGGCATTAAGGCACACTAATGCTGTGAAATCTGGGTCTGAACACTAACGCCAGTGAAACCCTCGTGTTAAGGCACATTTGCAGAAAAGAGAAACCATTTCAGTCAGCAATGTACAGCAAAGCCAGGGAAACCCAAAAACATGATAGTAGCGATACATGTGCACGGAACAAAAAGGCAAATAAACATAGAAAGTGACCTGAACCACATTTAAAATCCCAATAACCAAGCTGGCCAAAAGTGATAGTAATGATAAACATAAAGCAACACCACTGACAAAGCTCAAAAAATAAGATATCATGTTTGGAAGGGTCTATTCTCTGTCCCCCTACAAAGTGAATGATCCCACATTGAAATAGTGCTGATCAGGGTTTATTCACGTCTATATTGGGCAGGTTTGTTATGGCGTGCACATGTGCAGTAACAGCAGATTTGGCACATAGGAAAGGGCAACTGTACTGATGCTGTAAATGGGATATAGAGGGCTGCAGGTGGTAATGCTGTGGTCCAACTGGGGCACAGTGGGTGTTAGGCAGATGCCTAGGTGGCACATAGGGATGCCGAAACTGTAAAGCAGCAAGACAGCAACTGACGAACAGTCATGGTATCCCCAGGGAATGAACTGTCCCTGTGGCAAGAGTGTGGTGCAGTACACACAGCCAGTGTGTTCAGGAGAGAAAATCACAGGTTCAAGTCCCAGCTGTGGTTCCTGTCAACCCAGTCCCCATATTTTACCCAGTACTAAACCGTGGTAATAAAGATGGAACCTTTATTGCAGATAACATAAACATGCCTGAAATGCCTATATTTTACCCTACAGAGCACAGAAACCATAAACATGTGCAATACCTAGAGCAGAGTTTCCCAAACGCAGTCCTGGAGGGCCAAAAACCATTCAGGTTTCATGTTGTCTCTAATAAAGATGCCTGTGCTGCATTTCTATGCGCCGCCCCCATGGTATGCAAATGTATCTCATGCATATTCATTAGGGACAGCATGAAAACCCGAACAGTGTTTGGCCCACCAGGACTGGAGTTGGGAACCTCTGCCCTAGAGCAGCGGCCAACAGGGGCAGAAACACCCGCACCCACAGGCTCCATTATCCAAAGTCTCATGGAGAGGCAGGATGTTGGGCCCTGCGCGCAGCAGCATCTCCCAATACTAGCACTTGCATACCTTAGCAATGCCGCCCTAAACCTGGGTATACGTTACACATATATCAAAAGGTTGCTATGATTAATGGCAGATAGCAATTCCTAAGTTCAGCACAATTTACTGATTGAGCTGCATCATAGCAACCTTTCTGATGTCTGTGGAGTGTGTTTCAGTTCTGGTTTCTGACAGTATTTACCACCCCGGGGAGTGACCCCAACAGTGTTGCGTACCATAGCCATGTCTGCACTGTGCCCAGGACTGGTGCGGTGGCCAGGGCTGCCAAAAGCCTCTATATTTGCACAATGCTGGCATAGGTGTGGGAGTGTGTGTCTGTCTATCCAGTGTGTAGTGGCTGCCAACACCTAACTCAGCCCACACTGCTTGTACTGTTTCCATAATGAGGAGCAAGGTACTGTGGGTATAGGCCGGACAGGGTGACCTGGGAAGGATGCATCTGCACAGGGCATAGGGCAATGGCTGGGACATTGTAGTGCCCGGCCACCACCTGCATGGACAGGGTGGCCACAGCATGTCCTGCTGGGAGGTCACTCTCACTCTGACTGAGCAGTGACCATGGCATGGCTAGGTTCCCCCATAGTGCTATATAGCATTTTTCTCAAGTGATATTTATGGGTTCTTTTTTCTTGGGCTCAATCACTAACTTATCTGCTTGGTGGGTGTGCTCACATCCCAGTTCTGGGTGCACACATCTTCTCCAGGAACATGCACTATGGACTAGCTAGCAGACTGCAGTTATATGTGTATGGCTGGAACACCTTGCAGGGTGCAGCAGCTGGAGACTCACTGTGCTTGCTGCTGGAGAATGTCAGATAGTGGTGGGGGGCAGCTGAACATTTCCAGGCCTACTGTCTCTCTGCCATTGCCTTATGGATGTGTACAGATCTGCATTGACTGCTCTGTAGGGTGTCTGTTCCTCAGCAGGATTGGGGTTGATTGTCCCCTCTACTGCCACCATTGCAGGGAGGTAGAATGTGGATCTGTTGGTGGGTGATCCTGTCCTCCACCCTGAGCCACAGAGGGCAGGTTGGGTGGTGGTGGTACATAATCTGCCTAGGTCCAAGCACCCCTCCTCCACATTATGTGACCATGGCACCAACACAAGATATATACAATTCTAGGTACATCATAGCCAACAAGAGCTAGATGTGACTGAAAAATACAAAGGGACACAGACATATCCTAGGTGTGTCTGCAGGAGCCACCTATCTCACACACTAGCACTGATCGGGACCTGCAGCATGGCCTATTTCAGCCATGACAGGTGCTGTGGACCTGGTGCTGGGCCCCCCCCCCCCATCTCACCCTCAGGGTGAGCACAGTACCCACACAATGTGATGGTCTGTAGCTACTCTGTGCCGGTAACACACACGTTCAGTACCCCCTACCAGGCTGAGGTGCTGTGGGGGTGCACACGGTCAGTTCCCCCTACCAGGCTGAGGTGCTGTGGGGGTGCATACCCCATCTTGTGATCATCTGTAGACTGCTGATTTGCATGTGCAGTGCATCATGGGTACGGGTGGGTTGACTCTATCCTGGTAACCACAGCAGAATGTTTGTGTGGTGACGTGCAGTCCTTCTGTAGCCAGCCAGAGGTTTGTTAGTAGCTGTAGCCGACTGGTTACTTCACTGCCTGTGAGCTAGAGGTCATGGGTTTGATCCCACAGTGGGGTTATTTGATAAGGCTGTCTGAGGCATTTTCTTTTTTTAATTTAAATTAGTGCTGCCAGCAAAAACACACTCACAGTGCTGCAACCTTAAGGTGCCTCATAAGGCGCCCCATAAAACACCCTATAAGGCGCACTATAGGGAACATTATAGGTGCCTTGGTGGACAGTGCATTTTATGATGTGCCCTTTGGAGTGCCTTATAGGGTGCCTTATGTGGCACCTTAGGTTATGGCACTGTGAGGGTGTGTTTGCTGGCAGCACTAATTTAAAGTAAAAAAGAAATTGCCTCAGACAACACTGGTTACTTGCCTCAGACAGCACTGGTTAATTATATAAAGGGTAATGCCTCAGACAGCCTTATTCATTAAGCCCACTGGGGGATTGAACTCATGACCCCTGTCTTATCAGTTAATGTATTAACCATATTAACCATTGTGCTACAGCTCTATTGCTGCATTTGTAGGTCAACGCGCCTACTTAAGATTAACGCACGTTAACGTGCCACAGCTCCCTCTATCGCGCGATAACGGACTTTATCGCACGATAACCTGAAATGCTACCTTAAGACCGGAACGCCCACTACCTTATATGGCATTCGTCACAGTAAGACTGCAACTAATGCCGGTAACATTAAGACGGTTTAGTAAACATACCCCATAGGGGTATGTTTACTAAAGGGCGCTAACGTCGCAGCGGCGGAATTAGCGCGTGATAAGGTATATAAGATATATAAGAGATTGTTAAATAAATAAATAAATAAGGTACGTTATTGGGTGATGAAGGCGCATTATCACGTGATAACGTACCTTATCGCACGATAACGCACCTGTGGCGTTAAGGCACCATAATGCCGTGAAATCCGGTGCTGAAGGGCGGAGGTAGGCTTCCCAGAGGGCGAAGAGAAGGGGTCAATAGGTGGAGAGTGGGAGGGGAGAGGCTCCAGACACACTAACTCTGTGGAATCCGGGTCTGATCACTAACACCAGTGAAACCCTCGCGTTAAGGCACATTTGCAGGAAAGAGAAACCATTTACGTCAGCAATGTACAGCAAAGCCAGGGAAACCTAAAATAAGTGATAGTTGTGATACATGTGCACGGAACAAAAGGGCAAATAAACATGGAAAATGACCTGAACAAAATTTAGAATCACCATTACCAAGCTGGCCAATAGTGATATTAATGGGAAAAATAAAGAAACACTACTAAGAAAGCTCCAAAAAAAAGATATTAATTTTGGGATGGTCTATGCTCTGTCCCCCTACAAGGTGAATAATCCCACATTGAAATAGCGCTGATCAGGGTTTTCCCTTTTTATTGGACAGGTTTCTTATGGTGTGCACATGTGCGGCAACAGCAGGGTGGGCATGTCGGAAAGGGCAACTGTACAGATGCTGGAAAATGGAATACAGAGGGCTGCAGGCGGCACATGCTGTGGTGCAACTGGGGCACACTGCGGGCTAGGGAGATGCCTAGGTGGCACATAGGAATGCTGAAACTGTACAGCAGCCAGACAGCAACTGATGAGGGCCAAACATGGGCACGAGTGTGTTTCTCACAGTGTCACAGGGGATAATACCCAGCAGGTACCCCCAAGAGCATAGAACATTGGCAGGCGGTGGGGGGGGGGGGAAGCATGGACGTCTATGCAGGCACCCCTACCCCAGATTCTGCACCACAGGCAGCTGCCTACCGGAACACTGGATGGCCTGAGACTGCGCACCACCAGCATAAGGGCATGTCAGCATGGTGGCGGAGGGGTACTGGTGGTGGAGGGGGCAGTGGCATCTGCCCACAGCAAACCATGGCTTAGCCCTGTTCAGATGGGTGCCGTGCACTGCAACAGACAGGCTCTGTCTGACAAATGGTCATGGTATCCCCAGGGAATGAACTGTCCCTGTGGCAGCAGTGTGGTGCAGTACACACAGCCAGTGTGTTCAGAAGCAGAAGGTCACAGGTTCAAGTCCTTGCTGTGGCTCCTGCCAACCCAGTCCCCATATTTTACCCAGTAATGAAGACAGATCCTTTATTGCAGATAACATCAACATGCCTGAAACGTCTATATTTTACCCTACAGAGCACAGACATCATAAATATGTGCAATACCTACAGCAGAGTTTCCCAAATGCAGTCCTGGAGGGCCAAAAACCAGTCAGGTTTCATGCTGTCTCCAATAAAGATGCCTGTGCTGCATTTCTATGTGCCGCCCCCATGGTATGCAAATGTATCTCATGCATATTCATTAGGGACAGCATGAAAACCCGAACAGTGTTTGGCCCACCAGGACCGGAGTTGGGAACCTCTGCCCTAGAGCAGCGGCCAAGAGGGGCAGAAACACCCGCACCCACAGGCTCCATTATCCAAAGCCTCATGGAGAGGCAGGATGTTGGGCCCTGCGCGTAGCAGCATCTCCCAATACTAGCACTTGCATACCTTAGCAATGCCGCCCTAAACCTGGGAATACGTTACACAAATATCAAAAGATTGCTATGATTAATGGCAGATAGCAATTCCCAAGTTAAGCACAATTTGCTGATTGAGCTGCATCATAGCAACCGTTCTGATGTCTGTGGAGTGTGTTTCAGGTCTGTTTTTTGACAGTGTTTACCACCCTGGAGAGTGACTCCAACAGTATTGCGTACCATAGCCATGCCTGCACTGTGCCCAGGACTGGTGCGGTGGCAGGGCTGCCAAAAGCCTCTATATTTGCACAATGCTGGCATAGGTGTGGGAGTGTGTGTCTGTCTATCCAGTGTGTGGTGGCTGCCAACACCTTACTCAGCCCACACTGCTTGCACTGTTTCCAGTGTTAGCCTGACAATGTGCATAATGAGGAGCAAGGTACTGTGGGTATAGCGCGGACAGGGTGGCCTGGGCAGGATGCATCTGCATAAGGCAATGGCTGGGACATTGTAGTAACCAGCCACCACCTGCATGGACAGGGTGGCCACAGCATGTCCTGCTGGGAGGTTACTCTCACCCTCACTGTGCTTGCTTCTGGAGAATGTCAGATAGTGGTGGGGGGCAGCTGAGCATTTCCAGGCTTACTGTCTGTCTGCCATTGCCTTATGGATGCCTACAGATCTGTATTGACTGCCCTGTAGGGTGCCTGTTCCCCAGCAGGGCTGGGGTTGATGGTCCCCTCTACTGCCACCATTGCAGGAATGTAGAATTTGGATCTGTTGGTGGGAGATCCTGTTTCCCACCCTGGGCCCCAAAGGGTAGGTTGGGTGGTGGTACATAATCTGCCTATGGGTTCAAACACCCCCCCCCCCACCCCACCCCATGTTTATTCACGCCTTCAAAATATGTAGCAGATTGGTGAAGCAACAGTTCCCTTAGCTAAATTCACGTTGGCTTTGTCCCATTAAGCCATGACTATCTATATGTTCAGTAATTTAGTTCTTTATAATAGTTTATATCATTTTATCCCTCACCAACATCATGCTCATTAGTCTGTCATTTCATTGACATTACGGTGGCGCCCCTCTAATTTTAAAGATGGGTTACAAATTATAAGTAGAAGGTCTTCAGTTTCATTTTGGAGTTCTTTCAGTAGCCTGGGGTGAATATTTTTATTTATTTATTTTATTTATTTACATTCTCTTATATACCACGCTATTCTGCATCAGTGCGGTTTACATTGAACAAACTGAAATTACATTGAACAGGGTATTGTAACTTGGAGATAACTATTTTACAGGGAACATGGGCTATGGAGGGTTAAGTGGCTTGCCCAAGACTACAAGGAACACCTGTGGGACTAGAAACCCCAGTCCTTCCGGCCCAAGGTTGCTGTCCTCTAGTGGGATTTGAACCCCCGACCTTCCGGCCTGAAGTACCTTGCCTGGTATTATCTGGTCTAGGTAATTTGCTTTTCTTTAGTTTGTCAATTTGTACAATTGCATCTTACAGGTTCACTGAGATATTTCAATTCCTCCAAATTGTTACTATTCAATACCATTTCTAGTGTGGGTATTTCCCTTACATCTTTCTTGGTAATGTACAAAGCACAGAATTCATTTGGGCTTCCTACTATGGCCTCATCCTCCCTGAGTGCTCTTTTGACATCTCGATCACTCTATGGTCCAACTGATTCCCTCATAAGTTTCTTGCTTTTTTGTCTCTATGGTACGTTTCATTTCAAATTCTCATTTTGCCTGCTTCATCAATGATTTGCATCCAACTTTCCAGTGCTTATGCTGTTTCCTACTTTCTTCCCTTGAATTTATTTTCCATTGATGTGGTGTTTAATTATCAACATTTCAGGGGAAGAGCCCCAAGGGCTTGAAAGTTAATTGGGAGTAGGTGGATACAAGATTGAAGGTTCACCTGCCATATCCTGAATTGCTCTTTGTGAAATGTGTCTTAACTTTGTATTATGTGATTTCGGAAACCACTTTGAACTACAGATTTGCATGGCAAAGCAGAATAGACATATTTATATATAAATACATATGTTTTTTAAAACAGTGCCCATGCCTGAGCCAATGCCCATGGGTATTTTTAAACAATGCTCATGCCGCGGCTCCGATATCACATGGAAGCCGCTACCGTTGTTTAGTAAACATACCCCTTAAACTTTGCTGCTATTCCTTTTAGATTTTTCTTCACTATTTTCCTCATTTTAGCAGTCTTCCTTTTGAAAATTAAATGCTAGCACAGTAGATGTCCTTAGTGTTCTCCCCACAGTTCTTCTGCTAGAAGAAGGAGGCTTTAGGCTGATATTGGTGCTAGAGGCTTGAAGAAGGGGACTGGAGACTGATGCTGATATGCAAAACTAACCCATTTGGAGAAATTTCCCCCTCCTAGAAAAAACATTTTCATCTGCTGAGTATAATAAAAGTTTCATTTGGTTATCACTTTAAAAAAAAGCATTAAATGATTCCAACTAATAAAAAGCTAGATGCAAGGAAGCCGGCTATAGTGGTAAAGGAGAAGAACACCAGGATGACCTTAATTATAGAGGTATCAGACCCAGGTGATTATTCTGTGAATTGTGATGAAAGAGAAAAGTTGTTCAAGAACCAAGAAATGAAATCAGAGATCAAGAAAATATGGCAAAAATATCGAGTTCTTTCCTATTGTGTTGGGTACCACAGACTTCATTAAGAATTTCCAAACACACCTTGATAAGTTACCCATACATGTTACATCTTATGAACTCCAGAAGGAGGCTCTCTTTGGCACAATGCAAGTACTACACCGTGCATTAGCAGTAAATTTGAGATGAGATCATATTCCACATACTTTGGCTTAGAAGTGAAGTTCATGACTGTCATTGTATGCATAAAAACTAAAAATCGATAAAGTTTTGGGATCAGATGGGATAACTCCGAGAATCCTCAAGGAATTTGGGGATGTTCCTGTGGCTCCACTGATTGATCTTTTCAATGCTTCCTTGGAGTCGGGAATGGTCCCAAAGGACTGGAGAAAAGCACATGTGGTCCCTTTACACTAAAGTGGAAGCAAGGATGAGGTTAAAAATACAGGCAGGTTAGTCTAATCTCTGTGGTGAGTAAATTATTGGAAATGCTACTGAAAGAGAGAATAGTGAGGTTTCAGGAGTCCAATGGATTGCAGGATCTGAGGCAGCATGGGTTAACCATAAGCAGGTTTTGTCAGACAAATCTGATTGATTTCTTTGACTGGGTGACCAGGGAGTTGGACCAAGGGAGAACCCTAGATGTAGTGTACTTAAATTTCAGTAAAGCCTTTGACACCATTCCACACAAGTGACTTATAAATAAACTGAGCACCCTAGGGATGGACCCTAAAGTTACTGATTGGGTTAGAAATGGGTTGAGTGGAAGGTGGCAAAGGGTACAGGTAAACAGAGTTCACTCTGTAGAGAAGGAGGTTACCAGTGGTGTGCCGCAGGGATCTGTTCTTGGCCCGATTCTTTTTAACATCTTTGTTAGTGATATTGCGGAAGGGCTGTCAGGTAAGGTTTGCCTGTTTGCGGATGATACCAAAATCTGCAATAGAGTAGACACCCAAGAAGGAGTAGATAACATGAGGAGGGATCTAGCTGAACTTGAAGAATGGTCTAGAACTTGTCAGCTGAGATTTAATGCTATAAAATGCAAGGTCATGCATTTGGCTGTCCACAAAAGAGCGGAACCTGAGCATGTGTCTGACTATCTTAAAGTAGCAGAACAGGTAGAAAAGGCAACGGTGAAAGCCAGAAGGATACTTGGGTGCATTGGGAGAGGCATGATCAGCAGAAAAAAGGAGATGATAGTGCCTCTGTATAAGTCTTTGGTCTGACCTCATTTGGAGCATTGTGTGCAATTCTGGAGACAACACCTTCAAAAGGATATAACAGGTTGCAGATGGTGCAGAGAGTGGCTACTAAATGGTTAATAGTCTTCATGAGGACAGACTTAAAGATCTTAATATGTATTCTTTAGATGAAAGGGGGGATAGAGGAGATATGCTAGAGATGTTTAAATACCTCTGTGGCATAAATGTATAGGAGGAAAATGGATAGGAGGATGGTAGGTAGAGAATAAGTGAGGAAATTTAAGTCATCCCTGTCTCACTGCATTCCCACTCTAAATTTCTGCATTTATGCTCTTCCAGCCATCCTTCAATCTACTCACTGGTTCAGAGAGCCCAAGCTTTAAGAGCACCGAAAGCCCTCCTCACCAGCTTGCCCCTTTGCAGTAACGGGAACATGCTGCTTAGCTCCCGCCGCTGTGTTTTGTGTCTGGGGTAGGCCACTCAGTCAGTTTTAAAATATATTTTTATTGCATTTTAATACAACACACCACAGCATCCACCAACAACAATACGTACATAACAATTAACTTTCCCCCAACACCCCTTCCTTACCCCTCCCCTTCCCTCCCCGTCTCCCTGAATAGCTCTCTTACTACATTTAGGACCTAACAGGCCCTCTATCTTAATCACCAGACTCCATTCTTATTGCTTCAACGTACATTTGGCCTTCTCTACAAAATCCTCAAGGTACTGCCACTTATTAACTATCCTATTTCCATCACTCCTCACTTCTTGAAATATCCCTACTTTGCCTCTCAGGACCCTTTGAGCTTCCACTTTATCCTGTGCTTTTTCGTGTTTGGAATATAAACATACCAAATTCCACCAAAGATGGCCATCCAGTTTAGCCGAATCCTTCCAGCAACCCACTGTGAGTTTTAAAGCGATAGCCATCATGAAATTAAACAAGAACACTCTATTCTTTTCCAGTATGAAACCACTCGCACAGGAGCAGAGTATAATTTTTTCCCATGTTAAAGGGGCCTGAAATTTCAGAACCATTTTAATCTTGTTCCATACCTGCTACCAATATCTCTGAACATATAGACATTCGAACAACATGTGCTTCAACGTACCGTGAGTTTCCAAACAAGACCAACATCTGGTGTGAACACTTGGATCCCAATTTGTGACCTTGACCAGCGTCAAATACGCCCTGTGTGCAAGGAAATATAGAGACTGTGTGAGAGCAGCTGCTCTAGAGACTCTGTTCACCTTGCCCCACATTTGCTGCCATGTTTTTGGGGAGATTGAGCACCCCAAGTCTAGTTCTCATGCTTTCCCTAAGGCCTGCAGAGGAGGTACCAACCCATCCTTTATTACAGCATAAAATTTGGAAACAATACCTTTTGCCACATGACAAGAGGTCACCACCCTCAACAATTCCCAGTCCTCAAGCACCTTATTGATGTCCACTTTCCTCTCCGCAAGGCAGTGTTTTAATTGGGCCCACTGGAAGTAACACGACCTAGGACTACCAAACTCCTGCTGCAGCTCTTCAAAGGTCTTCCAGGTTTTTGTCCTAATTAGCTGTCCTAAAGTCCAAATCCCCTTGTCTTGCCAAAGCTTCCATGCAAGTGTCTTCCGTCCTATCTTAAATTTGGGATTATGCCAGATCGGGAGGAGACTCGAAAAATCCTTGTCAAGTCCTAAAGCCCCCGCTAAGAACAAATACGCTTCTTGGGTAGCCTGTATTATTTTGAGATTCTTGCACGTGTCTGACAAATACATTCCCATCAATAACTAGGGAGGAATAGGAGCTATAAGTCTTTCCTCTAACTCCAACCATACTGGCTTCTGTTCTTTGGGATTAGAGTCATACCATACTGTCCCTTGCTTCAACAACAAGGCAGCGTGGTACCATCTGAAATCAGGGAATTGTGCTCCCCCATTGACCTTATTTGCCTTTAATTTAATGGTTGCAATCCTGCGGGGTTTCCCTTGCCACAGGAAATATATTAAATGACACTTCAGTAGCTTATACAGTTTGACAGGGAGAGCCACCAGAAGCATTTCCAGGACATAATTTATCTTTGGCACTAATACCATTTTTATTAAGTCTAATCTGCCCCACCATGACAAATGAAGAGGGGACCACTTCAGCGTAAAGGATTGGACCATATCTGTCAACAATTTGATGTTTAATTGCAATGTCTCCTCCACAGTAGCGCAATACTGGACCCCGAGGTATTTGATGGCTCTGGCCTCCCACAAAAAGGGAAATTGCGCTACCAAGGATGAAAATGTCAGCTTGTTCATTGGAAACGCCACTGACTTGGCCCAGTTTATCTTATACCCTGACAATTTGGAATATAAATCAATCAGCTTCAGGACCTCGCCTACCGATTGGGGTTGTATGAACAACAAAAGGTCATCGGCATACGCCGAAAGCTTAATTTGCAAGTTCGCAATCTCTATTCCCTGGATTTTATTTGACTGCCTCAGTAATAAAGCTAATGGTTCCAAAGCAATATTAAACAATAAAGGGGAGAGAGGACATCCCTGTCTCGTGCCTCTGTTAAGCGGGAAGGGACTAGAAAGTATCCCATTCACAAGAATACGTGCATAGGGATTCGCGTACAGTAGCTTTATCAGATGAACAAACTTGTCTCCAAACCCAAACCATCTTAACAGCTGCTCCAAAAATTCCCACTCAAGACGGTTGAAAGCTTTCTCAGCATCAACTGATAGCCCAATGACAGGCTCCTTCAAGTGCTCAGCGACCGCCATTAGATTCAAAAAGAGGCGAGCATTATCGGCCGTAGAACGCCCAGCCAGGAAACCACATTGATCGGGATGTATTATATGAGGGACAACTTTAGCAAATCTTCAGGCGAGAATAGAGGAAAATAGTTTATAGTCAGCATTCAATAAGGATATAGGACGGTAATTTCCCACTTTTTGTGGATCCCTGCCAGCCTTCTCCAAAACAACAATTATCGCTTCACTAAAGGAGCCTGTCATCGGGGATTGAACAGAAAGTAACTGAAAATAATGTAGTAGATGAGGGATAAGTTCTCCATCAAACATTTGGTAGAATTCAACGTGAATCGCATCCGGTCCCGCCACTTTGCCCCCCTTCATACCCTGCAAGACCTCCCTGAGCTCTCCAGTGGAAAAAGGACTGTCAAGGGCTTCTATCTGTGTGGGTGATAGCGAGGGATGAGCGAGGTGACCGAATATCTCTTGAAAAGCTATGGGATTGGCATCTGCTTCAGAGGTGTATAACTCTGAGTAGAATACCTGAAACGCCTCCGCGATCGCAGAATCGCATGTGAATAGCCCGTGACCTTCATCACGAATGGCTTCTATCTTATTTTTAGGTGGCCGAGGATTTAAGGTACGCGCCAAAAGGCTTCCTGCTCTATTGCTCTCTCTATAGTACTTCCCTTGTTGGATATGCAGTATTTGCTCTGCCGCGGTACTAATTATGCTGTTATATTGATATCTCAATCTCTGCAATCGAATCAGGATCCATGGGTTCGACCTAGCCCTCAGGACTCTCTCCCCCGCCTGTATTTGCAATTCCAGCTCTACTAACATGGCTTTTCTCTGCCGATCAGACTTAATTTTGTAACTAGTATATTCAGCTTGAATGAATACCTTAAATGCCTCCCACCAGGCCCACCCAGATGTGTCTTCAAACAGATTTGTATCAAAATAGTCTTTGATTGCCAGCTTCATTGTTTCAGAAAAAGCCCGATCCACTAGGAGCTCCCTGGGAAAAAACCAAGCTGTTCTAGAAGGGCCGCTGCCACTAGCTACCAAAGAAAAGGAGATAGCAGCATGATCTGATATGTGCATTCCCCCAATTTCAGCTTGCGAAACAGAGGCTATCAGGGACTTTGAGATGAGAAAGAAATCTATGCGAGAGTGGGAGCCATGGGGTAAGGAGTAAAAAGAGTATTGCCTATCAGTTGGGTGTCGCAATCTCCAAACATCTGATAAATCATTCGCCTGGATGATTGAAAAGAGCACAGTGGGTGCCCTAAGCCGTTTTTGCGACCTACAGGGTTGGAGATCAATCAGGAGATCCAAAGTTAAATTGAAATCTCCCCCGATAACCAATTCATGCAATACCCATTCTTGCACCTCCTCTGCAAGACCCCTGAAAAACATCACATCATCAGAGTTGGGCCCATAAACATTTACGATAGCCAACCTATGACTACCTAACTGTAAAATAACTTTGACCCATCTTCCCTCTGCATCTGCCCTAGGCTGCTCAATCACCGGGGCCAGAGACCTTTGAACTAAAATGGTGACCCCATTTTTTTTGTTCTTCTCAGGGGAGTGTCCAACTAACAGATATTGCCCCAACCCCAGTTTCCTAGACTCCACGGTTGATAGGTGAGTGTCCTGGAGCAGAACCACATCAGCCCTCTCATTTTTACAATAGACTAAAATCTTTTTTCCATTTAATCGGGTTATTGATGCAGAAACTTGAGTGGCTTTATAGAACATGATAGAAATGACCAAGCCATTTTAGACAACGACCCTAATGAGATCCAGTGATTCCCACCAGCTAGACCTAAGAGTCCCCAGGGAGACATAACCCCTATCCCTAATAGAAAAACATCTGGGTGAACCAGCGCAGAAGATTACCACCCAATCTCACCCTTAACAGTAATAAAGAACTTCCCCTTCCCTATCCCTTCGGAGGGGGGGAGGCGTGTGTGCTCCCCTCTCCTTTACTCTGTGCTTTCCTCCCTCCCGGGCCCTACCCCGTGTCAGATACTCACCCATCTGACCCTCCCACCCTGAAGATCGGCTCACTCTGACAAAATATATATATATATATATATATATATATATATATACATATACTTTATATATAGACATACATTCACATTTATTTTTTTAAACAAACCTTCCCCGCACAACACACAGGGAACCAGGCACCTCAATACAGATTATCTCTCTCCACCAAACTATCCCTGACTTGAGCTGGGGTAGTACTCTTTTTACCCCGACCATTACAAGGTCTCAACTCTAGTTTTTAGAGCACTTCTGCCTTCCCACCAATTCTCACCAGGTGAGCCTAGCATATACTTCCCAAGTTACAGTGGCTGAGGCTGATGACATTTTATTGCATTGCAGCAGCTTCTTTCTCTTCCAAAAAGGACTGCAGAGCCAGAGGGTCCTCAAATGTTCTCGTTTGATTGTGAAGAGTTATTCTCATCTTCGGAGGGAAGAATAGCCCGTACCTCGCCTGAAGACATTGCAGTCGGGGCCTGAAGGCAAGTTGTTTGTGCCTCACCACTGTCGCTTTATTGAAATCCGGATAGAATGCTACTTCATGTTCCTCAAACTTCACCGGAGATCTCGTTTTGGCAGCTGACATAATCTGCACTACCTGAGAATAGCGCAGTACCTTCAAGATTATCGGGCGAGGATGCCGTGAGTGAGGGCTGACCTGGGCGGGCACCCGATGGGCCCTATCAGTTTCAAAGGGCTACATGAAACTCAGCTGAAGAATCTTTGGGAGAGTTCTTTCCAAAAACACCACGGTGTTAGACCCTTCAGCACCCTCCGGAACGCCCACGAGCCTTATATTGTTCCTGCGGGATCGATCATTCAGGTCTTCCAGGCTGCGCTCGAGGGCCTTGATCCTCTTGCAGTTCTTCACCATCTGTTTGATGCGTTCCTCCTGTACGGCCATTCTGACCTCTACATCCTCCACTTTATCTTTGAGGCAGGACGGTTGCTCTTTCAACTCATTTAACCCCGGGAGTACCGATGAGGTCAAAAGTGACCCTATTGCAAGTTTCACAACGCGTATCTCGGAAACTAGTTGTTCAAGAATGCAATCTTTTTATGACTTTTCACATGTCGATATTCTCTTTACATTGCGCCATGAGAGGAATAATTTTCATCCACTAGGTGACGCTAGTGATGAATTGCAGCACAGAGTACCAGTGGGGTCATTTCTGACCCCAGTTGCTTACGTCCGGTTTGGATCGTGATACAATTTGCAGTTTTGTGAATTTTTTGATCTGACAAAGGTATTTATCATTAATTACATATCATTTATTTTTTGTACTCTTATTTTATGAAAACTACACATTTTCTGTAATTGAAATCATACGTTCTCTCATTATTTCCGATGAAATCTAAAGGCTTTCAGCTCATTCATCACGATTATTGTACACCTATAGTAAAACTGCTTTGCGTTTTATTCAACTTTATCTTTGTTTATTTATTTTAGGTTATTGTTGATGATGTCAAAACGAAAGTATTCAGCTGCCAAAGTACTTCTCGATGCAGACAAAGCCTCATCGGAGCTCAACGTCCTCAGCAAATAGGTAACCTAACCCTCCATATAATACACGAACCTAGCCGTCGACCATAATTAGAAAACATCGACCTTATCTGCCTCTGCCAAGTACAGTTAGCGCTTGTGACACACGCACACCTGTGATATTCGCATATGATTATACAAGCGGTGCCTATGCATACCCATAACTCTTGCATATGTTAGTATGAGCTGTCCCTATGCATGTCTACAGTACCAGCCTACGATAATATAAGCCTTGATTGTTGAAGCTGCTTACCTGTTGTAACTGCGTACCTGTGTACCTGCCGCGATAGCTCACCTTACTTAACTATTCGCCTGCTGTCCATAGGAGTCCCTTGTCCTGCATACAACTGGGTAGATACCAAGAATGCCCTCCCTTTGCCATAGTTAGCTGCTACCTCCTCTCTGGGTGGCTCAGCAGCTCTATAGCCCTATCTCCTTCCCATAACTACATACCAATCCTACAGAGCCATGGGAGGAGATGGTCAAGTGCTCCCCATCACAAGACAAAGGAAGATGCCCACACACTCCATCCCCACCTAATACACATTGCACTGCAGCATACTAAGAAGGCCAAACAAGAAGAAAGCTCCCACCTCCAAAATCTAAAATGCGCACTCATAAACGCACGCTCAATCCGCAATAAATGGCCATTTATCTCAGACATGATATCCACGACCTTGACATACTCCTGATCACAGAGACATGGCTATCCAGCAATGACAATGTCCTCCTCAACCAACTCTTACCCACTGATTTCTTAATACATACGTGCCATAGAGAAGGCAAAAGAGGGGGTGGTGTACTCGTCCTCACCAAAAAAGACCTCCATTTCCATCTGATTAACTCCACTAGCACAATGCACCTCGATACGATCACCATAGCCAACAAGCACTGCTCCATCCATCTGCTGTACAGAGCCCCATCCACCTCCCCTGATAACCTCTCAACAATAATCAACCTCGCCTGCAATGCTCGGAACCCATGCACACCAAGCTGGCTACTAGGTGATTTCAACCTACCAGCCCTGCAAGACGCTCAGGTGTCAGCCTTCCTCAAAGCTCTCAAGGAACTAGGATACATACAACTAGTCAATGAACCAACCCACATGAAAGGAAACATATTGGAAATGGTATTCGCCCCACTGGCAGCCTTTGACTCAGCCCACATCCCCATGCTGTCCATCACCACAGTACCTTGGTCGGACCACAAACTAATCAACTTCCAAATACCCGTGTGAAACAACCACCAGAAGTGCTCCAGAGATCTGAGTGGCACCACCAGTGCTCCACCATGAAGATTCCGACCTTTCGACAAAGAAATGATCTTGAGTAAAACCTGCCCGCTCTTCGCCTCGGCAGCACCAACCTCGATGAAATTATCTCCTGCTGGAATAATACTCTAAGCTCTATTGCCCAACTCCCACCATCTAACAAGCCTCCAAGGAAGCAAGCCACTGCAGCCTGGTACTCCGCGGATCTGCGAACATCATTCCTCCACCTAAGGAAGCTGGAAAGACGCTGGCGTCAATCACACTCCTCTGAAGATCAGACGGCATATAACCTTCACCTGACAAAACACCGTGAAGCAATAACAGAGAAAATGAGGCAGTTCCACACAGACACCCTAAAGCGATCATTAAGCAAACTGCATGATCTGTTCAATATGGTCAAGAACCTAACAAAAGAACCAGCCCCTGACCAACCAGGCGGGATCCACCCTCAAGAATTCGCAGACTACCTGCAATCAAAACTATGCCAGACAAACAAGGCCACAGCCCCCACCACCGTATATGAGCCAGCCTGCCCAACACCGCTGAACACCTTCTCCACTCCTTCTAAGAAGTACATTGAAGACACTATTGCCATGATCAATACCACCACGGCACAAACCGACCCCTGCTCCGCCTTCTGGATAAAAGAGCTATGCAGTGAATTTAGCCCATGCATAGCCAGTCTCATGGACCTATCCTTTACAACAGGCTCATTCCCCCAATGCCTCAAACACATGTCAATCAGACCTTTGCTGAAAAACAACAAGCTTGACTCCCAGAAGGTTGACTCGTACAGACCTATTTCTACTATACCGCTACTGGCCAAGATAATTGAAAAAGAAGTCCAACACCAAATAACACACCACATCGAAACCGCCGCCCCACTGGACCCCCGCCAACATGGATTCAGGGAATCCCATGGTGTCAAAACACTCCTCACCACCCTCTTCAGCAACATAATTGCGGGAACCGACAACACCCATCAAGGGATTATTCTCATCTTCATGGATATAGCCACGACATTTGACTCAATAAGCCACGAGCTCCTCCTGGTACGACGCAGAGAGAAGGGTATTTGTGACACAGCACTAAACTGGTGCAAGTCATACCTGTCTGATAGATGGCAACACGTACGATCAGGGGCCTCAACATCGGAACCTTTACACCAGAAGCAGGGCGTTCCACAGGGATCCTCCCTCTCCGCCCTGATGTTCAACATATACATGCAGCCCATCTGTAACCTCATCCGATCATTCAATGTTGACTGCTTGGTATATGCCGATGATGTTCTGCTCTACATGGCATTCTCAACTGACCAGCTGGACCTTTCTCCACTGACAGACTGCTTTGATGCAGTGTCCAACTGGCTCCAAGCGCAAAACCTCCGAATACAGCACAAGAAAACTGAGGTCCTTTTCATTACGAGAAACCAAAATTTCACCCCTCCAAGCCACTTAAGGGTCAAAGAAGCAGAACTGCAAACCAAATCCACAATCTGATACCTTGGAGTCACACTAGACCAACGCCTAAACATGAAGGCACATATCAGTAACACAGTAAAAGCAGTCTACCATAATATCCGAACACTCCGGCACTTGCGCTCCCTGCTAGAGCCGGATGATTTCCGGACAATCTATCAAGCGTTGATTCTCCCGCACTTTGACTACGCCAATGCAATTCTACAAGGGCTCCCACAATCCACCCTGAATCCACTCCAGCTCGCAATGAATGCCGCGGCTAGAGTTCTACACGGAGCTTCAAGAAGCGACCATGTGACACCCATCCTGAAATATCTCCACTGGCTCCCTATCCACAGTAGACTCGCTTTTAAAATTCTACTACTAACTTTCAAGGCTATCAACGGACTCTCCTCAGCCTCACTCATGGAGCTAAACAACAACTCCCCCCCTCCAACAGAGCCAGAAGATCTGCAGCAGTCAACACACTGATAATCCCGAAGGCAATAACCCAATGCACCTAGGCAACAGCAAACAGAGCCTTCAGATTCTAAGCACCCAGATGCTGGAACGCCCTACCACCTAACATTCGGACAATCCCTGACTAACCCAGTTTAGGAGGGCTTTGAAGCACCATCTCTTCCTCAAACACTACCCAGATGTCAGCACACCTACAGCCACCCCCCTCCTCTAGTACCAACACACCAGCACACCCAGCAAGCCACCCTCCACTATGCTTACACCATGTTATGACTTGAAGTGATGCCTATATGTAAATAGTTACCCTAGTTATCCAAGTTCTAACACCTGTTCTTTGTAACAAAGAGCAGCTTGTTGCACTGTATAAGTTTTCTGTTTCATGTAAACCGCACTGATGTCAAATAGCATGGTATAAAAAGACTATAAATAAATAAATAATAAACAAAAATAAGTAAGAGAAATATTGCAACAAGATGCTGACAGTGACGGCTCTGAGTCGTCTGATGATGCAGCATATTCTGCAAGCGAAGAAGCATATCAGCCAAGTTCGGGCGATAAATCTGATGATGACAGTAATGATTCAGATGGCAACAGCAGTTGGTCACCAAGTGAATGTGAGACTGATGATGAGCCGGTAACATCGCCTGCAGCAAAGAGTCAAGTTACAGGTCGAGGCTGTGCTGGATGGGGAAGAAAGCAGGAGTCCTCGGTGTCAGTATCATCTGTGAAGAATCTTAGTTGTGGTCGTAGAGGAGCTAAGAGGTCATCAACTATAAGCACAAATGTTGCCATTGAAGCCTATGTATCTAAGGATGCCACATCATGGAACAGGAAACCTATAAAGCAAGCTGCTGGAAGATACGCCAGAGCTAATGTCATGCCCATACAACAAGGTCCTACAAGGTATGCTGTACGAAATGTTGATGGCCCTCTCGCAGCATTCCACTTGTTCATGAGGAAGAACTTATTGAATGAAATCATGATGTGGGCGAGCAAACAAGGAAGACACATTTATGACGACACCTGGAAAGATTTGACAGACGGAGAATTTCAATGTTTTCTTGGACTTCTGATCCTCTCAGGCGTGTACAAGCACGAAATGAATCCATAGTTCAGTTGTGGAACCTTGAAGATGGTCGTTCTGTTTTCGGCAACAATATAGCCCGTAACCATTTTCAGCAAATTTCTTGTGCTCTCAGATTTGATGATGCAACCAACAGATGTGAACAACGAGGCGTGGATAAGCTTGCTCCAATCAGACACATTTTTGATACCTGGGAAGCAACTCTAAGTGACGCCTTTGTTCCTGGTGAAAATGTTACCGTGGATGAGCAACTGCTTACATTTCGTGGCCATGTTCCATTCAGACAATATATTCCCAGCAAACCTGGGAAATATGGCATAAAGCTATGGATATTGTGCAACAGTGCAACGTCATATGTTCTGCGTCTTCAGGTATATACAGGAAGGGAACTCGGACAAAACAGGAACAGAATCAGGGTGAAAGGGTTGTGCTGCAACTCACTGAAGGATTGACGCAATCTGGCAGAAATGTTACTGTTGACAATTTCTTCTGCAGTTTATCCCTGTCACATAAATCGCTAGAAAAACAAATGACACTTTTGGGGACAATTCGAAAGAACAGAAAAGAATTACCTCCAGAATTTGTAACAGCAAAGGGCCAAGAGGTATTCACTTCACTGCTTGCCTTTTGCGATGACGCCACTCTGGTTTCCTATTGCCCGAAGAAAGGAAAACTCCGCTTAGAGTTTCCCCATTAGCGACTTGTGTGGGATTGTAAATAAAGACTAAGGAAGAGGATAGGATGGAAGAATGGGCACATGGGGATTAGATGGGGGTAGAATAGGAAACTAAGAAATTGAGCCAGAATTAAGGATGTCAGTGGGTACTAGATTAGGTGGGGGATACGAGTAGGACTGTGAAAGTGAGTGCAGAAAAACGGAGAAGGAAGATGGTTTGAGGAACTAGGAGAGTTTGGAGAGTGCTGGGAGGAAGTTGAACATGACGAGGGTGAGAGACAAAGGAAGGGGATAGGTCTTTGAAAAATATGAGAGAGAGTAGAAATGGGAGAGGTAAAGGGAGATGGGAGTCTGGATAGGGAGATAAGAAGGGGACCAAAGATGGAGAGGTGATGAGTGACAGGAAGGAGATGGGCTTGGTGAAGAGATAAGAGATTGGAGAGGTAGATGAATCCAGGGAAGAGATAAGTACAGAGGGTAGAAATAGGAGACTGTTTCTTGTTCTGATGGTCAGCCAAGTTCAAGTTAGAGTCATTAGAGAATGACACTCGTGCATCTTAATTTAAAACTGATGAATTTTCCTAAGGATCCACTAACCTCTCCATGGGACATGTTTAAAAGTTATTTGACTGATGTTCTGAGTGTCCCAGTGGAATCCCACCCTCCGTTGATACAGGGTTTATTATCTTCCTGTGGGGAAAAAGCAGAGAAGGGGTGCTGTAAAGGGATCACCTGGGCATCAAATGGATGTTTTAGATGTATCTTCCCTTTTTGGAAGGCTCTGATCAACATCAGGTAGTGCCGGCAACTTTATTAGTGACCTTTGCCTTAACCTCTGACAGAGAATGGAAGCTAAAGATGTTATTTTAAAAACGTAATGTGACCTTTAGAGGTCTTAGTGTATGTATGTTTCCTGACTTGTCAAGAGAAACCCAAAAGCATCCTAAGGAATTTCTGGTGCTTAAACCCACTGTGGTTCAGTTGGGTTGTTTGTTTTTCCTTAAATAACCTTGTAAATGCTTGGTTAGAACATAAGAACATAAGATATGCCATACTGGGTCAGACCAAGGTTCATCAAGCCCAGTATCCTGTTTCCAACAGTGGCATCCCCAAGAGTGGCCAATCTAGGTTATACGTACCTAGCAGTATCCTGTTTCCAACAGTGGCCAATCTAGGTCTCCTGGACATTCAGGGCCAATTCTAATGTCAGCCCTGTACGTTCAGGGCTGGATAAATGGCCGGGGAGGTTTCAATTTTGCTGCTCTGGGGGACGAAAGGGGCAGGGGGGGACAGTGTTAATTCCCTGCAGCCCGACCCTGGCCTTAGGAGGCCAGATCGGGGGTCGGGCTGCAGGGAATTAACATTTTGGGCAGGCAGCTGGCATTGCAGCTTTTAAGTGGAGCCGTGGTGCCATGGCAACATGATGCCATGGCACCGCGGCTCCATTTAAAAGCCCTGGCTGAGTTAGCTGGGCAGTGCCTGTACGTGCAGGCTGGAACTGAATTGCAGTCTTGGCCTGCACGTACAGGCTTGTTCGCGATTCTGATCCCACGGGGCTAGGCGTGGCCCATTGGGATCAGAATCACAATCTCATTTGTACATCCGGGTCAGCCCGGACGTACAAAGGAGATGTACATCGGGATTGGAATCGGGCCCAGAGTGGGAAGAAACAGAAAATGGAAAAGTGGTCCTGGAAAAGGACTTTAGAGGAAGTCATAAAGAGAAACCAGAACCAACCCACTTGGAAAAATAAAATGATCAGAAAGCACAGGTACCTTCCAGTGTTGGGGCATGCTCACAGTATGAGTCCTGGCATCTGTGCAGTTCATACTGCAAGACTGGCTCCAAGGTAGGGGTAGAAAAGCAAAGGTTGGCTCAGGGCATCAGGACACCTTAATCCAGCCCTGGAATGAGGAGATTGGAGGGAGAATGGGTTGTGAATATGAGGATAGGAGAAGGTGCAGAGAGTGAGTGGAGCATCTTTGTTAGAGGTCTGAGTGGAAAGAAGGGATCAATATTAGAAAGAGGTATGTAAGAGTGGATCCACCCTCCGTCCCTCTCCTCCTATTTCTGCATTTCACCCTTCGCAGTCTGAGTTTCCCTCTTTCTTCTCCCCTTACTCCAAATTCCTTTCCTTCAATTTTTCTTCTCTCTGTTCCCTGATGTCTCCGCCTTTCCCCTCCCTCTGCACTTTGACCCTCTTTCATTCGGTCTCTTTCTTCCTTTGTGATTCCTTTTTTTGTTCCCATCCCCCAGATCCCCATCTTGTTCCACCTTTTCTATTCCTGATCTGTCTTCCCAGCACTGGTCAATAGGATCTCAAACCCCCTTCCTCCCCCAATACATTAACTAGACACACAAGAAATGTCAGAGAAATAAAGAAAAGTATAAATTGCTAATAGTTAATATGCAAATCCATTCTAATTTATGTAAATGTCTCACAGAATTGCACAGAATTTTGAAAACTCTGCCTACTCCTGGCAGAAAATCCTGAAAATTCTGCCACAGGAAAATGGGACTTTTGACATAAGGCCTGATTCAGTAGCTTTAACACAGACAAAGAATAGCCGAGAAGCTTGGTATATAAGTTCCTTAGTGCTTGTCCATACTGATGAAAAGCAGCGAAACCTTCAGGAGCTAAAGCCATTAACATGGATATGAAGGTGACATTTCTGTAAAATTTCCTCTGTGTTTTCTGTTGTTTTATTTTTTAGGGGAACTGGCTTGCACTTGCATGATTACTTAAAAATATCACTTTGCAGACTATACTGAGTTTAGAGGGCTTTACCATTAAAAATTGAAGGGTCTGTGGTGAATCCTTGCATTGTGTTGTGTTACATTTCATTTTTCTCTTGTCATAATTTAACTCTAATATTCAAAATTTTAAAAATACATATCTGTTATAACTTTCTAGCTACTGATGTTTTCTCAGACATACCTCCAATACGGGAACATAATGTGAAGGATTCTTTGTTCCATGTACTGCTCCATAGAGATACTCGGTCTTATGCTTTGAAAACTATGTTAAGCATGATTCAATGCATCACTTATTCTATTCTCTGCTTTCCTGGTTGTTTTCTCTCCCATAAAAGTCACTGTAGATGATTATAACTTAACAGGTATTACAGTTTATTTATTTATTTACATTCTCTTATATACCGCACTATTCTGCATCAGTGCAGTTTACATTGAACAGGGCATTATAACTTGGAGATGACTATTTTACAGGGAAAACATGGGCTATGGAGGGTTAAGTGGCTTGCCCAAGACCACAAGTGGGACTAGAAACCCCAGTCCTTCCAGCCCAAGGTTGCTGTTCTCTAGTGGGATTTGAACCCCAACCTTCCGGCCTGAAGTACCTTGCCCCAACCACTAGGCCACTCCTCCACTCCATAGTTTAAGGTACAAGAGTGTAATCTGTAATGCTATTTGCAACTCAAGTACATAAATTAGCTGTCTGAAAATTCCCACCTTTGATACCATTAAAAGTATGTTTATTAGGTCTTGTGTATACTTTTGGTTTCATTTAGGGGAACTGTCAGAAAATAATACGCATGGCTTCAATTTTCCAAGTCAACATATGTTAACACTGAAAAATCTTCTCTCAAAAATAAAAATGAGTGGAAAAGTAGCACTTGCTTTCTCTTTCAAACTTGTTGTCAAGACAGGTTATGTCTACTAAACCGGGCTAACAGTTAACCCTGGGCTATCTCAACCAGGTCCCATGTTATTCATTGGGACCTAGTTGAGATTGCCCGGGTTAACCATTAGCCCGGCTTAGTAGACATAACCCCTAGAGACAAAACTACTTGGGGAAATTTATCCAGAGCAAATGGTCTGAAAATTGTCCCCTAAATCACCAAGAACTAAAAGGTTTTGGAAGCAGAGAGGCAGATTGCTGTGAATATCTTGTTTTCATAATGTGCAGAGAAAAAAAAACCTCAGATACCACTAATGGGGATTTCCTTAGTTCTGTACCTGCTGACAACATTAGAATCTTGGCCTACAAGGTTGTTTTCCACAATTTCAATGTATCGTCAGTGTACATATTGCTCAATGGGTGTGGGGAGGTGGGGGGGGGGGACATTCTTTACACGTGTGTGGAAGATCTGGAGGGGAGGGAACAGTTAACACTCATTTGGTGCCACTTTCAACAAAGTATAGCAAAACAAACTCAATATGATATTAGAAAATGAAACAAGCACAAATTCTAGCAGCAAATGTCGTGAACAGGTTTGATGGACTTATACAAGTTTTGCTCCAGTAAAAAGGTTTTTTAGAGTTATCTGTGCAATCATAGAATATCTTGAATATAAAACAACATTAGTATAAAACTAAAAAAGAATTGCCATGGAGTGAAAACCTAATACCTGTTTTCCCATCCGCCATTCCTTTTAATTATTATTTCATGTTTCCATAATCCTCTTTTTTTTTGTTTCTTTTCAATGAAGACTTTTTCAGCAAAATTTCCAATCATCTTCAATCAGAAGTGAATTTCTTGATTTCTTTTTTTTTAATGAAATTTCAAAATTTACAAACAAGATACACTTGTAGAAAGTCAACTTGGCAGAAACCAGCAAATTAAACAGAGAAATTAACCCCATATTAGGAAAACATTAAAAGGAGAAAAAAATCTGCCCATTAGACCACAACTCTAAGGTAGGGAAGGGGGGTAAGAGAAAAAGAAAAATGTGGATAAGCACAAAAAGAAAATTTAAACAATAGGAAAAGCAGGCATTAAACACAAAACAAACCCTCTCTCTACCCATCTTCAAAAACTGGAATGGTTGAGGAGTAGATGATCCAAAGATAAGACTCTTCACCTCCAAGAAGGATTTCAATTGTTCCGGGACAAAAATACATATCTAACCCGCACATATAAGATGACACATTTGCAAGGGTAACGTGGATGGAAAACTGCACCCAGGTCAACAACTGACTGTCTCACTGCAAGAAATAGTCTTCTCCTCTCTTATGTGGAGCTTACCACATCTAGAAAAACCCACACCGGCTGTCCAAGAAAGGACATTTTTGATTTTCTAAAATATAGATGCAACACATTACTCATATCTTGCTCAAAAATAAAGTTCACCAACAATGTTCAATGATCTTGCACCTCTACAACACAAGTTTTTAACAATGCTGAAACATCCAAATTTGAATTTCCTTCCTTCTCAACACCAACCATTTTCTTCTGGGGCAGGAAGTATACTTTATTTACAGGAGGTAATGAGGCTTAAGGAATAAGAAAAGCTTCCATTAGATATTTCCTAAAAACATCCCCAGGGGACATATAAATCACCTTAAAAAATTCAAAAATTGAATGTTCAGTCTACGTATATGATCCTCAAAGTTCTCTATCTTGTGTTGCAATAGGCCATTATCCTTAATTAAAGCAGATACCACTTTCTTATTCTTCATAACTTAATGTTCCAAAAATCCCAATTTCTCATTACACTCTCTCTTGAAAACATCCCGACTAGGTACCACACCATCAATTGTCTGCAAAAGGGCATTAACATCCATTGAGCATTGTGTTCCTGACTGATCCGGCTTATGTAGGACAAGCCAAATAGATTGTAACGAGGTATCCACAGGGGCTACTACCAGTGGAGAGGTGCCAGCAATGGCTACCAAATCAGAAGGGACCTGAGTGAAACCAATGCCTACCAGTGATTTCTGCTCCGAGACAGATCCGTCCATCAATTCAGACTCACCAGCCAAGGCCTCCATGGGGGGCGGATCTTCAGATCCATGCTGATGCCATTCTTAATTGCTCAGACACGAATCTGAGCTACATCCATCATCAGCACCATTCCCTGGCTTCCCCGAGCCTTCTGCCAAAGCAGGTGCAATTTTGGAACCCTCTGCTACCGCTGACTGATCTCCAAGTACTTCTGACACTTCACCTGGGTGGGCTGCAGCAAAGGCTTCACACAGAGAGGCATTTTTCTCGGGTTTGAGTGACAGGAGCCCATCAATTTGCTGCTGTTGAGGGTGAGAAGAAGCACCAACCTTAGGAAACTTGGTTGGCGCCTTCCCCTTCTTTTTTACAGGCATAATAAAAGAAGATAAGGTAAAAAGTTCACACGAAAAGCTGACAAGCTACTGGTAGTGTGCTGGCGCTTGGCTCTTCTCCCCACCCTGAATTTGTTAATTTCTAATCTGTCTTTTTAGCATCTGGAAATGTGAGAAATGTTTACAATTAAATTCTTTGCCAGTTTCTCTAGCAGAATTTCTTTTGTTTCCTATCAATTCTGCTTAAGAAGAGATCTCACCCATTACTTGACAGTAAAAACTAATTGGTGCCTCTGATCAAAACTTCAATTAAACCAAGGAAAAAGTTCCTGTAACTAGATTATTGCATATATTATTGTAAGAGTTTATACTCATACTAGGTTTATGGGGCATTTTAGAGATTTTGAAAGGTACACTGATACATGGACTATTCCATGACATTGTTTTTACATGTATTGACCCTAGTCCTTTAAGATTCCAGCACAATCAGAACTAGGGCTGGGATTTTTGTGCCATAAGCCCTTATTTTCAAAATCACTGTGAACTATCTCTAAGATCTGACTAATCTTCACATTTATTCAAACAACTCAAAGAGGTGGAAAAAAATCCTGTTCTCAAGGAATTGCTAGAGGGACAAATAGCACAAGAGAATTACTCTAGGTTGTTGGGTTGGGGTCAATAAAACATTACCAATTCCTCTCCAAAGGGAGTCTGCAGCCCAGAGTTCAGGGCTGGGAGGGTGTGGCTCACAGGGAGAGGTTAAGAACCCAGCAGACTACAGGAGGCAGAGAGGTCCTTGGAGCTAGAACTCCTTCCAAGGTAAGCCATTCAAAGGAGTTCTGAGGTAGGAACTTTAACTGGGGCTAGAGGAAGGGCTGGGAGAACCAGCTTAGTGACAGGGATAGATATGGACAGGAAAGCTATGGAGGGCCTGTTCTGCTTATGCCTGCCTGTTCTCACTCGCACCTGGTGATGCTGCAGGCAGCCCTATGGTCCAGGTACCTGCCAGCCATTCCTGTCCCTCCCCTCCCAGATATGTGGGTGAGCAATCTGGATCCCCCACACAGCCCTCCAACTACACACCCACACACACACGCACCCTCACATGCAATTCCACAGAACAATACGTCTGCCAAGAGGATACCCTGCACCTCATAACCTGGAGGATATACAGCAATCCGTGGACATCAGTATCTCACAGCCATGCACAATACCTGTTCCCTACATTTTCAAATATATGAATACTATGTGATAAACACATTTAAGACTAATTGGAGGAAGTATTTTTTTACTCAACTCATAATCAAACACTGGAATTCATTATCAGAGGACGTAGTAAAAGCTGTAGTGTAGCTGGATTTAAAAGACTTGGACAGGTTCTTGGAGGAAATGTCCAAAACCATTATTAAAAAGGGCTAGGGAAATCCACTGCTTACCCATTGGAAACGCAGCATGGAATCTGTATACCTTTTGGGAACTTGACAGTATTTATGACCTGGACTGGCCACTGTTGGAAAGAGGATACTGGGATACTGGGATTGATGGACCCTTGATCTGACAGTATGGCATATCTCATGTTTTTTTGTTCTCCCTACAGTGGAAAAGAATGTGCTACTGGATTTTTGAGTATGTGGAGCTGCCCAGATTTATTACATTGCTTTGACTGCTGCTGCTCTTTGCTGGCCCTCAGAGGATGATTCCCTGGGTGTCTTGCCTAATTTTTGGGGTTAGTTCTGTGTTCCATACTTCCCTGCCTGCACACTGGATGTGCCCCACAAGATTTAACAATAGCTGTGCAAAGCTTGTATCATCTCGACAGGACCATGCAGATCCTCTTTCTCAGAACCTCCTTAATGTGAGGGTGCGTGTGCAAGTCATGAATACTGCATACAGTATACAAACTTCCTTACATAGGAAAGGGTCAAAAAGTCTCAAAAAGGGTCACAAGAAGGATAAAAAGGGAACAAACATAAAATTCAGCAGGAAGACTAGTGAATGTCTGTTTATTTCTGAGGGGTAGAAAATCATTTTCCTTCCCAAGTCTTACCAAGTATTCTGGAATTCATTGCTGGAGGATGTAGTAAAAGCTATTAGTGTAGCTAGGTTTAAAAGAGGTTTTGGCAAGTTTCTGGAGGAAGAGTCCATAAACTATTATTAAAGTGGACTGGAGAAATCCAATACTTACTCCTGGGATAAGTAGCATGGAATCTTTCACCTTTTGGGAACCTGACAGGTACTTGTGACCTGGATTGGCCACTGTTGGAAACAAGCTACTGGGCTTGATGGACCTTTGGTCTGACCCACTATGGCATATATGCTCTTATGTTCTTATGGAGGTTTAACAAGCTGGGACCGAAGGAAAGCTGATTTTGTTTTCCCTGAGCTCCTATCTGCTCTTGGTTTTGTTTTGTGGAAGTTTAACAAGCTGGAACAGAATAAAAATTGGAAGTGAGGTGGAGACCCTGCTTTTGGCATTGCTGGACAAGTGTGTTTGGCTGGATAGGGGAGTCTCTGTATTGCTGATTTCCCTGGATTTGTCTGCATTGCTCAATTTGGTGGAAAGGGGGTTTGCTCATGGAATGGCGTAGAGGGTTGTGAATTTGGGGTAGAGTCCTCAATTGGATCGGTTCCTTTTTGAGTGACCAATGGTTCAGAGTGTAGGGAATGGTTGGGCGATTACAAGTGTATAGCTGGGAGTGGGATGTACCTCAGGGTTTGCCCTTATCCCCATTATTATTTAATATCTATCTACAACCCTTAGTTTCCTTAATGCGGTCTTTTGGGTTTACCTCCTATGCTTACATGGATGATCTGCAGATTTTTGTCCTTTTACAGCGTGATCTGGAGGAGATGATAGTGTAGTTGAATAGCTGTTTAGCGCAGATGCAGGGTTGGTTCTGAATGGGGATAAAACCATTTGTCTGAGGTTTGGGGCAGTTGAATGTGCAGATTTATGCACTTTGCCTAGTGTGGTAGGTTTTGTTGTCCCCTGGAGAGAGGAGATGAAGTCTCTGGAGGTGATTTTGGAAACCAATATTCATTATGTTGGAAATATTTATGTAGGGTTCAGAAGTTGCAGAATCTGGTGGCCCATCTTTTGTTGGGAGTACACAGGCAGGACAGTGCATGCCGCCCTTTGTTGGTGCATTTGCACTGACTCCCCATTTGGGCACATTGCTGGTTTAAGTTATTGGTCATTGCCTTTTGAGTTTTACATGAGTTGCATTCAGAGATTTGCAGGGACCTTAGTGTTGGTACGAGCCTCCTCGGTCTTTGCATTCTTCGCAAGAGTGAAAGCTGACTGTTCCCAGTCTGGATGATGTCCGAAAGGTAAATTGGCGGTCTCGGGCATTTTGGGTGGTGGCTGCAGAGAAGTGGAATGAACTGCCAGGAGAGCTACAGGTCTTGTTCAGTTTGTTGAACTTTTGAAAGGTTTTGAAGACATTTTTATTTTTAGGAGAGTGAGGGCTTGGGTGGGGGGGGGGGGAATTGGGTTATTGTATTGTCTTTATAGATTTATTTGTATATCCGTTTGTTTGATCATGGTCAGAAAAGTGGTATAAATTTTATAAATAAATAAATGTTGTTTTCCCTGAACTGCTGTCTGGCCTGTGTTTTAAAGAAAACCCCTTCCCACTGCACGCCACACTACCACAGTTGCAAATAGTCTTTTAGAGGGTAATATTTTTAAGGTGCCTCTTAGTCAAAAGTTGTCTATTTTCACCTACTTTAGGAAGACACCCAGGTTCCTATGTATCTTTATGAAATGCTAGCACAAATCAAGTAGCAATAGCACCTATATCAAAGGCACAGACATTACATAATCTACAGTCTATCTAGTCTGCCCTTCCATACCAGCTGCTAAGCTTTACAGTCCCTTTTTTTCCTTTAGAGATCCTCTATGTTTGTCCCATGCTTTCTTGAGTTCATATACAGTCCTCGTCTCTACTACCTCCACTGGGAGACAGTTCCACACATCCAACATTCTTTCCATAAAGAAATATTTCCTCAGATCACTCCTGAGTTAATCCCCTTTCACTTTAATCCTATCTCCCCCCCCCCCCCCCCAATTGTACAGCTGCCTTTCAACTTAAAGAGGCTCCCCTCCTGTGCATTTATGTCACAGAGGTATTTAAACATCTCTAGTATATCACCTCTCTCCCACCTTTCCTTCAAGTGTACATCTTGAGATCTTTAAGTCTATCCCATATGCCTTATTTATTTATATTCTCTTATATACTGTGCTATTCTGCATCAGTGCAGTTTACATTGAACAAACTGAAATTACATTGAACAGGGCATTATAACTTGGAGATAACTATTTTACAGGGAACATGGGCTATGGAGGGTTAAGTGGCTTGCCCAAGACCACAAGGAGCACCTGTGGGACTAGAAACCCCAGTCCTTCTGGCCCAAGGTTGCTGTCCTCTAGTGGGATTTGAACCCCTGACCTTCCGGCCTGAAGTACCTTGCCCCAACCACTAGGCCACTCCTCCACTCCACTTATGACAAAACTACTGACCATTTAAGTAGCCGCGCTCTGCACTGTCTCCATCCTATTTATATCCCCTGCCCTCTCTCTGTTCATCAACTTCCCAAGAGATATTCAGTGCCATGGAATTTCTCTCTCAATGTCCTCATCAGGATCACCTCTATGGTTATCCACTTAAGAAGTTTAAGAGCCTCTAAATATCTGCTAATTAGTTTGTAGATCTGGCACATACATCTCTGTGTCAACTAAAGGCACTGGTGACTTACAAATTCACAAGTTCAGATAAGCGTAAGTGTTCAAGGCTCAGACGTTTTGGTAAAACCTTGCTGCAAAATGGAAGATGCAATGTCTGCAGCTGAAGGTACTTTGCTTTCCATACTGTTATGCATTAAGTCAATGGACTGTACATTTGTCTTGCGAAAGAAAATGTTTTCTGATTCAGAAATAGCCACAAACGTTTCGAGTATCCAGTTGCTAACTCTGTACTTGCAATGCCATACCTTACTGTAGCATTGCCGTGCACGGGAGTAATCCCGGTCCCGAACTGATGGAACTCCAGTGTACACCCAATGAGATTGCCGATACAGGGCCTGCTATTCAGCAGCAGTCTAAAGCAGCTAGCTGTCACTACTGGAGCTAAGACTTGGGGTCACATCATCAGTGGATGGGGTCACAGAAACACGGCCATGTCTCCATCTCTCTGGACTTGCACCGTGGCCTATGCCAAGTTACTTGTTGGTATGTGGTCTGTGAGCCAGTGAACATTCATAGGCTTTGCCCCTCCTTGCTAAGCTTCCTCTTAGGCTGGACACACATGCTGAATACTGAGGTCTGTAAGCACGCGCTACACACCGACACAAGGGACCCTGTACTGACCGCTGCCTGGATATCACTGGGTACTGCACCTGCAATGCCCCGATGCAGCCGCAGCAGCCATGAATATTCAGCGGCAATAACCGTGCTAGTGCCGCTGAATATCCCAGCCAAGGCGATTAGCTGCTATTGCTATTACTAATCCTTTTCATTTGTGTAGTGCTATAAGGTGTACACAGCACTGTACAGATACATGTAAGACACGGTCTCTGCTCATCAGAGCTTACAGTCTAGTCAAGTGCTTAGCAGATCTGCTAACTGCGTTAATCACTTTAAATATCCCGCCCACAATGTTTAATTATTTCAACAGGTCTATAGTCCATTTATCAAACACATATTTGCAGATTATGCCATTTCATTGCTCCTTATGCTTGGAACAAACTTTCTGTGTCTGTGCGTCAGGCTTCATCTCTGGCCCTTTTCAAATCCAGGCTGAAAACTCACCCCTTCGAGGCCCCTTTTGGATCCTGATCTGCTTAGTCTCCTATCAGGGACATTCCAAGGCAAGAATATTGGGTATGGATGCCCCATTGGGACGTCCATCCCCGCTATTCGTGCCCTCTCCTAATCCCGTCTAACTTCCCTGCGTATTCTACAGGGAAGGTAGATGGGGGCAGGAAAGGGGCAGATAGGGGGCAAAGTTTTGGCAGACAGTGGGCGGTCGTCAGCCCCAGACGTACAGGGCCGATTCCAATGTTCCAATGTCATCAGCAGGGGACAGCGGGCATGGAACTTAGAAGGGGCAGAAGGGGGCACAGGACATTCCCTGCGGCCCAACCCTGGCACTGAATCGGGGTCCCAGCATGCACGTACAGGCCTGAACACAATTCTGATCCCGTGGGGCTAGACATGCCCCGCAGGATCAGAATTCCAGCTAACTCTGTGCATCCAATTCTGACCGGGCACACAGAGGGCCGGGACGTCCATGTTGGAATCGGGCTCTATGTGTTTTCTTACCATTCCCCTAGATATATCCTTGTCCTCAGCTGTTGTGTTGTCTGTCTTGCCTAGAATGTAAGCTCTGATGAGCAGGGGCCATCTTTTGCATGTGTCTGTACAGCACTGCGTACGCCTTGTAGCGCTATACAAATAATCAGAAGTAATAGTAGTAGTAGAGAAGTAGGTGGCACTTGCTGGGGGCACCTTCAATACAATGCTTGAACAACTCTAGTGAGATAAAGAAAGAAGAGTCCTTTTTGCTAAGCTAAAAAGTTGATGTTGAAAGGGACTTTAATTGCAAATAGTCTGCCCAGCACACATTTTAAACAAATGAGTCTTTTATGGGACAGGCACACCTATAAAACCTTTGCGAGGGAGCTGACCCCCTTTTTGATGCAATATTATAGTATGTTGGGGCATCAGTCTCCACAAATTGGGGAGTTTGCGACAGCTAAAGTAGTGGTACTAGAAAAACCAGGTAGAGACCCGAGTAAGGTAAGCAATTATCGGCCCATCTCTCTGTTAAACATCGACTATAAAATTTATGCATCCATACTGGCAAAAAGGTTGGCGGAAGTCATACACTCCCTAATCCATCCTGATCAATGCGGGTTCATACCTGGATGCTCCACCTCAGACAATGCAAGGGTTTTGTGTCATGTGTTGGAGGAGGCTGAGAGGAAGGGCAACCCCCTGGTGGGGATTACCTTTGATACTCAAAAAACGTTTGATAGACTCGAATGGTCATTTCTCCTGGCGGCTTTAAGATGGTTTGGTTTTGGAGAGGGTTTCATCAGTATGGTAAAGCTTTTGTATGCTTGTCCTAAAGCTATATTGGCTGTAACCAATACCCTATCTTCAATATTTTTTCCCAAAAGAGGCACTAGGCAGGGTTGCCCCCTTTCTCCCCTCCTATTCAATATTGCATTAGAACCCCTCGCTATCTTAATTCGCCAGAACTCAGACATTCAGGGCTTGAAAGTGGACGATGTGGAGTTGAAGCTGTCCACTTATGCTGATGACCTTCTCCTATTTGCTACGCCGGCCTCAGTTCCAAAGATTTTTGAACAAATTCAGAAGTATTCACAGATTTCTGGATATAAAATGAACTGGGATAAATCTGTTGCCTTCCCTCTCAATTGTCTAACTCACAAAGCGGAAATCTCCACACACCCCCTGGGGTGGGAGCAGAGGGGCATTAAATATCTCAGGGGTCACTATGCAAATACACTTACAGATACTATGCAGCACAATGTAAAGAAGTTGTCAACGCTGGTCCGGGAAATGACAGAACAGTGGTCGCCTTTGAGGTTGACTTGGTGGGGGAGACTAGAAACAATAAAAATGACTATAGTCCCCAAGGTAAATTACATTTTAGCAATGCTTCCCTTTTTGTTACCTGATTCACTTTACGCCACATTAGAGCGTACTTTGTCCCAATATCTCTGGCAGGGTAAACCTCCTAGGATTGCCGTGTGGAAATTAAAGCATAGCAGAGAGGCTGGAGGTGTCTGATTCCCAGACTTCCGCTGGTATCATCAGGCATTCATATTAAGGCAGGGGGTGTTTTGGGCACAGAGGGATAGTCAAGAAAAATGGCCAAGTTGGTGGGAATTAGAGAAGCGTTTGGTTAAATCTCTACCCATGGAATTTCTCCTGGAAATGCATCACCCGGAAGGGGCTGATTGCTCTATAATAATAAGAGACACACAGAAGGCGTACCAATTTATGTATAAGAAGGTCAACACTGTTTCCCATTTATCATTACAATCCCCCTTATGGTTTAACCCATGCCTTAAATTATGGGGAAACCTATTAATTGGAAGGGTTGGTATTCTTGGGGTATTTGGTCAATAGGTCACCTTATTCAAAGTGGCCGATGGAAATTGTTTTCAGCATTAAAAGACAAGTATGCTTTACCTGGTGCTTACGTTTTTTCAGTGGCTCCAATTGAAGCACTGTATATGCACCTCTGAGTCCGGTCTGCCTCCATCAGACACGTTGTCGCTCAGTCAGAGGTTAGTCCAGGAGGGTACGCCTAGGGCTGCCTCTAAGATCTACAAGCTAATTCTAAAGCATGCTCAAATAAAATGCATGGGAATCGAAAGAAACTGGGAACAACAGTTGGGTGAGCCGCCAAATCAGCAGCTAAGGATTAAACTCGGATTCGGTAGTATGAGTCTCTCAATCTGCTTTTCTAACACAGTCGCTTTACTTCTGGCTCATAAAGCTTTTATCACACCGATCAAATTAGCCAAATGGAATAACACGGTGGGTTATGCTGGTCCTGCAAGGCTGTCCCAGGGACATTTTTTCATATGATACTAGAGTGCCCTAGTGTTCAGCTATTTCGGAAGCCTGTATGGGAGCGTATCCAACATATTTTGAACTTTCAAGCCCCATTGTCATGGCGTATCCTTATCTTTAGATCATTAGCGGGTATCCCCTCCCTTATTGTTGAGAATCATTTCCTACTTGATTTCATGGTGGGAGTGGCGTTAGCCCTAGTATGCAGGTACTGGACAGAACCTTGGCAGCTTAGTTGGTGTTTGTGGTGGAACCAATTGTGTCTGTATAGTAAATATGAACGTATGTGGGTATTGGCAAGAGGGCTCTGTCCCCCCATCACAACAAAATGGAGGGCATTGGCTCATTACATTCAACGTTCCCAGTAATTGTCGCCCTTAATACTGTTTGCCTCCATCTCTCTGCCTCTCCGATAACTATTTGATTCTTTCCTCTCATGTGGTCCCCTTTTTCCCTCCCTTCATTTTTCCCTCCCCTCTCCCTCCCCCCCTCCCCCATAGTAAGAATTGGGTGGTAAATATGACGGGTGTTTCTATGAGAGCAGAGCTGCTATACTCGATCTTTTAATTAAAATTATGCTGGGTGGGGGTTGTAGAGAGTATAAAGGCGCCGTCATCCCTCTTAGTGATCAGTGATTCTCTGGGACTGGGTGATGGGCATGGAATGTTGTAAATGTTGTTAATGTATTGGTGTGGGTTGGTATGTATTTGTGTTGTTACTTCTTTGTTGTATAGTGTGTTAAAATGCATAATAAAAATAAATTTAAAAAAAATAATAACACCATGTCATTTTTTCTTAAGGTCTCCTGTAAGCATAATGATCTAAATAACACTATAGGGGTCATTCCAAGGTGTGAATAGTGGGGACGTCTACCCCCACTATTTGGCTCCTCTGCCGACCCCAATTAACTTCCCCGCACATTGCACGAGGAGGTTAGATGGGGGCGGGAAAGGGGCATTGCGGGGGCGGAGTTAGGGCGGGCAGTGGGCAGTCTGTGGCTCCAGACGTACAGGGCCAATTCCAATGTCAGCCCTGTATGTCCGGAGCCAGCTGTCAGTACCTCTGAGGTGGAATAAGTTCCCCTAATCAGTGGGGGACAGCAGGCCTAGGGCCAAGCAAAGGTGAGTGGGGGCAGAGGAGATTCCCCGCAACCTGACCCTGGCCTTGGGAGGCCAGATTGGAGGCTGGGCTGTGGGGAATGAAGATTATTGTCCAGTGGCCAGGGATCGTGGCTCCATTCAGGAGACCTGACTGAGTTAGCCAGGCAAGTCCTGTACGTGCAGGCCGACCAGAATCCGGGTCCCAGCCTACACATACAGGCCTGGATATGATTCTGATCCTGTGGGGCTAGACGTACCCCGCGGGATCAGAATCCCATCTAACTATCTGCGTCCAGTTCTGACCGGGTGCAAAGAGGGCTGAGACATCCAGGACAGAATCAGGACCTATTTGTATTGTGATAGTAGTATTTAACTTGAGAACATCATACACATACCCCCACATTCCTTCCCAAAATAGTTTAATATACACGCAATCAAATAACATATAGAAACATAGAAACATAGAAATATGACGACAGAAAAAGACCACATGGCCTATCTAGTCTGTCCTTCCATAACAACTACAACAGTCCCCTTTTTACCTTAAGAGATCCTCTGTGTTTGTCCCATGCTTTTTTGAATTCAGTTACTGTCCTCATCTCTACCACCTCCACTGGGAGACTATTCCACAGATCCACTACTCTTTCCGTAAAGAAATATTTCCGCATATCACTCCTGAATCTATCTCCCTTCACCCTCATCCCATGTCCCCTCGTAGCAGAACTTGCTTTCAATTGAAAGAGGCTCTCTCCCTGAACATTTATGCCATGGAGGTATTTAAACATCTCAATCATATCACCTCTATCACGCCTTTCCTCTAAAGTGTACATATTAAGATCCTTCAGTCTGTCCTCATATGCTTTATAATGAAGACCACTAATCATTTTAGTAGCCACCCTCTGCACCGACTCCATCTTGTTCACATCCTTTTGAAGGTGCAGTCTCCAGAATTGCACACTATACACCAAATGAGGTTGCACCAAAGACTTATACCGAGGCACTATCACCTCCTTTTTTCTGCTAGCCATTCCTCTCCGTATGCACCCAAGCATCCTTCTAGCTTTTGCTGTCGCCTTTTCTACCTGTTTAGCTACTTTAAGATCATCAGACACAACCACGCCTAGGTCCCGCTCTGCATTAGTGGACAAACGTACTTCACCCCTTATACTATATTGCTCCCTTGGATTGCTGCAGCCCAAATGCATGACCTTACATTTTTTAACATTAAATCCCAGCTGCCAAATTCTAGACCAATGAGTTAAACTTCCAATCGTACTTGAGCAATGCCAACATAAATTGGACTCCTGGAGCCTGGCTCTGCACATGCGCAAAGGAGTCCAAACCGCACGATGTGCAACAAAACATGAGGACTGTGCAAGGCTATTTGATATAGTAGGCCTAATAGTATGACCCCAAAACATATTCCAGTTTAACCTATCCTGAGGGATATATGATTCTTGTTCCCACGTCCTATGCAGCCCTAACAATGAAGTTCTGTCTTGATTTTTTAACATCTTATAGAAATATGAGACTAACTTCCCATTTATTTTAGCCTTACAACATAGCCCATATTTTAAATTTATAGATGTTGAATATAGAAGACGGCTTTCACATACAAGACATACTGGCTATCTTTCTTTCCTAGAATTACAAGGCTGCTTCTGATCTTTCCATCTTTAAACTCTTTCTTCTTTTTACATGGAACAAGGTCGCTGTTGCTTGATGTAACAGGTGGGGCTGAGGGTGACCTCAAGGAACAGAAACAGTTGTGCAGGTGTTTGTGCTAATATGTATTTTTCTTCTCCACCAACGTCCTTCTCCATCCACAGCACACTCATAAAGGGTCTCCAGGGGCACACAATCCTCTACTCTTCTCGTGGTGAGGAAAAGCAACCCAAGAAGGAAAAATAACATGGGAGTTCACTGGTAATTTAAGTAAAATTACCAGTTTAACGGGCTCTCCCCAAAACAAACAAAATATATACAAGGACAGTAAAAATAATAATGCAAAAAAGTCCACAAAATCAATATTAAAGAATGGAAAAAAGTCTCACACCTGCTCTTTCTTGTTCTCTCAAGCATCTCTCTCACTCAAGGTCCTTAGCAGTAAGGGTGATGAATCCTCCTTAGACTATCAGATGTATTTAAGTTTTTGTGAAGGTCTCCTCTTGGTTTCATCCTTCCCCTATTTCTCTTATTTGCAACCATTCTCTTTTGTATGATACTTTAGACAGAACCCCTTCTCTTCTCCCAAACAGTATAATCATGAACTGGGACCCAGACACGATCTCTTTCAGCCAGGACCGTACCAAGTTAGAAATGTGGCCTGTGCGATTCACAAACCTGTTGCTCCTCCCCCCTCCCCCAGCCACATGCAGGAACTTGCTCTTGTTGGGCTTCCTGGAAGCTAAGTGATGACATTAGTGCCCCTTATGTATTAGGTGCCCTGTGCGGCCGAGTGCTTGCACAGCCCTTGCTAGGCTCGTGCTCTCACCTTTTCTCTTTCCAGTTTAGCGCAGTCACTCTCTTTGGAAATTATTCCTCTCAGCCTTTTTCTCGTTTATGATCCTTCCAAGTCAAAGTCAGCAAAATGCAACCAGGACTGGTTCCTGCCTCCTTCTGTGCACGTGGGTCCTCCACTTGCATTCCAGTACCTCAGCTCCACTCCTCGATGTCCAGGGTTGGATTTAGAGATTCTCCTGAGTTTCTTGCAACTGCTTTGCTTCCAAGTTCCTTTTTCTTTTCCCTGTCAGGGCTGAAACCTGGAGCTCATCTCAGCATGATCCCTCCTCTTCTGATCCCTCCTCTGAACACATTGTACTCCTCCTTAGGGCAAGCCGTAGGAGCTTTTGCCCCTTCTCCTTTCTCCTTGTCATCATGTTTCTCCTCCTTCATCTTTGTGGCCTTTTGTGAGGAAGGTTATGTGTCACTTCCTACACCCTCTTTCATTCTGTCCTCCAAAATTTAGGAACTTCCACTGTCATGGTCTCACTGCTTAGACATCTCCTTCATTATCTTTGATGGGCACGACTCTGGAGTAGCCTGTTCCTCATGCTATCCAACGCAAGACAGACCACTTTCTCTGCCCAAGAATTGTTTTAATATCAGCTTTTGATCACATCTGTACATTTGAAGTGTTCCTGTGGAACATGAACTTTCTTATGAGCGTATGCCTCTTCCACATTGAAAAATTGGAATGGGAAAAGACTTCCATTGTAGAAGTGATGAATACATAGAGCCCGATATTGAAAGCTTTGCGCTTGTAAGCTATCATTACGCTTCTCTAGCTACAGCTCAACTGGATGTTAACATACAGGGCTGTAGCCACCTGCAGCACCTCTTGTTGAGACAGATTCTCTGCCAATTCCTTTCTTATCTGCTCATTCTGTGTCTAGAGGTAATCCCTCTCTCCCTTCAGATTCTGCCCCACCTCCTGGAGCCCATCTGTTTCCCGCCTGAAGTTGTGTATGGGCTCTCGGAGCTGCTTGATAGTCTTGGCCTCTGAGGTTCCCTGCAAGACCTCCACTAGCTTGTGATTCATGGAGACATCGCTGCAGTTTCTGATTCTCAGTTGCTGCCTCTTGCCTGAATAGCTTGCAGTTTTAACTCCTGGTTTTCTGCCTAGGAGTCCTGCAGCAGCTTTGAACCTCTGTCACCACACTGGTTACCTCAGTTGAAAATTCCTGCAGTTTAACAATAAATGGCAGGGTTATCAACTCAGCCAATGCTGGTGTTTTGATCTCAGCTAGTGGAGCTAATTGTCCTAGCACTCTTGCATATTTGTCTGTGAGAGAAGCCAGCTTCTCAGGATCTACGCTTACTCCTGCATGTGTCTCTGATTATCCTCCTGTCCTGTATACACAGGACAGTGAAAAAGATAGACAGGAAGAAAATTGATGCCTTTGAATTATGGTGCTGGCGGCGAATACTGTGTATACCATGGACTGCCCGAAGAACAAACCAGTCTGCACTAGAGGAGATCAAACCTAAGCTTTCTTTAGAAGCTCAGATGACAAGACTTCGACTTTCATACTTTGGACACATCATGCGGAGAGAGAGATCATTAGAGAAAGACATCATGCTTGGCAAGATAGAAGGTCAACGCAAAAGAGGAAGGCCAGCAATGAGATGGATCGATACAATAACAGCAGCTACGGGTACCAGTCTGTCAACAATGAGTCGCCTGACTGAAGACCGAACACAATTTAGGATAGCTATCCAGAGGGTCGCCATGAGTCGACTCCGACTCGACGGCACTTAACAACAACAACTCTATTGAACACATCCTGTTCCACTCGTTCTACCTCAGCGATTCAGGGCATACCTTCAGCCATTGCTGCACCTCCTTCTTGCCTGCTTTAATACCTGATGGATCAGAATTCCAGCATCCCAGTCCCTCGTGGACTCTCTAGTTGTATTAATAATTACTAGGTCAGTATTCCACCGTCCTAATCTCAGTCCAAACCTCTAACTGTAAACCAATAGGGATAGGCAGCATAATTCGTGGTGCACTCTGGAATTGATTCTGTCCCTTTTGTTATGAATTCTGCTTGGGTCTGAGGGCAAATACAGGGCAAGTAATGGATTTTAATAATTGTTTTATTAAAGTAACTAAATTCAGGGGCTCGCAAGGATGGAGAAGTTCTAAAGTGCATCTATGTACAACAGGAAACCTAAGAGAGAAATTCAAGGATAGAACTACTAAAATCATTTATCCTGGCCTTCCCATCTGCAAGTACAATACAAAACACTTCTGTCTAAATCAATCTGAGGCAAGGTAAGCAGTTCTCACCTCACTGGCAGGATGCTGGCGTTGGCTCCTTCCTTAGCAGCAGAGCTAAGACATGTACGCACACAGACACAGGCTGCAAGCCTCTCAGACAAGCCTGAGGGAAAGTACTTATAAATTAGAAGGAGAAAACAGAGGGAGAAGTATAGAGTATGACATAGACTTGAGTGACTCCACACCCAAGCCATCGGGCGCAGGCTACACGCCGCTCTTCCCGCCACCCAGCTGCAGCATAAAAAAAGGAGGGCGCCATCGGGCACGCCCGCGCCTGAGGGCCTCGCAAGAGGGCCCTTTGGTGTGGCCCTTAGGCGCGGGCCCGGGGGTACTCCGGTGCTCTGTAGTTGCCGGGGTCGACCAGGCTCGATCGCTCCTCCACACATCGGCTCCTGACCCAACCATCTCACGAGCTCCACCCAGTACTTTCAAGTAACTCTCCTTTGTCTTGCTCCCCACTGCTGGCATTGATCATTACCCGCCTTGAACTTGCTACCCACTGCCTGCACTGTACTGCTACCTGCTACCCATTGTCAGCATTGAATGGCTACCCACTGCCTGCTTACAACCCACTGCTTGCTTAGTTTTGCTCCCATTGCCTGCATTGTACTGCTACCCACTGAGGACTCACTGGAAGCAACTCTCCCAACCACTCAGCACCCGCATACCGATCACTGCCAATATTATCCAGAGCCTCCGTTGGTGGACAAACCCAGCCAACCTCTCAGTGGGCAAGTATCTGCAACCCCGCATTCATCAACTCATCCTCACCACGGATGCATCCTCCACGGGATGGGGGGCTCATCTACTACATCTCAGCACGCAAGGAGCCTGGACCAGAGCGGAGCGAGCCCTCCACATCGATATTCTCGAACTCCGGGCTGTCAAATATGCCCTCCAGACGTTCATGCCACACCTGGCAGGGAAAGCAGTCTTGGTGCAGACGGACAACCAGGTGACCATGTTCTATATAAACAAGCAAGGGGGCACGGGATCCCGTACGCTATGCAAGGAAGCCCTCGAGACATGGGCCTTAGCACTAGTCAACAACTGCGTCCTGCAGGCGACTTACCTCCCCGGGGATCAGAACGCCTTGGCGGACAGACTCAGCAGACAGCTCCAACCTCACGAGTGGATGCTCCACATGGAAGTGGCATACAACCTCTTCCAGCGCTGGGGAGTTCCCCAGATCGACCTCTTTGCGACCGAAGCGAACGCCAGATGCCCCCTGTTCTGCTCCAAGCACCCGTCGCAGCAGAGAGTGGCTTCGGATGCGTTTGCCATCCCGTGGGGGACGTGGGAGTTGGCATACGCTTTTCCTCCAACACCTCTCGTGACAACCACGATACAGCACGTCATCAAGGAGAAAGCGCACGTGATTCTGATCGCCCCCTATTGGCCATGACAGATGTGGTTCTCACTGCTGCTGCAGCTCGCTCAAAAACCTCCAATTCGGCTTCCACTGAGACCAGACCTGTTAACCCAGAACGGGGGCAGAACCTGGCACCCCAACCTCCAGACGCTAGCCTTGACAGCCTGGAGGCTGAAAGGGTAACCTTCAACGATTCACATCTATCCTCAGATGTACAGCAGATTGTTCTGGCTTCCCGGAGACCGTCAACCAGAAAGGCATACAGCCTAAAGTGGAAACGTTTCAGTATATGGTGGAAGGACCAAGGAGTCCATCCAGCCTCTTGCCCGATACCCACTATCTTACAGTATCTCGCGTTCCTCTTCAGCTCCAGCTTGAAACCGCAATCCAACAAAGTACACCTCGCGGCCATTGCCTCTCTACACAAAAGTCCAGAAGACCCAATTTCAGGCTCCATAGCCGCTCTTCCCATTGTGATGCGTTTCATGAGAGGGCTCCGAAATCTGCAACCCCCAGTACAGAAACCGGTACCCTCGTGGGACCTTAACGTCGTCCTGCAACAGCTCATGCAGGAGCCGTTCGAACCGTTGTCCACAGCTGCCGGAAAATATCTTTCCTGGAAGACTCTTTTCCTCATCGCCATCACCTCAGCTCGGAGGGTCAGCGAGCTGCAGGCCCTGGTGGCACACCCGCCATACACAAAACTCTACCACAACCGGGCGTCCCTAAGGACTCACCCCAAGTTTGTGCCAAAGGTCGCCTCCGCTTTTCACATCAACCAGACAGTGGAGCTGCCATCCTTCTTTCCAGCGCCACACTCATCTCCCGAAGAGCAACGTCTTCACTCCCTAGATTGCGTACGCGCCCTGCGCATCTACATCGACAGGACGTCCGCCATTCGGCTGGGGACCCAGCTCTTCGTCTCCTTTGACCCGAACAAACCAGGGAGACCTGTCACCAAGCGCACACTCTCCCATTGGATCTCAGCCTGCGTCGCCTATTGCCTACAGAAGGCGGGCACACTCCCATCTAACAGGGCGAGTGCGGACCAGCTCCGCGCTATAGCCGCTTCTCTGGCCTGCGCACAGGAAATTACGGTGAGTGAAATTTGCAAAGCCGCCACCTGGTCCTCTCAGCTAACCTTCCAGAAGCACTACTGCCTTGACATCCACGCAGAGACCGACGGCTCTTTTGGCCGAGCAGTCCTATCTGCGGCTACGGCACCCTTCGGTGTGGACCCTAGGGAACCAGCCCAAGGCTGAGCAGAGGGACCAGAGGCCAGACCTCAGCTCCTATTACCAGTTGCTGACCAGGCACTGACGCTGTTTGCACGGACTTGTTGCACTGTTGTTTTGCACTGTTTGTTGTGTTGCACTGTCAAATTGATTGCACAGTTATGTCTACCTCTTGCATTTGCACAAATGATATGGTTCTGTTTGTTGTGTTGCACTGCAAATTGATTGCACAGTTAATGTCTACCTCTTGCAATTTGCACAAATGATATGGTTCTATCTCCTGGCACGTTGCCTAGGAGTTTGCACTTTATTCTGTATACCTGTTGTGTTCTTCAATAAACACTATTGCTGTTCCAACGCATGCCTCCCTCATTCTCCTCAGCGTGAATGCGTAGCTTGGGAGACACCAGGTGTGGCTGACACATCCTGCTTGTCCTAGGAGAAAACAGTTACTTACCTGTAACAGAGTTCTCCGTGGACAGCAGGATAAGTCAGCCACACGATCCCACCCGCATCCCCTGCATGAGGGTGGCCTGCGCACCCCGCATCTAGCCGCAAGGGCATAGCTAGTCACTCACTGACCGGCTAGGGGCGGGCCGGGGGAGGTGGGACCACCCACATGCTCAGAAGCTTCTGAGCTAGAGAGCACTTCCGTCATGGCGCCGTCGGATGACATCACCAGGTGTGGCTGAGTTATCCTGCTGTCCACGGAGAACTCTGTTACAGGTAAGTAACTCTGTTTAATGTAGCTACACATGAATTGAGAGTCAGAAGCACAGAAAATTCCTATTTGCAAAGAAGTCAAGGAAAAGCAGAGGTCAAGTGGTGTCCCTCTGAATCATCTCTCTCCCTTTCCATCTGTTCAAAATTCAGCTGTGCAGCTAATCTTCCACCAGGTTTGCTATGCTCATATAACTCCTCTTCTCAAGTCGCTTCATTGGCTCCCTATCCATTTCCACATCAACTTCAGACTTCTACTGACCTCTGGCTTGCTTCTCTCTATGCCCTTTTCTTCAACAGTCAATTCCAGACTTTCACCTTGCTGCTCCTTATGCCTGGAACAAACTATATGTGTCTTTACATCTGGCTTCATCTCTCCCCCTTTTTAAATCCATGCTAAAGGCTCACCTCTTTCAGGCCACTTTTGGATCTTAATCTTTGTAGTCCTTCTGTCTCATTAGCCTTCCCAACTGTATCCTTGTTCTCAACTATTGTACTGTCTATCTTGATTAGATTGTAAGCTCTAATGAGCAGGGACCGTCTTTTATATGCGTCTGTATAGTTCTGCGTACACCTTGTAGCGCTATATAAATGATTAATAGTAGTAACAGTAGTAGTAGTGCAAGTGCACTCATTCTGCTACTCCTCACTACATTTCCTCTCCTATCTCTCCCTACACCCCTCCTCAGGAACTCCGCTTTCCTGGCAGATCGCTTCTATCTGTGCCCTTCTCTTCTACTGCCAACTCCAGGCTTCGATCGTTCCACTTTGCTGCTCCTTATGCCTAGAAAAAACTACCTGAATTGGTACATCAGGCTTCATCTCTGGCTAAAAACTCATCTTTTCAAGGCTGCTTTTGGATCCTGATCCCCGTAATCTCCTGCTCTCCAACCATGTGTTTCCTTACCATTCCCCGACATTTCCTAGCCCCCAGCTGTTCTGTTGACTGTCTTGACCAGACTGTAAGCTCTGATGAGCAGGTCCTTTCTCATACATGTCTCTGTAGAGCACTGCCTATGTCCTGTAGCACCATACAAATGATCGGTAGTAGGAGTAGTGGTGTCCAGAGTTTCTCAACAGGAAGGAAACTTGGCAGACTAGATGAGCCTTAGGGTGATCAGTATCTACTGTCATGTTTCTATAAATGTTAAAGGGCCATTGAAATGCTGCATCTTTCAAAAGGTATATTTCACTCTGACATGCTCCTATTAATAGCATGAACTGCTATTGCAAAAAAGAATTCTGACTAGAATAAATCAGCAAGTCCTACTCAAACCTGCTAGTAATTTCTGTAAACTATCTAGCAGTGCATTCATTCTTGCTTCCTTTTTGTCTCACTACCTGCTTACCATCTATCGTATTCTCTGCATGTTTGCACCTCCCCATAGCTGTGGTTATATCATCCGTGCAGTACGTTTAGGCTTTTTATTACACTTACGGAAACACATCAGATTGAGCTTAACTCGCACAGCAGTGCATAGGCTCTCAGAATGACAAGTGGACATTTCTGTGCACTGCTGTTCCTTCATGTTGCCTGTGGGCAGAGTGGCTATCGACAAATAGGTAAGCAACTTTAAAACACATGCATAGCAGAATGGAGAACGAAAAACAAGCATGCCTAGGTTTCAGATCTGAAGCTAATCGGTTTAGTATTTTCTAGCATGTGTCAGATCTTTGAACGGATTGGTTTTCCATTTCTCAGAACAGAACTGATGATCTTATTTTGGGCTTAAGTCAGCTAAGGATTACTTCCGTTTTTTCAGAGCTCTGAAGGACATTGAACTGTTTAAGGATTAGAAGCTCCCCAGTTCATGTTATTATGATCATCTCAGGTTTAAACCTGGAGCTGCATATTATGGAAATAAAAGGCTGAGCAACCCATTGGGTATGGAAATTAGAAAGTTCTTGGCATTACCAGAAGATCTGGATTGGGTCCAATGTGTTCAGTTTTTCTTCTCCCTGTCATTTCACAAATGTAAAATAAAACATGCCTGGAATATGATCAGTCTGATTATTTTATCAGGCATTCTTCTTATTCTAAAATAGATTCCAAGGGAAAGTAAGCAATTTTTGGACATTAGTTAGTTACCTCTCTGTTTTCCTTTTTATTCATTTTGTTGTATTTTAAAACTGCTTTTTCTGTAGTGCACTCAAGACAATGTGCTAATAAACAGTAACTGTATGTGTGCAATGAACTGTTAAAAATACAAAACATATAAAATCATCAAAACTGCAGAGAAAATAATGCAAAATCATTCAAAAACAATATGATTTATTTATCTATCAAGTTTTTTTATAGTGCTTTATCATTTCAGTCAAGGAGGTTTACGTTGTAAGTTAAACTTGGTTATGTACGTTAAACAGGGACATTGATAACTTGGACTTTTCTGAGGCAATGGAAGGTTAAGTAACTTGCCCAAGGTCACAAGGAGTGCTGGTGGGAATATAGCTGTAGTCTCTTGGTTCTCTAGCCAGTGTGCTAAGCATTAGGCTACTCCTCAACTCCATCATGAATACGATGAAAAAAGTGGAGTCTAGTCCTTATCAACTAAAAATATTTCAAAGCAATAATATAATACTGAACCATAAAAAGATCAAGGGAATAGCTCTGCCATCACGAAAAATAAAAAGTTGCTTATGGAATGAATTTATTACTACAGAAAGAGTTGACAAATTGCTATAAGTAGAAAAAATTTAAAAGTTTTACAAACACAAAGTAGACAAAAGTAATAATATCTACTTAGATCTGAAAAATATCATTTTACCATTTCTAAACAAGCTGCCCCAGTGGTCGAGCTCCAGTATTATCTCTGAAATGAGGAAAACATTTTTTTGGTCATGTTGGGCATAGATTTGCACCCGATTGAGTCCACCCATGCTGGCAGACAGTGACCCTATCTCTGAGGACCTGTCTCTGCTTTAGTGGTAGCAGGGGCCCTGGTATCTCCTTCAAGCTTGCTTTTTATCTTGGCTGTGACGGTGCTTTATCACTTGCTCTTGTCTTGATGCTGTTCTCACAGGGACTGCTGTAATGAGGCGTGCCTTAGAGCTGTGTGCTGAAGTTCAGTGCATTTTCCTAATGCATGTGTAAAAAAAATATGTATGCAAAAATGTATACAGTATACATCTCATATGGAAATAATGTGTGTACAAAAAAAATGAATACACCAATTGCCATGGAAACATGCGGATGGTATAGAGCCTCAGGCGTGCGTTACCTGCAGAATCAATTTTTTGCGCAGATTGTATCAGGACCTGGAGGAATGTTGCATTCCCATGCACCACAAAAAATGAATATTGAATTATGTGCATTAAATGTACGTATATGGCATGCCAAATGTATATTCCACACATAAATATGATTGGTGCGACATGTATATTTCTGCAGTCAAGCGTATTGCTATCATTTCACAACTATGGCATCTATCCCTGCATTCAGCCACCTGATCATCTCAACTGCTAATATCTTTCCCCCTAAATCCACCTCTCCCTCTTCCTCTCTTCTCTATTTCTGTGGATAACACTACACTCCTCCCGGTTTCCTCAGCTCGCAAACTTGAGGTCATCTTTGACTCTACTCTCTCTTTCTCCGCACATATTCTACAGATAGCTAAAGCCTGTAGCTTCTTTCTCTATAACAGGGATCTTCAAACCAGTCCTGGAGGGCCACAATCCTGCCAGGTTTTCGGGATATCCCTAATGAATATGCATGAGATAGGGATATCCTGAAACCCTGACTGTTTTGTGGCCCTCAGGACTGGATTTGGAGACCACAGCTCTTTAACTGGCAAAATTTGTCCCTTCCTTTCTACACACACTACTAAGACACTTATCCACTCTTTAATCACCTCTTGTCTAAACTATTGCAACCTCCTCCTTGCTGGTCTCCCTCTGAATCATCTCTCTCCCCTTCAATCTGTTCGAAACTCAGCTACGCGGCTAATCTTCTGCCAGCCTCAATATGCTCATATAACCCTTCTTCTGAAGTCACTTCATTGGCTCCCTATCTGTTTCTGTATCTAGTTCAAACTTCTCCTACTGACCTACAAGTGCACTCCTTCTGCTGTTCCTCACTACCTTTCCTCTCTTACTTCTCTCTACACCCCTCCTCAGGAACTCCGCTCTTCTGGCAGATCCCTTCTATCTGTGCCCTTCTCTTCTACTGCCAACTCCAGACTTCGATCCTTCCACCTTGCTGCTCCTTATGACTGGAACAAGCTACCTGAGTCTATGCATCAGGCTTCATCTCTAGCCCTTTTCAAATTCAGGTTGAAAACTCACCTCTTCAAGGCAGCTTTTGGATCCTCATCCACTTAGATATATCCTTGTCCTCAGCTGTTGTGTTGTCTGTCTTGATTACTGTAGATTGTAGGGACCATCTTTTACACGTACAGCATACTACTACTGATCATTTGTATAGCACTGTGTATGTCTTGTAGCACTATACAAAGGATCAGTAGTAGTAATAGTCATTCCCCTGCTGTTTGTTTGTTTTTTTCATTTTATTCACTAGATTGTCCACCCAGCCTTCCATAAAACAAGAAAAAATGCAGGTAGTTCATGCTGACACAAGAGATAAACTGGCTGAAAAGGTAAGCAGAGAAAAGTAAGCTAACTTCTTACTCTTCCTCAGATCATGCACTAAATCCCCAGCACTGGACCCCTATATGCCGAGGGTAATTTTAGAAGGAGGTGCCTACTTTAAGCATGAAAGCAGATGCCCACTTTTCTTGATAAAATATTAGTGTACAAGGCAGAAATCACACCTTAAATTAAGGCATGACTACTTACCCCAGAGCTGGTAGAAATGGCCACACTTACATTTTGCAAGTGCATGCAGAAATTCCTCTAGTTTATAATCAATGCAAGTACTTGCTCACACAGCCCATGCTCCTCCCTAACTCCACTCAAGAGTACAGGCCATCAAATTAATGCACAGATCAGTATTATATAAGAGCTCATTTATATGCACATATGGCCACTTATGTGCATGAATGACTACAATAGTGGCAATTATACGCATTCTTAGTGCCTAAAACAAGGAGCTTCCTTATCATATTACCCCATAAAGCTTGCAGGTCTCGTGTACACTTCTGTGCATCTGGGTTTAATAGCTAATACATCTTTATTAGCATTGAATTTAAATGTACAGTGTGATGATGTCTACATAATTCTTTGCACATGGTTATCTTGAGTACTAAACTTCTCCGTGAAAAGGGCAGCCAAAACAGCGCAGAACCTTTGCTAAGCCTTCCTAAGTCTCTTGCATTTTATTACATCGGCCCCTGTGTGTTCCTGCTAATATATTAATTTATAGGTCATTGTTTTGATTGACCACCCTTCCTCAAAAAAGAGACCATGTCAAATAAGTTAAAGTGCACGCTAAGGGGATAATTTTACAAGGCCATCTTAGCACGTATGTGGCACTAAAAGTTCATAAAATGGCTTTGATAAAATTAGGAAGCTAAAATTGGTCAGTGTAATACAAAATCCAGAACAAGAAAACCTAAGGTAGAAATACTCCAAAGTAAGGCCAATTTCAGATTTTTTGTTGAATAATTTATGTCTTACATTTTGCATACTAATGAAGGAGAATTTCCCAAGGGACAAAAAGTGGCCGGTGTGTCTCAGCTAAAGGCCATGAAACAGCTTTATATATATATATATATATATATATATATATATATATAATCAAATAAGAACAAAATGTGAGTACTGCACAGGAAAGGGACCCCACCAGTGGCCCTTCCAGCCTTTCTGACAGACGTATAACCATTCCCTTTGTCCTTCTGGTATGTTCATTTGCACAGGGGAACGATTGGGAGCTCTGCCGAGGTGCTCTGAGGAGCGCTTCCACCTCTACAGCACATTGTGAGCCAGCCTTTAGGGAGACATATTTCTTGCAGTTCATTTTTATTTCTCAGCAAGCTGCAGCTACCAAGCATCTGGCTTGTAGCCTCATTTTCAATTTTCCTTCCCGAATCTCCTTCATTTTTTGGTCTAACAAATTTTATACTTTTTCAGTAAAAGGAATGCACACGATTGTCATCACTCCCCCTGCTGTCTTCAGCTGTCCCTGCTGTATTCATGCTTTATGTGTATCAGTTGACATCTACATGGGGACTCTGATGACAATCAGCACAGCAGCGCTTCCCCTTTAACTACTCATTGGAATGGGTCTGCATAAGCAGGTGGAGCTTTCACAATTCTATTATCTCCTCAGGAATGAAATGAAATGAAATGAAAGGGAGAAGGCTGGAGAAAGATCTTAATGATTTTTCTTTATTTGAACCACCAGTTCCATTAGAAAAAAAGATTTCCATTCTAGTTGTGCCGCATTGGTTGCAGTGCTGGGCTGTTTGGCTTTGTTCTACCTGGGTGTGTTTTCCTTCAGAAACTGGTACAACGAGATTTTGTACTGTGCAGCCTGCCTCCCTGTTTTGGAAAGGAAATATGGGTGGGAGAAATAAAAGATTTTCAATCACAGTCCCGTGAGAAATTAAGCCCTCTACAGAAACTCTTTCATATATTGTGAAAGGGAACCTTGAAATCCTGCTCAGCTGGAAGTGGCACAGCTACGCTGTACTCATGACGTCACCAGTTCAGTCCTTATGCAGGCCCAGCACTTTTTTTGTATTTTTGTGATTTTTCATCTAAAATATGAAACAGATTAGCAGCGACACTCACCTTGTATAGCTCTTCGCTGCACTCTGCAGATTTTCAGATACAAATCAAAGAACTACCTTAAAAGTATTGGGATTAAGGATTGAACCAGTGATGTAATCAGCATGGCAATGTTTTGCTACTTCTAGCTAAGCATCATTCTGAGATTCATCATTCTGTGAGTTTATGTTGAGGGATTAATTTCCCAAGGAAATGTGACCGAATTTCTATCTATACTTCCATAAATTGACCTTAGTTTGGAGAGCCTGCACTTTGGTGGTTTCTAATTCTGGATTTTATAAACTTAGGCCAGGCATAAAAAGTAAGTGTGTTGGCATGAGCATGCATACTTTTAATGTAGGTATTGCTGGGCAAACAGTCCAGGCAGAGCACAGGTGTAGTCACAAAGTATGCCTGTTGATTATAAAATGAATGAATCTACAGGCATATTTGTGTACTCTATGCCTACTCTCCAGCAGGCATAATATTATCCATGTCTTCAAAGCAGGCGATATTGCTGCTAAATTTGTGTTAGCATTTTATAAAGCACATAGGTGTTTATGTGTCTATAAAATTGAGCAAAAATAGACACCTTCTTGCCTTCTAAACTTAGGTGCCCTGTCATAAAATTACACTCTTCCAGTGTGATACAATGGCACGTTTTCCATTTCCTCTATTCTTAGACTCAGGCATGTCTATGTGAGCAATTCAATTGAAATAGCTATGGTAAAGTGTGTCTTTGCAAGGTAGCAGGGGATGTATGGTGTGAGTGATCTGGCTGAGAGAGTATAGTGTGGGTAGTGACTGATGGTGTAGGTGAGATGTGTGTTTGTGGGTGTGAACCAATGGTATGATAGATATAGTTATTTCCATGGGCAGAGTTTAGTTGTTGTAGGGATAACGGGGGCGTGTGTGTGTTGGCAGTGTGTGTCAGAGACTGTGCATGAATGTGTCATGGATCTGTGTGTGACTATGGTGGTTATGTTAAAAGCCCTATTCATGCTTTCAATGTCTGAAAACAGGTACATAGATGTCCGAATCAAAAAGACATCCCTAGAGCCATTTTAGAAGCCAGTTCTATAGATGTCCCCAGTGTAAGGACATCCAAATCATGACAGGGTTTGATGGAGGCATGACTGGGGCATTTCAGGCACGTTGGACGTCATCTCCCAATGTCAGAAATGGGAAGCACATCCCCACCCATTAGCAGGACTCTCCACCACCTTGATTGAAGGATAAGGTGGGATATAAATACTTTTAAATAAATAAATAAATAGAAAATGTCTGTTCCTTCTCCAGGTCAAGAACAGGCATCAGAAAAGCTCTCGTTCTGCCGTTCAGATATCTGGAGGGCATAGAGAGGAAGGTACTCTGATATCTTCTGTACTTTCCATGATGATAATGAAAACTGCAAGGAAATGAGCACACGCTGATGCACATTCCCACATGCAAAATAGCTTGGATGGACATGCAATCAGCATAGGATAGATGTCCCCACCCCAAGTGTTTGCAGTGGTGATGTCTAAGAAGCCCCCATGTGGCCATCCATTTCAGGGACGTCCAAGTTGCTAAATCAGGCCACAGTATAAATGTCCCTGATGGCTTTTTGGGTGTTTTGCTCTGGAGACCCCAGATTTCACTTGAACATCTTTTCTAAAATGCCACTTCACATATTTGGGGGGAGTGGATGTATGCATTGGGAATGGGTGTGTGTGTAGATGGGGGTTAGTAATGTTGGGATGTGGGTGGAGTATGTGAGGGGAGATGTGGGGTGTGTGAGTGTGTGTGTAGGGGAGTGTTGGAGGGTATGAGACGTGTGTGTGGAAGGGTGCGGGAGTATATTCGAGTATTTGTGGGCGTGTGTATGGGGCATTTGTTGAGGAAATGTGTTGGGAATGTGCATTAAGAGAGTGTAGATTGTGTATGAATGTATTGGGGGGTGTTGGGTATGAATGTTTGTTGGATGTGAGTATGTGTTGAATATGTGTTTGCGTGTACATTGGAGGGATGTTTATGTTTATATTGTACTTTATATATCACATTTCACAATTATCAAAGTGATTTACAATGCCATATAATTAAAAGCAAAGGAAATAAAAAACTAATAGATTAAAATAATAAAGGCAATAAAGTAAAATTAAGAAGAGAAAAGAGAAGGAAAAAAGAACAAACTTTAATTGCCAAATGATATGTCAGGAGAGAAAATCTTGTGTTCACCCCAGATCAAAGGCCTTTTTTGAAAAAAATAAATTTTTAATGCTGTCTTAAATCCTGAAAATTGTGTTTCTTTTTGAATATATTGAGGAATTGCATTCCATAATGCAGGAGCCAGACATTATTATAAGTTACTGTGAATGATCTATTGATCTATCAATGTAAATAAGTTAATTGTTTTATATTTTGTTCACATGTTCAATGTAAACTGTTCCATGTAATATGTTAAATGTAAACTGTTCCATGTATGATGTTATTTTGTAAACCGTGCTGATCATGAATAGTGCGGTATAAAACCAAATAAATAAATAAAATAAAATAAAATAAATAAAAAGCCGATTGCCATGTTCTCATATCATACATGACATGGAGATGATACTATTAAACATAGAAACATGATGGCAGAAAAAGACCACATAGCCCATCTAGTCTGCCCTTCCATATCAACTACAATAGTCCCCTTTTCTCCTTTAGAGATCCTCTGTGTTTGTCCCATGCTTTTTTGAATTCAGAAGCTGTCCTCGCCTCTACCACCTCCATTGGGAGACTATTCCATGCATCTACCATACTTTCCATAAAGAAATATCTCTGCATATTACTCCTGAATCTCTCCCCTTTCACCCTTATCCTAAATCCCCTCGTAGCAGAGCTTGCCTTCAATTGAAAGAGACTCTCCTGTGCATTTATGCCATGGAGGTATTTAAACATCTCTATCATATCTCCCCTATCCCACTTTCCTAAAGTATATTGTACATATTAAGATCTTTAAGTCTGTCCTCATATGCTTCATAACAAAGACCACTAACCATTTTAGTAGCCACCCTCTTCACTGACTCAACCCTGTTTATATCCTTTTGAAAGTGTGGTCTCCATAACTGCACACAATACTCCAAATTAGGTCATACCAGAGACTTATAAAGAGGCATTATCACCTCCTTTTTTCTGCTGGCCATTCCTTTCTGCATACACCCAAGCATTCTTCTGGCTTTTGCAATTGCCTTTTCTACCTGTTTAGCTACTTTAAGATCATCAGACAAATTATTATTTTGCAATCACAGTGTTCTGGTTGGGATATAAGGAATCAGCCTACCAGATAAATGTAGAGGCAAGCCAGTACAGAGTGCTTTATAGGCAAGGGCTAAGAGCTTAAATTTGATTCTATAGACAACTGGTAACCAATGATAATCAGTTATCAAACATGTGACATGGTCGAACTTCTTTACGCACACAATAAGCTTAAGAGCTGTATTATTTCTGAATCCATTGTAATCTATTACATGATCTTAGACATAAACCATGGTATAAGGAAGTACAATAGCCAATGAGGGGAATTTTAGAAGATCCATCCAACAGCAATCTGGGACATCTAAGCCAGAATGTCTGAACTAAATGTAGGCATGTCTAGGTGCAGGCATTATTTCATAAACTTGTACATGCCCGATAGGGACATCTGCGGGGGCATCTACTTAGACATCCCCCTATCTTGGCACACAGATGTCTAGGATAGCGTAATGGTTAGAGCTTAGAAACAGGGAAGTCAGTGTTCAAATACTGCTATAGTTGAAATTATGCTGAGTACTGCATACCCTCTGGATGTTTTTAAGCTAAAACAAGCACTTTTCAGATGCTTGTTCATCGCTACGTATGCCTCGGAGCAGGTTTAAGATTAAACTTGACACCAGATGTCCATGACATTTCTATGATCAAGCAAAGATGTCCTGGTCCCAGGGAATTCCCTAACCACCTCTCCAGATTCCTGGGAACGCCCTGACCATGCCTCCTCTACGCCCCTGTTCAGATTCGGATGTCTCCACTACTGGCTTATAAAATGGCTCTGGAGACAGTCTCTGTGCTTTGGATGTTTCTTTGCCTGTTTTTGGATGCCCAAAGCATCAAAAGGGTTTTTTAAATGAACCCCGCCCCCTCCCCGCAAATGGCCAATAACTAGAGTATGTACCAGCATGTTTAATCCATTCTTTCCTATCCATGATCTTAAGTGCCTCAGAATATACAAGCAAGTTTCAGTAGCAACGGAAATTTGCTCTCCAAATGAGAGTTCTGGATTGAGTATTGTGATGAGGTGAGTGCAGCCCAGCTAGGGAAAACTGAAAAAAAGAAGGATTTTTTTTCATTGCGGGGGATGGGAGCACAAAATCCTAGGCTCCATACTAGAAGCACTGAAAGAAACCTAGAGGGCAGAGCTAAGCGTAAGCCAATCACAGACCACAGGACAACCCTGCAGAGTAGGAGGTCCAAGTGGGAGGAGCTAGGAAGGGAGTTGCCCAGCTCAACAGTTAACAGAGGAAGAACAAACAAAAGAGAGAGGCACAGTTTGAGTTTGAGGCAGAAGGAGGAAGGAGCTGTGAGCAGAAGGTCCAGGAGGAGTGCAGGAGCAAGCACCAGTGGCAGCTGCAGTTCAAGGCCTAGCCCAGGTTCAAGTCCAATGCCCAGGAGGCACAGACAGGAGAGGTCTGGGGCCAAGCTGTGGAAAACCCTTGCAGCCAAGGAGAGCAGCAAATGGAGGAACCATTACAAAGGCAGCCAAGGAAGGTACGCAGGGAATGAGCAGTGCCACCAGAATAGTTCTTGCTCTGACTCAGAGGAGACTTTCAGACACCTGAAGCCTCAGCACAGCAAGAAGTATCTCAGGAGGGAGGTTAAGCAGGAGAGACACACAGGAGACCGGCTTGGAGGAGCCAAGGCCAGGCAGTGTGAGAGACTGTTTAACATTGCGAAGGCTCTTAAGGAAAGGACACCAGAGCACTTCCAGAAAGCACCCAGCTGTAGCTCACTTGAGAGCATGGAGGTAGGCCCTGAAGAAAGTGTTATTGAGTCAGAAGCCTCTGAGATGGAATGTGAGCTGTGCACTAAAATACAATAGTATTGTGAGTTAGAATACAGTGAAATACCAAAGGAAGCTGTTGCAGGTTAAAGGCAGTTTTCAAGAGTTGAAAGAGAAGAGTAACCCTGAAGACAAGAGGTTAGGAATCTCTCTTAAGAAGTAAAACTGCAGAACTTCAGTGAAGGCCCAAACAGTGAGAACTGTTTGTATGGGTGTGGCAACAGCAGGTTGGAAGCTGTGAAGAGTTTTACAAATGCTTTTGTTTTGTAAGGGCAAACAATTGCAGTGAAGAATAGAAACTGCTGTGAGTTTTGTTTGGACATTTTTTGATTTGGAGAAATTATCCTGTATTTCTTTTGTCTGGAAAAAGTGCTTAAAGAATTTTTATGTTCATCACTTGCCAACTTTGGAAACCGAATAAAAATTTCCTGTGCACTTTAAATAACCACTTGGCTTTTCTTATTGACACAACTACAACCCTCGAAGGGATACAGATGGCCAGCCGTCCCTACTAGGCAACCGCCTGGTAGGGGCGCGAGCATCACAGGTGGCGTAGTTCTTGGATGCGGTGTTCCAGTGGTCAAGAAGAGCATCTTTGAGCCATACCTCTGGATGGAGAACTCCAGGAAAGGCGGTGACCGATCGAGGAAACGGAGGAAAAACCGGAGCGGATTCGGATCGGGAGCGCTGTGACTGGTGGAAGTGCTGAGACCTGCATCAGAATCAGAGACTACAATCCGAGATGGAAGTAGCGGACGTATTGGCTTGGGTAGCGGACCAATTCGCGAAGCAGCGGGAGATGGCAGCGTTGAGCCAGGAGCAGGCGACCTCCATGTTGCGGCCACAACAGCAACCCCTGCTGGAAATGATGGCCAAATGGATCCGGACTCAGGAAGAAGCAACGAAGCAAGCACAAGCTGTTCCAAAGACTCAACCTGTTGGTACAGGGGGGGAAGGATTAGCCTTTGGACCTTTTACATGTGGTCGCTTAAGCAAGGAGGACAACCTTGACGACCATATAGAGGCGTTTGAGAGAATAGCTGGTCTAGCTCAGTGGCCTAAAGAACAGCTAGCTGTAAGGTTTGCCACTACTCTAAGCGGTGAGGCATTAGCTGCCTACAGGGAAATGCCAGTTGATTCTATTCATAATTATGAGCATGTTAAAGAAGCTATAAGAGAACGGATGGGTTTAAGTTCCTCCACTTATAGGAGACTTCTAAGAGCATCTGTCTTAAAAGAAGGTGAAACACCACAAGCTCTGTATTATAGAGTAAAGAGCTTAGTCTTTAAGTGGCTATTGCCGGAAAAGAAAGATATAGAGTCTATTATTGATGCAATAATATTAGAACAATTTATTGAAGCTGTTCCTATAGACATGCAAAGCTTTTTGATAAAACAAAACTGTAAGAACACCCGAGAAGCCATAGTCTTGGCAGACTGCTTTCTGGAGGCCCAGAAACTGAGCCTAAAGAAAGAGGGCGTTTTTCAAGGTACAGGTGTGCAGGAAAAGAATGCAGCCTTGAGTAAATATAGGACAGAGAGAGATAAGCCCATGGAAAAGTTCAACCTGCAAAGAAAGTGTTTTTCTTGTGGTGAGCCTGGTCACCTCAAGAAAAATTGTAAGACAAAGAAAGCCTTTGTGATAACACACCCCAAGGAGATAGGGGAAGGATTCCTCCTATCCGTAGAGGTAGAGGGAATAAAGACAGAAGCATTGTTAGATTCAGGGGCAAGTCAGTCCATGATCTCCAGAAAGTTATGGAAAGTGATAGAAGCCCAGAAGCAGTGCGCCCAAGAGTCCTCAAGGGGGCAGGTTAAAATTAAGTGTGTACATGGGGCTGCCTCTACCTACCCACTTCAAGCCGTTAAGATAAAAGGCTTAGGCAGGGGAAGGGAGGTAGCAGTAGCAGTAATACCAAGACTCCCTCATGAGATTATACTGGGCCGAGATTGGTCCCCGTTCAGGAAGGGAGTGGAGAAAAAGCTGCAAGAAAAGGCAGGCCTGGTAAACACAGGCCTAGAGGTAAAATCTCCAGGGAAAGGGAAAAGGGAAGCTGGCCACCCCAGAGCTGCTACAGGGGGAATAATACCTGCTCCCCTGTTTGGAAAAAGAGTAGACCCGGGGAGGTCAATAGTCCCTAAGGAAAAAGTACAGGCACCCAGGTTTGTCATCAGGTTTTGTAGAATTAACCCTGAGGCTAGGATTCCCAAGCGGGCCACTGAACAAGCGGCTGGGTTAGATCTATCTAGCGCAGTTGAGGTAGTTGTACCCAAGCAAGGAAAGGCCATAGTAAACACTGGACTGAGGGTAGAAATACCGCCCGGGTGTTACGGACGGATTGCACCCAGGTCAGGCCTTGCCCTTAAAAATTTTATAGATGTAGGCGCAGGAGTCGTAGACCCTGACTACAGGGGAGAATTAAAGGTTCTCTTATTTAACTTCTCCCAAGAAAATTTTAAGGTGAACCCCGGAGACAGAGTGGCCCAATTAGTTTGTGAGAGGGTAGGTTTTCCACCCGTAGAAGAAGTAGATGAGCTTTCATCTACCACCAGGGACTCCAAGGGATTCGGATCTACAGGCCTAGGTGAGATAGAGGGGTTAACTGCCTGTTGTATAGAGAAGGAAGAAGATGAATTAGGACCTCAACTAGTGAAAGGCAATACAGATCCTGTTTATAGGATTGGGGAAAAGCTCTCCTGGACACAGCAAAAGGAGTTGTCCGGAATGCTGAAGGACCTCTCGGACGTCCTTACCCCGGTACCGGGAGAAACAGGGCTGGTCGCGCACGAAATTGTGACCCCGCCTGGTGAAGTAGTGCGCCAGCGACCATATAGACTCCCGGAGGCAAAGCAGAGAGAGGTAGTGTCCCAAATAAAAGAAATGTTAGAGATGGGCATAATTGAGGCTTCCAAGAGCCCTTGGAACAACCCCGTAGTTTTGGTCCCGAAGCCGGATGGATCTATGCGCTTTTGCATAGATTTCCGGAGAGTAAATGACATTTCACGTTTCGACAGCTACCCTATGCCTAGGATAGAGGAGATCTTGGATAGGCTAGGGCAGGCCAGGTATCTGACTACATTGGATTTAACAAAGGGGTATTGGCAGATTCCCCTCACCAGGGAATCTCGGCCAAAAACAGCATTTAGTACCCCAATAGGGCTTTTCCAATTCCGTCGGATGCCCTTCGGGCTCCATGGGGCAGCCGCAACTTGTCAACGATTGGTTGACATGGTCCTCCGCCCTCACCAGCGGTATGCAGCGGCCTATATGGACGATATCGTGGTTCATAGTGCACGGTGGGATGAACACTTGACCCAGGTTAGGGCAGTGTTGCGGGCATTGAAGCAAGCCGGCCTTACTATAAACCCGGCTAAATGTATGTTTGGGGCATCTGAGGTGAAATACCTAGGTCACATGGTTGGACAGGGTATAGTAAAACCTCTCTTTGACAAGGTGGAGAGTGTAAAAAAATTCCCGAGACCTGTTACAAAAAAGGATCTTAGGGGTTTCTTGGGGTTAGTGGGGTATTATAGGCGGTTTATCCCACACTTCGCAACCGAAGCAGCCGCATTAACTGAGAGGCTTAGAAAGAATGCCCCTAATGTCTTGCTCTGGGATCAGGAGGCGGGACAGGCCTTTGTGAGGTTAAAAGAAAAATTGTGTGAAGCTCCTGTATTACGTGGGGTAGATTTTTCTCTACCTTTTATTATTCAGACTGATGCATCGGAAACAGGCCTAGGGGCGGTGATGTCTCAGAAGCCGGAGGGCTCTGAGCACCCGATAATGTTTTTAAGTCGCAAGTTAACTCCTCCAGAAAAAAAATACTCAACCATAGAGCGTGAGTGCCTTGCTATAAGGTGGGCCATTAATGCGCTGAGATTTTATTTAACTGGACGGAGATTTTTACTGGTGACTGATCACTCCCCACTTAAATGGCTACATAAGATGAAAGACAGCAACGCTCGTTTAACGAGGTGGTACATGGCACTACAGGAGTTTGATTTTAAGATAGAGCACAGGGCCGGGAAGCTTCATACAAATGCAGACGCCTTATCCCGTATTTCGTGCTGTTCGCGGGATAAAGCGACAGCCCGAAATAGTCTAAGGGGGGGGATATGTGATGAGGTGAGTGCAGCCCAGCTAGGGAAAACTGAAAAAAAGAAGGATTTTTTTTCATTGCGGGGGATGGGAGCACAAAATCCTAGGCTCCATACTAGAAGCACTGAAAGAAACCTAGAGGGCAGAGCTAAGCGTAAGCCAATCACAGACCACAGGACAACCCTGCAGAGGAGTAGGAGGTCCAAGTGGGAGGAGCTAGGAAGGGAGTTGCCCAGCTCAACAGTTAACAGAGGAAGAACAAACAAAAGAGAGAGGCACAGTTTGAGTTTGAGGCAGAAGGAGGAAGGAGCTGTGAGCAGAAGGTCCAGGAGGAGTGCAGGAGCAAGCACCAGTGGCAGCTGCAGTTCAAGGCCTAGCCCAGGTTCAAGTCCAATTCCCAGGAGGCACAGACAGGAGAGGTCTGGGGCCAAGCTGTGGAAAACCCTTGCAGCCAAGGAGAGCAGCAAATGGAGGAACCATTACAAAGGCAGCCAAGGAAGGTACGCAGGGAATGAGCAGTGCCACCAGAATAGTTCTTGCTCTGACTCAGAGGAGACTTTCAGACACCTGAAGCCTCAGCACAGCAAGAAGTATCTCAGGAGGGAGGTTAAGCAGGAGAGACACACAGGAGACCGGCTTGGAGGAGCCAAGGCCAGGCAGTGTGAGAGACTGTTTAACATTGCGAAGGCTCTTAAGGAAAGGACACCATAGCACTTCCAGAAAGCACCCAGCTGTAGCTCACTTGAGAGCATGAAGGTAGGCCCTGAAGAAAGTGTTATTGAGTCAGAAGCCTCTGAGATGGAATGTGAGCTGTGCACTAAAATACAATAGTATTGTGAGTTAGAATACAGTGAAATACCAAAGGAAGCTGTTGCAGGTTAAAGGCAGTTTTCAAGAGTTGAAAGAGAAGAGTAACCCTGAAGACAAGAGGTTAGGAATCTCTCTTAAGAAGTAAAACTGCAGAACTTCAGTGAAGGCCCAAACAGTGAGAACTGTTTGTATGGGTGTGGCAACAGCAGGTTGGAAGCTGTGAAGAGTTTTACAAATGCTTTTGTTTTGTAAGGGCAAACAATTGCAGTGAAGAATAGAAACTGCTGTGAGTTTTGTTTGGACATTTTTTGATTTGGAGAAATTATCCTGTATTTCTTTTGTCTGGAAAAAGTGCTTAAAGAATTTTTATGTTCATCACTTGCCAACTTTGGAAACCAAATAAAAATGTCCTGTGCGCTTTAAATAACCACTTGGCTTTTCTTATTGAAACAACTACAACCCTCGAAGGGATACAGATGGCCAGCCGTCCCTACTAGGCAACCGCCTGGTAGGGGCGCGAGCGTCACAGTATGCAACGTCGAAACTTCAATGATTTCACCATAGGAAGTGATTGGCCAGCAATTGCTGGGCCAGTATTAGGTAAGGCTAAATGCACTGGTATCCACATCTCACATGACTTGGCAATATTTAATTTTAAGTGATTTTCTAGAGAGACAGTGGTTTAGAGATGTTAAATCTGGTTAAGTTGAATCAATGTAACCAATAAGCTGAATACCACCAACAAAATAATATCCAGTTGAACCAATACAAGCATTGTGGAACCTGTGTCCCTTGGGGAAATTGCTAGGTACATATGACCTAGATTGGGCACTGTTGGAAACAGAATACTGGGCTTGATGGACCTTGGTCTGACCCAGTATGGCATATCTTATGTTCTTATGTACTCCTAAACATTGCATATGTTCAACTAATCAACTTAAAACTATTAAATAAGTTGGGAGCTAAGATGGATCCCTGAGGCATAAGTAATAATGATGGTAGATTGCCAAGAAACCTGGAAGGTCCTATCCTTGAGATATGAGACAAACCAGGCTAGGAGGGTTCTCCTAAGACCTAGGAGTATGTTTACTGAAGAGCATTAAGGGAGCAGGGTATATCAAGCAAAAACAGCAGAGTAAGGGTTATTGCATGCGATAAAGGCTCGGGTGGGTAGTAGGCATTCTGGCGGTAAGGGCGCAAAAGCCTGCTTAATGTGTGCTAACAGGACACCAGGCATTAAGGTGCCAGGCGTGCTCCTTAATGCCCCAAAAATGGCAGTCACCTTAATACTGGATAAGGGAGCCCCAGAGAAAGTCAATGTAAAGTTGATGGATGGAAGGACAGGTGGGAGCTGATGGACCTGACAGATCCATGGGCATCTTATGTGGCAGTCAGTAAGTGGGATGAGCATGTGGGAGGCAGCCGTACACATTCAGTGAGTAGTGTCCACATAAAATGCTGTAATATCAGTTTGTGGCATAGGATGGGGAAGACGTGTCCCCCTGTGGAGCCAGAAACTCCACGATGTGTGCATCAAAAGGATGATGGAGCAGGAGCGGTGACATGCAGATCAGTCACAGGAGAGGCATGAGTGGTACATTGGGGTATGTTTACTAAACTGTGGTAACATTACATACCGTGCGTTATGTAACGTTAATGATCGTTAGGTAATGTTAACATGCAGTATGTAACGTTAACACGTGTTAATGTTACTTAACGATCATTAACGGCCCCGGCCGCGGTAAACACCGCAGAAGGTGGAGAGAGGGCGGAGAGAAGGGGTCAATGGGCGGAGAGTGGGCGGGGAGAGGCCCCTTTCACACTAACGCGCTGAACTGAAGGGTTGAATCCTACCGCGAATGAAAACCTGCCGTTAGATGCACATTTGCAGGAGAGAGAAACCATTTCAGTGTACAGCCTAAGCATGGAGCCCAAGAAATGTGATAGTAGTGCTCCATTTTCAGCAACACCATAGTGCCAAAGTATGAATGGCCACTATGGCGATGGTGCAAATGGGGCATAGGGGGCCACAGGTGGGATATGTAGCATGGGCAGCTGGGGCAGCTGGGGCACAGGGTGGACCAGGCGGGCGCCTAGGTGGCACATAGGAACATAGAAACTGGAAATCAGCAAGACAGCAGCTGACCAAGGCCAAACACAATCCACCTATATCTACCTGGTTCACCCTAGCCAATAGTTGCTAGGGCACTGACCTGACATCCTCCCAGCCATCCTGCCCCCATGTGGAAGGGACATAATATTGGTAGGCAGTGATGGGGGGATGTAAGGATGTCCATGTATGGCCCCCCCACCCCGGGATCCGCTCCCTAGGCGGGCACCTACCTACACAGTGGATGGCCTGGGACTGCGCTCTACCAGCACCGACAGCAAATGGCCATGTCAGCTTGGCAGGGGGGGTGTGCCCGTGCTGGAGGGGGCAGTGCCACCTCCCTGCAGTGGACCTAGGCCATGCCCTGCATCAGTACGTGGTGTGCAGTGCAACATACAAAGTCTGGCTGAGGAAAAGTACAGGTAGCCCTAGGGACTATTGTGCATCTGTGGCAACAGTGTGGTGCAGTACACCCAGCTAGTGTGTCCAGAAGCAGAGGGTCACAGGTACAAGCCCCAGCTGTGGTTCCTGCAGAGCATGTCCCTATGTTTTACCCTACAATACAGATACAACAGCGACATGTGCAAAGCCCAAAGCAGCGGCGAACAGGGGTACAAACACCCACCTACACAGGCTCCACAATCCAAAGATGCATGGAGAGCAGGCTGTTGGCCCCAGCATTGAGCTGAAGTTATCACCAGAGCACTACTGCTACCCTCTGCACAGTTTAGCAATGTCAGCACTGTAATCAGGACCAGTGTGGCAGGCAGGGTTGCCAACCACCCCTATCTTTGTACAATGCTTCAATAGAAGTGAGCGTGTGTATATGTCTATCCATTGTTCTGTGGCTGCCCACCCTTCACTGGGCCCAAAATGTCCCACTGTTACCAGCGTTAGCCTGAATAGGTGCAAAATGAGGAGCAAGGTATTTTGGGTATGGCCCAGACAGGGCAGATTGGCCAGGATGCATCGTCACAGGGTGTGGGGCAATGGCTGGGACACTGTAGTGCCTGACCACCACCTGCATGGACAGGGTGGCCACAGCATGGCATGCTGGGAGAGCACTCACTCTGACTGAGCAGTGACCATGGCAGGTCTAGGTTTCCACGTAGCGCTCTACACTATCTGCCTCCAGTGATATATTTGTGTTCCCCAGTCCTGGGGTCCCAATCACTGAGCTGCCTGCTTGCTGCACATAGTTCCTCTGTGAGCAGGCTGGTGGACTGTCTGCAGTTAGACTGTGCATGGTCAGAACACCTTTAAGGTAGTGTCTGACTGTGCTGGCTGCTGGTGACTGGCAGACAGTGGTGGGAGGCAGTTGGGGTTTTCCAGACCTAACCCCAGCATTGCTGCTGGTCTGCCACTGCCCCAGTCATAGGTATAGCTCTGGCCCACCAACTCTGTAAGGATGTCTCATACAAACAGGATGGAGGTTGCTTCCCTGGGGCAGGGGCACCTGTTCTTTACCTACAAAAAGGGTGATGTGGGCCCTTTTGGGTATGTAGTGTATTCCACTGCGACTGCTAAACACACCTCATGCAATTCTAGGAACCTCTCTGCCCTGATAACAGCTGCCCATATCAGACAGACCCTAACACAAGGTACACACCAATCTGGCTGGTGTCTGGTCCCACAGGGCCACATGTGACTACAGGATACAGATGGACACCAAATTACCTTTGGCTGCACTGCAAGGAACACCTGTCACACACTGGTAGTTATGGGAATGTACAGCAGGACCTATCTCTAGCACCACATGTATTGCGGACCTAGTGCTGGGCACCCATCCTATCCCTCAGGGTGAACACAGAACCTGCACAATGGCATGGTCTGTAGCTACTCTGTGCCAGTATCACGCACTGTCAGTTCGTCTTTCCAAGCTGAAGTACCAGAGAGGTGCAGACCCCATTTGGTGATCAGCTGTAGACTGCTATTCAGCATGTGCATTGCATCATGGATACTGGTGGGGTTACCCTATCCTGGCACTCAGAGCAGACAGTTTGTGCGGTGACCTGCAGTCCTTCTGTACCCAGACATTGCTGTGACATACACCATGGAGGTATAGCCTACTGGTTAATACAATGCCATTCTTGTCAGTGTTCATGGGTTCAATTCCTCATTGTTCCCTCCTCTCATGCCTGTCCTACTCAAATAGTGTGCATGCCTGTAGAGGTCATATTTTTGCAGATCTGTGCTTCCAGCCCATAATACCCTCGCCACAATTGCCAACATTCCCTCGGTCCGTCTATCTGCGTCTGTCAGCTGTGTAGAGTCCTATCTGCCAGTGCAGGCTGCCACCCCATGTCATGCACTGCTACCCTTTCCTGCATTGCGTCTCTTCATGCTTGCCTTGCCTGTGCCTGATCTACATGGCACCACCACTCCTCTGTCCACCCATCATTGTAACTATCCTGCCACCTCCGCCTCCACTGGGGGACACGTATTCCCATCGTCTGCCACCAACTGTTTTTCCGGTACTTTACATTGCCAACACCCTGTGCTGTGGTACAGCTGCCCCACCATGTTTGTCATCAGTACTGGCAGGCACATGGGATGCCCACAGATATGGCAGGTACAGCGGCTCCCACTTCTCCCTCCTTCACTCACCTGTTCATTGTCTTTCCTGAATGCTCTATCTAGTGTTAGGGCTATATCTGTCTCTGTTCCACACAGGTCATGCATGTCAACCTGAGGCACCTTGCAGTCTCTAGGGCACACTAACCTAGGACACCATAACCTTGTTAGGCCACCTTAACCTATGGTTCCATAGCCCAGGGTGCCTTCTGTGGTGCCTTGTCCAAGGGCGTCTAATATGGCGCTTAGCCTAGGAGGTCTTATAGGGCGCCTTATGAGGCACCTTACATGGCACCTTACATGGCACCTTACTGGGCACCTTACAAGGGACCTTACAAGGCACCTTATAAGGTGCCTTGCAAGGTGCCTTACTGGGTGCCTTGCAAGGTGCCTTACAAGGCGCCTTGTAACGCTCGTTAGTCTAAGGCGCCTTGTAACACGCGTTAGCTGCTACAGCTTGCTGTAACGTTGCAATGCTCACGCCTTTTTATAGGCATCTGTACCTTTACCGCGGAACCTAACACAAATGACATTACCGCAGTTTAGTAAATATACCCCATTGAAATGAGGAAAAAGTTCCTGTGTGAGCCATGAAGAATACATGACTGCACATAGCCAGCAGAGGCTGATGGATGGGCTGAAGGAAGGATGGCGGTAGATGAAAGTGTGGTATGGGCTTGCAGCATCGATGTACCTGATGTGACCTGATGTGACATCACCAGTACAGTTGTAGTGTGTCGGAAAAACGTGTACCTGTGCCATGGGGAAGGCCCAATACCAGTTATGTTGGTCTCACAGCTGTCTCGGCCTCCCAACCACCATACAACTCTCCAGACACGTGCATACAAAAACTAGACAGTGCTCTATTAGGCTACTCCTCCATTCAGGTGCCATGCATCTGCAGGGTGAACATGTCTGACCTTCTGCAATGGCCTGCAGCACAGCCAAGAAAGTCATGCTCTCAGAAGGGCATGATCTCAAATGGCATGTGTACAGACCCAATGTGCAATCTGAACAGATAAAAAAATCATAAGAATGTATGTCTGCCAGTCATAGCAAACCCTAGATTGTTCCTGGCACCAAAATAAACTGAGTATCCCACAGCCACAGAGAGAACAGCCTTAGGCTACACCTCCACATCATCCTGCACAGCAATGCTTTGAATCAAAGAGACTGCAGGCCCTGCCTGCAATGGGTGAAATCAAGCACATGAAGCAAAGTGGCTAGCAGATTATGAGACTGTGGTATACCATACTTAGGGTCTGCCTACAGCGGCGCACATGCAGTACGTAATGCACAAGAAACACAGTACTGTAGCTGCTCAACAGACACATTGCTACAGGATACATATCTTGTCCAAAGGCCAAGGCACATGTACAGTCAAGATGCCCGTCACGCCTCTGTTCCCCCAACGGCAAACAACACTCACATGCATGGGTCTATTATGCCGCAGTGTGGCACATACCCCAGATGCAGCACATGTGCAGGGTATGCAGTCCCCTGTGACCTGCGACACATGGCGAGATGGGAACACCTGCACACACACTGAATGAAAACCACATTACTGACCCATGCGGTCCATTACATACCATCCTGGCCTCCCCGGGGGGCCATGCACATGTCTCCCACCATCATAGATGACAAGCAAAGCCCCAGTGATCACAGTTACCACTATTGCTGCAATTTCTGCTCTGTGTACGGGTATAGGTAAGCCCCTCCATTACCCATGATGCATTGCACATTCTGAACAGCTTTCTGCAACTGATCACCAAAGGGAGAATGCTGTGATCCATCACATCAGGCCAGAGTTATGCAGTGACATTTTGTGTTTCCGGTAGATAACAGCTGCAAACTGTGCTACTGGCTGGTTTCAGGGGTCACCCTAAATGAGAGGGGGCACACATCACCTGGTCCTCAGAGCCTGCACTGCAATAGCTGGACTCTCTAGGTCCCTGAGCAGATTTATATCACTGCCAGTTTACTGTGGGTATTATCTACAGTGTGAACTGCTAGTCACTTGGTTGTAAGTACATGTTGGGCCACAGTAGTCTACATCTGACACATCCCCAAATACTCTGTACTCCTACACAGCTTGTGACAGTGAGCATAACACATAGTGCCATGCTTATGTTGTTGTTAAGTGCCGTCGAGTCGGAGTCGACTCATCGCGACCCTCTGGATAGCTATCCTAAATTGTGCTCGGTCTTCAGTCAGATGGCTCATTGTTGACAGACTGGTACCCATAGCTGCTGTTATTGTGAGGGAGGAGTGGTCTAGTGGTTAGGACAAGGTACTTCAGGCCGGAGGGCTGGGGGTTCAAATCCCACCTGGGGACAGCAATCTCAGGCCGGAGGGACTGGGATTTCTAGTCCTTTAGGCACTCCTTGTGGTCTTGGGCAAGCCACTTAACCCTCCATTGCCCATGTTCCCTGTAAGTATTAGTGTATGTGTCTCATATCTCCTCGTGTTAAATGTATCCCCCAATTGACCGCTTTGACCCAGTGAAAAGCGGGATATAAATACAGCTAAATAAATAAATAAAAATAAATAAATTGTATCGATCCATCTCATTGCTGGCCTTCCTCGTTTGCGCTGACCTTCTATCTTGCCAAGCATGATGTCCTTCTCTAATGATCTCTCTCTCTTCGCATGATGTGTCCAAAGTATGAAAGTCGAAGTCTTGTCATCTGAACTTCTAAAGAAAGCTTAGGTTTGATCTCCTCTAGTACCGACTGGTTTGTTCTTCGGGCAGTCCATGGTATACACAGTATTTGCCGCCAGCACCATAATTCAAAGGCATCAATTTTCTTCCTGTCTATCTTTTTCACTGTCCAGCTTTCACATCCATATGATGTTATTGAAAATACCATGGCTTGAACAAGTCGAATCTTTGTATGGAGAGAGACATCTCTGTTTTTGAGGATCTTATCTAGGTCTTTCATAGCCATTCTGCCAAGAGCAATGCGTCGTCTGATTTCTTGACTGCTTGTTGCTTCTTTATTGATGCCATGCTTATACACACACATTATTTTATGTCTGTTGCTATGGACACTGCCAAATTCCCCTGTGCAGCACATGCACTCACCCACACTGCAGATGCAGTAGACAACCCCCCTCCCCCCCCAAGAGCGCATCAAAGCATTGCAGCTTGTACATGTGGTCTAACACTGCATATAGAATTGCTGAAGAGCTGATCTGCAGCATGTTGTATGCACAGACATAAAGCCTGGGCATCACATGCATGCACACTGCATTGCTGCAGCTCACCGTCCTCTGAGGACAAACAGAAATGACCCCACTGCCCAAAAGTGGTGCACATTGCCATTGTTACCTGCCTCTGTAATGCTCATCCATTGTCAACACCTGCTAATTTTGCAGGTGTTATTAGCATGCTCTGGAAAGTACAGGCACTATCAATGCCGGCTCAGTGTGCCAGTGCTATTAGCTTATTCTGCCATCCAGCCTTACTTTGTGCAGTTTCTTAGCTGAGTGTAATGACTCATGCTTGAGCCTGTGACCTCTTGCTCATACACACACTGCCCATGTGTTTGTAGCCACAGAGCAGCTGCATGGATTCATCAGTCCATGGGTATATAAGTGGTCATTGTCAGGGTGCATGATGCATGACTTGGGTGTGCCTATGTCTGCATAGCTTTCTGCATGCTCTGTGCCATATTTGTCTGACAGGGTCTGTTAGACAGATATGTGAGAGGGGCATCTTGTGAGGTCCATATGTTGCACAGCCTTACTATGCTGCTGGTGCAACTGCCATGCATGTCATACATATGGGATCTGTTCAGTCAAAGGGGCAGGCCATGATACCTGAACACACACATTCCAGCCCATGGGTATCCTATCAGGATGACCAACGTACACATTGCATGGTGTGTACTGTCACCCACCTACGCACTCTTATAGGCGGAAGCCTAGGGAGCTTCAGTGGGGCCTCTTCTTAATATAGCCGGGACGTTACAATGCCCCCTGGGATTTATAGTCCCACCAGCTAATCAAAAAGGTAGTCGTGGACGAGTAGCCAGTCTTTTCAAAAGAGGTATTTTATTTTCCCTTCCGGGTGAACGTTTGCACATAAGAATCAAAAGAAATAAACCATCTTTTCTGGTACAAATGAAAATGAACTACAGTTAACACAAAAGGTGCTTATCTTCAGCCAATCCAAAACGGAAAAACAGTCCTTGTACTTTACACAAGCAAGTTTTTCAAAATCCGTTTCCCTAAACGGATTTCTGTCTTTAAACAGCTCAGCATAGAGAGGAAATGTTATCTGAGAACACTAACGTACAATCCATTTGGAACTCATCCGGACTTTCCCCACAAAAGTCACGTTCCATGTCCTCATACCTTTCCCTGTAGCTATCTTCAGAATGGTTGTAACTCATATCATTGTTGCAAAAACCCTCCTCTCCTTTCCAAAGGCTTCTCTCCCCCTCTCTATCAGGGTGAATTGGGAGGTTACCGTATATTGTAGAGTTTTCCTCCAGAGGGCCACACACTCCTGGCTGAGTGTATGGGAAACTCTCCTTTTCAAAGTTCCCTCTATTATAAGGAATCAGCCTGTCCTCTGGCTCGGTTCCCCCGGAGCTTTCTGAGCAAGGAAACTTAGCGTGGCTTTTTTCCCAGGCAAGCCTTCTACTCCCTTTTACTGTACGCTTCTCTTTGGGCAGGTAAGTATCCCTTTGATAACAGTTATTGCCCTCCCGGTACCTGTTCTCAGGGAGACTTCCTCTCACAGGTTCCTTCCGTCTGCCTGCTTGAATACTTCCGTGGCACCAACCACCTGGTTCTTGTTCAATGCTGCTCAGCACCCTGTAACCAGACTCTGGTATTCTCTCCCTGGCTATCTCCTGTGGAACACTGTTTGAACCTCCGTGTGAAGTTTTTCCTTTAGTTTCCAAAACAGCTCTGCCATACTCCTGCTTAGCTCCACTAGAATCCTGGTTAGCTCCCTTAGGATCCTGGTTAGCTCTCTTACTGACGAACTCTGAGTGATTTTTATCTGCGTCACTCTTAGTGTTCCGGTGAGCCTGTCCTGCCCTCAGCTGCCTCTCATCACCTAATAGGCTATGAGGTAATCTCCTAATAGGGCGTGCTCCTACACCTGGTGCTTTTGTTTTTGCTGGTTGCTCATAGTAACCCTGATCCATGTGCTCTGAGCTGTCACTTTTAGACCTGCTCGGCTCTGTGTTTCCTATTTCCATAGGCATATTCTGATCTACCCCATGACAGTACTTGTGGGTGAGTCATGGACTACTCTCATATGTTGCAGACCACAAAAGGTAATCTAGATTCACATGTGGATCAGATGGTTGTGTCCAACTGAGTACAGAGTTATGAAGTGGTCACTGAGAAATGCACAGATTCTGGTTATCATTTGGCAGTTGAGAGAGCAGGGTGCTCATTTTTTCCTCTGACATGGGCTGTTCTCATATTGCATAGTATTCCTGGCTCAGTGAAATATTGACAGACCACATGCACATATCCACTCAATATGCACAAGTGGGGGGCATTCTGATCTCAGGCCCAGCCCATCCAATAGACACACTAGCCATGCCCCAGGGTCCACAGCTGATGGTAGGCAGCATGCCAGCCAAACCCTCCCTCCCTGCAAGTGTGCCTCAGTCACCACCTCAGTGCTGCCGGTGATCTCATTGAGGTAGCACACATGCAGCTAGTCACACTATGCCACTCCTGCCCTCCTCCACTGGAGGATGTTGGCGCAGGTGCTGGTGCCTTAGATGTTGGGACAGAGGGAGCCAGATGTGCTCTGCTGTACCTGCTGCTGACATGCTTGGCATCCCCCTGATAGTGGCAATTGCAGTATTGCACCTGTCATACAGTGCCAGGACACTTCTTTCTCCACCTGTAGTCTGCAGTCACTGCACCACATCCCTACCCTCGCAAAATGCTGACATGGCAGCATGGTGCCAGTGGGGTGGAAGAACTCCCTTCTGACTGTGGTAGCATGAATGTGTGCTGCCGCTGTCACAGCAAAGTCATACCAGCCATCACAGATGTTCTCCCTAGGCAACTGCCTTGTCAGCCTAGTGAACCTGCCAGCCACACAGCATCACCCACGTGACACCTCCTTTGCCCAATTTGCACCATCAATATAGTGCCGTGTCACAATAGAGCAGTATGCTGTTGCTGCTAATGGAGCACTACTATCACTTTTTTGGGATTCCCTGTGTATGGAGCACATTACAGACATTTAAATAGGCTCTCTCCCCTCGAAAATGCCCCTTTCTGCGAGGTTCCCAGGGTTGAGAGCTCTAATGCGTGATTGTGCAAGTTGGCGGTAAAGGAGCTCACTCTGTCAATGCCCACTCTCTGCCCCATTAAGTCCACTCTCCACCTCCTTTTCACTTACCACTGCGGGACCCCTAACACTTGTTAATGTAGCATTATCAGCACCTTCCATGACATTAACCTCTCATAAGCACCGATAACACGCATTGGCAGGCTTTCTCCCTTACCTCTCTTTAGTAAACATACCCCCTAGTTCCACAAGATGTTTGATTAGCAGCTGGTGATTTATCAGATCAAGCACTGAACACAAATCAAGGGAGACCATAATAGCTGCGTGACCCCTACCTAAGCATTCTCTAATTTCACTTGTCAGGGCTAAAAGACAGGTTTCTGTAAATGATTTTCCCGGAAGCCTGATTATCTGGCAAGGGTGGAACACCTTCATCTTGTCAAGGAAAGATCTGAGCTGGAATAAAATTACCCTCTCAACCACCTTGACCACAAAAAAATGTTCAAAATAGGGTGATACTTTGTGAACAAAGAGTGATCCAAAGTTGGTACATGCTTTTAGGATATGTACTGTATGTTGGGGTGTGGAGGAGTGAACATGAGGGTGTGTATGTAGAGCATCAAGGGTGTATGTTGGAGGTATGTATTTATTTTATTTAACAGTTTTTCTATACCGCCTTTATCCAAGGCGGTTTACATCAAACAACATAACAATTACAGAGGAATTGTTTTACATTAAACAGGGATTATAACTTGGAGATAAATACGAAATACATTATGTGAGGGGAGCAAACTATTTACATGTAGAGATGGTCTACATTTTATGGGGAGGAATGGTTAGTTCGGCTTAGATTGCATGTTGGTGTGAGCTTGTAGGGTTTGTGTGTGGGAGTTGTCAGGTTGTGGGGAGGTGGGAATGGGGTGTGAAGGGGAGTATATGTTGGGGGTAGGAGTATGTTGGGGGCATGTGTTGGAGGGAAATGTGGGTGTAGGTGTGTCTGACAGGAGGTATGGGGTGGACTGGGATGTGGGGATTGTAGGAGAGTTGTAGTGGGTATGTGGATGTGTATTGGGGTGGTATGGTGAGTAAGTGCATGTTGGTGTGTGTGCATGTGTCGGTTATATATGTTGCAGGGATGTATTTGTAAGCTATGAATGTTGGGGGCTATGTATATCTGTGCACACCCTCTGCAGGGTGTGTTGGGAACTGTGTGTGTGTCTGTGTTGGGGTGTGTACATGTTGGTATTTTGTGTTGGGGTAGTGTGTGTTGGATGTCTATAAGTGAGCAATGTCTTGTTATTGGGGCAGTGTGTGTGTGCGTGTGTGTGTGTTGGCGTGTGTATGTGTTGGCAGTGTATGTTTTTGGGTATGGTATGTTGGGGGACAGAATGTATATGTGTATGTGTTGCAGTTGTGTACATGTTGGTAGTGGATGTGTGGATGTGTTTGGGGTGTGTATGTGTTTGCAGTGTATATTGTGGGCAGTGTGTGTGTGTGTGTGTGTGGTCATGGGCAAAAAATATTATAGCAGTTTGCAAAAGATAGAAAATTAAAGCAGAAATAAGAACAGAAAAGCTGTCAAGAGTTCACCAAGAGGGATGTTTACTAAACCATGGTAAAGTTACCAGTGGTAAGGGCAGCGTTAAGGTACCTGAAGCCATATAAGACAGTGGGCAAGTAGAGGGCGTTCCAGTGTAAAGGGAGCAATGGGCTGTTTAACGCATGTTAATGGGACATCACACATTAAGGTGACAAGTATGTACCTTAGGGCACGTTAACGCTGGCAAACATGCCTTAAGGTGCCCTAAGGGCTGTAAGGCACCCTAACTTAAGGCTCCTTAACTTAAGGTGCCCTAAGGGCTTTAAGGTACTGTAACCTAAGGCGTCTTAACTTAAGGCACCTTAGGTTAAGACGCCTTGAGCACCAAGGAAAGGCAATGAACAGGTGATGGAAGGAAGGAAAGGTAGGAGCTGATGGAGAGAGATCTGCAATTGTAAGTATTTACTTCTGGGAATCTTTCTAAATCTTGGGGAAAAAATAATTCTTTAGATTAAAGCTGATTAATCTGTGAACCCAGTGTAATTGTTAAATCAATCGGGCCTAGTAGCAGCAAGAGTTTGCAGTTTAAATGTAAAACACAGCAGAGAGCTTTCTGGTTAAATTTAGAACCCAAGACTCCCTCTATCAAAGCTGGGGCTTTGGGACTCCCCTTGGAGATTGGTCACAGATTACCTTAGAAGCACAGGACAGGGTACTGTGTAGCAGCCAGCTTTTAATAAGTCTTCTTTCCTTCCTTCCCTCCCCGACACCCACCACCCCTGGGATAATCGTAGCTTTATAGATGCTTAACTTCTTAAAGGACAGGAGGTGCCATATTCACTCTCAGGTGCAGATGTTATTCTCATCAGCATACATTAACGACCTGAGATTAATTAAACTTCAGGTGAAGAAAGTACATTAAACGTATTAGGTATAGTTTTATTAGTATAAGTATCCATAGGAACCCTTAGTAAGTAAAGAACTTAAATATCTAAATACAACCTTAAAACAAAGATGCAGATAGCAGTCCAGCAGCGAGATGGGGGCTTTCTAGTCTTTTGCACTGAGTGTCACATGTATGATTTTCTCCCAGTTGGCGAGGGGTCTTACATGTGCACAAGGGTAAGGAGCTCCTTGCTCTCAGGTAACGAGTCCGATCTCTGGAGGCAAGAGTAGCAGACTTGGAAGACATAATAAAGACAGAGAGGTACATAAACGAGACCTACAGAGATATAGTCCTGAAGTCCCACCTCCAGTCTGGCAGCATCCCTGTTGCCATGGAGGAGAGAGGTCACATGACAGGAGAGCATCACCCTGGTGTGGCAGGAAGAGATCCTGTAGCTAGGACCTGTCCTCCAGATGATGTAAAACCCTCTCGCACCGAGGAAGTTTCTCCAGCGCCATGTGCCCATGAGGGAAGGGTTAGGGCAGCCACTATAGTTGGTAATTCGATCATTAGGCATGTAGATAGCTGGGTGGCTGGTGCACGTGAGGATCACCTGGTAACATGCCTGCCTGGTGTGAAGGTAGGGGACCTCACGTGCCACCTAGACAAGATCTTAGATAATGCTGGGGAGGAGTCTGCTGTCTTGGTACATGTCGGTACCAATGACATTGGAAAATGTGGTAGGGAGGTTCTGGAGGCTAAATTTAGGCTTTTAGGTAGGAAGTTGAAATCCAGAACTTCCAGGGTAGCATTCTCCAAAATGATTCCCGTTCCACGCGCAGGACCGAAAAGGCAGGTAGAGCTCCGGAGTCTCAATGCGTGGATGAGACAATGGTGCAAGGATGAGAGTTTTGGATTTGTTAGGAAATGGGGAACATTCTGGGGAAAGGAGAGGCTCTTCCCAAGGGATGGGCTTCACCTTAAACCAGATGGAACCAGGCTGCTGGCCTTAACCTTTAAAAAGGAGATAGAGCAGCTTTTTAACTAGATAATAGGGGAAAGCCGAGAGTCGCCCAAGAGCGCATGGTTCGGAACAATGAATCCTTGAAGGATACTACCAAAAAAATGAAGTTAGAGCACATCAGCAGAGAGGTTCCAATAAAGACAAAGGTAGCCTAAATGCCCTTCAGTACAGAGCAGACAGAGCTTAAAGATTACAAATTGCCCCTGCCTACCGATAACCAAAATTAATATGAATAAAATACAGTCTCTAAAATGCTTGTATACAAATGCTAGAAGTCTAAAATTAAGATGGGAGAGTTAGAATATATAGCACTAAATGAGAAGTTAGATATGATTGGTATCTCAGAGACATGGTAGAAGGAGGACAACCAGTGGGACATTGTGATACCTGGGTACAAACTATATCGTAATGATAGAGCTGATCAAATTGTTGGAGGGGTTGCGCTCTATGTCAGAGAGGGCATTGAATCACAAAGAATTAAAGTTTTGTAGGAAACAAAATTTTCTGTAGAGTCTCTATGGATTGAAATTTAATGTAAAAAGGGGAAGGCAATGGCAGTGGGGTTGTACTATCGACTGCCTGGCCAGAATGAACAAATGGATGATGAAATGCTCAAAGAAATCAGGGAAGCTAACAAAAATTACAGGACAGTAATAATAATGGGTGATTTCAATTACCCCGGTATTGACTGTGTAAGTGTCACGGCAGGACATGCTAGGGAGATAAAGTTTCTAGATGAAATAAATGATTGCTTCTTGGAGCAGCTGGTTCATGAACTGAACAGAGGGGAAGCCATTTTGGATTTAGTCCTTAGTGAAATACCAGATCTGGTTCAAGAGTGTTGTGGCCACTTGGAAATAGTGATCATAGCATGAACACGTTTGATTTAATTAATGGAGGAGGGATGGTAAGGAAATCCACAGTACTGCCTTTTAACTTTCAAAAGGGAGACTTTGATAAAATGAGGAAACTAGTTAAGAAAAAACTAAAAGGAGCAGTTGCAAAGGTCAAAGACTTACAGCAAGCTTGAGTGTTGTTTAAAAATACTATCTTGGAAGCCCAGACCAACTGTATTCCATGCTTTAAGAAAAGTGGAAGGAAGTCAAAAAAGCTGCCAGAATGGTTTAAAGGTGAGGTCAGAGAGGCTCTTGTTGCCAAAAAAGCATATTTCAGGAAATGGAAAAAGAGCCAAATGACTAAAACTGGAAACAGCACAAACACTGGAAAGTTAAATGCAAGGCATTGATAAGGCAGGCAAAGAGAGAATTTGAGAAGAAACTTGCTGTGGAAGCAAAACCGTGTAATAAAGACTTTTTCAAGTACATTTGTAGCAAAAAAAAAACCTGTGAGAGAGTCAGTTGGACCATTAGAGGGGTAAAAAGGGCAGTAAGGGGGACAAGGCTATAGCAGAGAGACTGAATGAATTCTTTGTTTTGGTCTTTACTGAGGAAGATGTAGGGATGTTACCCATGACTGCAGTGGTATTTAAAGGTGATACTGCAGAGGAATTGAAAGAAATATCGTATTACAACTATTTGATAAACTAAAGAGTAGCAAATCACCTGGACCGGATGGTATACATCCAAGGGTGTTGAAAGAACTGAAATATGAGATTGCAGGCCTGCTATTAGTAATCTGTGAACTATCACTAAAATCATCTGTAATACCTGAAGATTGGAGGATCACCAATGTTACGCTAATTTTTAAAAAGGGTTCCAGGGGTGATCCGGGAAACTACAGACCGGTGAGCCTGATGTCAGTACCAGGAAAAATGGTAGAAACCATTATAAAGAACAAAATTACTCATCATGTAGATAATCATGGTTTAATGAGAAACAGCCAACATGGCTTTAGACAAGGAAGATCTTGTTTTACTAATCTGTTATGTTTTTTTGAAGGTGTGAATAAACAGGTAGACAAAGGTGAGTCGGTTGATATAGTATATCTGGACTTTCAGAAAGCCTTTGACAAGGTCCTTCATCAGAGACTTTTGGCAAAACTAAAAGGTCATGGGATAGGAGGCAGTGTACTATTGTGGATCAGGACTCGTTCCCTGAGAGAAAAGAGCTCCTTGCACCTAGTGCACACGTAAGACCTCTCACCAACTGGGAGAAAATCATACATGTGACACAATGCAAAAGACTGGAAAGCCCCCATCTTGCTGCTGGACTGCTGTCTGCATCTTAGTTTTAAGCTTGTGTTTAGATCTTTAAGTTCTTTACTTACTAAGGCTTGCTATGGATACTTGTATTAATAAAATTGTACCTAATACGTTTAATATACCTTGTTCACCTGAAGCTTAATTAATCTCAGGTCCTTAGTGTATGACTGATTTGGATAACGAGCTGCACCTGAGAGCACCTCCTTTCCTTTAAGATGTGTAAGTACCTATAAAGCTACAATTATCCCAGGGTGGGTGGGTGTTGGGGAGGGAGGGAAATAACACTTATTAAAAGAGGGCTGGTACACAGTACCCTGTCCTGTGCTTCTGAGGTAAGCTGTGACCAACTTCCTGGGTGATTAACAGTCCTTGCTTGGATAGAAGGAGTCTTTCAAAATGGCCTTTTGACCTGCCACCTGGCGTTAACACCTATTGAAAATGTTTCACAGGTCTCTTGCCCCCTAGGTAGAAGGTCTCTTTGTAAAGGTCTCCAGAAGACTTTATTTGTTGCTCAAAGAATATTGACCCTGTTTTGCCTTTTATGCTAAGTTATATTCTGATTTGATTTAAATTAAAGCTCTTTGCTGCTGCTAGGCTCTGACTTATTATGAAATTTAAACTAGAAGCTCTCTGCTGGGTTCTAAATTTAACCAGAAAGCTCTCTTCTGTGTTTTAAACTAAAAGTACTTTGCTGATACTAGGCCCTGAGTGAGTATTAAATTTAAACTACAAGCTCTCTGCTGGATATGAAATCTAACCAGAAAGCTCTCTTCTGTGTTTTAAATTTAAACTCAAACTGCTGCTACTACGCCCTGACTGATTTAACAAATACACTGGGTTCACAGATTAATCAGCTTTAATCCAAAGAAGTCCCTTCAGTAAAATTCCCAGAAGTATATACTCACAATTGCAGATCTCTCTCCAGAAGTAGCAGTCCCTTTTTCTAGTCCTTCAAGACTGAGGATCACAGAACTCTGGTTGAACTATTTATGCCTGTGCTGCTAAGGTAAACTGTGACCAACTTCCTGGGTGATTAACAGTCCTTGCTTGGATAGAAGGAGTCTTTCAAAATGGACTTTTGACCTGCCACCTGGCATTAACACCTATTGAACAGGTTTCACAGGCCTCTTGCCCCCTAGGTAGAAGGCCTCTTTGTAAAGGTCTCTAGAAGACTTTATTTGTTGCTCAAAGAATACTAACCCTGTTTTGCCTTTTCTGCTAAGTTATATTCTGATTTGATTTAAATTAAAGCTCTTTGCTGCTGCTAGGCTCTGACTTATTATGAAATTTAAACAAGAAACTCCCTGCTGGTTTGCATGAGGTTGTTACTAGAGTCCTGTTGGCCCTACCATTACCACAAAGAGTAGGCCTGGAACACCACCTAGTTTAACAATCACCCACAGCAAGCACGGTCAGACTGCATCTGCTGCCCACACTGGTTTTCCAGCCATGCACATACCAACTGCAGACAGTCCGTTGGTCAGTATGCATTGCATGTGCACAGAGTAAGCATGGACACCCAGCAGTGGGTTCAGTGACCAGGCCCCACTTTCCCCTCCACCAACACTCCCATATTAATGGAAGCAGACACTATAGAACACCATGTGGATACACAGCCATGCCATGGTCACAGCTCGGTCAGAGAGACAGTGCCCGCCAAGCATGAACTGCTGTGGTCACCTAGTGCATGCACGTGGCAGATGTGCACTATGAAGTCTCAGCCATTGACCCTACTTCCATTGCAGACACATCCTGGCCAATCCACCCTGTTTCAGGCCATACCCACAATACTTTGCTCCTCATCATGCACATACTAACGCTGGAAACAGCTTAGGCAATGTGAGTCTCAGTTAGGTGTAGAAAGCCACAAAACAATGGATAGACATACACACATACACACTCACACACTCATAAAGATGCACTGTGCAAAAATGGGGATGGTTGACATTCCTGCCTGGCACCTTGGTCTCAATATCAGCTCGAGCATTGTTAATGTGTGCTCATTGTGCAGAAGCTAGTAACGAGCTCTGATGTTAATGCCCACTCAGTGTGCCAGTGCTATCAGCCTGACTCTCCATCCAGCTGTGGATAGTGGAGTCTCTCTATGTGGCTGATGGGTGTTTGTACCCTTGCTGGCCGATTCATTGGGGGTTGCACATGTTGATGCTATACCTGCATTATGGGCTAAAGTTTAGCCACAGGGACATGCAATGTATGATCCACAGCCAGGACCCAAACCTGTGACTCTCCACTCATATGCACACCAACTGTGTGCACTGAGCCACAGTGCTGCCATATGGTTACAATACTCCCTAGAGCTGACCTGCTTCACATCAGACAGACTTTGGCACATGTTGCAATGCAGATGGTGCACAGAACCAGAGCATGGCTTTGGTCTGCTGCAGGCGGGTACCACTGCCTCCTCCGCCAACACCCCCACACCATGCTGACATGCCCATGTGCTGTCCGTGTTGGTGGTGCACAATCCCAGCCCATCCAACATGCGGGTTATCAGGTGCCTACGGCTCAATGTCCAGATGGGGGGGGGGCAGAGGTATACATGGATATCCACACAAACCCCCAACCATCTGCCTGTGCAGAGACCCCATCACTGCCTGCCAATGATACATCTCGGGGGGGGGGGGGGGGATGACAGCCACTGCTGTGATAGTCCTCTGGGTGCCTGCATGTTGCAGCTATCTGGAGGACTATAGCTGCTGGTACTATCTGCCTCTTCCCGCACAGCTGGGTTCAGTGGCAGCAGGAGGGGGCCAGCTGTCATCTCTGCCTGGGGTACCCGGACCCTTGGACCACCCCATGTGACACATCTTCTTTCCTCAGCAGTAGTATGTCTGTGTGCCGCCACTGTCGGATCATGATGGACATCACAGATGGTAATGCAGGATGCCCCTATGAGGAGAGGCTAAAAAGGTTGGGGCTCTTCAACCTGGGGAAGAGACGGCTGAGGAGAGATATGATAGAGGTCAATAGATTACTGAGTGGAGTGGAACAGGTAGACATAGATAGATTGTTTATGCCATTAAAATGTAGAAAGACTAGGGGACATGCAACGAGGCTACAATGTAACCCATTTAAGACTACTAGGGGAAAATATTTTTTCAGTCTACGCGTAAACAAATTCTGGAATTCCTTACCAGAGGATATAGTAAAAGCTGTTAGTGTAGCTGGGTTTAGAAAAGGTTTGGGCAGATTCCTGCGGAAAGGTCCATAAACCATTGTTAAAGAGGACCCAGGATATCCACTGTTTGCCTCACTACAAGCATTGTGGATTCTGTGTCTTTTGGGGAAACTGCTAGGTACTTGTGACCTAGATTGGCCACTGTTGGACACAGGATACTGGGCATGATGGACCTTGGTCTGACACAGTCTGGTATATTTTGTAATCTTATGTTCTTATGAGACACCTGGGCAGCTGCCTAGTCTGCCCTGTGCACCAGCAATCCTCACTGCATGACCCATCTGCCACCTTCTTTGCCCCATTTGCGTCATCAACATAGTGCCCTTTCATACTTGGGCACTGTGCTGTTGCTGCTAATGGAGCACTGCTGTCCATCTCTTGGGCTACCCCTGTCTGTGCATCACATTGCAGATGTTAAAATAGGCTCTATCTCCTCAAAAAACACCCTTTCCGCAAGGTTTTGAGTTGTGTTAGGGTTCCTGTCGTTAAGATGCCTGCATTAAAAGAGCAAGCCTTGTTCCCACCCACTCCCCTCCCATTGACCCCCCACTCTCCGCCCTATACACGCCATCTCTTTGCCCACAGGTATCTTTAGCATGCACTAAAGTGGCTGGTACCATTAGCGGTACCTGAGGCAATATAAGGTTAAGTGATTTCCCAAGATTACAAGAAGCAGCAGTGGGATTTAAACCCTGGCTCTTAGCCAACTGCTCTAACCATAGGCTACTTCTCCACCAGTGGCATCCTTCACACTTTCCATTGCCTTTTCTACCTGTGGACTGCTCTTAGCCCTGGCCCTACATCTCCACCACTTAACACATTAAGAACAAGATCTTCCAGACCCTCTTCAGCTAATAAACTTTCAGTATGTAATGACTCTGCTGGATATCCTTCACATGAGGATTCATTGTATTCTGTATCTGCCAAAAGCAGAGAACTGGATGTGCTTGCTACTCTACTCTGTTGGCTTTAATGGCTGCTGCTTTCCTATCCCAATATCCCGTGTTGTATCTGTCTTTCTTTGCCCCTCTATGAAGTCAACCGCTCTTTCCCAGTTGCAGTGGAAGATCCATCTACCAGTATTCTGTTCTTAAAGAAATGTCTCTTTAGCCTTGTTAGTGGATACAGGAATGTCTTACTCATAGACCACCCTTTATGCCCCTAAGTTTCCCAACTACCTTTCCTCCTCTGGTTCTACGATCATTTCCAGACCCGCCCCTCCTAAGAATTATGATTTGATCAGAATAGATTGTAAGAAGGGACTGTCTCTTTTAGATCTATCTAAATAGCATTGAGTACACCTGGTAGCACTTTAGGAATGATATGCAGTAGCTGTAGTAATGGGTGTCCTGCTGCTTATAATCTCTTTGTGGTTCCTTTTCTATGGAGCCAGGGCATGCAAGATTTTTCCACTGTTTTATAATGTTATGATACATACTGTCTTTTTTAATTTACACTACCTTGATGTATGAGTTGAAAGGCAATCCATTATGTTTTTAAATAACGCTAAAACTAAACTTACGAGAGAGATACAGTGATGGCTGTCTGAGTCTGTCCGAGCCCAGTGTTTTTAAGAATGTAAGAATTGCAATACTGGGTCAGACCAAAGGTCCATCAAGCCCAGCATCCTGTTTCTAAAAGTGTCTAAGCCAGGTCACAAGTACCTGACAGGATCCCTAAAGGTACCAAGATTCCATGCTACTTACCCCAAGGGGATAAGCGGTGGCTTTTCCCAAGTCTACCTTAATAACAACTAATGAACTATTCCTCAAAGAACTTGTCCAAATCTTTTTTTTTTTTTTGCAAATTTATTTAAAATTTCCAAACAAATATGATACAATAATATTCAAACTACAAAGGTAAATGCTTCAATTAACACTCAAAGTACCAAATCATAAACCCTCCCCTCCCCCAAAAAAGGATACAAGTCTTATTACAATAAATCAATCATAACATAGATAAATGTACATCAAGAGATTTCTAAATTCCTTCAACCTTATCAATGCAATTTAAGAAAGTAGAAGCAGCACCTTCAAATTGCGCTAACTACTAACCACGTCCACATCCCCCCTCTGCCCCCTTCCACTAAAGAAGGAAAAGGATTTCCCTCACTAATAAGTCAGGGATCTGACATCTCTGATTACCCAAAACCGTCCTTGAAGTAAGAGGGACACAGCCAGAATACTTAAGAAGCTCTTTGTTCTCAAAACCTTAAAAAGGGTGATTTTTTCTTTTTTCACAAGCTGTTTCCCCAATGTCAGTTTTTGTGCTATGGAAATAGGATATTTTGAGACTGGTGGCTCTCCTCTTGCTGCTGCGACTGCTAACTGGCTCTCTCCTCCACATCTGGCCTGCTAACTAATGGGCCACTTTTTTGTTTTCCTAATAGTGGTTATATATGACGTGATGTTTTGCTGTACAGTAAATGAAGATAACATGGCGTTAGCTCAAAGCTTCCACGGCCATTTTCCCATTCTTCGTTCTGGCACCCACTGCACAAAAAAACTACCCAAATCACTTCAAAACATCCAACCCTCACACTACCATTCTGTCTGGCTGGGCCCATTTATTATTTCTCCTCAAATACGAACTCACTTCAACACCACTTGGCAAGGACATATCCCTCAGTTTGGTTAACTCTGTAGTAAAAAATCATCACTTGTGAAAATCATTCAAAAAATATCTCTCTCAATCCCCCCCCCACCCCCAACAGCCCTCCTCTTTTATGGTCCGTGTTGTCCAGGACAATGTGCTTTTTTTTTTTTTTTTTTTTTTTTTTTTTTTTTTTTTTTTGTGCATTTATTTAATTCTTAATTTATACTCTCATAAACTAATACCAATTGGGCATGTACGAGTCCACAAGGTCCCGAAAAAGCAAAAAAGAAGGCAGGGCTTTGGCCCAAGGCAGGCGATCTCCTCCTCTAGTAAGAGTTCATGTGTTTCACAGAAAGATTATTCATAGTTAGTAGTTCCACGCCGCACACAACCTGCCCCGCAAAAAAAAACAACACCCTAACCAAGATACCCAGCACATCTCAGCACGCCGAGCAAACACGACTATCTACTCCTTGTCCTCCTTCGTTTTTTTTCCTGTATCTTACCACCAAGTACTGTAGTAATATAAATAGACACCCATTCTAGTTTATCTATTGCCTGAATATCCAGCCTTCTGTAGCCTGCTAGACCCAACTAGCTTCAGGATTTAGAATTAATGATACCAATTCAATTCTAGAAATTCAGGTTAGCCACGCAAGGGTTTTTACTGAGCAGAAATTTAAGAGTGTGATGGTCAGCTCCGGCCATCAGATTTTTGCAGCTAACTCTGGGTCATTCAAGCAACATCAATGCACCGGTTAGCTGCAAAGGTCACAGACACCGAGATTAGCACAGCAGAATTGCCCATGACGGGGAAGCAAAAAACGGCCCAAAACTGGGATGACGTAAGCAAAACTCTGAAAATTGCCCCAGAAACCGCAGAGACGCAAAAGCCCGAGGAGAAAGAAAGACAATCAACAGAGTTTT